>SMMW01000068.1:287500-887500 GCA_004794655.1 Marisa cornuarietis
TTTGCCGACACTTTACACCCTCTTTGTTGTGAATATAAAATCGTGTAGACAGACGAGAAGAGGGTCAATACATTTTTCGCATACCTAAACGAGCCCAGAGACATTCTTAATTATTAACGCCCGTTCAAAATCCCCTCCTAAGCATGGCCATGAAAGAGCCAGCCTTGCCATCGACAAAAAAAAAAAACAAACTAAAACAGAGCACAAAAATTGTATGTGTGCTAAGAAAGAACTGGCAAGAACAGAAAACAAATCAGCACTACAAGGTTTTATTTTGGGATCACTATAAATAGTAAAACAAAAGACGGGGAAGCGCAGTAACTAACACGGACCGTTGACAACAAACGAACCTTTTCTCTGGGGAATCTTCGATCTGTTTGCAGACGTTTATTATCATTTCTGTCTGTATTGAGCGTCCAGACGATTTCGAAAACTGCAGACAGCAGATTACCAATCAAGACGATAGAAAGAAAAGGGAGTGAAGAGGAAGATCGGATCGCGTTCTTGGCCTTCGTCACACGAGAGGAAACCGATCTTCAAGACTACAAACAAAAGCAAGCAGGTGTTTAGAGCTGGAGCTTGAGTTGAACTCTACATTCATGTCAGAGGCAATGACCTTTCCGCTGAAATAAAGCCTATGTATAATTTAGATAAGTGTATAAGATGTATAGATATAATTGTATGGATAAATATATCAGATAAAAGCATCAAGCTTAGTTTCCATTTGGAATGTCAATGAAACCGTCGGAACTTTGAACAGTTTAATGAAATGCGTGTGTAAATTTAAAACATGAAAATAATCTTTTAAGAAAAGTCTAGATCTGGTAAAACGAAAAATACAAAGTGGATCCTAGCATAGTAGTCGTAGGGGCCGTGAGTGGCTTGCTGTATCTAGAGAGTCCAACACTCGTTTTTCCTCCGCTGTTACTGCATTCTCTGATGAATTAGGTAATTATTTTATGAAGGGTGTGAAGTTTTCTAGCTACAGGCTCGAGCAGGCCTTGAAGAAGCGAGCTTCTGCTCTACAGTTCAGCAATGTCACCACCAGGAGCTTGACCAGAAAAGTCAGCCGTTTGCAGCTTAACCGTCACTACCGCCGTGGCGTGAGCGTGGGGGGGGGGGTCTTCATAGGATCCCCGTGTTCTGCTGTCTGCTGCCTGCTATATCTCTCACCATGTTTTTTAAGTTTAGATTTGGCTGAACCATTCAAATGCGAAGACTTGATAAAGTGGGGTGGGGGGAGGAGGAACGCCGAGGACGTCGTCACCACTCTGATGTCGTCGTCAGAATGATGTGGAAGCAGGGCTGTACAAACGGAGTCGGATGGTGGTCGAGGGATATTTTCCTCAGGCTTATCCAAATCTTGATAAGGTTTCTGAAAGTTCCAACGAAGATGATGACGACACTTGAGCTGTTGGCTGTTGAACAGTCGTTTTCTTCCCGTCCTTGACCTGTGGGACAATCTGGTGTTTTGTGGGCACCCAAGCAAAACGTTGCTGCCTGCTTCGATGACACTTGAGCTCGGCGTCTGAAAATCACCCACCGCCCGCCTAACATCTGAACAGTCCCTGATTTATCTGGGAAACTAACAGACGGAGGCCACTCCTCCTATGACCACTTGGCAATGGAAGTTTTACCTGTTCCGAGATCCAGTGACAGGTGGTGTCAAGAGGGACGTTTACCCTCCGTGTGCGGAGGAGCTGTGTCGAACTAAAATAATGCCTCTCGTGACAAGTTTAGCCAATCCCTCAGGTCTGTTTGCTTGTCTGATCGACTCTGCTACTGTCCTCTTTCACGGCCTCCTTGTCGCGAACAGCTTAACGTAAAATCGTTAATTGTTTTTTATGGACGAATAAGCTAAGAATTGAACCAGAAAATTTCCGCCTTCTTTACCATTGGACGAATAGGCTAGGAATTAAATCAGAAATGCCACCTTCTTTACCACAAGATGCAATTATATGCAGAATATTTCATAAGTTTATCCTTTAGTAAGGTACAGTGTCCTTTTCTGACCGCTTTCCAGACGAAGTCGTACGGAAATCCGAAAAGAGAGACTCATTGCTGAGAGGTGTTACTTCCTGCGAATGAAAAGATTATTTCGAAACCTCAGTAATTCAGAATTTCTCTTAACAGCAGTAAAAAAAAAGCACAAAGTAAAATATAATAAAAACACAAACACCAAATAGCAAAGCGACAAACAACTGAATCCTATTTTCGTTCGTGTGGATTATGGAGACTGAGCATCATCATCATCGGCATCATGAGAGAGATGGACCCGCTTTTTACAAATAATAAATATTATTTATGTTTATCACACTTCTTCTTCCACATGTACCTGAACGAGGGTAAACTAATTTGCATATGTGTGTACTTCCGAGAATGACAATCATTGTGTATCTCGATTTTTTGAGCCTGAAAACAGGTTCATGCAGCAGCCAAGTGTTTCGTCAACAGTGAAACTTTTATTTCATTCAACAATCAAACTTTTGTTTCAGTCCACATCCAAGGTTTTGTTTCAGTTAGCAAGCAAACAATTGTTTCAATCAGTTAGCAATCAAACAATTGTTTCAATCAGTTAGCAGTCAAACAATTGTTTCAATCAGTTAGCACTCAAGGTTTTGCTTCAGTTTGAAGTCACGTTCGGTTTTTGGTCAACAGCGGAGTTTGTGCTTAAGTTCGCAGTCAGTCAGAAATCAAGCTTTTATGACAGTAAGTGAAATTTGTGTTTCATTTAGCAGTCTAGCTGATGTACCATCCACCAGTCAACTTCTGTTTCATTCTGTTGTGCATGTGGGCAGCCAAGTCTTTGTGTGAGTTAGCAGTCAAGATGTTGTTTTACACAACAGTTAAAGTATTATGTCAGTCAGCAGTCAAGCGACCCCCTTGGTCTGAGTCGCCCACATGGAAGATGGAGCCTGTCTGTGGCTCTCCGTCCTGTTGCAGGAGCCGTTACGTAGGCCCAGCCTGTCAGCCTGTATTGATCTTGCCGCCAATTAGAGAGCCGAGACAGCCTAGCAATTCTGTTCTCTTACAGTCGTCAATACAGCATCTTCATGGCAGCCAGACCTGCACATTGGTCTCTGTCCCTCTAGTCTTCAATCATCATCACTCATTGTCTCTATTCCCTCCCCCCTCTCTCTTATCGTCTGTGCAGGAAAAACAATTCGGCATATTCTAGATTTTATTTATTATTTTATTATTTTTTTAAACAGCTTCTGTTCGATTTTTGATATGTAGACTAGACAAGGGCACCCCGGATATACAGGAGGACAACCTCACTTTTGTGGGTTCTTTCTCATGCATGCATGTTATGGGCTGCAAAACAGGAAAACATTTTGAGAACACTCCGTGAGGTTGTTTTACGTCTTAACTGCGAAAGAAGCTGATTAAATATTATAATTAAAGACAAGTGGGAAGCAAAGAAAATATCAAAAAGACAAGAAGAGAGGTGATGTAGAAAGGGGTGGTGGCGAAACGAAGAAACCTGACGAAGAACCGGGGCGTGATGCCGGGTATCGAGATCGAAGAAACCTTTTATCAGCAGCCTGAGGGACGCCTACGTGACATGTTCCTGGAGGTATTGTGAAAACTCTTTTTGCCATGGTGGTGGTGGTGGTGGTGGTGGTGGTGGTGGTGGTGGTGGTGGGATCGTGTTCTTGTGTCAAAACAGAAATTGTACATCTATACAACCGCATACTCATTACAAAATTGTACACCCATACAATCACATCCCCACTGCCAAATGCTCTCAAGAAAAGTGCAGTATGTGCATCAAGCTTATATTTTAAAACTTCGGCTTAAGATGTCTCTTACCAAACAGCATCAGGCACTTGTTGAATGTGTCAGTGTATCTCACTATGTAGGAAATACAACCACCAATACAATCAGTCCTGGCATACTACAATGCACAAGAAAACTGAATTAATATTTTTTATGGCACTTAAAGCTCAACCAAATTGCTGAGCAATAATCGCTGGAAACAGAGCACAAAATATCACAAAATCATATTCCGGTGGTATTTTATGACAAAGAGGCATGTGAAATTTTATATTAATATTTTTCTCTTAAGCACGCCTGGATTTGTCGACAAAAACAGGAAGTGACGAAAGGAAAGTATTTCTAAAACTAGATCCGTCTGCACGAGCTGAAATCGAAGAGAAAAGATGTAATCCTCGGTAAAATAAAACTGACCAGGACACATTGTGCTGTTGCTGAATGTTCTCTTCGACACTCAGAGGGAGTTAGTTTGTATTCATGAAGGAAATCCTAAAGATAATGGCAGCAAACGCCAGTGGATTCACTTTGTTCACAGATGTATATATAATATGTGTGTATGTATGTGTATATGTGTGTATGTATGTGTATATGTGTGTATATAATATATGTCTATATATGTGTATATACAGGTCTCTGTTTTGTTCAAACATGCCGTGCAAACTTTGTCCCCACACCGTACTCAAGAATTTGCTCAAAACATTTCAAAATGGATTGTTATTCAGTCACTTATACAGTACAAGCAAGTCTTGGACTTTCAGTAAAACGAAGAAATGTTATTCCTACAGCAGTGCTTACTATACAACAGCACGAGATGTTAAAACCAACTACGACTGCTGGTAGATCAAGCACCAGATATACAACATCGACAGTTTCTACACCGTCTGGTCTACAAGTAACATCGTGTGACAGTCACAAACACATCATCAGTCGTATCTTTATCAGCATAATTATAACAACAACTGACAGTGTGAGGGCACCATTGATGTGCGTGATCCAAACAGCTAAAAAAAGGAAGAAAACAAGAACTGAGGGTAAGTGATAAATTATTAGGAGCTTAAACGGGAACACGTGCGATCGACTATCAGTAAGTAAATAGAAACTTTTGCATGCAGCTAAATGAGGAAGAAATAAGTTTTTACATCGATAAACATGTTTCAAACTATCATTATATTTTCAATTGTAAAAAATCCTTATCAGCAGTCAGTTGTAACTATTGTTGCCCATTACATTTTGATCTGATTGACTTACCAGTCTGTTGAATGAATTCAGTTTGGACCATTTAATTATTTTTTAACTTCATTCGAAGTTTCTAAATAAAGTTCCAATCTGTAGGGCTGTATTCCAAATTCAGCTGTTTCATTTTTTGGGCAAGAAAAATCGCTTCTTGAACACGACAACCTGAGTGATGTTTCTTCATTTGACTTGAAGACATCCACACTCGCTGATACTTCGATCACGTGAGAGAACTCTTCAGTACAGGAGAGTAATTTTTCCCGCCTTCCTAGTTGCAGGTGAGAATGCCGATGTTTGAAGGCTTATATCTTGAAAATTAAGCATAATTATGCACTCATATTTTGGAAATTATTATTTCAAAACGAATTTAACCCGATCACAAAGAAATAATGTTGCACTAGGTTTTTCCTTTAAGAACTCTTCCTTAGAAATGAGTATTTCGCACCGCAACTTTGTTAACATGCTTCAGCAACCCACCGAGGACTAATTTTCAGTTTACTACAGTCACACTTGTCTATATCTCAAATTTCTCTTTACACATGTTTTATAATTTCCCTAAACGCAGGCTGTTGAAAGTTTAGGTTGTTTGCTTTAAGTGATATATCACAATGCATAATGACTACTCCTTGAAGTTTCCTGATTAATATTCTTGAATTGTCTGTAATTAATTATTGCTATAAAAAATCTCACACTCCATTTGGTATTGTGTTTAATGGACTTGAGAGTACCAGATACTTATTGTACAATATCTTAACTATAAGGAAACCTGCAAATACAGAGTTTGAAATCTAGAACCACGAATGTTACATTTTTATTATGAAAGCCGGACAAGTCTAACAATGGGACTGCTGAAAATTATTGTTTCATTTCTAGAACACTGCAAACATAACTGTCCTCAATTAACAGGGTACAAGAACTTCTGCCATGCATATGTAAATGGCTCCATCATTTCATCATTGTAAACATTTCAAAACATGCGGATCATATACAATAATAAACATAAATAAAGTTGTACTGTACACTGTATATCAGGAAAATAATTCCCCCCAAAGAGTTAAAAATAATTTAAAGATTTTTTAGAAAGTTCTAATTATATTACCCATATTAATTGTTAGGTCATTACTGAAGTGTTAAACTTCACAGTCTATCTAAAGTGAGATACAAGTGATTTTGTAAACTTGAGCTTTGATGGTCACATCAGTATGAGACTTTATAGATGCGACCACAGTTACTATTTTAATAAAAACTATTTACTAATTTTGTAAGAACTAGAGTCAGTGCCAGTTGCCAACCGAGAACTGTTTAAAATAAGTTTATGGTCGTTTGCGAACGTAGCCTCGCCGGTACTTCGACTCACTCTGTGCTTTAATTACTGCAGTTGGTATCCACATCGCAAAAATATGCAAGTGTAGACTATTTAGGTGGGTTTTAATTGATGAACATTGAGGTTAAGATCAGTTAACTTTTTACTATTAAACAAACCGATAAGAACCTCGACTGTCAACCTTTATCTGCCTACTACGTAACACGCCACGTGGAGCAGCTCAATATGTAAGAGAGGAAACATCTAGTCACGTGACAGTTATGAGACTATATTGAATTATTTCAGAGTCAGGAAGTCGATTCCAAGTTGAGTTTATGCTCAGCTATTTCATCAATAATTGAAAGTTAGAAATTTATGTTAACTCATCAACAGGAAGACATTGACAAGACAGGGAGACATTTGCATGTTAAACACATATGATGTTATTTCAGTCATTGAAGATCATCCAGATCATCTGAGAGTATGTTATCCACACGACACACGAGTGATGGGTGCAAATGGATTAGAAAGCCTCACACTTAAAAACTTGAGGGTAAGTCTGTTTTCTCTAGTGGTTCACGAACAGTCAGATCTGTAATTTCCTAAACTACATATTGGGTCAACTCTAACAACTGGGTCAAAACCAGAAGTTGTAGCAGATATATATATATATATAATATATACAACTTCAGCAATCGTGGAGTCTCGAACGCAAGTTTAGGGAGACAACAAAGCTGGTGGACAGAAGACGAGGTTGCAAAATATAAAAATTGTTTATAATAACATGTCCAAACTAATGTACGAACGCCACACCTCACTTTGTCCAAAAAAGTGAGAAACCCAGTGATGTGTTTGTGTTACATATAATAACTGTTTACTCTTTGGTGATGCCCTCTGAAATATGACATAATTATTCATCACATTTATATTGCGCCTGTCCATAGCACCAGGTGAAAGCGATTTACATTCAGGCACACGAACACATTAGTTTTTAAGTTAAGCATCAAATGCACCTTCATCCATGAACGCACACACACAGGATAAAGGAAACCGTAGAAAACCACCAACGGTCAGTCCTGTCAGCAGGTGTCACAATTCAAAGAGAGATACGAGTACGTGACAACTGATTGACAATTGTGTGATTTTTAGCATAATTCAGCGACACGTGTGACTTATTATAACAATTCTATGACAGTTGTATGACTTCTTTTTTTACAACAATTCTATGAAAGTTCTGAGACGGTTGTATGGCAGATGACTTGTGGTCGTCCCTCACGTGACCTGTGCGATGGAGGTGGGCATCGCCAAGTTCCCATCTTTGCAAGCAAAATGGACTGTTCCAGGCGCCAGCCTCTTGCTGGTTGGCTTAGTCCACCGGAACCAGTCCACTGATCGAAGACGGCACGGCTGCGTTTGATATAAGTCTCGCCACTTTCTGTCCTCGCACAGCAGATCCATCCACCAGCGAACTCATTGCTGTCAGTCTCCTCCCCCAACACACACACACACGCACACTCGGCCTCCAGCGCCAGCCTTGCGTGCCGCGCGCGCACCAACAACGTAAGTCATGAGCGATATCCTCACCCTCCACATCTCTCGCGCTCAAACAACTCGAGTTTGATACAGACTTTTTAGAATATTCGAGTTTTTAGTTCGTTGGGCCTAATTTTCACCTCGGACTTTTTGTTGTTGTTGTTGTCAGTCAAGCGACTCCGGGACACGATGACGATGGAGACTAGACTGTACCAAGCTGTCGTCTGTTTGCTGTTTGCTGTGGCGACATCCTCTGGGTGGACACGATCTCTCAACAGGAAGGCATTACAAGCTGAAGAAATCTACCCGTACCCGTGGGTTCCCTCCCGCAGAAGCGAGTTCGCTACGGTAAGAATAATTTTAGAATTTTAGTCTTTTTTTTTAACTTTTCAGAGGTATGGGAGTTAAATTTAGTTACAACTAGAGTGTCTCGCAGAAGTGACAGTCTCGTCATGTCATTAGTGATTAGGATTGAATATTTGCAACTTTTGTTTTTATTTTTTCTAAAAAATCGGCGACAACTGTTTTGCAAGACTGTCCATGGAAGATACCTGTTAGTAGCTTTCAGTTTAGCACTCCCGAACGCATATAGCTTCTAAATGCTCCAAGGGACGACTGTCTTTAACAATTTGACATACGAACTCAAAATATTATGTTTCACAAATCCACCAAGCCGTCAGAAATAAAAGTCATTACAGCACAAGGAAGACGCAGAAACGTGCCATATAACCAACAAACAGAAGTAAATGTTTGGGATTTTGTTAAATGGTTTTACAAGAAAGCTAGCAAAGCCTGCCATTTTATGTTGAAAACGATCAAATGATCAAAGCAAGTCAAATGCATTAATCTTGCAGGCTACATGCAAATTCATCACTTGCTTGTTCGCTTATTAACCCAAGCAACCTCAGCAATATACACGCGGATAGTGCATCATCATCATCATCATCATCATCATCATCATCATCATCATCATCATCATCATCATCATCATCATCATCATCATCATCATCATCATCATCATCATCATCATCAATAATCTTCCAGTGGCAAAGAACAACAGACAAAAAAAATCCCATGAAAACACCAACTCAAAACTGAACGAATGATGTGGCTCAGTAGCCCCGCAGTAGAATGGTCTCTTCTCACCACAACGCTCTTGAAGGTCTTCGGTTCAGATCTCAGGACGCGCTCTCTGGATGCGACACCTAGTCCCATGGGTTGTCCGTCAGAAGGTTTGTCCAGAACTTCTGGGTTTTCTTTCCATTTAAACATCTCCTTCTTACTTCTTAAAACCACAACTAGGAGGAGCCGCTTTCTTCTTTAATAACCCAGCCAGCTGAATGTTGATACTAGAAAAGATAACTTCTAAAAAAGCAAATATATGTAAATAATAAAAAAGTTATTCCCACAAGAATTTCGACAAAAAAAATTTGCTTTCTGACAACAATTTTAGAAGACTTTTTGCTACTGCTTTTGCAAGAAAAAAATTGTCTAACCAAGTTGTGAAAGACTTAAGTCCATGAAATTTTTTTTTATCGCGTTCTTCAAGTCAAGAGATCATAGTCGGGCACTGTCGTAAATGACTTTGCTCTTTCATTCACCATTTTGCTCATCTGTCCATATTTTATTCATCTGCAACGTGGATCATAGAAGCGTAGAAAGAAAGAAAGAACAAATGTGTTTTGATTTCAGATAAACGCGCGCCCACGTCCACAGCCCAATAAACAGCGGAGGCAATCAGGCTCCTTGCCGTTGTCAAATGTTTCTTAGCGGCGCGATTGTCGGGTGATGTTTGCAGACGATAGTCAGTCGTTGCAAAATGGCAAGAGCTTGGCAGCCTTGAGGAGGCGTTAAGAGAAGGTGGGCTGGACATTCTTCTCGAAGGCTTGGGAATGGGCAGGTTGGTCCAGCAGTGTATCCCTGCGCGCTCGGCATACTGACGGTCCTGGACTTGAAAGAGGGGATATTTTTAGTAAGCAGGCAGATTAACCTCTGAGAATACTTTCACTTGGGTGTGAACTTTCGAACTGTGTTCTTCTTTTTAATTTGGGGCTTATTCCAGACTTAACTGGCTCCGTCCGGTCGCCTCGCAGATAAATTTTCGGCTTGACGTGCGAGATGCGTGACGGAGTCACTTTGATGGAGAACAAAGCAAAGCGGCCTGTGGAGGCGATTGCTTTAATCACACCCAGCAATCCGCCCTCTCCATCCTCCTTTCGTTTATCATGCTGCTGTGTGGGCCCCTAAGACTAGTAATTTACCTCTGCTGAAGTCTAGAGACCCAGCCGTTTGAGGAAACGTTGGCTCCCAGCCATCTTTTATTTTCTTGTCCTTTGTGACTTTTTGGCCCATCGCGTGGGTGAGCCCGACTAGGGGATGGAGGACAGCTTTGTTTTCATGGCTTGACTATAAAAAAAACTATTGTTTTAAGAGTGCCTAAAGCACGCTGATTAAAATTGGTGGAGGCTAGAGTGATAGATTGACTCCAAAGGAGTATGGTAGGCACACAAACACACAGACACGCGCGTGCGGAAACAAAGCCTGTAGGAGACATGAGAAATTTTTCTGTTTATTATCAAAAACGCACAGAGGTACTGACCAAACCCTTTAACCCTTCAATACATTGAAAAGGTCAAAAGATTAGCAACCGTAAGGGGGATGTACGTAAATGATTCATGTCTAGGATTTTCCAATACAGCAAATAGAATGGGGGAGACAAAAACCCTTTCTTCCTTTTCCGTCGTCCTTTTAGTTCCTTTGTTCCTCTCGAGTTAGAAGCTCTTTCCTTAGCTCCTGCAGGTTCCACTTGCACAGTGATGAGTCGTTTGCACAGTGTTGAGTCGCTTGCACAGTGTTGAGTCGCTTGCACGGTGATGAGTCGCTGACGAAGCTCAGCCATTCTTACCCTCTCACACAAATGACTCTGATGACTGTATCCCACTCCAAGAGAGGATTCGTGTAACCACACGATAGCTTTTTAACACCTGCTCATTTCATTGTACGAGTAGGGGACCTTTGGGATATCTTCAACTCTTGAGGCGGAAAGTTGAAGGAACTCACTGTCTTGATCACTTCTGCTCCATCATCGTGACGGGTAGCTGAGTTTATTCGTGAGAGCAAGCGACTTCTGTCAAAGTTCTGTTTACATACGCAAGTCGAAAGTTTTACCAATGTTCGGCAAAGTCGTGGTTGAAGAGCGCAGGAAGCCAATGATTTTGGGGAGAACGATTAGAATATTAAAACTTTGGTCAACATATACTTTCAAAACCATTTTTGTTAATACATTGTCAATGCTTTTCACAATACAATGCGACGTTGGGACACCGAAGGTTTGAAGCTTCGGCATTCAGCACGATCAATCATGGAAACTCCAGTTTTTTTCTGCGATCATATTTGGTATAGCTTTAAATGTCTCGGGGACTTTTTATTATTAAATAAATTTATTTTCTCTAAGTGAATAAAGAGGACATACTGTAAGTAAGTTTTAGATTTCTGTGGATTTTAAAAGCGGTTTGGGTGAAATTTATTGACAGCAATCATCATCAAAGTCGAAGCTGGTCGATTTCTTATCAAACATTAGTCATGTGTCCTCTACGCCTTTGATACAAAGAAGACATTATGGTGAAAATTAAAGGAAAAAAGGTCCTAAGAAGTATTTTTTTATTATTTGTCTGTGAATTTCGTTGTTGACCTCTGCAAAGCTTTGCAAGTCATCACCGAAGATTATTAGGTTTTGTTTTTTTTTTCTCCCCTCGCTGTGCTTTGATTGGAAAAAAGCCAATACAATCTATGCTAGTATTAATCATTTGCTGGACATCGATGGAGCGAGTCTGGCCCTACTGCGTTGCTGACAGCCTCACCTCTTCTCCATCTTCCAGCATCGCCGGCACGTTGCCAACGACCTGCCTGCCTCGGGCATCGAACGATTGCTTCGCAGTTTGACCTTTGCCCGACAATTTCATCCACCCGATAGCGGATTTAATCTTCCCAAGACGAATGATGAGCCAGGACTTCTAGCGAGTAGAATACAAGCACCCGACAAAAATATACTAAGTTCTAAACAACTGAACAAAGGCTCAATGAAAAAGGTTTATAAATATCTTAAGAAGGTCAAAGGTTAATGACCAGAAATAAGACTACTTCTGCATTTTAACCGGCTTTTCGTTCATGTAGATGTGTGTGTGTGTATGTTATGTAAATAGAGAGAGAGAATGTATGTGTAGATATCTTTTTAGTTGTTTCTATAAATAGGAATCCAACCTTAAAGACCAACCCAAATGGTTCGCGATTTTTTTTGCCGATGTCGATAAATAGAAACGATAAAAAATCTTGTAGATTTCAGCCTCCGGACCCATTCGTTAATTAATTATCCGTTAACAAAGCACGCGATTAAGGAGCACCGCGAACAATGTACTACGTCATACTAGTACACCAATGACACAACAACAACACTGCCAGCAATCAACACCAAACACAAAGAGATCTTGAACAACATTTCGGATTATTCGGAAAGTCTTGCATTTATCGTGATATAGTAGCAGTTTTTTTCAGAACCGGAGGAAACAAAGCTAACATTGCTGTCAGCGTAGCTGCATACAGAAAGGTTAAAATTCCAAAGAACAAAAACAATAGTAAACATGCACACGACAAATACACTAAGAATAGAAGCTACACCCTGAGTACACATGTAATGTTTGTGTTATAACAGCTCAACCAAACATTG
The DNA here is from genome assembly GCA_004794655.1 of Marisa cornuarietis. Lineage (NCBI taxonomy): Eukaryota > Metazoa > Mollusca > Gastropoda > Architaenioglossa > Ampullariidae > Marisa > Marisa cornuarietis. Next base: position 300,070 of record SMMW01000068.1, read on the forward strand.
ACCAAACGTTTAATTGTTTGTCTCCCTCCACAAGTGCGTTTTGATTGGCTGAGTTTTTTCATCTCGGTAGTGAAAGGAGGGAAGGGAGGATAAAGACCTTTCCTACACAAGTGAGAAAAGATGATGTTTTTGGTGACTTGTTACCACCAACAGAAAGTGCGTATTTACGTCTGTGATGGGCTTGTGGTGGAAAAGCGACGAGGGGGGGGGGGGTGTTAAGTGGGTGTGCGTGTATTTGTGAGAATATTTCACCACGGTCTGACAGAAATAAAAGCGGGCCAGAGCACAGGGTTGATCTCTTTCTGGGACTTCTGCGATATTGATCCTCCTCCCTCGACAAACTGGGCAACCGCCAGAGTGATGTGATGAGGCTGAAAGGGGCTTGCCACCCCTAGCCTTTACTTCCCACAAGGGTATACGAGGTTTCTAAACTAAAGAACTAGAGTTTTGCTGCTAAACAGTCCAGCAGGTCCAGACACCCTGCGAGGCCAACATCTCATATAGATCCGTGGTAAGCAGAACGGTCGATTTTCCTTGCCTGTGTCAGAAGTAAATCACAACTACTCAATTTTCAAGAAAAAGTTGTAAAGAAAATTACAGAAAAGCCAGACGAGAATCAAGATATAAAAATAGAATAAAAGTAGATTTGGAAGTGGTATCAGCATCATCAACAGATTACCCGTATTAGTCCCCCCAGTGCACTGAGATGGACGGGAGGCGAAAGATTTTTTTTTTTTTTGCCTGGCCGTTCGTCTTGATAATATCAAGCTTCTTTATCCCATCGCCCCTCTGCAAGTTCCCCAAGTAGAATTCCTTGCAGCCTATCCCATTTTTTTTTTTTTTTGCTCCGTTCTCAAGTCAACAGACGTCAGCCAAGAGAAGCAGGTCTGTGCTTTTCGATTTTTGGCTGCGATAAGCTGGTTGCCCGGCTATGGATGTATCAACTATGGATGTATTAACTATGTATGTATGTATTAATACGAGTTTCCACTTGCAAGATTCTCCAGGCGCTGAGGCCAGCCAAAATATATTGATCGTGAGAAAAAAGTGCAGTAAGGCTAAATCTTTAGCAGGTTCTTTAAGACTAATCTAAACTTTGGAAATTAGTTCCTTGCAAAAAATGAAACATGAAACATTAAAAAAAAGTTCTATAAGACTTCTACAAAGACTAGGAAGCTGTAAATTTTATTTTGTAGTGCTACTAGTGAATGTCTGTAGAGATTGCTATCTCTCTCTCTCTCTCTCTCACACACACACACACACACACACACACACACACACACACACACACACACACGGAGAAACACAACAAGTTTACTCGTTTGCTTGGTAAAAAAGTGTGTAAAGATTTTGTGGAAGATGATCCAACTCTTCAAGGCATTGGCAAATGCAAGTGAATGTTTGGTGTATGTGTGTGTGTGTGTATATATATATATATATGTACGCGTGCGTGGCTGCGTGAGAGAGTGATTAATTCTTTATTGATAGACGATTCTACAACAAGGTTGTCAAGGGGATTAATAATAAAATAATATTATTTAAATTATGATAATAATAGAGAGGTGGAGAAAAAGGTGAACGTTTGAACAAAGGGATGTCAGAGCGATAAGATAGAATGTGTGTGTGTGTGTGTGTGTGTGTGTGTGTGTGTGTGTGTGTGTGTGTGTGTGTGTGTGTGTGTTTTAAATCTGTTTTACATGTTTCTGCTGTGCATTGTAGTTTGCGCACAAAGTTTTTAATGCTTATTGTGAAATGTGCGATGTCAATGTCTGCCTTTATCAAGTTCTCTTGTTTTAAATGAAACCGAGAAGACAGACATTTGGTTTGTTTACCTGCCTTCACCATGCTGTAAACTAGTAGCTGCAGGAATTGGTGTTCGTCGGTGTTCAACGTCGTCGTTGTCGCCGTCAAAATGGTGGCAGTTTGTTGGCCGGTCTCTAGGAGCCCGCAGCTCAGTTGTAACACAAAATATATCGTCGCCAACTGTGGAACAAGTCAATCTCTTTGATCGCCATATTTCTTGGCCTCATCCCGAAATATTTACCTACAGCATCGACCACGGCGGTGAGTGTTGATGTAGGTTGCGTGCATAGCCGATAACACTATTATATAACAAGTATTTCCTGACACCGTTTCTGCTGATCGCTGTGTCTTGATACTCTTCCGCCTCAGCAACACGATCTTTCTCGGGATTCGGCGAGAGTTAATTAAGACTGTCAACGGTGCCAGGAAGGGGTCGGTACCTTTTAATCCATACCGAGATTTGTGTGTTATTCTTGAAACTCATCACATTTATCCTCGACATGTCTCGACTTGGCCAGAACGGGCGTAGTGTGTGTGTGTGTGTGTGTGTGTGTGTGTGTGTGTGTGTGTGTGTGTGTGTGTGTGTGTGTGTGTGTGTGTGCAGGTCAGAAAGAATGCAGTAGATATTCCCAAAGCGATAGGATAAACGGGGGTTGGGTGAAGGAATTTTCTTTTACTACTTTGCAACAATCACCTGCTGCAATCGGTGTAAACTAATGATGCTTATCAGCAAAACACAACATTGGTGGCTAACAGACATTTCCCGGTTCAAACCAATAAACAGAAGTAGTGCATATCGGCAGAATACAAATTGCCAGTTAGCTCAGACATTGGAGGAAGTGCAAGGTGCAGTAAAACATCCCTCAGTAGGTTGTCAAGCTCCACCAGCTTGCTGGTCACGTGCTTACTGAAGGTAACCTCACCGCTTCTCTGAAAAAAAAAATTAATTGCAGGAGATGAATGGAATACAAGAAGAGTTCTGAGACAGGAGTAGCAGCAGTTTATCGTGCTATAATAACACAGCGATCTAACTGAGTGTTTCCTAGAAAATAGGAATCCGACCGTTTCAAAGCCAAGCTAAGTGGAAGCCATGAAAAAAAAGGTTAGAGTTCAAGATTTTATTGACACGTGTAATTAGTGGCAGCGAACTGTTGGCGGCTCTGCATGTCTGCGGTACGGACGATGGTAACAGCTCTCATGGATTCACTAAACACTGTCACATCCCCTTGAGGAAGACATGATCTCAGTGAGCGAGCAAAGAAATTGGAAAGAGAGAGAGAGAGAGTACACGACTAGTACACTCTTCCTGGAATATTTGCTGCCTAATGAGAGCGCTTTATTTTTTATAGTGTGTGTGTGTGTGTGTGTGTGTGTGTGTGTGTGTGTGTGTGTGAATGTCTCTCTCTATGTGTGTATGAGTGTGTGTGTGTGTGAATGTCTCTGAGTGTGTGTGTGTGTGAATGTCTGTGTGTGTGAATGTCTCTCTCTGTGTGTATGAGTGTGTGTGTGTGAATGTTTCTGAGTGTGTGAATGTCTCTCTCTCTGTGTGTATGAGTGTATGTGTGTGTGAATGTCTCTGAGTGTGTGTGTGTGTGAATGTCTGTGTGTGTGAATGTCTCTCTCTGTGTGTATGAGTGTGTGTGTGTGAATGTTTCTGAGTGTGTGAATGTCTCTCTCTCTGTGTGTATGAGTGTATGTGTGTGTGAATGTCTCTGAGTGTGTGTGTGTGTGTGAGAGAGAGAGAATGTCTGTGTGTGTATGAGTGTGTGTGTGTGTGAATGTCTCTGAGTGTGTGTGTGTGAATGTCTCTCTCTGTGTGTGAGTGTGTGTGCGAATGTCTCTCTCTCTCTCTCTGTGTATGTGTGTGTGTATATATATATATGTGTGTGTGGAGGGGTTGATGTTCCCCGTATGTTTGCGTCTCCTGTGTAGAACTGTTGCCGTTGCTGCCTAAGCCAGTCAATGGTTAGTACCGCAATTCCTGTGTGCCTTCGCCTCCAAGGAAATTATCTCCCTTTCAATGAGCAGAAGAGGTAACTCTGGCCCCTGTTGTGTCAAGGGGCAATAACCAGAGGTCGTGAACATCTTTAGCCAGTTTCTGTTAACGCTGACATTCCCGGCTGTATATTGTTGGTAGTTATTTCCGAGACAGAAGAGGAAAATCAAAAAAACTGGAAAAACAAGAAAAGTGGAAGCGAAAGAAGAGAAAAATACAGGTATCGACAGATTGGACAAGCAGAGTGAACATTTTTCTTAAGTTTCTAGTCCGTAGTGGACGACAGAGAGACTGAACATGAGATCTTCATCATAGTCTGTCTTCTGCTAAACAAAGCGGGACTTGGGTATCTTTATCGGCTCTTACTGTGGATGATTTCAGAACTATTTTTAGCGTTTCTGCCCCTCTTTCTGGCTCCTTCTTCAATGTCTCGCGAGATTGTCTTGGCTGGACTGTCGGGCGTGTCAGGTGGACAAAACATATTCCTTTTCTTGATTCTGGCAGGAAGTGGCTCTGGGTGAGGTGTCACCTCTTTAGCATCTGAAGACTAAACTAACCACGTGACCTGTAGTATGCAAACTAAATTAACCGTGTGCTCAGTCTATTTAATTTACGGAAGTAGTTCGGATTTTCTGAGGGGTCGGCTGTCAGGGTACAGCTTACGCACGTGTGTAGGAGAAGGGAGATAATGAGTTACTGTAGACTTTTAATTTGATCAGGTTTGCTGCATTCTTATAATCTGTAGAGTTCGCCCATTGCTACTGTTACCCTAGCAAATCTGGTTTAGACCTCTGTTGTTGATATTTCATCCCTGGTGATGGCTGACCCAAGAAGAGTGAAGGCATCATTGTCTAGTTTGTTGTCATTTACGGTGATATTAGTGAAAAATTTTATTTTGTTGTCAACCAGGACTTTGTTCTTTTCTGAGATCACCTCTGTTTCACATGTGCCAGTGTTTGCGATGAAGCCCTCAGTTAATTGTCCCAATGAATCCCCAAGCAGATGACTCTCAGCAGCGATGGAGAGGTTGTTCGTGGTTCTTCTGCATACTGATGTGGTGGATTGTGGTCTCCCTTAAATATTTTTGCCATGAAAATGTGCGAATAATTTTTTTTTTGAAAGAATGAAGTCAAGATACTATAAAGGAGATGCACGAGTACTGTTCTGTGACTTTCTGAAACCGGTTCCAGCAATGATGATTGCACTGCCATTTGTGAAAGCTGGGCTTAATTGTTCACACCAGCACCAACCCTTTGAAAAACTATTTCGGCACGTTTAAGCTTGTATAAAATCGTGACAGCAAATGCGTTTGTGAGGTCTATTTATGCGTTCTATCAATGACCGGAAATAGGTGTGCCTTCTGGCCTTTCTACACCGAGGATGGGGAGGAGGACGATTTCCCTAACGAGTAGCCAATGGGCATGCAGGACTCTAATGAGGCGTGACGTGGTCCTCTCGTGCCCCGACAACCTCTGCCCTAGCAACCATGCGTGAAGTGCGTGCGCATCGATTGTGCGCATGAGATCAAACTGACGGTCTCGGCGACTGTAATAACATGGCAAGACAAGAATAAAAGAGCGGTCCAAGGAGCGCAGGAAAGGGCTGGCCAATAAACACGGGTAATCAACGTCACACCATTTCCTCCTACACCCTTGATATATCGAGTGGGCGCCGCGCGGACTCCAGGTGCTATCTTGTCGTCATCTGTCATTTCGTTCTTCTTGGAAATTTTTGCACAGCGCTCCACGAACCCTAATGTGGGTTTACCGATGGAGTTCGAGATAACAAAAATCAATAACCATTTTTATCATGGAGTGTCGTTACCTAATTGCTTCTTCATTTGAAATATACATGAATAGATCGAGTGCATGTCGGTGTAGGAATCTAACAGAGTAAATTAATAATTAAATAGATAAACATAAAGAATACCCACAAAAAGGCTCAACAGGTCAAGTCCTAGGGCCAGTTGCACAACACGTTTCTAAGCCTTAAAACTGTTCTAAAGAAGCAAAATCTCTTCTTTGCCATTTTGATGCATTGCACAAAAACATACAAAAAATTGTACTGACAGGACAGACAGTCAGACTTAAACAACTTTATCTTACTTAAAGCAGTTTTAGTTTTAAACATTCTAAAATTGTGGTGTGCACTTTAAACTAATTATCTAAATAGAGTTAAGGCCTAAAAGTGTTTAAAATTAGAAATGTGTTGTGCAACTGGCCCCAGCTGTCCTCTTGTGGTCCTACGGGTAGTGGAGTAAGTGTTCATCATGTCTTAGGCCCGCGGTTCTCAACCTGGGGGGCGCGCCCCCCAAGGGGGGCGCAAGCTGCTGAAAAGGGGGCCGCAAAGGCGGTCATTTTCTCATATCTCATATAGGTATTAGTGGCTAAGGGGGGCGTGCGGACGTACCTTTATTTGTCTTGGGGGGCGTCACAAGTAAAAGGTTGAGAAACGCTGTCTTAGGCACAACATCTGGACGGCGGTGGGCTACCACTTCCATTTCTGTTTTTAATACAAATATATTTTGACTAAACAGCCATTTTTGTCAATATTAACGGAATCATACATAAAATATAAATAATATGCGCATATTATCACTTTGCCTTTTAGATTGTGTAGTAATAAAAATCCCTGTTAAATTGTTTTGATTTTGGAAAGGTCAAAAACACTTTTATTTTATCGTCATTCTGTGTTGTCATGCTGTCTGTCAGCTTCATTCCAAAGCCAGTTGCTGTCCATTAGATTCATTCTACACTCGATTGTTGTCTCAGCATCCTTCCAAGCTCGCTTTTTTGTCTCTCGGCATCAGCTCTGGTTCGCTTGGTACCATTGGCTCGATGCACACTAAAAATATTCGGGTTTGGCATTGCGAATGCACGTATCAGTCACTGTGATCGAGGACAAGCAGGCGAGGGTGTTAATCACACCAAACAATCCCTTTTCCCGTCTGGACCACAATCTATCATGCTGTTATGGGGTTCGAGACACAGCTACTGGTTCCAATAGTAAAGGAAACGAGCACGCACAAGAATCAGTTCATGTTTGAGCAAGTTCATGCGCACGAGCTGGCATATGTTTGTGTGTAGGTGTGTTCGTGAGTGCGTGTGTACCTGTGTCTAGGTCAGTGCACTAATGCTAATGTATTCACGTCTCCGCGATAAGAACGAAATTACGCCACGAAGTGTTTGTGTAGCATGTTCAACGTAATAAATAAGTTCAGTTGAGAATGGCATTATTCATACGCAAGAATCTCGAGACTAGAATCGAAAGTTGTTATTCAGCTAGGGAAAGCCGATAGCCAAGTGATTAGAACACCGGCATTAGGGCCCAGAGAAAATGCATGCTAGTCGGTTCGATACCCGTGTGGCGTAGAGTATTTCCCTCCCAGCTGACCCAGATTTTAAATGGGCACCCGACCCCATAGAGAGTTAGGGAGAGGAAATGGGTTCCGCTCTCACAAAAACGCTGGCACCGAGAAAAGAACGGCCTTTAACACCTCACTCTCTAGCGGTAGACGTTAGGGAACTACCCCTACCTCACACTTGTTTTTTTTACACAGTTTGAACAGAAAGTGTGGAGAAGAAGATGAGGAGAACCGTTACAAACTTATCAAAACAAAGAAGTTAGCTATCGGCTCGTCACATGGGAAATTCAGACCTTCTCTCGCGTGAAGAAACAGAGGTAGCATCCAGAGAAGTGCAAGTTGTCTCCCTGTCTGTCACTTTATGTCAAATTCAGACCGCATACAAGTTCATTTTTATAAGGCTGTTAGTTGCAGACTCGACTGGAGTATCAGATGTCTGTTAAAGATATCAGTTATCTGTTGTCCGGTTAAGAAGACCCTTTAGGCTGTGAAAGCCTGACAGTTCTTGTAGAGAACTTGTGTAAGCTTCTGTAACATGGTCAGCTCAAACTTAGCCAAGCTACGTCTGGTTCAGCACCGTGAAGGTCGGGTGACCTGCTGGTCTGTACACCCGCCTCTTGAACAGAATATCGCCAATTTGAGACCTGCTCGGGCTTTTGACAGGAAAACTGCCCACGCTCACTAAGCAAATGGGAGCTGTTTCATCAGGGAAGGTAAGAACCGTATAAAGAGACTGCTTTCCTCTTTCCAAATGTTATAGGCAACGGTGAACCACTTCAAGTTCACCTTCCTAATTGGCTTTCAAAGCATCATCGTCTCAGCAAATGATGCACCGTGGCACAACGTTTGCAGTAGAAACCCGCATAGAAAATCTATATGTCCAATGAAGAATGTTTTTCTTTTTTTTTCTCCTTCTCTAGTTTTCTAGTTTGATCAATGCTGTAAAAGGCTGATGGTAATTACAGACGAGCGGTTATCTTACATGAAATGCTTTGGATAGACGTCGGCAGAGATGGGTGAAAAGGAGTAGAGCGAGCATACAACCCTGTGAGGCCCTTGATGCATGTCCCAGGAAACTGTTTGAAGAAAATGTTTACTCAAAGCCCTAACAACATGCAGCAACTGTTGAAGAATTTGCTTGCAAAACACGATTTAGGTAATTTGTAAAGTGGACCAGGACAATTTCCTTGACCTGTTTGCCTTAATGAGAAAGGGATCAACAAAGGGGATGAAAGATGGAGGGAGAGGTAGAAAGGACGTTAGAGACAGCTGCTTACCAGAGGTGTTTAATAATGCCCCACATTTCCGCCTCGGATAGCTTAGAGCGCAGTTTACTTGAGAGTGAAAGGAAACAACGTTTTGATTACTTTTGATAACAAACATATTTTTAATAAACATGCAAAGTGGTTCACGAGCCAGTTATATTGGATTCGCGATTTTGGAGACGCATATCGAAAGAGAAACCTCACTGAAGCAAACTCATCATCATCATCATCATCATCATCAGCAGCAGCAGCAGCAGCAGCAGCAGCAGCAGCAGCAGCAGCAGCAGGTTATTTACATACATGCAGGAGCATGTAGATAATAAATAAAATGCATACACACAACATGACACACAGACACCGGGTGGAGAAAACCACCAACTTTCAGCCCAGTAAACAGGTGTAACACCCAAAGAGATATGTCGGAGCCGAGATACGAACCCATAACTCCCGATTTTCCCTGCCATGGTGACAGGCGTCTTATTCATTGCACAACCGGCCACCCTATAGCATGGCTACCCTGCTCACCAGTATGAGTCTGCGAGACTGTGTGTGTGTGTGTGACGTTGCCTCTCTGCACACTTACTTACTGTGTCGTTGCCTTTGTGACTTGTTTTGCGCACTATGACGTTGTCTTTCTGACGCGTTTTGCACACTGTTACGTTGTCCTTGTGACGTGATTTACGCGCTAGAGGAGACATTCTGGTGACGTTGCGGTGACATGTTTGTCGTGTTGCAGTGCGCCAGGACCAATGAGCGGTGCGTGTCCACTGCTCAGTGCTGCTATGACCATGATGTGTGTGTGTCGACAGTTATGCCCTTCAAAAAGTATGATCTGTTTGGAGGTAAGGAGACCGAGATCTTTCACAACATATATCACTACTCCATCCCCTACTATCTCCCTTTCTCTTTCTCTTTCACACACACACACACACACACACACACACACACACACACACACACACACACACACACACACACACATGATGGACGATGAAAGATAATAAGAGTATGTGAGGCAAGAAAATAGTTTGATTTCAAGAATGGGCCTAATTCTGGTTTAAATGTACACCAAACCTGTTGTTAAGATCGTTAAACAAACATCTTAGTTGTGAGAAAGTGCTCTTTACTGAAACAGACATACAAAACTTATACAACCCATATACATCACACATACAATACATATACAACACACATACAACATATACAACACACACCTTTCTGACGTCGCACGCCGGTGATTTTTGCTTTGATATTTGCAGTCGAACACAGCCGCCGAGGATTCTGCCAAGACATGCGAAAGGCGGAGAAGTATTCAAGGCACCTGAAGCCTTCAGGTAACTTTAGTTTTCTATCTCACCAAACAACATTGTTTTAGGATTGAAAATGATTTTAACGAATGTGAACAACGGGTTTTCTATACCACACGTGCCGATTATTTGTAATGCTCTGGGGCCAGTAGCACAACACATTTCTAATTGTAAACACTTTTAGGCCTTAACTCTATTTAGATAATTAAAGTGCTCACCGCAATTTTAGAATTTTTAAAACTAAAACTGCTTTAAGTAAGATAAAGTTGTTTAAAGTTGTTACTAATAGCTAACGTGTACGTCAGTGTCAACTGCCCAACAAAGTCACATATTTGGCACATGACTCTTCCTAACCAGACACACATCGTTGAATGTTTGTTCTAGTTTCGCAAAGTTATTTTTATATATTTAAAATCTTTGCCAAGCTTGATCAGAATGGTGAAGACCGTTTTTTAGGGAGTTTTAATTCTTGTCAACTTTTTCCTATTATTCAAGCTGTTCCTTCATCCATCGACTTAAAATGTTTTCTTTTCACCAGCAGGAAGCATTTTATATAAAAACTGTTTAATGTTATGCAAACGTTTATCACGCACAACGTTTATTTTTCTTTTCAAAAGCGTTTGATCACATACATCAAAACAACACTCTTCTTACCCGTGCAAGGCAGACATAGAAATGTGCGAACTTTATTCTTTCCTCCATTCCATGCCTATTTCTGTTGTTTGTTGAAGGACAAGATTGTTTTTTTTAATTTTACAAATTTGTCAAACATGAATATGAGCTATCCTATTCGTAACGGAAAAAGAAATTCAGTTTCGCCTCTGTAATTGCTATTTCTCACCAGGAAAGCTTATCTGCGATATCAACCTCCAGCTTATTTCACACGTTTATCACGGTTACTGTCGCTGAGTCCTCGTGGAAGGCAACAACATCATGGCTTACCGAGCCAAGAAGAGGCTTAGCTAATTCTTTCCAGATAAGATGGACGCTCAAGGGAAACGTAGCGAGCCAGGGAGTAGGCACTCGTGAGCATAATTTACTTTTGCCTCGATGCCTCTATCAGGTTGTCCGGCCAGCACTTTGCGACAACGCCAATACAAACGAGTTTCAGGGAGCCATAACTATTTTGTTTATGTTAACCTGATCGACTTGCCTCGTTAGCTTCTAAATCGCGCCGCCATTTTATGTCCTTTTGAAAGTGTAGTTCCCTTCTGCTTGTTTTTTTTCTCTTCTTTTCTGGCGTCCACATGTGTAATCGCTGAATGTTCGCGACACTAAGGTCCGGATCACACGGTTCGAGCCAAATCCGATGACATTTTCATTGGAAACGATTTAGTCCCTTGTTGTCTAGCGTGGCGAAAAGGAATCTTTTCAACCGTAAATTCGTGTGTGGGTAGCGAGTGGTAAACCAATCACTTGTCGTCACAGCAGCAAGAATTGTGATGCCCAGGTTTCAGCCGTTGCCTCGGGACACATGTATTTTGTCTTCGGGTGAACAGGGTTAGTTATTTTTTCCCCTTTACTCTCGTTCCCTCACTCCTTTTATTCTTCCATCTATCGTACAACTTGAGATCCCTTCCAAGTGGGAGCACTTCGTCTACCACATAAAACACCAACCAGATTCGTTGTTCCCATCTCTAGAGGCTAGGATACTGTTGTTTATATCTAAAAGCCATTACGTTCGCGTCCAAAAGAGAACTTAATTTCCCTGCTGACATTTTGTGGAAAGAATCAATTTTTCTGTCGTTCAACCTTACTTTAAGAACGTTGAAAGTGTGTGTGCTTCACACTTGACGTATCTGACATTTGTAGCCGACAAGAAAAAAAAAACAATTCACAAACGATTTCTTTGGCAATTTACTCCAACTTTAGTTCGACAACCACGTGACAGTCTCGATGGAGCATTTTACTGCTGTTACTCCCTCCCTCCCACCTCGACACATTCCCTCCTCCGTCCTCCTCTCCATTAGTGCAGTGCTCAGTTGGAAGGTTGAAGCTGATGTGACAGGTCCCCTTACCGGTAGTTTTTTTTCCTTTGCTAACCTTTCGTGGCGTTTAAAACGGAGGAATTCGATTGGTCACAAACCGACAGTTTCATGCGTAAAAAAATTAATGAAATAAAAAGATTTGAAAAAATACCCCCCCCCACCTGCATGCAATACTGTCACACACTCAGCTGTCGGTGATAAAGGGCCGGTTATTTATACTTCCGTGAACATGCAGACCATAATAGTTAATGCGAGCGGCACCATCCACTCCCGTTGACCATTTCCGCCATCACTCGGAGAATCGCAGTCGACTCTCGCAAAAGCCAATTGCTTACCGGGCACGTGACCTTCTCCATTTGACGAATTCACAATGAATCATTTGTTTAAGACATTTGTTCCTATGTCCCTGCAGTCTGTGACAATCTTGTGTGAACACATTATAGAAGCAGCTCTAACAGCAGGACTAGAAAGCTACTGCCAACATGAGACTGAATGTAGAAAAAATGTTTGGAAGCAGACAGGCGAACAAGGGTATAGGTTGACTAAAACAAAAATACAGGATACATAACAACAGAATAACATAGATATCCACATGACTGATACTGTGTAAAACTAATTTTTTTTAAAAGGGCAAACAACAGAAATATATATCTGTGGAAATCAATGGTGGTACTTTATATGGTACGATGATCAAGGGGAACTGGACAACCACACGGACAGGACGACGCATCACGTGCAATGTCAGCATGAGTTTGATCTCTGCCACCAGGAGTCTAACGGTTTCTCATAATGACCCACCACCGGAGAAAATAAAAGCAAACTGGCCGCCTTTGATCGACGTGGGGTACAGACATCACTTGAGTCCTTCTCTGACCTGACCTCAACGTTCTCCTGAATTTGGAAACAGCTGCTTTTTGATGAGACGGGAGGAAGGTCAACCTGCTGTGCAAGACTGAAAGTAGCATCGTCAGTTTTCACATACATCCACGTAAAAAAAAAAAATACAAGCACAGAGAAATAAATAAATAAGAAAGGTAGAAAGAACGAATAAACCAAAAAGAAAGAAAGAATCAATGAAAAAGAAAAGAAGAAGACTAAACGAACGAAAAAAAAAGAAAGAATCAATGAAAAAAAGAAAAGAAAAGAAAGAACGCACGAAAGAACAAAAGAATTAAAGAGGGAAGGAACGAAAAAAACCCCACAAACAATAACAAAGAAAGTGGTAAGGCTAAGAGGTAGTGGCAACGACTGAGCGGGATGAAAAGACGGTATAAATCCTCTTGAGCCCGATTTTGTCGAGCCTGTACGTTTCTCGCGCAAGATACAAGGGCTGTAGACTATGCACAGAACTCTGGCATGGGTAAAAGTAGTCCCAGTGCACTCGTTAAGGCCTCGAAATGACTGCGCGGTGGCGTAACGAGGGACATGGCCGTCAAGAGGACGATTACAGCCGGACGGTTAACATGTGGCCTTTCTGAGAGATGGAATAACACTTTAGACCAGGGGTGTCAAACTCAATCACACAGGGGGCCAAAACTCAAATCATACACACGGTTGCGGGCCGAACGTTATTAAGTCCGATTACCTTTTACTGAGCAGTGGAAAACTAACAATTTTTTAATTAATGTTATTTACACAAAATCATACTTTAAAACAAAGTTAAAATAATAACAAACCAAGGCTTAGCAATTTTCACTCTTACTTTACTTTGTCGGAAGTGGATGTTTGGCATCTTTTCTTGGCAGAAAGTTCGTTTATGTTTGGACACAAGACTTCATAGACTTTCATCATGCAACTCTTCACAAACTCTCCATCAGTAAATGGCCGGGCTGAGTTAGCGATCTCCTCTGCCACAATAAAACTTGCTCTCACAGCAGCTTCACTTTGAGGTTTTGCTGTAGTGAATAATGTCTGTTGTGATCTTATATTCCTCTTCAGTTCTTCCACTTTCTTTAGCTTCTGTTCAGCATTCAGGCTTTTCAACTTGTCTTGATGTTTAGTCTGGTAGTGCCGTCTCAGATTATATTCTTTGCTCACAGCCATTGTATCTCCACAAAGCAGACACACTGGTTTAATTACCACTGACATTAGTAAACATGTATTCAGCCTTCCAGTGGCTGTGAAAGGCTCTGTTTTCAAAATCAACTTTTCTCTTAGCCATTTTAAGAACTAGATTTAATTTAAAATTGGAGTGTTATCGAAATTACAAACAATCGTTCACTACACAACGTGTAACGTTCTTGATCTCTGCTCGCCAGCGTGCACGTTGGGAAAGTGGTCAGCCTTTCTTACTTAGAGACCGAATTTCCTCTTTCTGCATGTGGAGTGACCTGGTCCCCCTTTGATGTTTGACCGAGTCAGGGATGCTGACATACTAAAATCTTCAACACAACGGTCCAGTTCAGGTGGGCGTGTCAAGTGTCAACAGACAAGATTTATAGGCGTCCGCTTGGACCATCCTTTCAGGCCATTAACAGGAATGGTGGTAACTTGACCAGTAGACTGTTGGTGGTCTACACAAAAGCAACTAAAAGTAGAAAATACGTTTTATGATCTTCTCTGCCCAGTACTATTTGCCATGCCATGCCACGTTCTTGCATCAGAGCATAGTTTTATCTACTGGAGCACACAACGCGATTGTGTCGTAGCTATTTTTAGCTATTGCAAATGACATCATCACATCGCCTGCTATGTTCGACGTGAACTTTATTGTTGTTTCCCGTCGCCGGGCCATTAACAATAATTAACTAAAATTCTTTCGCGGGCCAGGTAATATGTGATGACGGGCCGGATGTGGCCCGCGGGCCGTGTGTTTGACACCCCTGCTTTAGACAGTACTGTCAACAAGAGGATGACAAGCATATATTCTATAGGATTTTTTTAATGTGCAAAGAACATCGAAGGCTCGATGACGTCCTGGTCAGCAAGTCCTGATTTGTGGGCCAAGTACTTATAGCTTATTGGTGTCTGGTCTTGGTGTGGACGGAGAACGCTCGAGACCCCAGTAGCTGTATTCAAAATGAGAGATAATAACATTTTTATTTACTGCTTGTCTTTTTATTTTCTGAGTATAAAGATGTTTTCATATGATTGGGATTGTAGATGTCTGAATTTACGTTGCTTGGCCATATAATAACAAGAGAGGAGTGCACCGTTGCTTGCCACAGCAAACTCACTTTCTGTGCTTGTTTGTCTGTCTGTCTGTCTGTCTGTCTGTCTGTCTGTCTGTCTGTCTGTCTGTCTGTCTCAGACAAAGAAAAAAAGCACCAATAATCCATCCAAGAAATGAGGAATCAAACCATTGGTTTCGTGGTTGGAATTTCCACGTCCATCAACTTTTGATGCAAAGAAATGACTATTGCTACATCAATTTGTATGAGCTGTAGTTAACAGTCTAAACGAGAACATGAAAAATTTACTATGGTGGTAAATATGCCCATTTGGAAATGAAAGGATTTAAAAATCCGACCTGGAGAGATGTTGTGAGACCTTCTAAAAATGTGCATTCCAATATGGACTGAAGAATTTTGTTGGGGTACCCATTCATTTTAATGGTAATATTATTAGAGGCAGAAAAGTTATGTATATTAAGGAATGGTTTAATGCCAAGGATCTTATTAAAATTGACGGTGCAGTCAAGTTTCTTGATGAATTCTGCATTGGATACCCTACAGTCCAGACTTTCTAACGTAAATGGGTTTGACACAGTCCTCATCACAGTATTAAACTAAATGTAGCAGCTCTTTAACCTTTAAAAGTGAAACTATTAATAGGACCTAGGCTATCATCAAAAAGGTGAAGAAAGAGGTTTTAAAAATTCTTCAAGATAAAATAAGCGGTCACTTCTACACTAAGAAAGCGGGGATCGACAGAGTTTAATGAATGTAGCTGGTCTGATATATTTCATCTTACTACCATAGATACTCAACTATGATGGTGTCAAATGAGAATCTCATATAGGATTCTACCTACAAACTAGTGGCTCCCTTTCATCCATGTTATTTTTTAAATGGAACAATATTATTACTATTAGTATACTTGACACACATGGTTGTTGTATGTATGTGAAATAAAATTGCCGTGAGAACAAAAAATGTCGATACATACGTAATAGGAATAGGAAGAATGATTCCTACATGAGATTAATAAAATGTATTTATAAATTACACTTTAAAGATTTTTGTCCACAGCAGTGCATATTGAAATGAAACTCCGCTCTCGGTAACTCCATGTCAACATGCAATAATTACATTTGTTAATGAAGTATGCAGAATTATATGTGAATACATCGTATTTTTTTTCCCCCAAATTCCCAAACTTTGCATAAATTTAAGTATTTATCATCGCCTGAAGCATCTTCTTTGCCAATATCTATGAAAGATGGTTGCAGCAGGTTTCTTGCATTTTGTTCCCCACCCCAACAGGTCAGCAGTGCCAAGACAGCATGGAATGCCGGGACCACTGCTGTCGGGAGGTGCGCGGGTTCCGGTCACGTTACTACGTGTGCGGGACACCTGCAGACGAGGCTCTGGCCTACACGTGCATCAAGGCGGCGCGCTCGGAGAACGACGTCCTCGACTACCTGATCTAGAATGAGTCACGTGGGAGGTCACGTGAATGTCTCAGTGTGACGCCACTTCCGTCTGTCGTTCGGGTTTTCATTTGTTTTCCTTTTCCTACCTAACGCTGAGGTTATGGCGTATTTGCTGTTCGCAAACTTTGCAGTTTTCAGTCATAACCCGCAGCTAGAACGTTCCTGCAAGCAGGCTACAGTCTTTGAAAATGTCTGATACTTACAAAAGCCAACAGACATGTTTAGTTCTTAGCCATCACTTTAAACCAACGATCATGTGATTAAAAATAAACATCTTTATGCCTGGTCTTTCCCTCAAAAGTACAGGAGGGAAAGCTCTCGTTTTTGAGTATGTAAAGAAAGATCAACTATTTTAATATCATCCCGATTGTTAAGACGAGGACACTTAATAATGATGAATAGTTGTGTCCTCAGTAAACAGACTAGCAAGTGAACAGCCCCAACCTGTAATAGTGAACTTAAGCAATTTGTTGCTCTTTAAATCTTCTGCCATTCTGTTATATTAACAGCAAGAAAACATTTGCATAGGTCTAGCTTCTGTGACCTCAGCGACTAGTCTGATATTACTATACGAGTCTGACTCTGTGATAAGACACCCCTTCAGGAACCGAGTTGATAGATGTCCTTCATCCAAGTGTATTTCAAACAGAGTGAACATGTTCACAGGCTGTTGCTATATTTACAGGCATTCTTTTTCATGCATGAAGTTAAACCAGGAAATAAATGTCGTTAGAAACTACAACTGGTCTTCTAATTATTCTGTCATTATTGTGTATGTGGGTTACAAAAGGATAATATGAAGCTAATGAACCCCAAAAATGGAAATTCAAATACAAAATTACAGAGCACAAACATTGGGAAAAAACTCACAGCCAAGAAGGCTGCGTGGCTGACACAACCTTCCAACAAGCGACAAAGCAAACTATGAAGTCTCTGCAATTAGAAATGACTTAAATAGTGGCTCTCTCTCCCCCCCCCCCACTTTCCTCTCTCCTTTCCATAAAACGTGCAATGCTCATTTCAAAGCTAAAGAAGGTTCAATAAAATATTGAAAACGAAATGCAAATTTGAATGAAAGCCTCCAATACATTAACGAAGTAGAGTTCATTCCCCATGGCATGCATGTTGAAATAACATTCGCACCGCGTTTGTCCGCTTCTGCCTTCAGTGATATTTGTCGTCTGGTGCCTGGAGTAACATTAAGAACCTGGATAATTGCACCAGGACCTTAGAAAGCAGACTAGCATATTTAAATGGACTCATTCCAGTTCTCGATGGAAATAGTTGGAGTAGTGACGAGGCAGGGGAGTGGCTCATAAAGAAAACGAAGAAGACCGGGGGGGGGGGTGATGTTATTCCATAGATTAGGAAGCCGGTATTTTTGAACTTTTATCCAAGTTCTTGGGGAGAGATAAAGGTTCTAGTGGGGTGTATTTTGTTTTTCATATGATGAGAAAGAGTTAAAATGCTATTTCCCCAAACTCTGAGTGAATGTTACATGTCCAGGCTGTCACAGACCTAGGTGAGGTCGAAGGTCTCATCCCGCGTGGAAGAATGAAAGAGCGTGAATGACGTCAGTTTGTCTGAATGCGTATGGATGATGAAAAAAGATCTGTGACGTGTGTAGAGAATCTTGGGAAACAATGGAGAGGAGGCTGAAGGAGAATCACCAGAGGAGTAAAATAAGAGTAGACTAGAGATAATCTTGTTCCATGTTTAAAATCTTTCTATGCATAATGATGGACCTTGATACACCTTTTAAGGACGAAAAGAAACTTAGACAAAGAGTGGACGACTATGCTAAACACATATACACACACACACACTTGCGGACGCACGCAGCACGCGCACGCACACACACACACACACATGTGTAAGAATAAAAGAACTGGCCAGGTTAGTCTCTTCCTTCAGGCAAGTCGGCAAGAAGTTTTCGATATTGTTGAGCCGTCAGACCAGTTTCCAACCTTGAGCGGATTTGGTAGTGACAAGGCTAACAAGGTTTGGGACGAAAATGAGACGACGAGTTGGGGGACGGGCAACGGTGTGGGTCACGTGACTGTCACAGCACCAGCCGCTGTGCTGTCCTCGAGAAACACACCGCCGTGTGTCCAGTCAGTTCAGCAACATTACAAATCTGATACAGAGCTTGGGTCACAAAAGAAGTTAACAAGAGAACAGCCACCTACTGGAGCTCGTATTCGTTACCCATCCCAGGGTGGTAGCGGCTGGAACTCCATATCCATGGCTTCTTGAAGGCTTCCCTAACAGCGAGCAATTTATCAGATGGGGACCATGCTGATAACAAATACCGCCTGGTACAAATGGCAAAAATCGTGTTTGATGAAGTCAAACGGAAAGGAACACAGAAGTTTTGGAGAATAGTTTTAAAAAAAAACCAAAACTGGGAAAATACCAGGGTAGAGAAATATTTAGTAAATACACTTTTGCTTGTTTCTTAATCTGAGACTATAAAAAAAACTGAACGTCTCAGTCATGCTTCTTTTGGATTTTTCTCTCGACATAGATCAATCGCACCTTCTTTTTCTACCCGTGGGAAATTTTTGTTTCCGAAGGAAAATAAATCACTATTTTTGCTGTCTTATATTTGCACGATGGTCGTCTTTTGATTAAAAGGAATAAACCGGATTTTCTGTCTTGTGTAGATATATTTTTATTTTTCATGCTTCTGTTAGCTGAACAGCACACGCACATTCTAGTCTTTTACGGTTTCCAAACCTTTTTTGGGGTCGCGACCCACTTTTACAACAGCCAAGTATCCTAGGACCCCCGTGACAGGCACATGATAAGTCATTTATCATACGACTTATATATATATATATATGTCCTTAATATGACAATGACAGTCATAGTGATAGTCACATCGTGAGACAGATTTAGTCTTACAATGCTGAGATGTAAAACTTTAGAAGTTAAAGTTCAAACAAGAGCAAAAGTATTGTTGAAACTGTAAAGTTGAAATTTTAGGTTTAACGGCATTGATTTTCAAAGTTTCAAATAATTGTTGTAAAACACGTGGTCACCCCCCGAGAAACCCTTTGCCACCCCTTTGTGGGTTGCGACCCACAGGTTGGGAACCACTGTTTCCGGGTTACTTAACTTCACGCCCGTGAATATGGAGACAGTCTCTCAGACTGACTTCATCCAGTGGGTTCCATGTCTAATTTACCAATGATCCGTGTACTTGGTTAAGTTTTCAAGACTTCTGGCTGTTCTTTGACACTAGTCACAGTACCAGTATGCATGAGTATGCTCTTATTTTAGGAAGAACAATAAGTCTGCTTTCTAAGTGAAAGTTTTGCAGCAACTTTTCCGCAAAGTTATCCTCTGTTCGCCTTGAAGATTGGACACAGAATAATTCCCTAGTCTTGGTTTCTTCAGGGTTCTATATCAGGGCGCAGCCTAGCTATTAATAAATCGAAACTAGTTACCGATCCACTGGAAATTTGTTTTTAGTCAGGATAAGACAAGATAGACAAGATGAAAAATCGCCCAAAGTCTTAGGTTGAACTGGTCCTTAAATGTTGTCGATTCTTCCACTCTTGGATAAGAGAACACCATTGTCATTTATTGTCCCACTACCGACTGGGAAGGGCAAACCGCGTTTTCTCCCTTATCCTGTCAAGCAATCAAACACATATCTTATCTTGCACTATTCTCCCTTAGCCTGTTAATCAATCAAATAAGTATCTTATCTTGCACTCTACTCCCTTAGCCTGTCAATCAACAAATAAGTATTTTATCTTGCGCTATACTCTGACACTTTTGCCTTTTCTACCGTGCTGATGATCAGCACATGCCAATCAATGGCTCACCGAGCAGAATAATTCTACAACTCCTTCTTTCCTTTCTACAATCAGCATAACGAAATTCTTCGCTCATAACTAGCGTGTTATCGCCCACAGCGCCGCCTTTGATGCAGACATGGCTGATTACAGACAGGAGATGCTAGCAGACTGAAGGACAGGAAACCTTGTGCAGGGACCTGGGACAAGAATGCATCAAGTGGTGCAGAAAGTGGACAGTCCAGGGAGTAATTCCTGCTCCAATGATCATCAGCTTCACACACACATGATTAGCGAGAGAGATAAAGTCTGCGGGAAGTCATGCATGGCTGTCGATGTGTCTAGTCTTTGTGTTTGCAGCCATGCATGGACTCGAAGCAGTCTTACAAAAGAAGTACATTTCTTGAAAATGCGGAAGGTGAACACAAGAAAATAGTTTGTTGAAAGGGTTGGGGAAAAGTTGATCAGAGTGAGTCTTCAAAAAAGTTGATCGGAGGAAAAGCTTACTAGAAAGTTTTTCAATGAGATCGCTGATAAGACGAAAAAGAAATTGAGCCATGGAATCGGAGCTGATAAAGGGGAAGGGTTAGATAGGCAGACAGGTCAATCAAAGGGAGGATTGATCTGAAAAGAAATCAAAACTAATTGGAGAAATCCATTAGCACTAATGTCGATCAGAATAAAAGCCACTGTAAGAACACACCTTGAACCCAATCAGTAATACGATTATGAAACAGGACTGGTCTATTCCTTCAGATATCTAACGTACCAGTTTACCATCAATATCAACTGGCAGCAGAAAAAAAACAAACAGAATACATCAAGGACCAGCGAAATATATTCATTTCGATGTAGTTCTTCCACCGAGAAGCACAAATCAAATAAAACAGTAGTTGTAACATCTAAAGCCAGAAACTGCGTGTCATCATCGCAAGAAAATTTTGCAAATAATTACCGGTGTCCTTCTGGATGCGTTTCTTTAGGCAGAAGGTCTCACTATTTCAAGCAATGAACCGAAACATGAGAAAGCCCAGATAGTTACAGAACGCTTGCTCCTTCTGCAAAAAAAAAGCGCAGTGACCAGTTCAAGGTTCCCCTCCGGCAAACAATCAGGAAGTAATTATCGGGTTCTGATCAAACACACCGCCTTAAGGGGGAAATCATTTTCCTTGAGACGACAGTTTGGCTTCCAAGTAAGAGCTCTTCAAACCTAGAAGTTGCCCCGAGCAGCTTTATTAATCCTGCGTGTGAGCACGAATATTTGTCTACTCGCGTTATCCTCCAAGTCCTGGAAAGGTGGAGCTGTTGAGAGAATATCAAATGTTTTCTGGGGGGAAAAGTTATTCCACGTGGTTAAGTTACAACTTTTTTACATTAATCACCAGAGCTTACGGTACCTTGTGAAAGTATTTGGTGGTCTTGCTTAATCAATTAATTTCCCTTTTCTGTAATTTCGAAAATGTGAGGGTGAGCGGTGGGTGGGAGAGCGTATATTTCAGATGTTCTGATTTGGCATACTTTACAGAAACATTGTTACTATCACTGTCAATTTTTAATACAAGTTTATATGAATGATAGAGCGATGCACTATATATTATTCAAATTATATACAATTATACAAAAGGAACCCATGGGATAGGGGTTTGAGGGAGTAGTTGTTTTTGATGTCAGGTAATTGCAAGAAAACATTCCTCTGCCTAGTTGGTAGGAGGGTATCATTTAGTATGTCTACTAGTCGGTTGTATGACAGAGTCTGCCTGCCTAGATGTCTAACAAAAACATCTCCATAGACTGAAAACACGGAAACGACAGAAGATGCACCCATTGCACAATAGTGGAGATGTAGCCAGCAGTGCGTGAACTGGATAATGTGGTCGGGAAAGATCAGAGTTCGCTACTGGGCAAAGACACTGCAAGAAAGCAAACGAGCCATACTAGAGCACGAAGGACACGAAGAGCAAGAATATCGTGGAGAGCAGGTCAAGGACAAGGCTGTAAAGACACAGAAGCGAGACTAGATGGGGGAAGGAGGGAAGAAATACGAGCGAATCAAAAGGTTCAGAAGAAACCGACGGCAGTGAAGGTACAAAATGAAAGGATGGGAGAGCGAGCAAGAAGAGCAGAGACTAGTCGTGGAAAGGCACAGGCGAATGATCGCCATTCCACGTGAGCAGAAAGGACGGGGGTCGGGAGGAAAAGGAGGCAGAAGGGAAAAACCAAATGTCTGGTGATTGTTTCCACATGATTAGCAGTAGACAGAAAGATTGATGTCGATCAGTTTGACATACCAGGAGAAACAGTCATTGTACGCATTCTTCTTGTTATTATCGATATTGAGAACCAGTGATGATGATGATGATGATTATTATTATTTTATGAAAACATTGTCCTCTTATATAATAAATTAAAAAATTGTCTAAAGTAAAACAAGTACAAATGCACACACATGTTCACATCGATATATTATCATTACCACACGTACTCTCACCAGCATTTTTCTTTCTCATGTGCGCGCGCGTGCGAACGCATTCACGCACATGTGCACACACACACACACATACACACACAGGTAGTGAGAGAGAGAGAAAGAAAGAGAGGGAGAGAGATGAGGACAATTAAAGCATTCGGTTTGCTATGAGCGCTTATGGACGATTCCAAGTAACTACGCATGCGCCTGACCTTCGCCCCACAATATGGGTTTGACTTCTTCCGGGATTTGGAAGTTTTAGCAGTGCGATACTTCATCGGCATCAACATTGTCTTTTACTATGAGTGATTTTTATTCTAATAAATGTCAGCCTGCAGATACTTACTTATTGTACTATTGAACACTCATATTCAAAATTTGATGAGGTTTGAATGAAGAAGATAACACATAGCATAACACTTTTTATCCCAGAGAGCAATTCCGAGCAGCTCGATACAAAAGAAAAAATTAATACCATAGCCTATTCATATCCGTCAGACCCATGCATTAATGTTTCACACAGCTGCATTCATGTTTCAGACAGCTGCATTAATTCGCACACAGTAACATTCAGAAGTCGGAACAACGAAGGACAGCCTCAGTCTGTTGGTCCTGCACGCAGGTACACAGAATCGGCGACCAAAAATATGATGATATGACGATCTTTATTCAGAGCTTAGTTAATGTAGTTAATGTTGATTTTTTTTAAATAGCAAGTGACTTGTGAAAGATTGTTTCATTTTAATAATGTAGCAGTTCATGATACTTGTTTCTTCATATCCAGTCTGTATAGTTTACCTGGGTTTCCAGAAAATCCTCTCGCTGGGCCTAAGTCAAAAGAATGGAGCAGGGATTGGTGGAACCTACCTTAGACTAGCAAACAAAATTAATGAAACAATGACTTTCACCTTGAGGAACGAAAGATTTGAAGGCAGTCCTGAAAAATATTACAACCATGGTAAGTTACTCGACATTTTGAAATAGGGCAACAGATACAGGCACAGAAACTGAATGGATTATTCGAACAACAAAATGTGCCGAGCACTCTATAGTATTTTTGTGCTTCAGGTACTCATTTCACATTTTGAGTTTTTAATGACACCATATTTAAATGAACATTGTATATGACTAATGGTTGAAATATTTTAGTTTTATTCAAACTAGATGTCTGTTTACTGTTAAGATCCAAGTATGCTTTAGCTCGACACAATATGAATGAGTTGTCATTTACTTCGTAATGTCATCTTATTTATTGCCTATTGATGAACTCCGGTTTCTTTGAGCACAGACTGCTGGAGTAAAACCTGGTTCTAAACTAAGATATAATGACGAATCAAATTGCACCTGATACTGTACAAGTTAAATAATACTGAAGTTGGGATTCTTATGATCGTGTTTGCTAATGTCTATTCCGTAGCTTTTTGTGTCTCAAAACGACAATAATTTGAAAGTAGGCACATAGAAACTATTCACCCTCTTTCTCCGATTGAAGCAAAAACACAAAACTCACATCTGCTTCTGATAGTCAAAGGGAAAGAATTACATAGAAAATGGCTTGGCAGTAGGAGTATTGTCCCTTAATTATAATTTAGCAGCAAACGTGAACTGTGTTCTGTACCTCGAGAGGCAACTCGCATTCTAGGACTTAGGGCTGGTGTGGTAAGAAACATACTCAGCACAAATATTATCTCATCACTGCAAAAAGTTTATAGATGAATGCCACTAGGCCTCAACATTCCAGATGAGCAGTCAGTCAGTCAGTCGTCCCTTGCCTGGCACCTGGCGTTGGGGGGAGCACATGGATAGACGCTGCAGCTGATAGGGCCCGCCACTCTTGCCTATTTTGGGCAATAGTCAGCAGGTCCTGTACAGGACGACCAGTCCAGTCTTTGACGTTCGTAAGCCAGTTGGACATAATGGACATAATAAATCGTATTGACATAACAACGGTCGATAAAATACAGTGTGGTTCACAATTACAGCCATTGTCAATACCCTGTAAAAGCAGCTAACAAATCCGTGAAATAAAGTCGTTTTAATTAACAAAAGGCTTTCCTTACGGTGTTTAAAATAATAATAATAATAATAATATGTAACGGGGTCGCCTGTTAGAACAGCTGCAGTATTGACAGCATACAATGTAGTGAGAGGAGCTGCTAAAACAGCTTTAGAACTGACAATATTGACAGCATACAATGTAGTGAGAGGGGCTGCTAGAACAGCTTTAGTACTGACAATATTGACAGCATACAATGTAGTAAGAAGGGCTGCTAGAACAGCTTTAGTACTGACTGTGCTTTGCCCCCCACCCCCTCATCTCTGCATGACCATCTCTTCCTGTACCTCGTGTAATTTTATTTTTCCTATAAGAGTGGTTATTGTGCTGCCCTACGTGCCGACAGGCATAATGGGAACTAACTAACTAACTAACTAACTAACTAACTAACTAACTAACTAACTAACTAACTAACTAACTAACTAACTATAAGAGTGGTTACTACAGTGGAGAGGTTGTCAGAAGTCTTTGTAGTTACAATGTATGTGCTGGAGTCTTTTGTCAGTGTCTGGCTTTCTTTGTTAGCTTTGTTTTTGACATTAGCCGGGTGGGTTTCGGCTTCTGTTGCAGGCTGCGAGTGTGACCTCTGTCACTTTGTTTAGTTCACGGGTGAGTGGCTAGCAGTGGCGAAGTTTACTCTTCAGTGTGGGTTCCTTGGTGGGCGCGACATCCCTTCAGTTCCAGCATCTTTCTTTTGATGATCCTATCGCATCTCTATATGACATTTGGTCTGTTGCCTCGTCCGGGTGGCCTGTCTTTAAATGACGATGCACAGGCAGCCTCCATATTGCACATCAATTTATACAGAGAAACTACTTTTTTCTTTAACTATATAGTTGCTCTGATTTCGTGACTGCCTCGTCCACATATAACACTGGCTATAGTTTGTAGCTGTTTGCTGTATGTCCAAATTCGTTACAGTTATATTTCAGTCTGGTAAACTGGTCTATGTCCAGGTCATAACATACTGGACTAAAATCTGGAGACTTGGAAATAGAAATTACTTCAAACTATCAGGATTCGACACATTCAAAACTACATTAAATAACCAGGCCCGGGTATACCATTAGGTTAACCCAAGCTGATGCCTAGAGTAAAGGCACTCAGGGTGGGCAAGGATGGTTCTCATTCTTTTTTAAGCAACGGATGTTAGGACATTGTGGGAATGGTTGATCATGAGTTATATAAATTACAGCTGCACAAAGTCTGTTATTAATTTCGCACTTCTAAATAATGCACACAGGCTTCTAAACGATGCACGTATGTCGTGCCGTGTAGTCAACACGAGGTTGTGTTAAAACACATTCCTATTAACATGCTAAAGACTAAAAATAACTCTCTCCAAACATTAATTTTTTTTCTTAAACTATACAGCGTTTTTATTGTTAAAGATACAATGAGATACCATCGGGATAGATGTCATAGACAGATATTATAAGCAATAAGATTGACAGATGTGATTTATTATAGAAGCCGTACTTTAAACTTCTGCCATCAAGACAGCTACAACCATCAAAGATGGATTCCATTCTTCATCTCTCTCTCTCTCTCTCTCTGAACTACTGCCATCAATACAGCCGGTACCAGCACAGATGAGAACTAACTCCCTTTCGTTTTCTTCTTATGTTTTCCATGTGTTCAGAAAGAAAGCTGCCTTTGAATGAAAAGGAAATTATATCGGCAGTACTAATACTTTTGCACAGCAAGAGTAAGGTTTGAAGTTTGAGTTAGACGAATAGAACATATAAACTGATTACTAAATGTGTTATAATCATTTGGTGTGTGCGTGTGTGTGTGTGTGTGTGTGTGTGTGTGTGTGTGTGTGTGTGTGTGTGCGTGTGTAAGGTAAGAAAAAGGCAAGGTAAAAGACGCAAAATAAAGTGTGATGGATGGACTCCATGCTTTCAACAAGGAACATTTGAAGTGCAGCAGCTTGGAGTTTATGAGTCATATCAGATGATATGGAGATTCCAGTCAAAGAAAAACAGCGGTTTGTCTTTTTTTTTAATTTGAAATAAACAGATACGTGTAAGTCCCTTCAGCAATTTTATGTGTGAAGCAGATGTTAACGAAAGACCTTATCAGGCGGTAAACCTAAGGCTCTACACGCAAACTTGGAATCGTTAACCACTGTCACACCCACAGAGAGCGACGTGGAAATAATGAACAGAAAGATGATTCATCCTTGTAGAAGTAAATTCAAAAGAAATGAATGTGTTGGTTGAGTGCTTTTCCTAGTCACTGAGAACTTAGTAATTAGAAGCATGGTGAAGTGGTAATATTTCTATTATTTCAGCCCACTATATCATACCACGACATCATGGTCCTGTCTTCTCCGTGCGTTTAATGACTCTGTTGCTTCTGAGCTTTCAGCACGTCCTGTCGTGAACTCCGGGGAATGAGCAGGCGAAGATGGTCAAAGGCTAATCACACTCTCGACACCTCGACCAGCTCACGCCGACATGTACGTGTATGCACACACTTATACTAAATTGCTAATAAAGATACAACTGACTCCGAGTCCCCAAGAACAACACGAGGCAATTTAGTATAATAAAACAATTATTAATAATCGAGAGTTTTGACCAATTGAACATAAAAGATACAATATTGCAAAATAAAGCAACTTTTGAAGTACAGAAATAGGATATCATGGATAGAATGACATCAGCTAATAATTGATAATTACAGATAAAAAATAGAGATATAAATAAATTATTATATAAATACTTTAATAGTTTAATTATAATAATAATACCATTATGATTATTATTATTATTATTAATTGTGTCAGCATGAACACTATGGGTAGATCCTTTTTTGAATGAAGATAGAATACAGTTATAAATAATATAATATAAATAATGTATATTTTTTTTTAAATGCACAACCGTGATAGAGAACGGAAAACAAGGAAATCCAGTCCCACCAAACCCCATATTTCTCACCTGCCTGATTTAGTAGCGTCCACAATTATTTTCTAATTATTGGATAAATCTCCGTACAATATACTATTTTCATATTTGGAGAGAGTGGCTCCCAAGTGCTCAAAGCTTCTCATCTCTTCGAGCTGTACCCCGTTTATGTAGGCCTCTGTCACAGTCAGTGATATTTTAGAGACAAGCCTCGAGAACTTAATCAGAACCAGACACATGCACAGGAAGAATGTCAGACAAGAAAACTGTAGCAAAAACAGGATGCCAGTTATGTTGCTGGTCAATGGGAGAACTCGGACCCCATGTTAACGAGGCGACATTAAGTACAAACGTGACGTCACAATTGGGGAAGCGGATGGCCGAGTGGTTAGAGCGCTGGCTTCCGAACCGAGAGCGCGCTGGTTCAATTCCCGATAAGCGCAGCAAACTTCCCCCAGTCGACCCAGCTGACGGGAATGGGTACCTGACTCCATAGAGGGTTGGGGAAGGTAAGGCAGCGAGGGAGAGGAGATTGGCACCACCCTCATGTAAAAGCTGGCCCCGAGAAAAGTGGGGTCTCTAACACCTCACTCCCCTACGACCTGAAAAGGTTATGGGATGACCTTTACCTTTTACCTTTACACAATTGTGACCTTTTTCTGTGCATTTCGATATTCAAAGAAAAATATCTCAAAAACAGAAAGGGTGTATTTCCTCAGATATGGGCGAAAATAGAATCTTTTACGGTGCTTTAACCAGTCGTTAGAAAACAATATATACTCTACTAGCTCTTTAACTTCGGCTACGTGTCGTTAATTTTTTAATATGTATATAACCGCCACGTCGACAGCACAACTACATCACGTGACTAGCGAAATCGTCGCTCTGTTATAAATAGCTTCTCGCCACCTCAGAAAGAAAGCAGCCGAGTTAACACATCTGTTCAGGTAAAGCTTTCCATAGGTATGTTTTTCAAAAATACACTCATATCTTTACCTTCTTAATATCTGAACTTGTTCTTTGTGGGTGAGCTTATGCTCCAGCACAGCAATAACATCATCATTTACAGTTCTTATAAAGTGCTGAGTAGTTTTTTTCCAAAGAACAGTATTACTAGTCCTACTTATTTACTTATTTATTTGCACTTTTTTCGTTTATTGAGCTGCCCTATAGATACAGGGTTCATACAAGATTGTTCAACCATACACTTTCCAGACTTGTTTTCCATATTATGCAGAGTTACTTTAACCTCGTTATTTATTGACAATGTAAAAGATGATGTAGTACCGTTGTTTTTTTTCTTCAGAAAAGCTCCAAAATAAGATATTCAGCGAAACACAATGACTGTACAAACTCTGGTGTACCAGGCTGCCGCCTTCTTGCTGTTTGTCTTGGCATATCAAGCCATAGGGATTCCTCAAAACCCAACTGAATACCAAATAAAAACTCCGGTAAGAATAATACTAGAATTTTGTTAGAAAGACACCTCCGGGTTTAAAGTTCGCAAAGGAATGAGCATAGAACTGTAAGCGCATTTTGATTGGGTCTTCACTTCTCAGATGTTTACCATCAAAAATTAAATTAATTTATTTTCTCTGTAAAATGTTTACCTTTGAATTTATTTTTTTCATCGGCATTCTTCTTTGCACGAAAGACTATGAAAAATTTGTTTTATTCTCGTCTCCTATTCTAATTTTTAAATGCTGTTTCCTGGGTTGATCTGAAGTTCCATCATCTGTGGTTTGTTACACAGTTCGTTTCCAGATGTAAGACAAAGAATTCACGTTCGAAGTACGATTTAATTTACATGGTTAATGGGACTGATGTAGGAATGAGAAAGACGGCCTCAAAATTGGCTAAACTTGTATTATGCACCAAGGTAGACAGTATTACAGAGACATAAAAGGCATACATACATACATACATACATACATACATACATACATACATACATACATACATACATACATACATACATACATACATACATACATACATACATACAGTAACAACACTTCGGGGACTGGTAACAATGGTAACTAGAAAAGACTTGAATCCAGCAAAAGTCCGAGTATAATTGGAAGAAAAATGGGGTGACTAGGTTTTGCCTTTTTTTTCTTGTTGTGAGGAGCATGACTTCAGTTTTCTGGGGGTTAAGTGACATGTGGTTAGATTCGGTCCAAGTCTGAAGCTCGTCGGCGCTCAGCTGTATGAGGGAAGCAAGTGGCTCAATCTGTTGGTGGTGTGCGTGTATTGTGGTGCCGTCTGCAAACATGTCACATGATTGGGATAGGTGGAGAGGAAGATTATTGATGTATATGGAGAAAAGAAGAGGTCCTAGTACTGAGCCTTGAGGGACACCAAATTTAACTTCAAGAGGATCAGACATTTGGTTGTTTACTGCGACTCTCTGAGTTCGATTGTCGAGAAAGAAGGTAAGGAGTTTGGTGCTCCCGGTACTTAGTTTGTATAACTCAAGTTTTCTGATGTGATCTATAACATCAAAGGCTTTGGCAAAGTCAGCAAATAAAGCAGCAGAAAAATGATTGTTCCACCATAGATGTTACTGCTGTGTGACAAGAGTGACGGGGCCTAAAGCCAGATTGGTTCGGGTGGAGAAGCTCATGCCTTATAAGGTGTTCTTGTAGGTGCTTGTGGATGTGTTTTTCTAGAGGGTTTGAGAGGGTTGATAGGATTGAGATTGGGCGATAGTTTGTAGGGTCACCTGTATCACCTGATTTGTGTATAGGGATTACTTTTGATTTTTTAAAGTGTGTTGGAAAATAAGATTTATCAATACAGAGGTTATACAGGTAGGTCAGAGTTTAAGCAATGGTCGGTGCTGAGAGCTTTAGAATTTTATTGTCGATGTTGTCAGGCCCTCTGGTGTTAGTATCTTTGAGTTGGGTAAGTGCTTGATATACTTCCAATACACTCATCGGGGGGATGCAAAGAGAGGTATTAGAGAGAGATTTAGCTACTAACGTATCATGACAGTTTGTTGATTTGAGAACTGAGAGGAAAAAAGATTTGTCTTCAGGTTATTCTGATGATGTGTTTCGTATGGTTCCAGTGCTTCCAAACTGGCGAACTGTGTGTTGATGTTACTGAGTGCTGCTCCAGAAATGACGTGTGCTTAAAGCGACCCTTGAATCTAATGGACCCTAACGCACCATCGAGAAGTAATTAGTAGGATAACTGCTGGTGTCCTTTCTTGTCAACATAACATAACACCTTACACTTAACCCACACTTACACTTTCCCGCAAATGCTAATCGCTTCTGGTATTTATACAAAGTACACCTGCCTCAGAATAAGTTAAGACTGATACTCAAGCGTATTTATTTTGACTTGTAAATATTGACGAAAATAAATAACGACAGCTTGTAGATAACAATAACAAAATCACGAAAAACAAAAAGAAAGGATAGAGGAAATGTTTTCTCGGCAGAGCATTCAAACAATTTCTAACATTCCAAAATTTGTTACAAATATCATAAAATGGACAATTTATGTATTTTGACTTACTTTGCTTTTGGCAATTTTTGACATTGAGAATATTTCGTATTGTTCATTGGCTTCAACTTGATGATGTCTCTGTTTATTATGATTTATCTTTGACTTAAGCATCGCTCTTCATCCCCGTTAACATCACCAATCATTGCCCTTGTCATCACCTTTCTCACTCTTACTCTCGGTTATGCCATTTTTAATTTTCTTCTCAATACAGCTTTGCCTGACAGATCCTAATGTCAACAAAATTGCCAGTATGTAAAAATAATGTGCAGAAATCTGCAAAGTTGACGGGACGGACCTGATCTTACTGAATTTTGTTTTCAAACTTCAGGCAGTTGTGGCGCGCGCATGTGCACATCTGGGGCCGTAGTTATGATGCGAAAGTAAGTTTCCCCAGGGCAAAATTAGAAACTCAGGGACAAGGGTCTCGTTTCCGAAGCTGTAAGGCGGTGTCAAGATCCCCCACCCCCGGTCAGTATACTTCATGTTTGTTTACCCTAGGACTCGTTTGCCACCGCTTTATAGTTACGGCCTTTCGACACAGCTTTACAATAAAAAAAGACACTTTTTCTTGAGTTCCTCGTCTGCCCCAGGGCACAGACTTGCCCTCGCTTCATGACTACCGCCCCTAAATGAGAAATCCAACTCAAATCATCATGTTTTATTATCATCATCATTGACTTTGTAGATGGAAGAACCGGCCGCTGCGTCAACCTTCAGGTCACGGATCAAATGAACTTACTAAGATCAGGTAATATTGGTTTTCCATCTCACACTTTATGCTTTTATGTCTGACAGATGTACGCAACTGGATTAGGTGCAACAAACGGTGCACTAAGTTTTTAAAAGTCTAGTAAATTGAAAGTATTCTCTCATAATATATGGAAAACAATGGAACTCTCTCCCTTTCCATATCCGCCACCTTCCTACAACTGATTCTTTCAAATCTGCACTGAAAACGCACCTCTTCCTTGAGCATTACTCCTAACACAGTCCACACAATGCTCGTCCTTCTTACCCTCCCCCCTTCTGCTCTTGCTACTTGTCTACCCATCATCTTTTGCAGGATCACTATATTCTATGTTCGTGTTACTTGGTGTCTTTTTGTGTTTTCTATCTGTGTTTTCTGTTTGTCGTCAGTACTGTTGTTTATTCTTCCGTCCCTCGTGTTCTATCCATGTAGTCCATGTCTCTTCCCCGTTATAGGCGCTAAGAGCATGCTCTCTATGAGTGTCAATATGCGCTATACAAATCTTCATTTCTTCTTCTTATTATTATTATTATTATTAACCTCAAATCTGGGTAAATACCCACCTTCTGGGTACAACTGCTATATTCTAGAGTGGTGCAGATAGAACCAGCGCAATCCGGAGCATTGCAGGTAGTACTGGTAGAGTCTAGACTCTAGAGTAATGTTTCCCATACAGTCTAAGAGCACAGTTACAAGACATTGTCTGCCATTGATCTACTGAGAAAAAAAAAACAATGCACCAGTAAACCATTACGTTAACTGAGAAGCCAGACAACTGGGTAGATTGTGAATACTAATAGAGTCAGATGCCCAGAAGTGACTGTAGGTTAGCCCTCGTTTGCAACTTGGAGACAATAACTGTTAAGAATTAGGACATCACAAAATATGGTGTAGGAATTTTACTTCTACTCAGCTTCTAAGAAATTTATTTATAAACTTTTTCTAAATCGCTCACAACAGTGCAAATTATAATTTAAAATAGGCAATCGATAACTGTATATCAGCAAAATGGGGAAGCGGATGGCCGAGTGGTTAGAGCGCTGGCGTCCCAACCGAGAGCGCGCTGGTTCAATTCCCGATACGCGCAGCATACTTCCCCCAGTCGACCCAGCTGACGGGAATGGATATCTGGCTCCATAGACTGCATAGAGGGTTGGGGAAGGTAGGGCAGCGAGGGAGAAGAGATTGGCACCACCCTCATGTAAAAGCTGGCCCCGAGAAAAGTGGGGTCTCTAACACCTCACTCCCCAACCACCTGAAAAGGCTATGGGATGACCTTTACCTTTTTTATCAGCAAAATATAAAAAGTTATTTTTAACTTACAGCTTAGTACGTATGAAAGCATCTTTTGTCGCCTGAAGTAAATTGTTGATGATACTTGTGAAAATCAGTTACACCCGAAGTCTTTTATTTCGTGACAGGTGAGCTCTGCACAGACAGTCACCAGTGCCGGGACCGGTGCTGTCGAGAAGTTCTAGCTTTCAAGGTGCGAATCTCAACGTGCGGAATACCTTTCCATGACTTCGCCTACCATTGTATCTCTCCAGCTCTTGACAATAACATTCCAGGAGACATTTAACCCTCAGTCTAGAACGTGCCGCTCATGCCGATGCCAAAGGCGCTTGATGCCCAACTTTGCCCCCGTCCGGCCTCCAGTTTCCCTTTAAATTGTTATTTATTATGCCAATGATATGAGGTGTTACTCTGTGCTGACCTGCAGTGTTCAGTCACAATAAAAATGTAAAGAAGACATTTAGACATTAGGTCATACAGTCATTAGAATTTCAGTATTTCCAACTTATTAACAGACACAGTAATAGCCAGAATATGTTGCCTTTAACTAACATCCGATTCTGTGACATCCAGAAACACTCTGAGGTCTTCACACGAGTATATAAACACCGACTTCAAAGCTGTCATTGTATTTCCATGCACTCAGAAACTTTCTCTGTATTTCTGTATGTAGAAATTAAATGACGAAATAAATTACGATCAAAATGAAACTAGTCTTTTTTGTAAATGGGTATGTGTTTGACGAAAGAAGATATAAAATTACTCAGTATAGAAAAGCACATTGTAAAATATAAATAAATTCAAAATGTGCTTTAGAGGGTGGTTGTATGACAAACCTCCTGCAGACACAGCAAACGACAATACAGTCTTAGCAGTCAGTCTGCGACTGAATGGATTCACTTGCCGCAATCTCAGCCACCTACCCGTCACTGTCATCGTCTGAGTCTCTAGGAAACGGTTAAAGATAACAGAAGAATTTAACATGGTTCAATTAAAACGTTGACGTTGGGGGTGGGAGGTCACAGAGGTTTGAACGAACGAGAGAAAGAGTGTGTCTGAGCTACTTGTTATGTGCTTAGTGAGTATAGGCTACACTGACAGGTACAGTGACAGATGCACTGACAGGTACAGTGACAAGTACAGTGACAGATGCACTGACAGGTACAGTGACAGGTACAGTGACAGATGAACTGACAGGTACACTAACAGGTACAGTGACAGATGCACTGACAGGTACAGTGACAGGTACAGTGACAGATGCACTGACAGGTACAGTGACAGATGCACTGACAGGTACAGTGACAGGTACAGTGACATATGCACTGACAGATACAGTGACAGGTACAGTGACAGATGTACTGACAGGTACAGTGACAGGTACAGTGACAGGTACAGTGGCAGATGCACTGGCAGGTACAGTGGCAGATGCACTGACAGGTACACTGACAGATGCACTGACAGGTACAGTGACATATGCACTGACAGGTACACTGACAGATGCACTGACAGGTACAGTGACAGATGCACTGACAGGTACAGTGACAGGTACAGTGACAGATGCACTGACAAGTACAGTGACAGATGCACCCACAGGTACAGTGACAGGTACAGTTACAGATGCACTGATAAGTACAGTGACAGATGCACCCACAGGTACAGTGACAGATGCACCCACAGGTACAGTGACAGATGCACCCACAGGTACAGTGACAGGTACAGTGACAGATGCACTGACAAGTACAGTGACAGATGCACCCACAGGTACAGTGACAGGTACAGTTACAGATGCACTGATAAGTACAGTGACAGATGCACCCACAGGTACAGTGACAGATGCACCCACAGGTACAGTGACAGATGCACCCACAGGTACAGTGACAGGTACAGTGACAGATGCACTGACAGGTACACTGACAGCACTCGCACAGGACAGAGACCACAGGCCGTGAGGTGTGACTCTGAAGACGAGTTTTGGCAAGGAATCCGGGTATGGTGAGGAGGAAGACCGACCCATTCTGATTAAAACGTAGACAGTCGAGTTCAGCCGAGAGCACATGTATTGTCGTGACTGCTTGCTGTTGCCGAAGAAAAAAAAACATGAAAAGAGTGAAATATTATTTCCCCATAACAAAATTTTGGTTCAACAGCTTTTTTTCCCCAAGTAGTGAAGGACAGTCTGTAACAACCATTGTAAAGAGCGAGACTCAGAGTTTGATCGTCTAAGACAAAAGTAGGAAAGAAGTCTATCAAACAGGCTGATGAGGGCCCTAGAAAATTAATGTTCTGTGACAGACACTAGTTCTCAAAGACCGCACAGTAGGATTTTTAGTTGTCTGACCAACGCACCCTCCGCTGAGCCCTAAGATGTGAAGGTTGAGTCCTGATCAATCCGTCTACCCGTGGATCCGGGTGGGGTTCAGGTTTGGAGCTGGGGGTATAAATGTGTCACAAACATGTCACTAGCCACGATTGAGAATAACTTAGACGGAAAACGAAAACTGTTATATCCGAACCTTCAGCATCAAACTAACAGACACAACAGTCTTACTCTCGGCTGCTGCCCTTCTCCAAGCCCAACAAGATACGGTGCATCAGTATACTAAAAACAAAACAAAACAAACAACACACACACACACACACACACACACACACACACACACACACACACACACACATAAATGAAAGAAAAAAACCCGGATAAAAAAGCAAACATTCCCCAGTTAATAATTTACTTTCTGCCATTTTGATCGTAAAAAGAGAACAATAATCCAAATATATATCTCACAAAAATGTATAAACAGACTTACAGACACAATAAGACTCAAAGATTCAGAAACTCAGAAACTTGCTGACTGAAAATCCAAACTGATTGCAACAACAAGTTTTCAAGTGAATAGATTACACACTTCTAACAAGTCTAGTCAGGGGGTAGCACCACAGCCTCAAAGAAGGGACTCGTAGAAACTACTCAGTCTATTTCTCTGCTGAAATCTATAATAAATAAAAATAAATTACTCTCACAGTGGTTTATAGTCAAAGGGGAAGAATTCCGCAGAAAAATACTCTGCCACCAGCAGTTTATTCCCTCTACTAAATACACTAACTGACGAGGACGGTATTCTTTGTCAAGAGAGGCCCTCGCTCTCCGGGACTTGGGGCTGGTGTGTTCGCCAGCATACTTCAGCATAAATATAATATAATAATATATAATAAAATTCATCACTGAAAAAACGTTTATAGAGAAATGTCACGTGGGCTCAATATTCAAGTGATGAGCACAACTGACACAATATAGGACATGATGATTGCAATAAACGAAATCGTAGGACACAATAACGGTCGATGAAATACTGTGTCGAGATTTTTAAAAATTGAGCGGATGCAGCTGATATTATATTAAGGTGCGCTCAATAGACCGAAATAATAAGGTAGTTGAGAATTACAGTCATTGTCAGTATCCTCTAGAAGGAGCAGTTTCACACAGTCCACAAAAGGCTTTCATTACAATGTTTACAACAATAAAGTAAGTTAGAAACACTAACAAGAAGTAGAAATAGATAAAAATAGACAAAGGGAGTGAAGCTGAGACTTGTTCTGAAAGAAAGCAATAAACACAAACTAGAATTTGATACATAGGATTCTTTTTTTTTTTACATATACCACTGCTTCACAGCGTACATCAGGACATGGGAAAATGAAGACAGCCATCGAGTTTGTTTACTCGAATGTTTGTTTCACCAGCTCTGGGGTTCAAGCTAAGTGACTCACCATCTTTTAGGAAATTTCCTTCGAAATGCTAGTCATTCAGGTATAGCAATACGGTTTACACAGTACCTTAAATACTGTAACATTGTTATGCCTTACAAAGCAGTCTCTGTTGTAATCGTTTTAAAAAGTCAATCTTTGGAGTACATAAGTAAATAGAAGGAGTGTATGATGTTACTGAGTGCAAGCATACATCCACTGTAGCTGGGAAGGCCATCGCATCTGTCAAAGAGCAGAAACACATAGCCTTTGAAATACAGCTTTTGGACATCTGTGTTGCACTGTGACTAGGGGTCAGAGTGTGCCACCAGTCACACGTATCTGTGAGTGCAAAGAAGGATCTTGTGTAAGAAAGTTCACCTGGCACTTACAGCCCTTCTCCAAGACAAAGTGCAGATTGAAAACTTTGCACTTGCAGCAGCACCAAATTTTTCACTGCTTGCTCGCCTCCAAGCCGACATCACCACAGAGTACAGGAGACGCACCTGTTCTCAGTAGTGTGTTTGGGGGAGGTGCCAGGAAAGACTGTTTGCTGCAAGGAAACGTGGAACGGGGGAAACTTGCAGGAGATGGATGATGTGACTCTCTTGGTCACTGTGCCAAATATGGCAGCTACACATTCACAGATGCCAGCACATCTGAAGTTCTTTACTATGACCTAGTGTCACGTGACCGATCAGGTTAGCGGCGATCTTGGCATTGGCGTTTGAGTGAAGAACAGCTGAGGAAATTCCCCGGGGAGGTAGTAAGTACGAAGGGAACGGACAGCAGTACAAGATCGGTGGTACACAGTCTCTTTCTGTCCACACGGTGTTGCATTACCGGTGGATTTCTTGGTGATACAAGGAGATCTGTCCATGTGAATGAGATAGACAAAGCTTCTGATATATAAGCCGTTGTTACTGTGGATCTCACTTATCCAAGTCTCGTTGAAGGCAAGGAGACATGTTGTATGAAGTCCCAAGGACATTTGATATGGGCATCGAGCGCATCGACTTTAATTAGGATGGAGTGAAGATTAAAGAGTAAAGCAGATGGTAGTGGTGGAGATTTACGCTAAAGTCGTAAACCATCTTTAAGAGAGTAACAGCTGCTGCTGAGAAGGTAAGATTTTAGAGTTTTTGTCTTAGAATAAAGGCTGAAGACTTCCAGTGGTATTTGTTAGAGAAGCAGGTACACGAGAACGTAGGTAGGCCCAGGTAAGTAGGGAGGAAGAGTGTCAGACAAGAAAACCTTGGCCTTGGCTAACTGCTAGTTATCACGTTCTGATCACGTGTTTGGTACGGTTTCAGTGCCGCACGACCAGCGATTGGTGTACTCACACCACCGATTGCTGCTCATCAAGTGACGTGAGCTTGAAGAACCCCGTCAACATTAAAAGCGATCGCCCAGTGTTTCGTAAGATAACTGCTGATATCTCTTCTTATCACGAGAGCTTAACAACTTTTCTTAAAACCTAACACACTTTCACGCCACAGCTATTGGCTTCTGGTGTCTATAAGAAGTACACCTGATCAGAAAAAACTTTATTTATTTATTTAATTCTAACTTAGTAGAATTTGTTGCAGAAACTTTATCTTGTTCACAGCAAACATTCCACAGAAGATTCTCCTTGCCACTGACTACTATAATGGAATCCTTCGCATAGACATCGACACGGGAAGTAATGTTACAATCCGTCCCAGTGGTCTACAGGACCCATTTGGTATTGACTACGATCCAGTATATGGTCGTATTTATTGGTCAAATCTACAGGAGAAGACAATTCATTCCTCTAACCTTGATGGCAGCGATGCTCGACTTGTTTGCAATATTAGTGGAGGTAAAGTCACACACCCCCTGGTTATATGTTTTAGACATTATAAAACTGTCACGGCCATTTTAAAAATAGTAATTATAATAATAATAGTAAAAATAATAATAAAGTTATTTATATAGCTTTTTAAAGTGCCGCACAGAAAGGGAAATACACAAAAGAGACACAAAATGCATAACACACACAGGGGCACGTAATCAGGGAAACTAACAGAGAAACATTCAACAGCAGCAAACACAAGGCCAAAGATCCCGAGAATAAGACTCACCAGGGCAACTAGGTATTAGCTCACCAGCCGTTCTCTCGGGACTCATGAAATTTTATTACGTTCAAAGAATTGTAAAACAAACAAATATGTAAGGTACAGCCATGGGTTTTGTTTTTCCAGATAGATAGTTATCAGAAAAAGTCATTTTTTTACCTGACTTCTTTTTTGGTTACAGTTAGATATATAGGAAATTAAGGCTACACTCCAAACTGGGTCCTATCACCACAAATCTAGCCGATAACCGAGTCTATACGTGGAATGATTCAATAAGAAACTAAACACACAGATCAGTGGTGTATATGCTTTAAAAAATAAGTGCTTTCTATGTTGTGGAGTAAAACGCCTGATCTCTGACATTATTTTCGAAAGATAGTAAACATTACTCCAAGTTAGAATCAACCAAGCAATGGCAAGAAAGGTATCAGCAAAAAAATGATTCCTTAGGCTGTTTACACAGTTATATCCCGTAGTTTACCTGTAGAAATACAAAAGAATATTGAACACCCTATGAGTTAAAAAGTGAGTTAGCAGCCATTTTGAGTAGAAAAAATGTAAGTTTGAAGTCGTTCATGGAATAGTAAAAGTACAGAACAATTTTCGTGAACACAAATTTAAACCTTCAAGTGGTAATGCATGTTTCAACGGGCAAAAAGACGAGACTACAGAGGACATGGCTGCGAATTTTAATCTCACAACGATGAATGACACAGAAGTTCCATTGCAGGTCGAGAGAATTTATGAAGCTGTTTTCTAATATAGAGTTAAAGTTTTGCTGCTGACATACAGATTAAGAAGTAACAAAATATACAAGATGGCGCAGATGCGGTAGTAGTTTCAGATATTCAGCAAAGTGGTCCACAATGAATCAGCATGGCAAGAAGCAAGGACATAGAAAACAATGCAGAAGAGAGCAAGTGAGTTAACAGAGGCACAAATCATCAGGACACACAGGCGAGACAGATTTACCAGCAGAAAGGAAAAGATGTGAAGAAAAATGCCCACTGGGATAAATAAAGTTGGTCATTGTCATTGTCATTGAAAAATCACATTATAGCCAATTAGACAAGACACAGCACTGATAAAGATCACGCTTGTGCCCTTGTATGGATGTGGATATTGTTTACTGTAATAAAGTCTGGTCTCTGTGAAAGCAGTCGAGAAGACTTGTGTGTTCAGCAAATTACCGTCAATCAGACAATCATCGTCAATGAAAGGACAAAAAAATAAGAATAAAACTCTGTCTGCAATTCACATGTCAACTACCACATAGGAAAAGACATCATCTAACTCGATGACTTTCACCACAAGTTGTGTATACAGTATAGCTATGTAGTAAGAACTATCACATTCATTACGGGCCTTAACTTCTGATACCCAGATATTCAAGAATTTAAAGTATTTGAAAATCATAAAAAAACAAGAGAGTATGATATATCAAAGTTATAATTCAAGTTGAAAGTAAAGAGAAAGAAACTGTTCTATCTATACTCTATTGTTAAATGCAAAAAAACTTATAAAATTGTATTTGTATAAAGAATATTAAACACAATGAATCATCAATGCGATGTTAAGTCCGATGAAGAGGGTATATTAATGGTTACACACCAAGTAGAAATAAATGAATAAATATTATACTAGACTTACAACTAAAACCTTCCTTTTTCTTTCTTAAATGATGTAAGTCAATAATGTGGTTTACCTTGTATGCATACTATTGTGGTAACAATGGCTGACAAAGATAGGTGGCCCGGACTTTGAAGCTGCTGAAGCTTTCCATGAATTTTTAATTGAAGTCAGTCAGTCAGTCAGTCAGTCAGTCAGTCAGTCAGTCAGTCAGTCAGTCAGTCAGTCAGTCAGTCAGTCAGTCAGTCAGTCAGTCGTACCATGACTGACAACTGTCGTTGAGAGAAGCACATGGATAGACGGAGCAGCGGACAGGCTTGCCATTCTTTCTTATTTGGGCGATAGTGAGCAGGTTTAATTTTTGTTTGGTTCTAGAAATGTGTGTTGCTGGTTCAGTGATCGAACTTCTGTAAAGGTATTTGAATGAGTGTGACTATATCAATACTTATTTGATAACTGTCTTCAAGGAGGTTCTCTATGGAGCCTTTAATTGGATTTCATGTCGAGGCTACTACGCCGACGACCGCAGCCACGTCATCGGAATGATATCACTGTACAACAACAGTCATCACATTGTCGTCGATTCAGACATTGGTCAGCCTATAGACATCGAGCTGGACAAACACAATGGGTGACTATAATAAGACTTGTAAATAATCAAAAACACATTGAGCTCCTAAGTTTTAATACTGTGACAATACTGACAAATTATATATCAGCGCATATTATAGACTTAATTCGTCAAATGCATAC
The DNA here is from genome assembly GCA_004794655.1 of Marisa cornuarietis. Taxonomy (NCBI): domain Eukaryota; kingdom Metazoa; phylum Mollusca; class Gastropoda; order Architaenioglossa; family Ampullariidae; genus Marisa; species Marisa cornuarietis. Next base: position 341,416 of record SMMW01000068.1, read on the forward strand.
AGCTGAGCGATTTACATGCCAATGATGATACAATCGGAACCTCGGAAAATAAATCGAAGAAACAACAAAAAAAGGTTGTAAAGGAAAAAATAAAAAAATGAATGAAAGTAGAAGAAAAAAAGACAGAAACAAAGGAATTCTTGTGTTGAAATGTGAAGGTGCACATAGAGATATTTGAGTAACTTTTCAAACAGACGAGATATGAACCTATTTTAAAATCGCTTTTCAATTGTTTGCAAAATCAACAGTGTGATCTACTGGAGTGACTACATCACGAGTACAATAGAGAGGTGCAACTATGACGGCTCCCACCGTAAGAAATTAATTTCCGCATCCTCGTATCTTTCAAGTCCACATGGTCTTGCTTTGGACACAGCAGGTAAGATGTTTGACTTTTCTTGCTCTTTTTAGCTATTTTTGATGTGAATTTATTCAGAATTGTTTTTATTGTTCTTTTTATCATATTTTATTCTTTTTGCTTAAGTGTTTATTTGCTTTTAGTAAATACCCTTTATCGTTATACCCTGTGTATTTGGGGATTAGTTGTTGTCTGCTTGTACTCTTCTTTACTTTGCGTAAATTCATCCGTATGTGTACATATTCGTGTTTTTCTATTCCTGATTTCCCTATACTTACTTGTGTTTGTGTTCATGCCTGTGTATGTGATGTATGAATACATGGGTGTGTGAACGGGTGGATTAACTGGTGTGTATGTGAAGGTAGGAGACTTTACTGGGCAGATGCAGGCACACACCTGATAGGATGGACGGATGTCGAAGGCAAAAATACTGGAGTTTGTTTTAAACAGGAGGACTCAGATTTTGAGGGCCTGGATATCTACCAAAATGAGTTGTTTGTCACGGACTGGGGACCTGAACAGTAAGCGCTTTTCAGATTTTTCTTTGGCAAACAGCAGCAAACGAAGTTGTTTTTAACATTGGGATGGGAGGGACAGGATAGAGAAAAAGCCTTGATGTTTAAAGAACAGGCCTTGAAGCTACATCTTATAGTACCCAAAATGATATTGATATTTTCTATTTGTGAAGCTATAGACATTTCTTAATATGATCTCAAAGGAACACACACACAAAAATCAAAGGGCCAGGCATACACATGTTGATCTACAATTGAAGCTCTGTCTATATTGATTACTAAGTGGACTTTAGGTTAGCGCTTTGATACCTAAATATGGCTTATTATCACCCATAATTAGCCCTTTTTGAAATTAGAGTGTTTGGACTGTGATGTGTACAGCTGAAAGTTATGGAAATGTTGAATGTAAAGTCAAGTGATTCAAACTCTTTTTTTTCTTTTTTATCAGTCAGTCGTCCCTTGACGGGTACCTGTCGTTGGTGGGGTGGGGAGGGGCACCCAGAGAGACGTATAAGTTGATAAGGCCCGTTACTCTTGTGGGTGACAGTGAGCAGGTCCTGTACAGGGTGACCAGTCCAGTCATTTATGCCATTAGGGGTGGTGGATTCACTGACATACTTTTCTATATTGTGGCTTATTAATCTCCAGCCAGATGACTTAAAATATGTCGAATGTTTTCAAACTCTTATGAATATAACAAACGGTAACTTCTAAACGAATAGGACTAATAATAAGATAAATGTACCATTTCAAAAAGTACAATTTAAAACCATTAATTTTCTGCTCATGCTATAAAAACCGTTAAAATCTTTCAATGCTTACATTTTTATTTTGTCATGCATGAATTATTATCAAGTAAATAAAACAAATATATTTTGTAGTCCTGTGCCTTCGATACTTCGTGTTACAGTTTGTTATCCTGTTTGTGTTTCAGCTAACTACTACCAGCTTTCACCATGTCAGTTTTTAGTAAACCAATGAATGCAAGGAAATCAAATACACAGGACATAATTAGGAATAACATTGTACTCTTTTTGGTATTATTTTTATGCAGATATCAGGCAAAAACAACACATATCTATCGCATCGGCAAAAATGGAACGATTCGGGCTACTGTAACAGTTAATGGGCTTTTACACGATATTCGGGTCTATGACGAGGAAAGAACACATAAAGGTCAGTAAACAACCTGTACTACCCGGAAATTTACGGTATATAGGTGAATCTGATACAGAAATGCACTGGAGATTATATTTTTTCTAATGTCCCCTTTTATTTATCTGTGTTTTATGTTCTTTTTTTACCCGAACATCAAAAAGCAATAAACCTTTCTGCACACATATACATTTTCTTCACTCATACTTTCATTTATTCACCTTATTGGTCCACTATGGCATCGTTTTTTCTCCTAAAGGACGGTCTTACCTACCATGGCAACACCAGACCAATTTACACTCCTTCGCTTTTGCGAGAAGGGGTTTCCGATGTCCCAGAGTGACAACCGTGTTCTGTACTCAGTAAATGGTTTTACATTCCTTGTAGCAGATTCGTAGCATCCTCCTCAGGCACTTGGCTTCACAGACCTGTATTCTCTGGTGCATATTGGCAGGTATAGGCGCAAACATTCGTACATATAAAGAGTCCTTTTCTGACACTAATTGAATCGTGAAATTAAAAGAACTCTTTTACTCCTTACTCGCATTATCCGAAATGTTTAAACCTGTTCATATTTCCTGTCAACATTATCAACAAATATATACGCGCTCTGGAAATGTAGTTTTAGAATAGTAATCCTTTTAGGGAAACTGATTCGTTTGCCAACGGCTACATCAGATCATTGTTTTCCATAATAACATGTTATAAAAACATAAACTGATTACATCGATGTCATTTACTTTGATACTTACAGTTTCTTTCACATGTATTATTATTATTATTATCACATTTCTGTCACCAGAACAACAACATATGGTCACAGGACTTTTGGCTACTGTGCTGCATAACAATGGAACTCTCTTCCTTTCCATATCCGCCACCTTCCTACAACTGAATCTTTCAAATCTGCACTGAAAACGCACCTCTTCCTTGAGCATTACTCCTAACACAGTCCGCACAATGCTCGTCCTTCTTAACCCCGCCCCTTCCCTCTTGCTACTTTACCCATCTTTCTCGCAGAATCACTATATTTTTCTGTTCCTGTTACTTGTATTCATCCATATTATCACTTGTCACGTGCCCTCACTTTTGGACACTTGCCGATGCTCACTCACAAGCACATTCGCTCTCTACACATACTACAAATTATGAAAAATTATTGTATGAAAGTATAGAGATTATTAAAGCTTTGGCATCTATGTGGTAAGTGTATGTTTATATCTAACAAGTAATGTGTTTTTGGTACAATAATACAGATAATTAACACTTTATTATTAGTTCTTTAATGGCTGTAGAAGTAAAGATATTTATATAATGTTGCCATACCATCAGGATTGTCAGATCCATCTGTGCTTATTCATCTTTGATGTTTGTATCTTACAGCAGACAAGTGCTGTTCTTCTCTAGTATGGAAATTAATCAAGTAAACTTCTTCTTTATAAACTAATATCCTTGTGTCACTAACTTTCAGATGTGTTTGTATTTGAAACTGTAAACTCCATTTTCATATTTTCAGCATCTGCCTCACCAACACCAACAAGCGATCAAACAACAAAAAGTGAAAGTACAGGTAGTATTGAATGTTTGGGCTTTTTTAACTATAATTGTATTTTAATGTTTAGGTCCAACCCGTAACATGTTAATATGCTAATATACAAAGGTAACATACGCTCTAATGTCCTTATGGATGTAGAACTGAAGATTGTCTAGATGTCTAGATCACTAGATGTCCTGTTACGATATATAACCGATATCATTAGCTTCTCTAATGTCAGGGCATTTTCTTCTCGAGTTCAAGTGGGCTGCTGTTCGTCCACTTATAAAAAACATCTTTAGATCATATCTGTTTAAGCTGTTACAGACCAGTTTCAAACCTGCCCGTTCTTTCTAAGGTTTTGGAAAAGATCTTTCATTTCCAGCTGATTGTATACCTGGAGCAAAATTATCGCCTTAGTCCATTCCAGTCGGCTTACAGAAAAGGTCATGGTACTGAACTGCACTTGTAAAATTGTAAACGATCTGCTCCTCAGTGCTGACGATGACAAAATATCACCTCTGCCTTTTTGACTTGTCGGCTGCATTTGATAATGTCGATCATCCGGTTCCCGGTCGATTCGACTAGGGTCAGTTCGACTAACGGTCGTTTCGACTAGGGTCAGTTCGACTATAAGTCATTTCGTCTAACGGCCGAGTCATCTATAGGACGCATGAAATGGACAAAATTGAAGTGATTTCAATGTTAATAAACGATTTAACTCTATCATGTAAATAGTGCTAATTGTCACACAGACTCAACAAGCACTCGAACGCTCGATGCCGGCGACGCATCCAACCGTCCCTAAGGTTAAAATTTGACGTGCACACGTGGGAACAATACAAAACACGCGTTTATTAAAGATGGAAGAAAATTGTAAGAGAGAAGAAGAAAGGGGGAACGCTGCCAAAAATAATGTCAAGATAACATACAAATAAACCTCCCTGCAGAATGAACAAATTAATGGAAACCCGCTCAGCGCCGTACAGGTGTGCAACCACACGTATGGCGGGTACAACATAAGACAACCCCCCTCCCCGATGCACCTTTTAACGAAGTTGAAGTGAGAGTTGCGAGTCGCTTCCTACAGCATTTCATGTGTCCTATAGACGACTCGAGCGTTAGACGAAACGACTTACTCGAAATGACCCTAGTCGGAACGACCGGTTACCGTTGGGGAAGGTATGGCAGCGAGGGAGAAGAGATGGGCACCGCCCTCACATACAGATGGCCCCGAGAAATGTTGGGTCTCTAACACCCACACACACACACACACCAACGACCTGAAAATGTTAGGGGATGACCTTTATCTTTTTACTAAGACAAAGATGTACGGACAGAGGTCTTTCTCCTATCGAGCCTCACCAACCTGGAACAGATTACCCGCCAGCCTTCATTACTCTGATTCTCTTACCACCTTTAAGTCTAAACACATCTTTTCAGAAGTCTGTTGTAGAAGTGAGCGAGTCTGTTATATGCAAATATGGTTGTATGGTTGTTAATGATTTAGTCTATCTATGATTTATGTAAAGCGCTCTGAGCAAATCTTTGGAAAAGCGCTTTATAAATCCTCATCATTATTATTATTATCGTCATCATCTACCACCTCTGCCATTGGTTATACAACAAGCACTGAGGGTACATGTAAGAACTGAAAGCTTTAGCATCTGTCGGAAAGTTTATGTCTCGGTGTAACTAGTATGATGTTAGTTCAATACTACAGTTAACACTTAATTACTTATTCCACCATTGACTGTAGGACTGAAAATATTTAAGGTGTTGATGAACCAACATACTATGAGGATTGTCAGATCCTCGTGTAGGTTGATCTTTAATGTTTGTATCTCATAACAGACAAAAACTGTTCTTTTCTGATGTGAAAATCAGACTTGAGTAAGCAATATTTCAAAATAACCTATACCTTTTATTTATATTTTCAGCATCTACCTCACCAGCACCAACAAGCGATTTCACAATAAGAAGTGAAAGTACAGGTAGTATGGAAAGCTTCGCTGTTTATCTCAGTTCAACGGTAGTCAGAAAGTGCACTCTTTGCTAAATGACTAGTGGTGTATGTTTTTTCTCTAATGACTTGATAGAGCTTTGGAAGACACGGATCTGGATGTGGATGAATTTCCAGCTTCAGTCCACAAAAAAACATGCACATGAGATCACCATACAATGACAGGTAAAAATTGTGTCTACATGGGTACAATGTTAGGCTTAATAAATATGCTGTTCCAGCTTCTTGTAGTGAATGTGTGCATCTAAGTCCCTTCGCCTATACTACAGACGTTTACCTGTACATGTAAGTCCTGTTGTCTATATTACAAAACCTCTATCTGTACAGTACAGTCCTGTTGTCTATATTATAAACCTCTATCTGTGCATGTAAGTCCGGTTGTCTATACATGTATTATAAACCTCTAACTGTACAGTACAGTCCTGTTGTCTATATTATAAACCTCTATCTGTACAGTACAGTCCTGTGAACCTATATCTGTACATGTAAGTCCTGTTGTCTATAGTCTGTATTATGAACATCTATCTGTGCATGATGATCAACATACCAGCAGCATACAACACTCGCTAATAAAAGCAGCTTCTCTCAGACTGGTTGCTATGGATGTTCTCTATTCAACGTCACCAAAACCGTTTTCGTATTCCGTCCAGTTCCTGTTGACTTTCAACGTATAATCTGCTATCTAGAAACATTTTGTAACAAATGGGGACTTACAGTCAATATGGATAAAACAAAAATAGTAGTTTTTTAAAATGGTGGATTTATTAAGGATTGTGAAAAATGGTACTATGCTGGAAAGAAGATTACAGTAGAGCCCAGCTATAATTATTTAGGTGTTATATTCACATCTACACTAAAGTGGGTCAAATTTACGAATAATTTATCTGGAAAGGCATTAAAAGCCTTTGCAGGAGTCAAGAAAATGTATTTTAGATTAAAGAACCTCCCAACAGACATAATCTTTAAAATATTTGACACAAAAATAAAACCTATTCTTTTGTATGGGTCTGAGATTTGGGGATGGAAGGAATACAATGATATAGAGAAAGTTCAAATAAAACTTTGTAAATTAATTCTAAATGTTGGTAGAGATATTAAAAATGACATAGCCTTAAGCGAATGTGGAAGGCTTCTCCTTGTATCTGACTCGTACATAAGAATTATTCAATAGTAGTGCAGATTGCTAAACTTACCTGAACACAGGTACCCAAAACAATGTTATGATATGTTATGTTCACAAGATAAGGCAGGCAGATCCAACTGGGCCTCTCAAGTTGGAATTTTACTATGTAGCCATGGCTTTGGGTATATGTGGGAATGGCAGACAGTTAGTAACCTCCCCTTATTCATTACCACAGTAAAAGAAAGACTCAAGGACTGTGCTCTCCAAAAATGGCATGATTCAGTGGCTTCTTTAGATTACTGTGACTATCATCCAGACCTAATTAGAGCAACATATATAAACCAGGCATTATGACGTGAACACAGACGTGTCCTGTGTTTGTTAAGAAGCAATTGCTTACCCCTTAATGGAATCACTTGTTGTTACCAAACCAGCAACAAACCTGAATGTGAGCAGTGTGATAGTCAAAGTGTAGAAGACCGGTACCATTTTTTGTTAATATGTCCTAAATATACAATTCTACGTAATAGATATATCCCACTCTTTTACCATAAATTCCCCTCCCCCTTCAAGGTTCACCTTTTGTAAGAAAGTAGCTAATAATGTAGCCCTCTACATAACAGAATGTCTAAAAATGAGAAAAATGAGAACATCATGACAGTGTACATATAATTGCTCAGCATTGAATGTCATCATACTGTTTACCATTTAGATGTAACCTCAAATACAATTGAAATGTTGATTATGTACAGCCACCCACTGTTAACAGGCATGTACCATACAGTATGTGATGTTATGGACCATAGGGCATCCCGAAAACTGAATAAAATCATCATTATTACACATGTGCAAGAACCCAAAGAGTAGTATAGTCATTAATTCCACTGTGGAATAGTTTTTAAGAGGAAAGTGTGGAAGAGCTGGTAGAACGAGCGCTCAAACAAATGCTAAAAATTTTCCAAACGAGAACGTGGCGGGTATTTACAGAGCTCCCAGTAAGCAGACGACAGAAATTTATTGCAACGTATGATCATACAACGTCTATGAAATTCCCCATACAATGAACGGACATATATATATATATACATGCATATATAGACACACATATAGATGTACTTAAGTTGCTCAACGAAACTTCCTTCCTGAGTTTATGCGATTACAAACACACTGACAAACATATAACACACACACACACCCGCATAGAAAGAGACGGTGACATTTTAGTGCTCCATTCTCTTAGTTAGTTAGTTAGTTAGTTAGTTAGTTAGTTAGTTAGTTAGTTAGTTAGTTAGTTAGTTAGTTAATTGTTGTTTTATGCCAAGTCAGCAACTAAGGCTATCTCATGGCAAAAACAATGTATATGACTATTCAAGGATTGATATAAAGAAATTTTACAAGTCTAGAGATTTCTCTTTTCTTAGTTTTATAAAATAACAGTTTTTTAACACATAAGTTCTATCATATCAGGTGAAACATCTGAATGGACTTTACATATGCCAGGATTGATCTGGAAGAGTGTTTGGTAAAAAGGTCAGCGAGAGTCTGTGCTGTAAAACAGTTTTGACGAATTGTATCTAGTTTTGAACAGGAGATGAGCAAATGTTCTATGGTTAGGGGGTCTTTACACCAAGGACAAAGTGGGGAGTTTTCTCCTGCAAGCAAAAATCGGTGAGTGATAAATGAGTGTCCAGCTTTTAGTCTATTTATAACCACTTTTTCTCGTCGGTTTAGAAATTCTTGTGTTATACAGTCTGATAGTTTTGGAAAAATAGCATGAAGTTTGTTGTGTTTCATGGAGTCCCAATGAAGCTGCCAAAGTTGTGTGATATACATTTTAACAGAAGCGTACCAATCTGAGGCAAATGTTGTATGGACCACAAGTGGTTGTTGAAGGGCCTTTTTTGCTGCTTCGTCAGCTTTAGTGTTTCCTAGAATATTTGCATGGCCAGGAACCCAAATAAAGATAATGTCAAAATTGTTATTTTGCAGTAGTGATAAAAGTTCAAAGACTTGAACCAGTAGTGGGTGATCTAAACGTTGAGAGTGAAGTGCAAGTAGGGATGACAAAGAGTCTGAAATAACTAAGAAGTTTTTCTCTTTAGATGTATGTATATACTGTATTGCAAGTAGAAGGGCTTTTAACTCTGCAGAAAAAATGGAGCTATGACCTTCCAAGCGAGCTGTCAGCGGTGGTGTGGAAATGTCCATCGGCACCGCTGCAGCTGCTACAGTTTCTTTTTCAGTATTTTTGGATCCATCAGTGTATATGTGACAAAAGTCAGGATAGTCTGTGACTATTTCTCTGAAAAGCTGCTGATAGACTATGTCAGGGGTTTCACCCTTTTTTTGGTTAGAGAGGTCAAAACGAATTTCAGGTGTGGGAAGTAGCCATGGTGGTGTTCTGGTCAGTGCAATTGGTGCTGTCTTTTGGGGGTCCATTCCCAATCTCTGAAGATGGGGGTGGGCTCGTATGGGTAGAGGTTTTTGTTCATGTTCACGTGCCCTATATTTCTCCAGAAACTGAATGGAGAAAACTGAGTGGAAAGCAGGGTTTTGGGGCAGAGCTCGAAGTTTTGAGACATAGGACAACATTAGTTTTAGTCGGCGTAACTCTAGAGGGGGTTCACCTGCCTCTGCATATAGGCTGTGTATTGGAGTGGTTCTGAAGGCTCCGAGACAAATTCTCAGGCCGTGATGGTGCACAGTGTCTAGCCTTTTTAGGTATGATGTCCTGGCAGATCCATAGACTATGCATCCATAATCCAATTTTGAACGCACTAGGGAACGATACAAACGGAGTAAAGTGATTTGGTCTGCACCCCAGTTTGTGTTACTTATCACTCTCAATATATCTAGAGCCTTCAGACAAGATGCGTGAAGATGACGGATGTGGTTCTGAAAAGAAAGTTTACGATCAAAAATAACACCCAAGAAGTGGACCTCTTCCACTACCTTGAGTGCTGTTCCATTTACATGAATTGAGGGTTCAGGAAAAGGACCTCTAAGTTTTGTAAAGTGAATGCACACAGATTTTGAGGGAGAAAATTTGAAACCGTTTTCTAATACCCATTTTGAGATGTGGTTTACACATAACTGTAATTGTCTCTCCAGACCTGGTAGAAACTTTCCTCGTATACAAAGTGCAAAATCATCAACATATAGCGAGGCAGCCATATTTTTGGGAATAGACTTCAAGATGCCATCTATTTTAATACAGAACAAAATAGGTGACAGGATACTTCCTTGAGGGACTCCCACCTGCTGTTCATGGGTGTCTGAAAAGGTATTTTGTATCCGGACTCTAAACATACGACATGTTACAAAGTTTTTGATGAAAATTGGTAGTCGGCCTCGAAAGCCTAGAGAAAATAGGTCCAAGAAAATTCCTTGCCTCCATACTGTGTCATAGGCTCTTTCTAGGTCAAAGAATACTCCTATGACATGTTCTTTTTTAATAAAGGCGTCCCTTATAAACGTTTCAAATCTGACCATTTGATCTGTAGTACTACAGTTTTTTTCGAAAACCACACTGAATGCTGGAAAGAAGATTTTGGGACTCTAACACCCAAATCAATCGTGAATTTACCATCCTTTCAAGTAGCTTACAGAAACAATTTGTTAAAGCAATTGGACGGTAACTGTTTGGATCTGAGGGATCTTTTCCTGGTTTTGGTATAGGAACTATTATAGCCTCGTGCCATGCGGAAGGAAGGTTTCCTGTATTCCATATATGGTTGAAAATCTGCAATAATGTCCTCAAAGATGATTCTGGGAGTTTGGTTATGATTTGGTATGAGATACTGTCTGGTCCTGGGGCCGTGGGAGCACTTTGAAAGTGCTTGTTTAAGTTCAGACATAGAGAAATCGGTGTTGTAGGATTCCAAGTTGTCCGATTGAAAGTTACATTTTGTTAATTCTTTGCAAGCCTTCACTTGCTGAAAAGCTGTGGAATATTGTAGTGACGAGGTTGTCATTTCAAAAGTGGAGCCCAGTTTGTTTGCAATTTCTCGATGATCAGTGAGTAAATTTTGTTCGGCTCTTAGGTGTCCAACCGCTCTATTGCTAGTCTTTCCTTTTAGTTTTTTGATAGCTGACCATACCAGTCGGCATGGGGTACGATTTGTCAGTGAGGAAACAAAATGTTGCCAAGAAAGCCTTCTTTGTTGTTTACAGATGTGACGGGCCTGAGCTCGAAGGCGTTTGAAATTTAGAACATTCTCGGGGGTGGGAGATCGAAAAACTGTTCTCTGTGCCTTTTTCCTATTTTGAATTGCCTTTCGGCAATCCTCATTAAACCAGGGAACTTTGGGGAGCCTCCTGTGGTGGCTGTAACGAGGGATACTTTTGTTCATGACCTCCAATAGTGCTAAGGAAAAACTTTCCATTGGATGGTCTGTAGAGGTTGTAGAATCCACAGGTGAGATGAATCGTTCTAAGGGAGACAGCATTGATTCACAGAGTGTTTTAAAAAGGTTCCAATTTGCCCGTGCTAAATTCCAGTGGTCTTCCTGTTTTACTGTATTAGTTGAGTTAGAAGAAAGGATGATAGGGTAGTGGTCACTTCCACAAAGATCATCCCACATATGCCAGTTGAAGTCAACTGTCAGTGTGGGATCACATACTGAGAGATCTATTGCAGTTGTAGATGCATTATGGGGTCTATAAAAGGTTGGACTACCATCGTTCATCACACATAAGTCAAAATCATTAAAAAAACCTGATAAAAGTTCACCACGTGAATCACTAACATCCCCACCCCACAGGGGATGATGTCCATTAAAATCCCCCAAGAGGAGTACAGGGGAAGGAAGCTGTTGAAGAAGATCCTCCAGGTGTTGACGAGAAACGCTAATTGAAGGGGGGAGGTATACACTACATACTGTGATGGTTTTCTTAAGGGATATTCTGGCTGCCACAGCTTGTAATGGGGTGGAAAGGGGGATGGGGCTGAAAAGAATATCTGAATGAATTAAAAGAGCTACTCCACCAGCATGAGAGTCATTTGCGGATGCCTTTCGGAGTATCTGAAAACCTTTGCAGGTAAAAGTATCTGTGTCCTGCAAAAAGGTCTCTTGGAGGGCAATCACTTTAGTATCTGTTTGATGTAAAACAACTTTTAGTTCTTCAAAATTTGCCCTAATTCCTCGGCAGTTCCACTGTAACAGATTTGTCATTTATAATTTAAGTATGAGAAGATGACCTGGAATGTCGTGTACCAGAGGTGTTTGTGCGGCCTGGGGGTGAGGTTGAAGGAACCCTTCGTTCCTCCATATCCATCAAGCTATCTGAAAGGGGTGCAAACCTATTTGAAGTAGGTGATGGAGGGTGTCGTCGTGTGCGAGGGCTAACTGTTTTTGACCCAGGGGGACGGGAGGTTTGTTGAGGTTTTAGAGGGGATTTTTGGGGAGTGGCGGTAATTGCAGTTTGTGACTTTGTAGGTGCAGTTTTTTGATGAGTACGTGTGGGTGCACGTGCTGTTGATCTGGTTGAGGTGTATGCTGGAATTGGTTGAGGTGTGGAAGGTTTGGGTTGCTGCGTTTGGTCTGTAGGTGGAGGTGGCATGAGTGTGTGTGTGGGTTTGGGGGTTTCTGTGTTTATCCATGTAATATCTGTTTGGCATGATGTATATTTTACCGATTTCCGGGAAACCACCCCTGCAAAAGATGGGTTTCCGGCTGTTTGTGTGGAGACTTGAAGGTTTCCCAAGACACGGCGACGTGCCTCTGGGTACGACAAACCTTGTTCTGCTTTTATCCGCTGGATTTTGTCTTCCTCCTTCCAACGAGGACAGTCTCGGGAGGAGGCTGGGTGACATCCAGCACAATTTGCACATTTGATTGTTCCATGACAATCATTTGGGAAGTGAGATTCACTGCACTTTACACAGCGTGCTTCTGATCTACAGGGAGATGAACCATGTCCATATCTTTGACACTTGAAACAACGTAGGGGTGAAGGGATAAAAAGTGCCACCTTCACCCGAAGATAGCCAATGTTAATGGAGTTTGGGAGGTCTGGAATACAGAAGGTGAGGAAATATGTGTTTGTGGGAATCAACTTTCCATCTTTCTTAAGGGTGACCCTATGTACATGGGTTACACCCTGCTGAGACAATTCAGTACGTATGTCTACTTCTGACAATCCAGCAAGATCTCTACACCTGATTACTCCTCTAGATGAATTTAAAGTTTTATGAGGTGTTACTTTTATGGGACGGTCCACAAATTGTTTTCCGTCCCATTTTCTTAATGCTTCGGATGCTTTTTGATTTTTGCATTGGACTAGGAGTTGTCCAGATCTTAGCTGCTTTACTGACAAAAAGTTAGAAGATATGTTTTGTAAACATTTCTGGACGGCAAAGGGGGACAGTCCCGAGATAGGTTTCTCCGGATCCCCACTCTCCACAATCAAATAATGTGGCCATGCCCTTTCTACAAACTTTGTCAAGTCATCACGTGCCTCCTCCTCACTGTCTGAGGAATTTTCATCAAAAGGTCGAGAGCGTTTTCCAGGATGTGAAAGTTTTTTGGCCATGAGAAAAGATGAAGGTTCATTTCTCCTGTTCCCCACCCACCACGGAGTCCAACTAGGGGATGCAGCCGAGCGGTACCACATGGGTATATCCAGCAGGGCTGCACCAGGGCTACAGGAGAAGTATACTCTGACCCACAAGGATGTGAAACAGATTGACCCAGGCCGCAGCCTTCTAGCAAAACTAGGGCATTGCACGACCAGCCGATTGATTGGTGCGGGCCAGCACCAACCTCCTGTCTAGGAGAAGTTTGGGCCAAAGAGGAATGTTGGTATGATGGGTCGCAACCCATCAGTGACCTCAGCCTCCAGGATCCCATTCTCCTCCGACACAGGTCGCCCTGCACGGCAAACGCAGGGGGCCTAAAGAAGGCCACTGAGAAAGCAAAAAGGAAGAGAAAGAGATATTTTGGGAAGCATTGAAAAAGGGGAAAGGACCAAAAGGCAGAGGATAAAATAGGAAAAACGGCAGTGAAGGAAATAAGTGTTTTGACGAAAAAGGAATAAAGGTGAAAGGACCTGTGAGACAGAAACCAGTACAGTGAGGAGGAAAGAGGCAGGCCACTTCGTCACCCATCCAGAGAGAAGTTGGGTGTCCACCCCCGGCACTAGGAGCCGGGCCCACGGGGGCGCTCCATTCTCTTGAAAAAGAGCGTTGCACTAGCGTTTATAGCAACGGGTTAGGACATTAAAACATTTAATGAAGATTCTGTGGTTTCCAAATATTTTTGGACTGTAGGTATGGCCAAATATTGTAGCAGCTTAACCTTAAAACTTTAATAGCCATATGTAGACCTTTTAGTCGCTAAACGTTCATCAGTATCACCATCTCTGTCCCATCACGGAATTATATAGATGGAAGAGCAGCTTGGTCGTCTGCACCGAAAAGTGCGAAAACCGGCCATGTTCGCGCATGGGGTTATAGCAACTTCCGGCTCTACCTTCGAGGATGGGAGAATCGAGCACCTTGAGTTATTCACTTGCAAAAAAAAAAGTTCTTGCGGACGTTGCGGTGCAAATTGTTGTGTACCATTGTGCACTACCAACAATGCCAGATGCCGGGGTTTAAGTTTCATGCGTCTGCCTCGGCTTGGCGTGAGTGTGGAACAAGATGAGTGGAGAAGGCGCCTCGAGCACGCCATAAGCAGATGTGATGCTTCGTTTAATCCTGACAAAGCGACTATTTGCAGTCGCCACTTCGAGGAAGACTGCATCAAGCACGGTAGGTTAACGCATTTTATAAATACTTTTTCCATTTACATCTCAGAATATTTAGTTGCAATGCATGTGTGTGTGTTTGTGAGTGAGAGAGAAAGACCAGCAACGCTGTATTTCGCTGATCACTTACGCTTGAAACTGAGGGACCATGCACAAAGGATTAGTTTTTTTTTAAATGAATACAAGGGAAGGCAGATAATGTGAACATTCAACACAGCAGTACTTTCATCATTATCACACAGTATCTGTCTGCAAACACTGTATCATTTTAGTTAAACTTGCTCTTGAATTTACTTATTACTATGCATGCAATGGAGTCTGTGATATCCTTTAATCTGGCATCTAATATTGCTGGCTTGCTTGAGCCTTCAGTCAATGTGGCCAATAGATAATAAACAGTGGCATAGGAAGATCCTCGGCTTTGGGGGGGGCAAGCTCCATGCTGACAATGAATAACGTTCACATTCTTGCCTTCCCAGCATCTTTTTTGGGGGGGCGGCTGCCCCCCTTGCCCCCCCTGTTCCTACGCCACTGATAAATAGTAATTACTCAAAAATCATTATGGACAAGTGTGTACTAATAGATGCATGGTGGTTTACGTTAATACTTGCTATTATTTATTATTTTCTCTGTTGTTGTCAGCTGGTGGAAAACGTTCATTGGTACCAGGCAGCCTGCCAAACTTACTAATGCCACCAAGAAGTGCAGAAACTCCAAAGTCTCAACCTAGGAAACCTCCAGTCAGTAGAAACCAAGATTTAGCATGAGAAGTTTTAGGTGTGGGGATGGAGGAGGGGCAAGAAATAATGTGTTTCAGGAGTCTCTGTTTACAGCCAATTCTAATTTATAATTTTTTTCTGTGGTAATCATAAAGCGGCTGGAAAACCATTCAGTATGCTCCAGCTTGAATATGCTGAAAATAATAATTATAATTACTGTATTGTGTGTAAGTGTTGTCTATGTATATCATAAAACGCCTGTTGTTTAAAGGTTCTTCAAAATATGCCTATATAGGCAGACATTTTACTATTCAGTTGTGACTGCCATCTATACATGTAGATAATAATAAGGAATTGTTCATATAAAAGATAGGCAATCATAGCATTCAAGTGTGCAGGTCAAAAGACTGCTTAAGGGCTTTCTTTCTTATTTATTCTGCAATTATTTGTAAGTTTTGAAATTCTTCACTTTTCTTTCAGACGGAGAGACCACCTTCACAGCTGCCAAAGACTGTGGCATATTACACCTTCAGTGAAGTGCGAAAAGCAGCTGAACAACTACCTCTCCCATTAATCCAAATCAGCAACATGGAGCAAGAGATTGTGGTGGCCACTGTAGAGGATAGCATGCTGAAGTTCAAAGTGAGCATAAAGGCAGACTTTGTGACCACAGTTCATGTGTATGGTTTTTCAGCACCAAATGAGACTGTGAACATTGAAAATTTGAAGCTTAATACTTTTCTCACAAACCTGAGCAGCAAATGTGTATGCAAAGGTGTGAACATTGAATCATTGCAGGAATTTTCTGCCTTACTGAGAAATGACCAAAACCAACTGTATTTCAGACACATCATATGCAAGTCAGTAGGCACACACACATCCACAGTTAGATCCAAATGGTGTGTGTTTTTGACAGAAAATGGACAAATATGTGAACCGTGTCAGTATGTTGAGAGACTACTCAGAATGAAAGAAGAAAGAGCAATAGCCAGCAAGTCAAGTTGCATCAAGACCAACCATTCTCTTAATCTTCCCAGCGAAAAAAGATATTGTATGAAGGAGATATGAAGAAAAAACCAGATCT
Source organism: Marisa cornuarietis (assembly GCA_004794655.1). Taxonomy (NCBI): domain Eukaryota; kingdom Metazoa; phylum Mollusca; class Gastropoda; order Architaenioglossa; family Ampullariidae; genus Marisa; species Marisa cornuarietis. The sequence continues at coordinate 357,676 of SMMW01000068.1, forward strand.
TGTCCCATATACAAATGTTAATGACAAACGTTTTGAGTTTTTGGAGGATGTTTTGTCATATTTGCAGCAGTTGAAAATATCTGTCGACACGCGCCCTGGTAATTTTTCTAGCTCTGACCGCAAGAAAATGTTTATTTCTCAACAGACCTTCAATGGCATAATAATGACAGTTAAAGCATTTACTGGGGCAACAAAATACCTGCTAAGCAACAGTGTCGACTTTGTTCTCAGTAATAAATTTTGTCAAGATCCTCTGGAAGAACATTTTGGGAGGCACAGAAGCATAGGCCGAACAGCAGAGAACCCCAATCTCCTTCAGTTTGGATACCAGGAGTCTAACCTACGACTGCAGAGGAATTTGGCTCTGATTATTCAGCCAAGAAGAAATATTAGGAATGCTGAGAAGATACCTGTAACTATCACCACAAGCCCCATTAAGAAAAAGCCTAGAAAATGAAATGTCTCTGAATTTTCCACGCACCTTTTGAACACAAGTTCTCTTTATGTGACAACAAATTAATCAGTTATCCCAACAGCTCTTATGACCAATCACTTCTCTAACAACTAGTTTGGGGTCATGTAAATCACTTTAAAAACAATTTGTTTTGTCATTGCTGCATGGTTATTCATAACAGTCTATCATCTTCTGTTTAATAATAATAATAATAATAATAGTGAAGATTTTTATAGCGCATATTCACACTCATAGAGAGCATGCTCTTAGCGCTTAAAACGAGGAAGAGACGTGGACTAAGTAGACACAGAACAAAGGGGATGAAAGAAAACGACAGTACTGACGAAACAGAAAACAAAAGGCATCAAGTAACAGGAACAGAAAAATATAGTGATTCTGCGAGAAAAATAAAAGATTGTACCCCAGTGCTACAGTCATTAATTTACAAACAAATGTTGTTTTTTTTTAGAGAGAGCCTTGTTGTTGATCAAGCCAAGTTGTGAAGAAAACATATTCAGACTCATATATGGTTGCTTATGATACTGTTAAGATACTTCTCTACCCCAGCTTGTTATTTGAACAGTTAATAGTGTTTAGAATAGAGCTGTACAACAGCCTAAAATTTTTCCTTAAACATAAAATTGTATCAAGATAAGTGTAAAATACATCACATGCCTTTACATTTTACAAGCATTATCATATGCAAAGGTATGTGGAATATGTGTCCAAAGTTTTCTGCAATATGCATATCTTTATCTTTCTACCACAAAAAGTGCAAATAGGTTTAAACCGATCAAACACAAACACCTTCAACTGTTTCTAAAAATGATCTTGCACCATTGAAGAGTGAAAAAGGCAGGCAGCACTATCACAGAGTTAAATAACACTGTGGCATTATCAACTTAACAAGACATACACATGTATCTGAACAATAATTAACTCTTGCACACAAGCAAATGCATGCACACATTTTCCTCCGCAGTATAGGTCAGAATCCATATGTTTATACATTAAATTACAAAGCTATGATTAAGTTCATTTATCATTTGTTAAGGCATGTGAAATGTTTGTCCAACATTTTCTGCAATATGCATATTTTTATCTTTCTACCAAAAAATCATGTATAGTAAACATTTTAACTATATTACAACATACACTGCACTAGAGAGCCATAATGAGATCGTCACCAACTGTAGCATAATTTTTAAACACAAACTGTTAAGTGAGCAATCCTCAAGTATATCGATTGTACAGTGAACCTGCATCAGTTGTCAGTTTATCAACAAAGCTGACAGGCTGGGAAAAAAGACGATAAAACACTTCCTCCTATTTCCACTAAAGCCCTATAATTATATGCTAACATGTATGCAATCGGTTTGAGGAAGGTGTTACATCATGTAAGGACTGCTTTAAGATTTTGTAAAGTCGTGCAATTAAAAACAGATCCCTCTAATTCAACGAGTCATTTTATGTGTCGTCAGTACACACGTGCATTCAACAAAGCTTCCGTAGATCAGTGCCTGTTTATCATTGCTAAAGCAGACTACTTTTATACAAAAATTTATAGCTCTGGGCACCAGATCTAACTAACAAAAGGAAAAATCTTCATTTTAATTGCTTGTACCCACAAGAGTTGTGTCGATGTCAAGTGTCGACTGCTAAATCGGAAGATTGTGTCGATGTCAAGTGTCGACTGCTAAACCGGAAGAAGGCGTATCTCGAATTACTGATCACGTGACCAAAAGCCTAATGCTCACATAGCGCGAAGAAGGCGCGGGCCGCGAGCTGCTACTCCATCTAATGTAACTCCGTGGTCCCATGTTAGTCTGTCAGTCTGTCTGTCAATGAGGCCTGTAAAGTTGACGTCATCACCTGCGAGTGACTTCCCTTACTTGGGGTAAACAAAGCCGCCCACGAAGCTGCCAGCTTCGTGAGATTCGAAAACTATAAGACCAAGACATTATTGAGCTAGTGTTAAAAATTCTGAATGCGCCATATGCTAAATATGGAAATAAATTAGTAAGTCGATCGCATTTTTTTCATTGTTAAAAGTCCATGTGTGCTAGTTCTGTTACTTATCCAAGTACACAACTGTCAGTTATGTTTACAACAGGTGACAGATGAGTCGCCTATACCGAAATCACTTGATCAATTCTTTAACAACGCCTTTGCACCATGTGTCCTCCTTAAGCTCATATTCATATTAGTCTAACTCTGTGGTATATAAAGATGATAATATTTTGTACTATGATATAAATATCTTACTTAAAAGATTATATTATCCATCCTGTTTTGTGGAAAATATGTGGTATAAATCGGATGAACTGAATTTTAGATGTAAGGTAAGGTCTATAACTTTGTGTGTTCTTGTTTTGTATTTTTAACAAACATTGATAATCAATATAAATTTAATATAGCATTATTAATAGTTCATCACAGTTTAGATTGTCATATATAAGCATACAAATCAAGATATATATATATATAGAGGGAGACACTAAGATAGAACCCTGACATTTAACCTACTGTAATTAAAACTGACCCATGGATTTCAGAAGTTTTTAAGGGTGGATGAACATTCAATTAGAATATTCTACTCTTAAAATTAATTGTAAAAAATGTTATGATATAAGACAGGAGTACAAATTTTCTCTAAAAATAACTGATGATTTTAATAGTCCTCCTAAAGCTTAACTTTAAAGAAGAAAAATTAATAAGCCTTAATCAAAACCAAAACCAAAATGGTTAGTTGATCCTAACTGCAGAATTTAAACAGATGGGAACTAGTTCCAGGCTTCTTTCCAAACATCTTTTAACATTTCCTAGACAGGTACTTTTACAATAGAACATAAAAACAGTACATTGATGATATATGATTTGAACAAGAGATCTGTAGCATCAGAGATGCTGCTCTTTCTGTCAAACAATACAAGTGACAATTGAAAAAAAAACTGACAAACATCTATATGTGTAAATGAATATATTGATGAAGATCTATGTGTTTCTATCAACCAGTGTGTGTGTGTGTGTGTGTGTTGCGCTGAGTGTTGTGTGTGTGTGTGTGTGTGCATATGCAAAAGTAAGAGACAAATAAGCAACATAAAAGTGCAAAGTAAAAAACAAGCTAAAATATCTTTTCAGAAGTAACCATAAATTTAAATTTGCAGATAGTTTGCAGATAAGCATTGAACCCGTGCACTGCAAACTGTCCAACTTTATGACCTTTTTAGACTTAACAAAACTCTCCTTGAATCTTGTGTTGTCATTTTCAAGTCACCAAAGTGTTTTATTTAACAATAGTGATTTAAAATTCTTAAAATAATTGACTATCACACGATTCGTACCCAAACAGACAAAAAGAAACTAAGCTTATGACTTGAAGGATAAATGTTGGTTTTTGTAACTTTAGAGAAGTAGTGTGAATGAAAGAACCACATATCAAAATTAATTAAACTGATATGTTAGTATTTTATATTACCAGTTTTTACTAGATCTTGCAGTCAGAAAAATGACTAAATTTGGGGTACTGCATGATGCAGTCTGCAATTAATTCTTTTTTTCTATTTTGTTTTTCTATTTCCTTTCTATGAAATATTTTATGCTTGTTTTGAACAAACCGTACAAAATGAAGAGCCTTCCCATGAAATAAAATATTCATAGAATAAGATAAGTATTTTTTCGACTGTTATTGCTATTCAATAACAAGCACATACAGCTGGTGTGGCCAATATTTTGACTAACCTACATAAAATTCTTGAAGGCAATGAGAGGGTATTCTTTGAGTTGGCGCCACTTACTATCAGTAACTATGTAAGTGAATTACAACTGTGACAGTATAGGGACTTTTAGTAAGTTGTGTTGATTTATTAGCCAGCTTAAAAAAAAACAAAAAACAAATGAATGTAGATTATTCCACATAACATGACCGTGTTTTTTTCACAGAAAAAAAATCGTGTGAAAACAGCTTTTAAATGCTTAAAAATGCGATGCTGTCTCACTGACAGCACACAGCCGCTTAGTCTTGATCGTGTTTGTTTACCTCAAGTAAGGGCAAGTAACTCTCGCTCACATCAAACCTTACAGGCCTAATATTTTAAAGATAGCGAGAAATATTTACAAGGCAAATTGCATCAATATAATAGTAACATTTCGCATCTCCATACCTCACAGTTTACACAATATATTCTTAGATAATTAATTATTTTATAAAACATCAGGTCGCTGCTCTCATCTGCCCCTGTTGCCCTGTCACGTGACACGTCATGTGTCTGCAGTCTGCACGTCAGATAACGCGCGATAGTCTTCGTTACTGTAGTCAACGACTAAAGGGAGGTCATTCCTGTGAAGAATAACTAAGATATGAAGAGGTCTTCTTGTGCCCCTTTGATTTTGTCATTCTTCTGTTTACCCTACCTCTCGAGCTATTGTTATTTTACACACACACACACACACACACACACACACACACACACACACACACACACTTTTTCCATCTATTTTTTCGCCCGAGAGCAAGCTTCTAGAATCGCCCGGAGAAATTGTCACATAAATTTCAGAGAACTTGAGTGTTACAGAGCACGATGTGCAACAAAAAAGTATGAGAAGTAACTATACATTCTCCAACATTTAGTTTCCCGTGTATTATTTCTCATCTTCTATAGAAGAGCAGACAAGCTATACTGATATAGCCTTTTATTTGCGACGAACAACGTACAAATAAACAAGTAAGACAATTGTCTTGAGATTACCCGTCTAGGATTAATTCTTAATGACTGAATTCAGCATAAGTCTGTGTCAATCTGACTCCACCCACCCCTGTGAGACTTTCTATTAAATAAGCCCACCAGCCGTTTAACCCTTCTCACTTTCTTCTCCGTTGTTGTGTCTTTTGACCTGTATTATAAGATAATACTTTATTTGTCCCAGAGGGCAATTTGGTGGCAGCTCGATAAAATTTAACACACACACATTCGTATGGACCAAACAGACCAAACATTCGTGTTTCATTCATTCGCACAGCACCATTCATGCAAGAGTCGCACGGCCGAAACATCGAATGACAGCCGCAGTCTGTTAGTCCTATACATGCAGGTATACAAAATCGGCGGCCCGATGGGAGCTGGACAAACTCTCTCGACGGGAAATGCCTGCTATCACGGAGGATTGCAGACACTTTCAGAAATGTCTGCCTGTTATACAGAGTCTGAAGAGTACTCTGGGCTGTCTCAAAGACTTTTGAGCAGGTGGCTACTACACGATGTAATTGCTGCTCTTGTCCTTCACCGATTAACTGTTATAGAAACAGATAAACGAGAAGGACAGCATGCTCTCTATGTGCGATCTATAAAAAAGCTGAAGAAATTGGTGGGAGACAGAGAAAGACTTCAGCTTCTGGAGAAGAAAGAGGCGCTGCTGAGCCTGACAGTCTGATAGTGTTGACATCCCAGCAAAGTCGCCTGTCGAAGATGCATGGTGCCCAGGTATTTGTTGTTGTTGTTGTCGGTCACTCAAATGGATACGCCTGCCTCTTGTACAAATCATGCTGTGCGCCGCAGGTCCTCCAGACTGCCGTGTAGCTTCCTTGATATCGGCGTCTCATCAGTCCAGATGCGGTGTCTGAGGTCTTCGTGTATGGGGCATTCTTGCAGTAGATGTTTTGTTGTCTGGCTGTCTGTCTGGCACGGGCATCTGTCCGTCTGGCCGATCCGGAGTTTGGTGTATAGGTGGTGATTGAGACGGTTGTGGCCTGTCCTCAGTCTGAAAATAATGACCTGTTCGGCCCTTGTGAGCAGGTAGTATGGGTCGTTCTGGTTGAAACGTGGGTGCTGCTGTAGCCATTTGTTATGCTGTTTGGCCTTGATGATGGTTTTGACTTCATTGAAGGTGGTGGACTTGTCTTGCTGCTCTTTTGTGGATCCTTCCTTGGCAAGAGTGTCTGCGGCTTCGTTGCCAAATACACCGCAGTGGGAGGGAATCCACTGTAAGACAACTGTGTGGTTTCTGCATAAGGAGGAGAGAGCAGTGGTCAGGGCGTTCAATTCCTTGTCTCTGGCAGTCTGTAAGGCCTGTAGAGCAGATAGTGCATCTGTAAAGAAGACGATGGCCCAGGTATTTAAAAGCAGGAAGAATTAATTTCCATCTCCTTGTCGTGGATGACACTCACGGGACTTGGTGGAGAATTCCGACGGAAATCAAAAACCATCTCTTTGGTCTTACTCACATTAAGTTCTAAGAAATTGTCATCGCACCAGGCAATAAATTTTTCGAAGGCTACACCGCGGGTGTCTGCTGGCCCGCTGAGGAGAGAGAGAGCAGTGAGGTGTCATCAGAGAATTTGACGAGGTATTGACCCTCTACGACTGTTGGTATGTAACAGGGTGGGATGAGGTTCGCTCTCAGTCTCACCACAATGATAACACAACACCGTCGTGGGTTCAGATTTACTAGCGCGTCAGAGGATAGGTCTGACTAGGCGAAAGCATATACATCAAGCTCTAACAACTCCTTGGTGGGGCGATCCTCCCACCTCTCTTCTCTCCGTTCGACTGTGTTCTCTCCTCCCTCTCTCACCCTCTTATTCCCCTCACACCCGACTTTTCCAGAAGCCCTGTCCTTGTTACTAGGCGACCCCCTTCCGCTCTCCTTCGGCCGGGTCGCCATTCGGTTTCCCCAACCCCCTCCCACTCTCTTTCGGTCACAAGGTATGTCACCTACCTTTCTATCCCTGTGTGTGTGTGTGTGCAATGCGTGTGTGTACCTGTGTCTGTGCGTGCCATACCCCATACTACTATAAGTATACAGAATAAACAGAAGCGGGCGACATGGGCAGTGATTGGTAAGCTAACGGGTAGCAGCTGAGACCCAGGAGAAGTGTAGGGGGCCGGTAGCGAATTTATTTTTGCTAAAACAAAATTCTAAAGCGACCCTATGAGAGCCGTCTGATTGGCCACTATAGCGCATGTGACTTAATCTCGAACCCACAAAGCTTTGCAAATACACACATCGCCGCGTTTTAGGTTTTCGTATCTTGACTCGCTGATGTGAACTAGCGACTGCTGCGCTTCAATAAAGGTGAAATTGTACATCCGCTGGGGTGCACCTTTGTGCGCTAATAAAGTTTATGGAAGACGCCAATATTTGTGCGGTGTAGATTATCGTAGTTAACGATAAACATCGATGTTTTACTCTTATAGTCTCCACTTCCGCTATAATCACATGCGGATACACCAAGCCATTGTCTGATCGTAGTTGTTTTTTTTTCATAATTTTCTTTTAAAAATTTAAAATGTTGTCATTTCAAAGAGCTTAGCTATAGCTTTACCTAATAACAGAAGGTGCATGGGAGGTGATCGAGTTGTCAATATAAAAAAAGGGAAAATAATTTTGGTTCATGATCACAGTTTATGATATTTTGGGAACTCGAATCTATCAGGACGATCAAAGACTTTATACTGTTATTGGAATACTGCGCATTATAGTTGTCATATACATCTTTCAGATTATCTGATATTTAATTAAATGACAAATCATAGGCTCCTGTACGTCGATAGAAGAATGGAGTAGGTATAGTTGTATAGGTATCTCTCCTACTGGTCCAAAATAACCAAGTGAAAATATTGAATTTTAGGAATACTTACAAATCTTACTATATCCAAATTTATCATGTGCTTTTAGGATGCTGCTGTTACTAATAAAATAATTAAATCATTAATATTGTAATGTGTCCTAACTGCAATCATGTACCAAAATGAAGAGAAAAAAAACAACCCTTATCTCAAAAGTGAGACTAGTGAACCCTAGTATTTGAGATTTGTCAGCTTTCTCCCTTGACTCTGCTTACTGTTGTTGGTCATCAGCTTTGACTTTTCTGCGTTTTTTATCCCATGCACTGATGATGCTTTTTCAACACACTTAATTAACATGAGCAAGCAGTTCTTGTTCTTCACTTGTTAACGCATGTACTTCAGATATTCTGATAATTCTGTACTGTTAAATAGTATATGTAAAATAACATCCCATCCTGCTTAGGGAATATTGAATAGCAATATATATGTACTTCAACATCCAGATTAAGAGTTTCTCTCCACACCAACTTTCTCCCCAAAACGTTAAGCAAGTTTTCAAGTTCTGGTATGGTCAGTTAACTTTTGTGATCTGTTAATTTTGATGAACAATACAACAGTTAGTGGCTGCCAAGAGCTGTTTTGTTTTTAAATCTTTTCAAAAGAAACAGCTTTCTTGTAGTCTATATTGTTCAAGGTCATTTTGACTATTCATGCAGAACTTGCAACATCATGATAAATTCCTTAAACAGAGACACACAAGCTCAATGAATAGCTGTTGTCCAAGTTTTATTTACACGTTATCTACACAGAACAAGAGGTACTTCTCTATGTAAGTTATAAACATAATTTCTTAGCAAATAAAAATGGAAATATTTTTTAATTTAGCATTTTAAAGCATAAACTAATCTGAACTAAAAACAGCAAATTTACGAAAGACAACAGTCCATTTAAATGAAGAAGTCACACATTAATGGTTTCTAAATACTTCTTCTGGACATAAAATTAATCGGTTCTGTTAAATTCTACTGGCAGAACATTAGTATCATTAACAATCTGTGTAATAATGAACAAATTAAGGTTATGATATATATATATATATAAATTCTTGTTAGTAAAAATGTACATACTTTAAAACGGACAAATTGAAGCATACACTAGCATATACACTTAAAATGCCAGGGTTTGGCAAAAGATAACTCTTCTTAAAATTCTTTGTATATTTTACTAAACATTCAGCATAGTCATGAACAAATTCAAATTTGACCATTCTGACAAATATACAATCATTCCATATTTAGTGCGTATCTTGTGGTAAAGCCTCTAGTAAACAAGTGCTATCATTTTTATGAATATTCTTCATTTCAATGTCAGGTTGTGTTTCACTAATTGTGTTTCCTTTTATTTTGAGCATGTTGTAACTACTGATAGTACATGTAACTATATACTGTCTTTTCCTTGAGCGGTGTAAGCCTTATACTGAAAACCATCTGAATAGTAGTAACAAACAAAAGATTTACAAGATTTCCTTGTTCCTTGCTATGTGTAGACCTGATATCATTTTCCACACTCACTGGTCACCAACACAGGTATAATATTCTACATAAAGCAACCCAGAGAATTGGTTTGAAAAGCATGACCGTTAATTATCTATAGCGAACTTCTCATGGTAGTCAATTAGGAGCAATGAGGATGAAAAATTGAGGTAGTCTTGATATTCAAATGCTCAGGGCTCTGATTTCTAGAACTGTGCTAAGTGTTAATATATTTTAAATGACTTAATGGTTAGAGAAAAATATGGGGCCATTAAATTTATGAAAATTCTAGGCTGAAGTGTAATCATTACTTATTAAACTGTTTCAAGCATGCAGATTTTCCCTATGCTGCTTAATGCCTTCGAAATGTAGACTTTAAAGTGTAAAAATTAGAGAAGGCCAATCTATTGGCATGCAAGACTCCTCAGTGTCATTAAAACTATTCTATAGAATAGCATAAAATATCATAAAGTAGAACAGAAATCCCTTGACTATCCCATATGAAACCAAACCCATATTTAAACACAAAAATCATCAAATAATATAGTCATTTAGCCTTATTGTCATGGTGTAAATGAAGTTACATTTCAAATAATTTTCTGGGCAAACGTTCCTGTGGCAGCTGCAATACTTTAAGCCAATAAGCAATGCATCTTACATATACATTGATATATAATGGATAACGCCAACATTTACTGGGATTTATGAGATTTAAAAGATTTGAAACAATGAGAAATTTACAGTTATACCCATTCTAAATTTTATGAAGGTACCTCTTATGCTTCTGTGTTTCAACCAGACAAGGAAGTTGCGTAAAACAATATGAGTTTTGAATGTGTTATAAGGGAAATATCTTGAACTGCTTTGAATAGCATCATGCCACTGTTGGTGGTGACAGTCTATCAGTCTGTTTAAGGATTTGTAAAAAGAGTTTATCATCTCCGGTACTTTGACTTTCCCACACCATGCCAAAACCATATTTTTACAAAAACATCATAATAAAGTGTAGCCAAGTTTTCTTCTTTTGCTCATGCAGTAATGTTAACATTAAATAGGCTTTTTTCTGGAGTCTAGTTTGTGGCATTCTTAGCAGGCGGAGCCAATATCCAACACACCGCACTGATGCATTAACAAAAGGAATCTCCCACATTCCTCATATGTCAACGAGTTAGGTGTCCTTGTTGTGACTCCTAAAAATCTTTTCATTGCAAAGGTGTGAACCTTCTCTATGCTATCATTACTGGTACACAGACCCCATATCTCAGAGCCATATAAAAGTATTGGCTGGACCTGTGCATCAAAAAGTTTGAAAAACAGGTTAGGTGAAGTATCACCAATCTACCATCACAGTTTAAGAATGCTTATAACTCCCCTCTTTGCTTTCTCGGCTATGTCTTCTAATGCATGTGTAAAAATACACCTTGTAGAGAATACTATACCCAGGTATTTGTATACATTCACAATTTTTAAAGAAGAGTTACCAAAAGACCATTTTTCTTTACAAGATATAAAACCACCATTTCGAAAAATCAAGACATTTGATTTATCAAGGTTAACAGCAAGTTTTAAAGACCTTGAGCACTGAAAAAGAATGTTCAAGTGGTTCTGCAGTCCAATGATTGTATCTGATACAAGGGCAACATCATCAGCAAGAAGTAAAAAAAATACCTCAATAAGTTCTGAGGTTAACTGGACACCATGTTTCCCATACTCATTTATGTACTTTGGTAGTTCATTTATAAACAAAGTAAATAATACAAGGCTAGCTACAAATTTCACCTTGTTTAAGGCCACAGGGGCATTCAATATAATCAGACAACTTTGCACCAGGTTGCACTCTAGCCTTTAAATTATTGTACATGCTTCGAATTGCTAAAAACATTTTTCCTTTTAAACCATTTTTTTACGGTATATTCCATAGCTTGTTTCTTGAAACCATATCAAATGCTTAACGAAAGTCTATGAAAGCAACACACAATTTTTTATGGTTAAGTAACTGTTTCTGAATTAATGCCATGAGGACAAACTCTTGGTCTATGGTACTGTACCCTTTCCTGAACCCTGCTTGTTCTTCCCCGATTATTTCATTGTCCTCCATCCAATCTGTAATTCTCTTATCCAGAATAGCACTATATATTTTGAGACAGACATTTAGTAGAGAAATGCCTCGATAATTTTCTGGTTTACTGGGATCACCTTTTTTGTGTAATGGTTCTATTATTGATTCGATCCACTGGTCAGGAAATAGGCTGTTGTCAAACTGGTAGTTAAAAGTATGTGGTGAGAAAAGGCAGGACATAATCCAAATCAGTATTTATGTCTTTTACAATAAGATTCTCAGCCTCCCTAAAGAGGCTTTGCACAACGTACATCACTTTGAAGGTTATTCTGAAACTCTAAGATTTTATCATCTTTCCATATAAATTTTTCAAATTTACATTCTGAGATTTGCTTGTCTTGACCCCCACTATCCAAACAAGTTAAGAACGTTAACTCTACAGGCATGTGTTTAGATTCCACCATCGATAAAACTGAAAGAAGATGGCACATTTTCAGTAAGGTTTCAGAAACAAAATAATAACGCTACAACCTGTGATAGAGATATATGTAAAGTTTCCACTAAAAGCACCATGACTAGAAGAGTGCAATGTTTCCAATCCATTAACAATTACTAGGTTAAATTCATTGCAGACCTGCAGCAAGTAGCGTCCAAAAGAGTTAATTGTTACATCAGCAGAGCATCTGTGGAAATCACATAAAGTAGTAAGACACTGTTGGTCTATACCACTCTCACTAGGGGCTAAGTTTTTTGCAACACAATAAATGATATTAAGCTGGTTTTACAGACCTACAATTTTATCAGAGAAAAATATCATCAGCAAACAATAAAATGAACAGCTGCATCAAATTAGGTGTGAGTTGAATGCCATGTTGTCCCTTTTGTCTTTGTTAAATCATGGATAAATAAAGAGAATAGGATAGAGGTGCAGGTTTCACCCCGTTTTAATCCTTTTGGGCAATTAAGACCTAAAGTGAGATCCCCACCAACCCTTACTCAGGCTTTAACAACTTTATACATTCTTTTGATAACTTTAAACATTAAGCTCTAGCTTAATGATTTTTCGGCATATACCATTTTTGACAATATGCATGTCATGTTTGCTGGATCTCTAAAACTACCATTTAGATGTGTGGTTTTTTCCAATGTTCTCATTCTGTAGAATACATTTGCTTAAGTTGTGGGGAACTCGCTGAGGCTGCTGCTTGGGCATCACATGCACTCCTGTCTTCACTGTTTGATTGCTTTAACCCTTTATTCTCAGTGTCACGATTTTTGGTGGCCTGCCTGATTGTATACATCGCCTACCCCCAAGAGGCATTTTTCTGCAGCTAACAGCTGGTGGTTGCACTTTAATACCACCTCTCTTTATGACTGAAAATGGCATGCAATGGTGGTCTTTACAAAAAATGTGCATGGCTGAAACACGACCTGTTTCTGTTTTCATTCTCTCCCACTGTGTTACAAAAGCTTCTACTGCTGGCACATATTCATTTGTATTTTCATTTAACTGTTTATCCACTTGTGCTACAAAGTCATGGAACCTCTTTTTCAGTGTTGTCAACTCTTCAGGTTTAAAAGGGTTTTCAAATTCATCTGCAGAATCCCCAACAAAAAGTGAGTCAAATGGTTGGCTCCTTTTCAGTGTTGTTGTCTCCACAGGTATTACAGGGTTTTCAAATTGGTCTGCAATATCATTCTGAAGAGGAAGCGAGTCTGCATCAGGTAGTGAATCCTGTGTCTGCACATTTTCACGTAGTGGTGCAAACCATGTGGCCGGTACATTCTCCTCACCTGTCACAAGATACATCATGTGACTTTTAATTCTTTTATCCGTTATGGGCAAGAAATTATGAGCTTCCACAGGGTAGTGGCAAACTACAGCGAACTGGTGTTTGCACGGTGCACCATTTTTCCCCAACTTGCATGTGCACATTTCAATTGACATGTCCACCAGATAACAGGCTTTTCCACTGTTTACTTGAAAAGTATTGTTAGGTAAAGGTGTGATCATGTCCTTTGTGAAATTAGTCTTGCTTGGCAAGTATTTCTTGGATAATGTCATATCCAGGCGTCCATTTGCCACATCTATGAGCCTTCGCTCATAATATGCTGGCAAACTTGTCAGCAGGAGGTCAAGCAACTGTGCAGGACTGTATGCACGAACTCTTTGGAAAATTCTGTCCTTTAAAATCCGCATGGCTGCCTCAACATAATTGTTGGTATCATTTCCATGAACTGGCAGCTGCTCTCGGTGGCAGATGGCCCACATGTGCTGACGCTTGTATAGTCTATTGACATAGTCTTTAAAACTATCATACTGCAGAGCAACAGCTAAGATCATTCATCAATTCTGTGTAACAATCCTGCAGCTTCTGTTGATTTTCTGTATATACAAGATTTTGGACAAGTTTCAGGAGGTGAGGACGATTATCTCTTGGGACTGCGTGCTTACTTTCCCACAGAAACCACCAGACAGCCTGAAGGATATGAAACACGCACAGAATAAGAAACGATTCTGGAAAAAACGTTTTCAGTGCCTGTCTCTCCGTTTCAAAGTCATCTTTAAGCATTACAACAGGCCCTCTCTCCCCTCGTCCATGAAAGGAATCTTTTGAGAGCAGCCTCTTGTACAAATTAAAACCTATCTCTTGGGCATCCCTCAATTCAGAGGTGGTTATAATGTACCCTAGTGGCAAACCTCCAGCAGTACTGTGTTTGAGAAGGAAGAAGACCCTGCAGTTGTAACGGTCTACTCCCCCTGTAGCGTCAATAAAAACCAGCTCACCACTGGCCCTGTGCTTCTCACTGATACGCCTCATTAAAGGAGTATATACAGCAATCACAATCTTGTACTTAACACACCCGGGGTTGTAAACGCGTTATTCTTATTGTTTTATGAACACGTTACATCTCATGTCTTCCTCCTTGTTCATTAGCCAAGGCCATTTCTTCAGCCATTCACACTGAAAGTTTCTCTGGATGCGTGGTTTTTTACATGACGTCTCTATTTCGTTGTCTACATTTTTAGTTCCAACAATGTGTGCGGCACACTCTGACGAGTTTCTGTTTCTTTCTGTCCTTGTCGATTTCTACTTTACGGGGCATCTTCTGCTGTTCGTGTCTCGAACGAAAACTCAAACAGAGTTGACAGTCGCGTTCACTTCGCTTTCAACTCGCTTGCTTCCGAGACCCTTTGATCTCTCCCGTCCCAAATGTTTTTGCTGTGGGTGCTTCAAAAGGTTGCAGATGGATAACAACTCGTCAGTTTGAAAACTGTCCAGTTATTAGCATTGATTCTAGTTGGTCGGTTTCAAGTCAGCAAGCAGAATGACAACAATTATTTTTGAAGTACCGCATCGCGTGTTCAAAAGTGAGCCAGCCACGGGATTTTTGCGGGCGCGTGGTCGCGCTGACTTTCAGACTATGCGCCCCTCAGCAAAATTTTGCGGGAATCCCGCAAGGCCGCAGCCTAGAATTACCTCTGCAGATATATATACCAAAATAACAAGAGCACTCAGAAAGTGTAGACCTCCACCAAGGGTCATGAAATAATAAGATTTTTCCTCCTAAAAATGAAAGCAGAGGAAACTTTGTAAACAGTCTGTGAAGTTTGTAACAAATCCTGTCAACGGGGGGAAAAAAAAACACACACACACATACTCTGGCAAAAACATAACCTGCTCGGTGGAATTAAAAAAAAAATACTAATGAAGTGGAAGTTTACAAAAAAAACCATTATTTTAAATCTTACTGGAAGTTTTAATTTGATAAATACAATTTTATTGTATGGTTTACTGTTTATATTTTGAATTACACATATACAGGGGCACCAAAATCTTTTAAGTACCTAGGTCCTCTAACGGTCTTAATCCGGCCATGCAAATGACAAAAGTCAAAGGAAGTCTCAAATGATTAATTCTAAACATCAGCACTGTTTAGGTGTCGTTTCACACTAATTACTTACCATCTGCTACCTGGCATGCAGTTTTTTCTTCAGACTGCCATTGCTCAACAGTCACCAGGTTCACGGGCTCTAAAACCAAGTATACAAATTAATCAAGAAAAGAACAATCCTTTTTTGGGGCATGGGGGATGGAGAATGGGTCTGATTTTACACTGAAGAAGTAACAATAACTTACGAAAAATTCTAGACAGAAAATGCACGTCACACATTACAGATGTCACAACAGTAAGACTACAAAATATTACCTGCATAGTCTTTGGTTTAACATACCCTTCTGCTCTTTCATAAGTTTATCCAGTTGCTGTTTACTGTCTCTTTCTGTAATCTCCAACTTTTTTAGCTTGTGCTGAAAGTGCTTGCCTATAAGAACAAATTGAAGAAGCTTTCAAACCACTATAATAATAAAATACTGCCAGAAATTCTGCATAAAAAGTAAATCAACAAAACACTTCATGCTGCTAAGGTTTATCAGCTGCTCCAAACAGGCATTCATTTTATTTTCTTTCAGTGATTTTAAGTAAAAAGATGGTATCTGACTAGATTGGGTACTGTCATGTAATCACATCAAAAGGCACAAATTAAAACATGCAATAAACATAATACGCATAACAATTTTTTTAATTTTATATTTCACTGAAATATACCTGAAATTTAAAATATGTGTTTCATTTATGTTGTCAAATTCAACTTTTGTACTCATATGTCAAACTGACCTAAACCCTAATTTGAACACGGACATTCTCTCACCTGACAGGACATTTTGTGGCCATAGCTATGAAATATTAAGAGCACAAAATTCACCCATGCAAGATCAATCCTGCTGTTTTTCTGCATAACAATAAAGGCAATGTGAACATGAACAAAGTTTATCCAATGAATAACAAGAAATACATTGCATATTTATTATCGTAAGTTTGGGACTATAAGCCGTGACTTTATTCCTCAGCTATAAACCCTGTGGCTTAAACAGTGATTCGGCTTGTTCGCGGATTTTCAGATTCCAATCAAATTTCTGATGAACTCCATGTAAAGTGTTAGCTGTTAACGTTGTTAGTGTTAATTTTTCACACTGTAAAATCAAAGCCGCATACAACTGAAGCTTTCAGATCTGTTGCTGAAGTACACACACTGAATACCGAAAACAAGACGAAATCCCTACGATGCAACTTTCATGATGTATATATCTGAAGCTTATAAACCAGTGCGACTTATTTGTGAAAAAGATACAGATTTAAAAAAAATTTATGTGAGTGCAGTTTATAAACAGGTGCGCTCAATCGACCATAATTTTAATTTACAACAGCAGATACCAAATGCAGGTAAAATCTTAATACTTAGAAAATGTACAAACCTTTGAATGTGCGTCTAGCACACAAGCAATATCGTACATCACAGTCAGGTGCTTATTGTTGCCCTCCATCAGTTTTTTTTAATAGGAAGACTGCATACTCAAGCCTGTGTACAAACAAAAGAAAAGCTGTGAAAACCAAACTAACAACAAATTAATCACTCTTCAAAGTTCTTGAGTATTTAAATTTACTCAAACACTTAAATTATTAGGTACTTTAAAGCCTAATACATAGCAATTAAATATACCTTTCACAGTGTTTTAAATTGAAATAAAAAAGATGAGGAAACTTGTGCCACAAGCACAGCCAAAAACTGCTGTTTCGTCAAGCTTGATGGTCTGTAACTTTGATCTTATATGTTGTCGCCAGCTTGGAAATTGCTGCAGTCCTGCAAAGAGAACACACACACATAGAGGTAAAAAAAAAAATCTATCTGGATATAATTACAAGTGTGTACTTTGGTAGTACAATCCACTTGATTGTAAAGTGCTTCCATCATAAACTACACAACACTCTTGACAATTTTGAGTGATCTTACCCCTTCTCCTTTCTTTATGCAGCATTTCTCTTTGGCTAGGAAGTTATCCACTTCCGTCTGGTCCATGAAACAGTGTCCCTTATGGAATGGTTCTCCTAAACTCCTGCCTGATGACTTTTTCCTCACTAAGCCAAAGTTGGCATCAAGAGATAGAATCTGATGAGTTGACTGCAAACAAATATGTTCCACTGAAACTACTTTTTCCACTGAAAAAAGGGTTCAAATCATGTACAGATTTCACATATAAATACTAACAGATAATAGAAACAAAAGCGCAATTAAATTTCAAATTACTCAAAGGTTTTTCAAAAGTAACAAAAATGTTTTTTTCATCACAGGCTGGGCATTCTGTTCCATTGTCCAGCTCTTTGCTGATGTGCTGGACATGACTCTTTTCATAGAAGTGCCTCATGAACATATTGAATGAGTCTGTAATAAAGGATCTATATAAACTATGCACCTGAAACAAAATAGAGGAAAAATTGTTTGCATTAAGCAATTTAAGAAAACACCCATAGATTCTCATGCATTAATATTTCATAACAAGCACTTTTGTGCTTTTAGGCACAATATTTAAAACAATATCTACAAGCTAACCTGGCTTATGTTCAGACAATTGACTTTATCCATCTTGGAGGCAAGTGCCTCTACAAATCCCTTTACTGGCACCTGGCACTCCAGTACCGGGGCTTGAAGCCAGGTCATCAAGTCTAGTGTAAATGCAACTGAAGGTGTGTCTAGAGATGCTGCCCACAGACGATGATGAAGGAGTGTAACTGCTTCTCCCTCACAGGCGCAAAACTGAAACGTAAACATCTGTAGCCGACCTGTATAGCAGAAAAAAAATTGTCTCCAGAATTATAAAGTGTACAAAATACTGATTTTTGGGGGTATTACAGAAAGCCCAACAACATTTACAACTCAGTTACTTTTTGCTACATGTTTGCCAAAATTAAATTGTTTTTACAATTGGCCGATAATGTAATGAAATCATATTACTAAATCAACAGAACCTTGCATCCCTATCACAGTCACCGCTCTTGTACTTTTGCAGCAGTTAGACTGTATGTGGTCCTCTCGTACCAACGTTGGCATGGCTGGTGTGTATGGCACAAAGTAATATCCCTATAAGAAAAATACCTACAGAATAAATGAACAAATAACACATACAAGTAAGAAGGACATGAAAGCAAGTGTCAGGAAGGCACATACAAACCTACACTACTTTGACATAGGGTAAGACGTGATGTCATAGGCCGGTCTATGTTATTTTGTCAGAGGTTTGGGGTTTAGGTTTAGTTTATTAGTTACATTTGGGCAATTGAGTGGAGCGAGCAGACGACAAATGCCGCGAGCCATTTTATGGCCGTCGCGTCTTACCCCATACCAAAGCTGTACCAAAATGCTTTACAGTCCGTTCCTTAACCAATAATGTGCGGCGATAATTTAACTTAGGCATTTTAAATCCTTCGTAAATTACGCTCGTACAAACGGAAGGCAATCTGCAGGCCGGAAATCGGTTATTGTCGCAACAGTATTTGCTTCAGGGATACTACTACTAAAAACAATAATTAAGAGCTTGCAAATGATCAAAATATATAATTAATAAATATTTTTAAGGAGCGCTAACCGCTACTTATTACAAACAGTACCAAATACTAACACATTTCAACAAAAACAATAAAGAAACCCGGCCATGTTCCGATTGGTTGCTTTCCATATGATCGCACTATAGGTTACGAAAGCGACTCAAGAGACCTGCTTTAGTTTAAGAAAAAGCAATTGTCAGGAGGTAAAACTACAGTTAAATAGTTATTTTAAAATAAACCTGCATATCTCTCAAAAATTCTAGTCATAACCTGTCCGAATTTGTAGAACACGATTGTCAAGAAGCAGACGGGATTATATTGGTTACGAACAGTGACTCAGAGAGCTACTAGAAGGCTGCCTTGCTGAAGGTGCTGGACTGCGAACCACCACCACGGGGAAGGTCTATGTATGCGCGATGATACTATGTGTATTAGGTGCACCATATTGAGCAGTTGCAAGGTTGCTTTGAATGCACCGACTGGAGTGTTTTTCTCGATTCTGTTGATGATGTCCATACTGCCACCGATGTTATTTCTGACTATATTGGTTTTTGTAAAGATATGATTATTCCAAGGAAAGAAGTGAAAATTTACCCAAACAATAAACCCTGGATTACTAGGCTACTGAAAAACACTATAAACACTATAAATGCTAAGAAAGTTGCATTTCAGACAGGCGACAGAACAGACAGAAAGCGGGCACAGAAAAAGTTGAGGGAAGAAATTAGAAAAGCCAAGTTAGAATACAAAGGAAAAGTAGAGAAGCAGTTCGAGGGGGGGAACATATGAGGGATGCGTGGAAAGGCCTGAAAAAATTGACGGGTCAAAACAAACCGCAGACTAGTGCCTTCTCCATGTCGTTGGAGGAAAGAGTAGATTATGCAAACAGGCTGAATGAATTTTATTGTCGCTTTGAGAGGGATGATGTTGGGGAGGAGATGTCTAAAGTGATTTTTGATTTGGGGGAGAGAGTAGAGAGGGAGCATCATGGGAGGGAATCAGTTGACTGTGTGATTAAGGAAAATGATGTTCTAACCCTTTTCAGACGTGTGAATGTGAGGAAAGCATGTGGCCCTGATAACATTTGTGGAAGAGTGCTGAAAAACTGTGCGTCTCAGCTGTCTTTTGTTTTTACTCAGTTGTTTTCCTGGTCTGTAAAAGTGAGCACTGTACCAAATGTTTGGAAAAAATCTATCATTTGTCCTGTTCCTAAAACTAGTAACCCGAATGAACTAAATGATTACAGGCCCGTGGCATTGACTTCCATTGCTATGAAATGTTTTGAACGCATCATCCTTCGCACACTTCTCTCACAGACACAGCAACACCTCGATCCCTTTCAATTTGCATACAAGCAGCACAGATCCACCGACGATGCTACACTCACTCTTTTACACAATGTATATTCTCACTTAGATTAGTCTGGTTCCTTTGTACGTATTCTTTTCATTGACTTTTCTTCTGCATTTAATACTATACAGCCCCACCTGTTGGCACTGAAACTTCTTAAACTTGATGTATGCCCCAAACTCATTCTCTGGATTGTTAGTTTTTTGGTAAATCGTTCCCAGACAGTGTGTTTCCAGAATGCACTCTCTTATTCCAGAAACACATCTGTCGGAAGCCCTCAGGGTACATGTCTCTCACCTGTAATCTTCACCCTCTACACTAATGACTGTCGGGGCACTGATTCGTCTTTTTTGATAAAATACTCTGATGATACTGCTCTCCAAGATCTCTCAAACTCGCATTCTGCTTATGTTGATGCAGTAGTTAAATTTAATAAATGGTGCAAAGAAAACTATCTTGATCTAAATGTAAAGAAAACAAAAGAGCTGGTGATTGATTTCAGACGCAAGAGCACTGTTCTCCCTGACTTATTCATTGATGGTGTCAGGGTTGAACGTGTTGAACAGTACAAGTATCTGGGAACTGTGATTGATGATAAACTCACTTTTAACACTAACACAGAGGTCATTCACAGGAAGTGTCAATCTAAATTGTACTGTCTGCAAAAACTCCGCTCCCTGAATGTCAACAAAAAGGTTTTATGTTCTTTTTATAGATGTTTTATTGAGTCTGTGTTGACATTTGGATTTTTATGTTGGTATGGAGGACTGAGGGTTAGAAATAGGAATGTGTTAGAGGGAGTGGTGAGGGCGAGTGGGAGAGTGATTGGGGAGAAACAGGAGTGTCTGAGTAAGTTGTATGAAAGACGAGTGGTATCGAAGGCAAGAGTGATTGTGAAAGATAGAACACATGTGTTAGCACAGTACTATAACCTTCTTCCCTCCAAGCGACGTTATTATGTCCCAAGAGTGTCCACTGCCCGCTCTAAGAACAGTTTTATTAATAAGTCTGTTGCCTTTCTTAATAAGTGATGCAGGGGCCTGTGAGTTGTACTTTTTTTTGTGAAGACTGTTTTTGGTGATGTGTATATTTTAGGATGTGTGTGAATTGTTTATTGTTGTGGTCAACTTTTTTAGTATAAGCCAGCTGTTACACTACGTCTCGTAATTTCTCCATGTTGAGATAATAAAGTTGAATTGAATTGAATTGAACCATCATCATCATCATCATCATCATCATATACCTACTTTGACTATATTTATCCCAGAGGGCAAACAGTAGCAGCTAGGAGCTAGTTCCGGCCCTTGTAGTGACTTCATTACCAAGCATATCGTGACTGGGCATCCGCGGGAGAAATTTTACTAGGTAGAGTTACCTCTCCTGTTCTGAGGAAGACACCCTGTCTTATAATAGTGAAACAATACATCTCTATTGTCGACTTATTTACAACGGAGATATATATATTTTTGGGGGGAACTCACACAAGCATTAAACAACATTCAGTCGCATCCCACACACCAATACAATTACTACACTCTTAAACCTCCCTCCTCCTCCTGGTAATAATTATCAGAGGAAAACGCTCGCGCGCACTCACATACACGGTAGTCCTGTTCAATAGTGATACTGAAGTTGGTATAAAGTACTTTGCAAACGCACTCCCAATGTTTAAAATGCCCATTGGGACTAATAATAAAATTAAAGTTGGTCATTGACCAGCTGTTGCCATCTCAGGTCATTAGGTAGCATTTTGAGATGGTGATGTAGTGGATGAGAGGTGTTTTGATGATGATGATGATGATGATGATGATGATGATGATGATGATGATGATGACAGTTTTTAACCTCACAAACCTGGTGTATGTCATTTAGTGGTCTTTGTGGAAGGCCAACGATCTTGCTCGCAATCTTGACCACCCTCCTCATGCAAGCCATGTCTTTGAGAGAACACTGAACAACACTGACAGGTTTAATGTGAGATTGCTTTCGATACACTGTACAGGGCCACTGATACCAAAATTAGTTAAAAGGAACAGGCGTTTTCCTAAAAATGATGTAAGTGTTTTCCTGGAGGAGAGGTTTGTTGTCCAGCACCATAGTAAAAATATGCCTCTGGGTTTTGTGCAACTCTGGGTACTCTGGATCATGTAAATGCGGTGATGCACGTACCGACTGTAGCTTGCACAACATTTTGACCAGATCTACAGCGCCAAAAATGTATCACATCGTGTCCGTAGCCTTCCAGGAAGAGGCTGTGGGTTATTTAATATGAAAGTGCTTACACCTTCAGGTGGTTTCGTAGTAAGGGGGAGAGGGAAAGGGCAAGACATCGGAGTCCCCTGAGAAAACCCCGGACGCCAGCCCTGCGGACAGATGGTACAGAGTGTCCCGAGACGAAATCTGAACCCTGTGAGGGAATGTGAGTGAGAGATACTGTACATAAAGATAGGAATGTGTGTGAATATGTATGAATATATTTTCAATATCTCAATTACCTTAGAGTGTGACAGATAAATAAAAAATTTAGAAATTAAATCTTGACTTTCTCACCCCAGTGGTCACAAGTGAGTATTTTAACCACTTCACTACCGGGCGCCCCTTTGGCGGAGGCGTAGTGTGAATTCAAACGGACAAAAATGATCGCCAGAGTCGTGTGGAGCCTCATTCGACAAGTAGCCATGTTTGTCTTTGCCTGGACCACGTGTACCACGCAGTCTCGTTGGGCGGAGCAGGAGGCGGAGTTAAAAGCGACAGATCGCTGGGGCCGTACTTTCGTCAGGAAAGGTCAACCGAGCCTCTAGGTGTGGTAACCCTTGATTATTGTCACAAGTAGCGATTATTGTCACAAGTAGATATTATTGTCACAAGTAGCGATTATTGTCACAAGTAGATATTAGTGTCACCAGTAGCGGCCCCTTTTGCCAGAAGATCCAGCCTTCAAGTCAGAGGTCGTCACCCCCGCCTCTAACTCGCTAGCTGCTCACTGAGGATGGCTTTTGTATACTTCATGCTGTTTGAAGCGGAAAGAAATCTTCGCAGAAATAGAATATTTCGTGACTGAACTAATCCCATCGATTTATGGGATAATGTAACACTATATCAACGATTAAGATTGAGACATCATGATATCCTTGAGATGTGAATGGCATACAGGTGGACTTGGAACGTGCAGGTGTGTCTTGCCCTTCGATTTTATGCAACGGGTGCCTTTCAAAATGTATATTATCTTGTCACAAACTCTTGATTATTTTCAGTCATTTTGAGATTCTTGCTATAGTCACTCTCATGGACACTGCTATTGCTGCCTTGTCAAATGTTATTCGAAAAAAAAAACCAACTGAAAATCATGGAAACATCAAATACAAAAAGACTTTAATTTTTGAACAAAGTAAGTACGGCACGTCTCTCTGGAGAGCACAGTTTGAAAAGATATACTTGTCTTTCTAGGATTCTTGGTGAATACCCACGTGCGTTTTTCTGATTCGCGAATGCGAATTTCCCACGGTTCATTTGAATGGGGAACATACAAGAGGGACTAAGGGCCACAGCGCCACCACGCAATTGTGGGTCGTAAAGCTGGCCCTCCTCCTTTGAGGTTAAGAGGAGCGTACACTGACCCCCAGACGAAAATACGGCCCCAGGTGGCGGGGTTACTAGTGGTGAATAAGAAATTGAGGGCTAGAAGCACACGGGACAGAGGGGCGCCCGATGGTGTATCGGCTGAAACGCTCGCTTGTCACCACTAAAGTTAGGGATCAGGGTTCAGATCTTGTCTCGGGACTCTCTCTGTATGTGACACCTGTTCGCAGGGCTGGGCGTCGGGGGTTTGCTCCGGGTACTCCGATTTCCACCCTACCCCCTCCCTCCATAGAGCGAAATCACGCAAGGCGGAAGCACTTTCCTACTAAATAAGCAAAGAAACAAAGCACACACAGCACAGTCTGTGCTCACATTTCATTTCGATCTATTCACACACATTCAGAAGTCGCGTGGCCGACACAGCAAAAGACAGGTTCAGTATCTTGGTCCTCTATGTAGAATCGGCAGCCCGTCGGAAGCTGAAGGAACTGTTCCGAAAAACATGGCTATCGTCAATTTGAAGTGCAGACAATTATGAAAATTTCTTAATTTTCGGACAAGGTGTAAGCAGTTAACGAAGATTTAAGGCATCACCACACGCTCACCGAACCCATCCCCTCCCCTTTGGCCTTCACACTCTTTGTCTTGAGTACCTTTCAACATGAAAAAAGCAGAGACCACACCTGGTATTGGCAAAGCAGGAAACTAGAAGAGACTTGTACAGCTGGTCAGGCGGTAGCAAACCTGATGGTGTTCTATTCAGTCCGGTAATAATTGTGAAGGTACGGCCTACATGTCAAATGCAAGAGTACATGTGTAAGAAGTTTGCTGGCAAACCCTAAAGAGATGGACTGGCCATACTCTGACTTGTTTGTCACCGCTCAAGTCTTTAGCAACGATTTATCAGTTGCTCGACTGTCCCCGTGACAGCCAGTACACGGGAACAATCATAACTGATTGTCAACGAATACACATACAGGGGATGACAGAGAAGAGTCGGTGTGTGAATGAGAATAAAGATAGTAGCGTATTTTATATCATTAGAAAATCTGTCCTTTAAAAATGTGATAGAAACCCTTGCTCCCTTATTAAATATTGAGGAAGAAGAAAACAGGGATTTAAAAAAAATAGAAATACGCCGTCAACAACTTAATAAACTACATGCTGGAGACCCAGCCTGGCTTTGTAATCACGCGCCGCTTACTGATTTTGTTAAGAATGTTTAACTCTTTTATTCGTGAAAAAAGTACTATTTATACTAATAAACAATAATAAGCCAACAAGTAAATCAATATTATGAGGTTGACAAACTTTTACAGTTAAGCAACGTGTGTGTGTGGGCACGCGCTTTTAAAAAAGAGGATGGTTTTGCATGTGAATTGGCCCCGTGAGCTGAAACAAACTATTGCAACATTTTTTTATGATCGGGTTAAGTTAATTTTAAAAATAATTAGTTTCAAAATGTGAGTACATAATTATGCTTAATTTCGAGATATAAACATTCAAGCATCGGCATTCTCACCTGCCACTACAACAGTAGAAGAAAAATGTATCCGCTACACTGGAGAGCTCCACTGCGTGTAGGGGGTATTTCTACCAGTGAGTGTGACTCTGTCCAGCAACTCTGTGTTTTCAAGTCAGATGAAGAAACATCGCTCAGGTTGTCATGTTCAAGAAGCGAATGAAACAGCTGAATTTGTAATACAGCCCTACAGATCTTAACTTTATTTAGAAGCTCAAGCTGTGACTGAACTTAAAAAAATAAAAAGGTCCAAACCGAAATCACTTGACAAACTGGTAAGTCAATCTCCAGATCAAAATGTAATGGACAACAATCATCATGGCCAATGCATTCTGCACTGTATTATTATGTAATATCTGTTACTAAGTAGACGTATTTGATTTACCTTTTCAATCTCTATTATTGTTAACAAATCATCAACACATTTCAAATGCATGTTTGTCTCGAATAACCCCTTGTAATTTTTTGTGTTTTTAAGATGGTTAATTCCCAGCATTATATTTTTATTTTATAGTTGCAACAAACTGCAATATTGGTTTTTTCCTTAAAAACATTACGTTATAAAAATTTGCATGCAAAATTTACTCTTTAATTACTCGCAAGTGCTCCCGTTTAATTTTCTCACACGTTTGTCACCGTCTATTCTTTTTTTAGCTATCAACGGTGCCTTAACACTGTCGGTTGTTTTAAGCATTGTGCAGGATAAGGATAGGACTCCTCTTGTGTTTCCGACTGCGATGTTACTTGTAGACCAAAACTGGTGTAGAAAGCGTCGACGTTGAAGATCTTGTGCTTGATCTTTGTTCAAACTTTTTTACCGGCAGTCGAAGTTGGTTTTAACAGCTCAGCTCGTGCTTTTATGTAATCGGAGCTGCTGTAGAAAGATCTTTTAGTTTTACTGAAAGTCCAAGACTTGCGGGTTACTTTGTAGGTGACTTGATGACAATCGCTCTTTGAAATGTTTTGAACAGCTTCTTGTGTACGGTGTAGGGACGAAGTTCGAACGGCACAGTTGAACAAAGCAAAGACCTGTATATACACATCTATGAACAATGTTGCTTCCCTGGCGTGTGTTGCCGGTATCTTTAGGTAATGACAATGAGTGCAATTTAATTCCATCTAATTGCCTAAGAGGACATTCAGCAATAGCACATCGACGCTATTTTTAGACATAGCGCCCTTTCGTCAATTCCTGTTTTCTTGACAAATCCAGGTGTGATTAACAGAAAAACATTAATATATTACTTTACGAGCCTCTTTCGCTGAGCACTCGTGTTGGCCATTAAGACCTGAACTCTATATTAGAAGCGTATTACGAAGGTATGTGTTCCCAGTGCAAATGTGTGTTCTATTTGAGAACGTGCGTTTTGTTTGTCATGTGTTGCTTTTTGCTGAACACCATACTACACCGGCTAGTAACAAGCTTGCAGAAAGTCATCGATTACACTGATAATATTTGTGTGTTGTTTTCTTTATATTTTAATATTAAACACTCATGAGCTCTCTGACAGTGCCCTGCCCCATCTGCGAAATAGGAGTAATTTGTAAACAGTATAATATAAACAATATATATAATCATCTAGTTAGCCATGTGCTTATAAACAGTATACCTTAGTTAATAAATATGCTAGAATAGCCTTAAGTTATACAAGTATTTATCAAATACGAGTGTATTACCAGTTAGAGAAAGCTGACAGAAAGGTAGCGACAATATATTCCAGCATTTCTAAACGTGTTATAATTCCCTCCTAATAATTACAGATGGAGCAGTGCGGTTGTGGATTTTTGACAAATATCACAATTTTAACAAAAGGCATACTTTTGTGTATCACTTTGTTTTGCTTACAACACTATGTGAATTTTTTTCTTTCATCAGCATCGGTGTTAACCTGTCACATTTTGTAAAGTTTAATGTGACTTTGACATTTATTGTGGCATGTATGAAGCAATTACTACACAACGATCTCCACCACTAAAACCTACCTAAGCCATACAGACTTTATCACTGAGACCTAGGTAAAACAATACAGACTTTATCACTGAGACCTAGGTAACCAATACAGACTTTAGCACTGAGACCTAGGTGAACAATACAGAGTTTATCACTGAGACCTAGGTAACCAATACAGATTTTATCAATGAGACCTAGGTAAACAATACATAATTTATCACTGAGACCTAGGTAAACCCTACAGATTTTATCACTAAGACCTAGGTAAACCATAAGACTTTATCACTGAGACCTAGGTAAACAATACAGACTTTATCACTGAGACCTAGGTAAACAATACAGACTTTATCACTGAGACCTAGGTAAACCATACAGACTTTATCACTGAGACCTAGGTAAACAATACAGAGTTTATCACTGAGACCTAGGTAACCAATACAAACTTTATCACTGAGACCTAGGTAACCAATACAGACTTTATCACTGAGACCTAGGTAACCAATACAGACTTTATCACTGAAACCTAGGTAAACAATACAGACTTTATCACTGAGACCTAGGTAACCAATACAAACTTTATCACTGAGACCTAGGTAAACCATACAGATTTTATCACTGAGACCTAGGTAAACCATACAGATTTTATCACTGAGACCTAGGTAAACAATGCAAACTTTATCATGATCAGCTACATTTTCAGTTTTATGCTGCTTATTTTTGTATTACCTTTTTTAACGAAGAAATCCCTATTTTTATTTCCTTCGTACTTTCACCATTATGCCAGCTGCAAATGTTAATAACCACCAATACAATGTGATAAAGCTTACAAATTACTGAGATTGTTTATATTATTTGTTTGTTAAAGCTACGCACCTCCCATAACTAATCTAATAACATTTACACGAGTTTGGTTCTATATTTTTTAAAGCTTTGTCTGTAAAAGGTGAAAAAATTTCATTAAAAAATTGTGGGAGCATATTAGAGCATCGAAGCAAAATGATTGCTTAGGCAATAATGAACAGATTTATACGAGTAGGCATGGTTGCAGTGCTCTTAACTTTTAAAACTTATTGTTGGTCATTTTTGAGACTTTCGATGCTACAGATGGTTAAAGGTTACAAAAAACTGTTTTTATCATTTTAGACGTACTCTTTCAATCTAAACATACTAGATTTCATCGCTGCGTGTACTATGATCCTCTTAGGGTATGCTGGTAATATAACCAATTGTATGTAAAAGCAAATCTGTAAACATAAAAATTCAGAATTCTGTTCTCATGCGGTGATCAAGCTGCTCCCTGACGTCTGGTCACTGCTTTTGTTGTGATGTTTCATTAGAGCCACTGCTTTTGTTGTGATGTTTCATTAGAGCCACTGCTTTTGTTGTGATGTTTCATTAGAGCCACTGCTTTTGTTGTGATGTTTCATTAGAGCCACTGCTTTTGTTGTGATGTTTCATTAGGGTGCCGTTTCTTCTTCTCCACTGCAGGAAGGCATAAATTCCAGGTTTCAAACAGTTGTTTAACGTATAAATTATACCTAAATTTTAATTATTTTAATTATTTCTTCACAAGGACAATGAACGTAAAAACAATGCAGCACAGTTATTAATGTTGAAAGAGAAAACATCAAATTTTGCCTTCATTTTACAGTCTTTAAATTCCTGAATTTATTAGTTACACGGGAACCTAATTTGTTGGTTCGTAACTTAAAAGCTTTTAAACAACAACCCAGTTTTTAAGATGTGTTCTAGAAGTGTTGTTTTAAAAAAAAAAAGGGAAACCTGCACTAGAAACCATTTCTGTAACACAGTGTCTCTCTGTCGCTTTGTACATCTGCCAAACTTATTATTCTCTGTCTCTGTGCACACATTGTTTTGTCTGCCCAAATACAGTGTATCAAACTTACTTTGAATTGTCTAATTATGATAACATCTGTGACTTAGTGTTGAAGGGAGCGTTTATGTTGCTACCTTCCAACTAAATAATGTACTCTGTCTTCAGCAGTTTTCCTTGAGAGGTGTGTCAGACATGTCTCACATGTACTAAAAACAAAAAAAGTCGTTACTGTCTTTGTGTCGTTTTATTAGGAATGTGTATAAGTCCTATAACTCTTCTTTACTTTTAAGTTTGTTAGCAGTTTGATCTGCCGTCAGACGATGTCATAAACTGTTCAATGTATACAGTAAGTATTTACTTACTCTTTTGCATCCTCATCTCCTGCATCCTCATCTCCTGCATCCTCATCTCCTGCCCTGCAGTAGAAAAAAGGAATCCCAAGACAATATTATCAGTATTGTAATTTTACGTAACTTCAGCAGCGTTTCACAAGAACTGATACTAGATTACCATATGCAGATAATTCATTTCATTTTAAAATTAAAAGCATTGTTAAGGAAATAAGAACTGTGAAAACATGTCTTAATTGCCATATGCAGATAATTCATTTAATTTTAAAATTAAGAGCATTGTTAAAGAAATAAGAACTGTGAAAACATGTAAAGATAAATATCAAAGTCGCCAGTGAAATAGTGAATTACATTTCTCCGACACTTTCTTTCTGTCATTTCACTGAAAATGTGTATAAGTCCTATTATACTTCTTTACTTTCAAGTTTGTTAGCAGTTTGGTCTGCCGTCAGACGATGTCATAAACTGTTCAATAGAGAGTTTGAGATTCGTGACGCGTATGAAAGACGTGTGCGGCAACGGGCAGGGCCTCCCGAGAAAGCGATTGCGATTTAAGCGACTGGAGCGCGAATGCACGGGTAGTAACTGCGTAGACAAATCACAGTCACTAGCTTCCCTTTGTTTTGTACGCCAAGGGTTGCGGTGATCACTACGACAACAATGTCTCGGATTAATCCATTTCTAGCATATTGTTTGGATGATTCTTCGGATGAAGAAATGCTAGAACTGGCGTGAACTTGGATGAAGCCCAAAGCAAAGAAAAACAAGATCAAGTTCGTCTTTAAAGACATCAATCCTGAATCATGTTATGAGCAATTCAGGTTTCATAAAGACCTAAGGCTTTGCGCTTCTCTTCAGATACCTGAGAAAATCGTGGCATCAAATGGCACATGTTCAGGTAATGAGATTATTAAATATTAAAGTGCAAATATTTGGACTTAAGTAGCAAAGCTTACAAAATGTCTATAATTTACTTCTTAAGTAGGACTAGGACTGTATTGTCAATTGTATTTGAGTTAGTTTGTTGGGAAAGTGCTTCCACATAGAGATGACTTTGCACTATAAAGGGAGAGGGAGAGGAAACTTTGAACTTTTATTGATTAGGCCTGAGCCCATTTCAAGGGGAAGGTGAACAACATCTATCAAAGTAACTATACCTATATATATATAAATACTTCAACACGCTGCATTTATGAATATATCTACTCTCTCTGGCAACATCCTCACAACCATCAGAACAAAACATCACAAACTTTGTAGCTATGTGTATCTTACACACACATACATCCACACACTCATTCAGTCCCAACCTCCTACTACTACTCATACTGTATAACTTTCTTTTCTACCAAACAAAGCATATAGACCTATAAGCAACATTGTGATAAGACTAGTTTCCATATTCTCCATCAAGCACACATAACTCACACTCATACATGCACACTCTCAGCATATAATTTTTCTTCTTATAAATGATTTATAAAGAAAACATGCAAATCGCCGTGTCAAATTTGGGTTACTGTCTGCAGTACAAGTCAAACCATATCTTATTTTTGTAATTTCTTGCATGAATAATGGTGTAGAACTTGCAATTTCTAGGCCCTTATTACACTAACTCAATTGATTTGCTGATATTATTTTAAAATTGTTAGTTTTCATTAAACTAGGGATGTCAGTATATGTCTCTCTCACACATGTATGTGAGAGCGTCAATATATTAAATATATATAGCTGTACTTACAATACCTTTACTTTGGTGCAGAATTCTGAACATGGGAATTTTGTTAAATTTCAGGGATTGAAGGATTATGCATAACATTAAAAAGACTGGCATATCCCAATCGCCTGTCCGATATATGCCAAACATTCAGCAGAAGCCCAGATGAAATTTCCAGACTGTTCAGCAAAATGATTGAGCAATTTATATGACACACACCAGCATCATCTGCATCAACTGAACCACATGTGGCTGCAGCAGGCAGATATGAGGAGGATGGCCAAAGCTATATACGACAAGGTTGCTCCTTTAGACCATTGTATTGGCTTCATAGATGGAACTGTCAGGCCAATAACAAGACCTGGATTGTTTCTTCAGGAGGTGTACAATGGACAGAAAAGACAACATGCCTTGAAATTTCAGTCAGTGATTGGCCACGTGTTTGGGTTGTTGACAGGCGAAGACACAACACTTTCCTCCTGAGAGAAAGTGGTTTAATGACCTTAATGGAGAATCACTGTCATGATGAAGATGGTGCACCATTTTATTTATATGGTGATCAGGCTTATCCGCCAAGTCAGATGAACAACAGTTCAATGCAGAAATGTGCAAGGTTCGTCTTGCAGTAGAATGGGGCTTTGGGAAGGTTATTTCAATTTTCTCGACTATAAGAAGGGATTAAAAATCTGGCTGCACCCAGTGGAGAAGTATTATATTATTGGAACTTTATTAACTGTCATACCTACCTTTATGGCAGCGTCACAACATAAAGTTTTGGGGTAGCTCCCCCTCTTCTTGAAGAGTATCTTCATTGACAACTCTGAATCTCCCCTCCCCCAAACAGCACATGCATACGCATCTTTTGTTTATATTTTAATGTCTGTTTGTTTTGGTTTTGTAAGACACACAAAGCATGTGTAATGAAATATGTTATATAAATACACTATTAATTTCAGTGAGGATGCACAACCAAAGTCACATCTGAAGGATGGCTTTTGATGAGAATACTGTTGAAAAGTAGGAAGAACCACCTGAATTACACCCCAGACTACCTATAGCATTTGCTGTTCACATCTGAAATTATTAACAAGAAAAAACATAAAAAGGCAGGACATCAGTTCACTTACATGCATTTTAATGAATAACTCAAAACAGAACAAAAAATTTTTAAGTCATTTTTTGGAAAAGTTTTGAAGTAGCAGCAGAAAAGCATTCCGCTAAGCACTAAACGCTTCAAATTTTTCACGCTTCAGGGCCAGTTCTTGCCTCCTTAGCTTCAGTTCTGCTAGCCTCTCCTCCCTCTTCTTGTCTTTTAATAAGTTCTAACACAAGATCATTAGGTTTTTTCTTCTTTGAAGAAGGCACAGCATCTGCACACAAACAGGTGCATAAATAAATAAGCTGATAATATTTTTTAAAGAGGCATTCTGAAAACTATTCTATGAGCAGCAAAACAAGATTCACACCTACTTGACTAGAACAGCGGTGCGGATAGGAGATTTGCAGTCTGGTTTACAGTTTTTCGCATGAATTGAGTAAGCTAGGAGCAACTGCTGGCCACAAACCATTCATCATTCCTTATGTCAATTCATAGACAACATGTTTGCATGTTATGTTGCATGCGTGCATATGTGTCATTTTTTGTAAAGTGCCATGAGTTTGCCCCCTAAGGGTAGGGATATAGTGCTACTATATAACTTTATTTATATTGTACCAATACCTAGGTGGATAAAAGCAACAATTATATTTGACTGGGAACATGCTGTTCTCCTTCTGGCCTCACAATGCGCTGTCACGCCACCTTTATTTTTATGTCTATGCATTGTTTGACATGTGCAAGATTAGTCTGCTTACCTTCATTGCTAGATGAAGAAGGTCCAGCAACAGCTTCATTTTGTTTTCTTTTTCATGACTCCATTGCTGCAGCATTACCTCTGCTTTTTTTCTGACTTTTTGACCCCCTCTCTTCATTTTCTATAGTTTCTTAATTCCTGTAATTTCTAACAGCAGATGATCCCTTTCTGTAAGTTCCTCTTCCACTTCACCTGATCTAAAAATTAAAAGAAATGCAGTAAAGTGGATGATTGCATATTGTAATTACTAAGCACAGATGAGTCTACATTATGACTGACAAGTAGTGAGTTGAAATGCAGTACCTGAAACAGAGTTAGCATTATATGGATTTTGGTGCTATTTTAGCAGCATAAGCCAAATGTCTTTTTTACATTTCCCATAAACTTTCCTTCTGTGTATACAATGAGGTTGGATACAAACTTATTTAGTTTTGATTTTCTTATGGTATACATCCTTCCATTGACATGGCACATTTCCATGAATTCACTGACTTTTTTTAATCACTTTAACACCATGAAATAAATTTATGTTTTTTTAAAATATGTTTTGCTTGATTGTATACTGCTACTTGTATGTAAGTTTGTGCATGATTGTGAGGAATTGAAGATACATACACATCTTAAGGACTCAGCCACTCTTTTCCGGCCAGCCCCAGATTTATCGAAAGGCTGGTCGAACAAGACCTGCCTCAATCAATGCAGGTCCATTTCCTCTGAGAAACAGATGATTTTTTTTACCTCTGAAAGCAAAATAAAAATTTGCAAATATTAGTAGTGACCAGGGATAACCAGTACAACTTAATTTCAAAATTGCTCAGCATTTCATTCCTAACCACTATAATTACTATGAATAATAAAATATTATACAATCATAACTTGTAAAATGAAAATACTACAAAAAATGTAATTGTTTATGGTTACTGCTTAAATTACGGCATAGCTGTAATAGGTATAGAACAACAACAATAAAATAATATATACATAATTAAAAAACATAAATATTACAACTGTATAATAAATAAAAAATTAATAACATTAATACAATTTTTGCCTATGGTATGAAATGTTTATTCACGAGTTAGTTGTTCCTATAGGCTATAGCAATATATATTGCTCTATAATAGTACTAAAAATATTTAACGGTTATTTTTGGGACAGATAACAAATGATGAAGAAAATTATAATTATTATAATTATTATCTTTAACAGTTTTATCTCATCATTATATAACTTTACACGAAATGTGTCTTAGCAAGTCTTGTAAATACGATTGAATAGACATAAACCATCGATTGCAGGGATGGTCGTTTCTAACTGCTTTAACTTCATAAACAAGCAGCTTTGTGTGATTCCCAACATATATTATGATTGCAGAAGATCTAAATATTAATTTACAGTTGAAATGTATACACATATCCTTGCAAAAAAGCTGAAATTAGGCGAACAACTTACACGCTTTGGTTACAACTGCTAGATTCCATTTTACAGGTCGCGCCGTGTGACAGCGCGGCTCGCTTTGGCAGAAGTGATGACGTAGGGCTCAAATTCCCGTGACGCTACAGGTTGCCGCACCCGCACGCGGCGCGCTAGCGCTGAATCTCAAACTCTCTAATGTATACAGTAAGACGAGTAAGTATTTACTTACTCTTCTGCACCCTCATCTCCTGCATCCTCATCTCCTGCCCTGCAGTAGAAAAAAGGAATCCCAAGACAATATTATCAATATTGTAATTTTACGTAACTTCAGCAGCGTTTCACAAGAAATGATACTAGATTACCATATGCAGGTATTTCATTTCATTTCAAAAGTAAGAGCATTGTTAAAGAAAACAGAACTGGAAAAACATGACTTTAGAGATAAATATCAAAGTAGCCAGTGAAATAGTGAATTACATTTCTCCGAAACTTTCTTCCTGTCATTTTACTGAGTGATGACGTAGGGCTCAAATTCCCGTGACGCTACAGGTTGCCGCACCCGCACGCGGCGCGCTAGCGCTGAATCTCAAACTCTCTAATGTATACAGTAAGACGAGTAAGTATTTACTTACTCTTCTGCATCCTCATCTCCTGCATCCTCGTCTTCTGCATCCTCGTCTTCTTTACTGCAGTAAGAATAGGAATCCCAAGACAATATTATCAATATTGTAAATTTAGGTAACTTTTTTAGCGTTTCTCAAGAAATGATACTAGATTACTATACACAGATTATTCATTTCATTTTAAAGTAAAAGCGTTGTCACAGACTAAAAAGAAACCTGTCTTAATATATAAATATCAAGCCGCCAGTGAAATAGTGAAATACATTTCTCCGACAATATCTTTTTGTTGTTTTATTAGGAATGTGTATGAGTCCTATCATTCTTCTTTACTTTCACGTTTTTAGCAGTTTGGTCTGCCGTCAGACAATGTCATAAACTGTTCAAGATATACAGTAAGTATTTACTTACTCTTCTGCATTCTGATCTCCTTGACTGCAGTAGAAAAAAGGAATCCCAAGACAATATTAACAATATTGTAAATTTACGTAACCAGCAGCGTTTCACAAAAAAATGATCCTAGATTACCATTTGCAGATAAGTCATTAGTTTTAAGTAAAAGCATTGTCAATGAAATAAGAAGTGTGAAAACATGTCTTAAGAGATAAATATCAAAGTCGCAAGTGAAATATATTTCTCCGGCAATGTCTTTTTTGTCGTTTTATTAGGAATGTGTATAAGTCCTATCATTCTTCTTTACTGTCAAGTTTGTTAGCAGTTTGGTCTGCCGTCAGACAATGTCATAAACTGTTCAAGGTATTTATCTCCTTCACTGCAGCAGGCAAAAGAATGCCAAGTTAAGTCAAAATGTCCATTTTATGAATTAAGGTGTTTTCAAGAGCTTTTCACCAGAAATGACACTCGATTTCATTCACAGATAATTTAACGCATTTTAAAGTAAAAGCTCTTTCACAGAAACTGAGAAGTGTGAAAAAAATAATGAGATATAAATATCAAGTTGCCAGTGAATTACATTTCTCCAACGCAAGGGGTATTTTTTCTGTTTTGTTATCTGGGTATATTAGCCCTCCAACACTTCTCTACTTTCAAGTTTGTGAGCAAGTCTGTCTGCCGTCGTCAAATGTCCTAAATTGTTAAAGCATACAGTAAGATTTTACTTACCCTTCTGGAGTTTCCCTTATTTCACTGCAGTAGCCAAAGAAATGCCACGATAAGACAATATTATCAGTCTTGTAAATTAAGATCATTTTGAAACCATTTTACCAAGAATGAGACTAGATTTCTGTAATCGAATAGTCTGTTGCGTGTTAAAGTAAAAGCATTGTCACAGAACGTTAATGAATATGATTACAAAGTGTTCCTTATTGTTTTACATTTCTTTGAGTATGTGACAAAAGTATCCTAAGTCGCCAGTGAAATACATTTCTCTATCATTGGTTCTGTCGCTTTGTTAGTCCATTGTATTAGCTCTTAAACTGTTCTGTACTTTTAAATTTGTTTGCATGTCTGTCTAATCATAAACTGTTCAAGGTATTCAGTATGCATTCACTTACCCTTCTGGATTTGCCTCTACGTCACTGAAAGAGGAAAAGGTATGCCAAGTTTAGACAATAATATACATCTGATAAAATTTAAAAGTTATAAAAGTGATTTATAGAGTTTATTTTGGGACCAGAGCCAGGCTTAGTTTGCGTTTATGTGGAAGAAATAATACGAAACACCTTCTGACGCGTTTGTGAGAAATGGCGTGCACGAGTGTCTTGACACCTGTCCCAAATACTTGTAAATTCAACGTGTTTCATTATCTAAACATGTCCCTATCACTCTGTCTCTTTTTTCAGTGACAAGATATCACGAAAATTTTTACCGTTGGGCCTGACGACGCTTTTTCCACACCATGAACATCACCAATCCTGCAAAATATCAAAGTTTAAAACATGATTGATAAACAGGGACACTTCTGTGTCTCAGATTGACAATCTCTTGTTTAGTTTTCTCCTTAAGTTAGCATGAATATTCAAAACTTCATCATTATCATCATAAGCAGCAGGAGCAACATGTCATGTAACCTTATTGGTGTGTGGGAGGAACACTCTAAGTTTTCTACATTTTTGAATATCTTGAAGGACATGTCAGATTTCTCTCGGCTGTTGTGTGGCTGTTTGTTTTTTATTTAATTTAACTGTCTCCTTACCTACGGGCAGAGTTAATTCTAGAATTTCAAAAAGAGGGGCCCTGGGGCCCTCTCAATGGAAAAAAGGGGGCCTTCAAATGAAACAAGGGGCCGCTGCTTTTTCCGATAAATATTTGGTATACAACCAAATATTTTATTAATCTCAAGAAATGGAAGATTAATCACATAGATATCTTTTTCTTTTATATCGAAAAATTATCTTTCATCATCATCAGTGTGATCATAGCATCCTAAATTTGTATACCAATTAGTTTTTGTGTCCATCTCATTGGGCTATGAGCTAATTTTTAGACACTTTTCATTTGTCTCATTAGTGCAGGGATTTAAATGTTTCTCCTCGAGGCAACTTCTACGAGAAGACTTTATTAGGTTTTGATGGCCGAGGCCCCCTCTCACAGCCTGCATTGTGGTATAGCATAAGGAGGCACAGCTTCCCAAGAACCAGCAAATTGGAAAATGAATCCTTGTGAAAGTCAAATAACAGTTTAAACAGCTTGTGGAATCTCTCCGATATGCATTCTGCGTTACAGTTTCTTTGACCACAATCCATTCCTCTAAACATGCTGCTTTGTCAACCAAGGTTTTACTGAATTTGCTGCCCACTTGTGCTGGTTTTCAAAAAAATCTGTTAAGATATTTAATTCTTTATCTCCATAGGGTGTTCTGTCTTCTGCAGACAAGAAAAAGATGGGGCGCATGAAAAGAGCTGAAAATGCAGAGGCAACATCACCTGCATCTTTTGGGAGCCTGTCATTAATGTTCTTGCACATTGTTGCAAAAGCAACCCTGACGACTTTTGTGTCCTGTGATGCTGTGTCAAGTTCGCAACACGTTATTTCTAAGTGTTATGTAATACCGCCGGCATAAGTTCCGAAAAGGTCATGAGGACAGAAATAAATTAGAATTGAAGAATTTCAGCCTCCAAAGAGTGCCTGTGGTCGGAATTCTAAATGTCTCTGCAGCGTCCTCGTTCGGTACTTAACACACCCGGGGTTGTAAACGCCTTATTCTGGTGGTTTTAGGCAACTTTACATCTCATGCCTTCGTCCTCGTTCATTAGGCAAGGCCATTTCTTCAGTCATTCACACTGACTGGATGCGTGGTTTTTTACGAGCGGTCTCTGTCTCAATTTGTCTATTTCGCATTCTTTCGATTCGTTGTCTACATTTTCAGTTCCAACAATGTGTGCGGCACACTCTGACGAGTTTCTGTTTCTTTCTGTCCTTGTCGATTTCTACTTTCCGGGGCATCTTCTGCTGTACTGGTCGCGAACAAAAAGTCAAACAGAGTCGACAGTCACGTTCACTTCGTTTTCGACTCGCTTGCTTCCAAAACCCTTTGACCTCTCCCGTCCCAAATGTTTTCGCTGCGGGCGCGTCAACAATTTAATTCCTGGCGCGAAATTTGGTGCAGGTTGCATCAGATGGATAACAACCGGTCAGTTTGAAAACTGTCCAGTCATTAGCATCAATTCTAGTGGGTCGGTTTCAAACCAGCAAGCAGAATGACAACAATTATTTTTGAAATGCCGCATCGCGTGTTCAAAAGTGCGCAAGACACGGGATTTTTGCGGGCGCATAGTCGCGCTGACTTTCAGACTATGCGCCCCTCAGCGAAATTTTGCGGGAATCCCGCAAGGCCGCAGCCTAGATTTATCTATGTACGGGTAAGGATTTACAAAATATATGTAGATCCTTGCCTGGTGTATTGCCTTCGTAAATCCTGGAGATTTTGAAATGTGCTTGAACCCATTTAGTTAACATTTCTTCTCTGTGGCCATGGAGTCTTGGAAGAGCTAAAATATTTTCTAATATGCTCCTCCATATTATTTCTTCTTGCTCTTTTGTAACAATGTCGGTTGCCACCATCCAAGTCAAGTCTCACGTGCCGATCAAATAATGAATTGCACTGGGCTGACTTGGACCTTCCAGTCGCCATGCACAACCAGGATAGTTTGGTTTGCAACAGATAGATTAAAAACGTCTTCAGAATCATCGTTATCATCAAAGACAGAGCATGGGTGAGTGATTCTGAGAGGGAGAGCCTCTAAAAGACAAGTCGGCTGTTTGTACCACATGTTCATCAAGCTCCTGTTAGTCTTTATGTCCGCTGACACAAAGCTTTTTCAAGCGGACGCTGCAGTCACTCGATATCCCAGTGCTACATTTTTCTCGTGTTGGAGCTTTGTCAATCTTATCCATGGCCTAACATTCATGTTATCAACAAGGACTGTTATATGCTGTTTCAATCTAGGGGTCATCAGTGAAGAAATGTACACTTTTATCCTGGTTATGAGATCACCAATGACTTTCTCTACACTTTAGGCTTGGTAGAAAACAGGCGGCGCTTTGTTCATTGACCTGGACGATGACCTCTGCGGTATGGTAAATGAGGTGGGTGCGTCGTTGTAGTGTGTCCTGACCTGTTGACACTCAGTCCCCTTGGGAGCCGAAATATATGAATTAGACTGAGACGCTTGCATCATTTTGATCATTACATTTCTCCAATATTAACATGGCAATAGAGAGTATTTCAAACCCGCATGGTCCAGGCTGTACGTGACGCCACTGAACATACTCACCCATGTTTGACATCACGAGCTTATGCTTCTTTTCCTCCGCTCTTCTGTGTTACTTATGCATTATGCCGCGTACGTAGAAGCTTTCAAAGCCGTTTACTGTTGGGACGGGAAGCGGTGGCCCGATGGCAGTACACATGTGGTGGAAGCTGTCGTTTGCCGCTGGGTACAATACTACCACACACCCCTAAATTTTTGTAGAGCCCCCTCCTCCGCCCACCAGTGTATACTGACTGTGATGGATATTTCACTCTCACAGACCCTACACAAACCGTCATAAGTATTTTGCAATTGTTTATTTTAAATATGTAGTGTAGCCTGTTCTCTGGATCCAAAGTGTTGTGTACGTACAACAAAAACATTCTAAAATAAACATTTCAAGGTTTGATGTTTTCCAGTTGTAGATTTGTGTTCCTTTTTCTGCATTTTTTATTTTTTCTTTTTCTATCTTTATTTATCATTGATATTCATATATCTGCTGTCTTTTTTTATTTTGTCGTTTCCGCCATATCATGTTCTACTTCGTATTTGCAGTTGACCACGACATTGCTCTTGCAAGTGCTGGTCTCATGGTTTCTCTACCTGTCTGTCAGTCTGATGGTAAGGGATTACAGTTCGCTGCTGCTCCTTGCTATCAGGTCAAGTTCGTAGGTTGCATAAAAACATTTGAACATTCCCCCCTCCTCAACGCCGATGGACATTGAGGTGTTATGGTCTTGAAGGCTTTTCCGCATGTTCTCCGAGAAAAGATGTAAAAAAAAAAAGAAAAAATAGAATTGTTATTCTTGACTGACCCCATCTGTAATGCAAATGCGAAGGAACTATCATATTTGATAATCCAATAGTGTCCTTTAGCTTTTGTGCTCGGTGTCTCTTTGCAAGCTCTTAAAGTTTGAGACCCTAGTCATCAAGATCTCACAAAGAGACTGACAGACAGTGCGAGTGCAAACGAGATGGATACCAGAAGTGACAATAGCAAAGTCATTGTCAACACCATCAGTCCCCACATGAATGGGATACAGCTGGATGAGGTAAACATCTTCAAGTACTTTGACGCAACGCTATTCAAAGGTGGCAGCCGCACAACAGACATCCTCATCAGGATCACAACACCAACAACAGCAATGGCCGGTCTGAACAGGATCTGCCGCTGAAGCAAAATGGAATCAACCAGCAAGTACAACTTATAAAAAATCTATTGTAGACTTCACACTTCTGTGTGAATGTGAAACACGGACTCTGCTTGCCTATGTGTAGATCCAGGCATTTGAAGAGAAAACTCCAAACCTCGTACCCACAGGAAACACCAGAAACCACCACTCACAACAGTCCATCTTTCAGGCTACCTTGGAGGACTGGTCGACAATGAGGTAGAAAGAGGAAGAACTGGTAGGCAAACTTAAAGGAATGGACCGGTCATTTCATGTAGGACCTGCTCACCATTACCTTAAGACAGGCGCGTGGTGAGGGCTGTCAGCACACGCATTGGATCCTTCTGTTGTCCCCAACGACCAGCACAGAGTGTCACATGATTACTAGGGATAGGGCTGTGTTGTTGATGCCGCACTCTTGCTTTCCAACAAGTCGAGTGGACACGCGGCTAAACGAACCCGCACATGATAGATTACATAGCTGAACAGCGACCCTCCTCTTGTCCATCGGAAGAAAGGGACGGTCGGTGTCAGATAGCACAGGGGGAGAGACTGGCCAGAGACTCGTGGGTAAGCCAAGCTGGTCAGGATCATAAACACTGCCGAACTGGACAGGTCAGTCAGGGCACCAACCTCGGGTACCTAGGTTGAAATGGGGGATTGAATGATGCGAGTTCATCGAGGGACAGTAGCGCTAGCTCCTATTCTGATGGAACAGAACTCGCTCACCACGCATTCATCAGTGTAGGCAACAAAGTAAGCTAACCTATGGGTGGAGAATGCTTTCCATACTTGGGTAGCAGTACTTGTCTCAGGCGAGCGTCGATACGCGATTGGTTGCAGTACATAGAATTCGCGCGTAGAAAGTCAGTGACCACCTGTCCATCACATGCTGGCTAGGTAGATATTGGTCATAGCTAGGTAATGGAATGGAGAGATAGAGTGTGTGTATGGTGTGATTAACCAATCGCGAGAGATGACGATGGCCGGAGACGAGGATTTAACATCGTGTCAGTAGAGGACTCCATGTCTTCGCACTGGAATTTCGAGGGACAAGGTTGTAACATAAATCTGTCCAAAACTGTTCAGATTCTCTGCTGAAAGTTAGTCTCTGGAACCGTGACTACTCCGGCATGGCCGACTCCAGAGGTGCGTTGACCCACTCTGTTTCAGAGTGCTCAACGCTTCATCACACCTGTAGCTGTTTGGTCTCAGACAGCAGAGGCTTGAGCCTGGTACCTAAGCCTTGGTCCCTCGTTAAGCGCTGTTAAGCTTGAGACACGGGTTACGACTTAATAAGGAAGAGAAAGACAAGTCGCGGAGCAGCGCCCCTGTCAAGTGCCTTGGTACTCGTGTGAAGGGCAGCAACGAAAGACGACGTCACAGCAACGGATTCCTGGACATCAAGAACATCGAAGGGTCCCCCTCGTGGAAAGAGACAGTCATGTGTAGAGATAAGTTGCGAGTTTGTGTGTCAGACGAATGTAGTCGTTGTGTGTATTAGTTAAGGTAGTGACAATATTTCGATTTGAAGTAGGTATTGTATCGGGACACCTAGAGAGCGAGCTGACACTGGAATTTTGCAGTATTGTATCCTTTGTGATTAATGTTTGTCAAACTCTCGATTATTAATAATTTCTTTGTTACACTAAATTGCCTTAAGTTGTTTTATTGGGGATGTACGCTGGGGGCTCGGAGTCGATTGAATCATTATTAGCAATTTAGTGTAACTTTTTGCGTATACGTAAATGTCGGAGTAAGTTGATGGAGTTATCGACAGTGTGATTAGCCCACGGCGACGGTAATTGCAACCTCTGACCATCTTCGCGTGCTCATTCCCCGTAGTTCACGACACAGAGGAATCCTTTTGTACGTGCATGCTAACTTTCTATGGCATCTGGTCTACCGTTTTAAAAATGATACAAAGAACAACTGACTGGCGGTTGATAGACTTTTCTCAAGGGTCTCATCTTAATTATGTCCACAACTAAAACAACACACAAATATTGCAGAAACAGCACGTAATTACATGCCCTCTGATGTTCAAGCATTATTAAAAATATATGATATTACTCACCAATAATGACGGCAACGGCACAGGGAATGAGGATTGCCATAAGTAGGGAAAAATTTGTCTCTTGTTTGGGTGGTGGTGGTGGTGGTGTAGTTGGTGGTGGTGCTGTCCCTTTGAAGATTGAGATTAATAATAAACTTTTTTAGCTGATATTCCGGACATTTACATTTTGATCGAGAGTCATGATTTCTGACAGATGTTTAGTTTAAAAATATTGATATTTAACATTCAGTAGCAATAAACATTCGTTAAACTGTTATTTTCTGGATATTAAGATATGTATTGCAAATTTAACGTGCATTATTCTTTCTTTTTTTAATTTACAATATCTTAATTTTAAAGGATACTCCCTTTGGTTACCAAAACCAACACTTTCATAAAACTGATCTACACTTTTGTTAAAAAAACCTTCTGAATTAACACAAACCGACTGTACTTGTACTTTTGTCCCCCAACAGTAGCTAAGGCGTTATTTTTACCATGTAGCCAGTCAAAGAACGTCTGCTAATTGTCCAATTGTCGTCAATAATTACACAAGCCTTCAGTTGCAGGTTAGTCTTGTTCTCGCTTCTCAATCTCTGAAAACAAAGTGCCCCAGCCTTACCTCTAGCTTTTCACCGTATGAAAACTAAATGCCTCTACATTATTTCTACATGCCTCTTCCTTAGTTCTACACTCCTTTACCTTATTTCTATACGCCACTTCCTTGTTTCTGCATGACTTATATTGACTTGAAGCTTTTCATCGTACTAAAGCTGCGTATCTTCACTTTACCTCTACCTCTTCATCCATCAAAACTGTGTGTAAAAGTGACGAAGCTAAAAGCTATGTTCAATACTGAACCCAGAGCCTACGAATGATAGAGAGCAGCTCTAGAAGTACAGGACCAGATACCTAGTTCCGTGTTTATGATATCAAGTAAATGCCTAGTCCTGTGTCTACGATAGCAAGCAGATACGTAGTTCCGTGTCTATGATATCAAGCAGTCGCCAACATTCTTTTCCTCGAAACCCAAGACACGAGAAAACACTCGGGTCGCCCATTTCTATTTGTAGGATTTTCATATAGTGTCTCGGCACTTCTGGTAAAGTCTCAGACTTAAAGGGTTACCCGATTGCTCAGCAAAAATTGCTGGAAATAGAGCCCAAAGTATCACAAAAACATATTCCGGTGGTACTTTATGACAAAGAGGCATGAAAGATTCTATCTTAATATTTTTCTCTTAAGCAAACCTGGTTTGTTTGTTTGTTTGTGTTAAACGCCGTGTCAGCAACTAAGGTTTTGGGATGGGTACCACGACTGCCTCTCTCCACAGGGGGGAGGGAAACATCCAGACACCCAAATAAAGTTAAAGATGTTTAGAAGGAGAAGGAGAGAGGCCTTTGGGAGATGAGTCAGCAGCTGATAAGAAATGTTGTCTGGGCCAGGT
Source organism: Marisa cornuarietis (assembly GCA_004794655.1). Classification (NCBI taxonomy): domain Eukaryota; kingdom Metazoa; phylum Mollusca; class Gastropoda; order Architaenioglossa; family Ampullariidae; genus Marisa; species Marisa cornuarietis. Next base: position 402,311 of record SMMW01000068.1, read on the forward strand.
GCAGAAACCTTGCACTTCTGGAGGGTCCGCTGCAACTCATTAAGAGAGAAGGGTTTGTTGTATTGTTCAGAGTTATCGGAAAAAAAGTTGCAGCTAGAGGATTCCCGAACCAACTTCATGCGCTGAAATTCTACAGAGTAGTTAGAAGAAGAGGAGTTTTGAGCAAAGGTGGATGCCAAGGAATTACCAACATCTCGTGCTTCTGTGAGGACAGAGTCTCCAACCTGCAGGTGGCCTATTGAACCAGCCTGAAACCTTCTCTTTATTTTCCTGACGGCTGCCCATACCTCCTGGGAGGTGGTGCGGGATGATAATGATGACACAAACCTTTGCCACGCGAGTTTTCTATTTTGTTTAAAAATAAAACGAGCTCGTGCTCTGCTGCGTTTAAAATTTAGCACATTTTCTGGAGTGGGGTGGCGGAAGACAAGGCGCTGGGCCTTCTTCCGATCACGCTGGGCCACCCTGCACTCTTCAGTAAACCAAGGGACACGTAGAAGGTGTTTCCGTGTCCCTTTCTTTGGAATGGTTGCCGAAGCAACTGCAGTTAGAGTGGTGGTAAAAATCGTAATAGGGTGGTCCTGGTCAGTATCATAGGTATTTAAATTAAAACGATCATTAGAACAAAGGCGGATGGCGCAGAGGGCCTGAAAGGCAGGCCAATCTGCCTTAGTCAAGTTCCACCCACCACTGTAAAAATTTTCGTCCTGCTCCAGAGTATTCATAAAACGTAAAATTATTGGAAAGTGATCACTTCCACATAGATCGTCGTGTACAGTCCAGGTAAAATCTAATAATACTGCTGGACTGACTACTGACAGATCGATTGCTGAAAAGGTGCTGCTGGATGGCCGACAAAAAGTGGTCGAGCCATCGTTTAAGAGGCAGAGATCACTTTCCATAAAAAATGATCCCAACAACTCTCCCCTAGGGTCAATCGAATCCCCGCCCCATAGAGGGTGGTGCCCGTTAAAGTCCCCCAAAAGAAGGACAGGAGAAGGAAGTTGGGTCAGAAGACCCTCAAGGTCTTGTCGGGAGATCCGAGCGGATGGAGGAAGGTAGATACAGCAAATAGTGATAGTTTGCCCAGCGTAACTCGGGCAGCAACAGCTTGAAGAGGAGTGGAAATTTCTATCTGGCGAAACAAAAGGTGGGAGCGAAGAAGAAGAGCAGCCCCTCCTGAAGGGACGTCAGATTGTGAGTCTTGACGTAAAATTTGAAAGCCTTTGAAGGAAAAGGAGGTAGAAGGTAGGAGAAGAGTCTCCTGAAGTGCAATAATGTCAGGTGACAAACGAGATGCTAGGCATTAGAGCTCTTCAAAGTAGGCTCGGATCCCTCGACAGTTCCATTGAAGGATGGTAGACATGTTTTATCTGTGAGGGTGGGACACAGAGCACCTTACAGAAGAAGGAGAAGAAGAAGGAGAAGGCAGGGGAAGGCGGGATGGAGAAGGAGACGCAAGACGTCGCTCATCCACGTCCATCCCCTGCTCGCCAAGAGAGGCAAAACAGTTAGTAACAGGGCCAGAAATCACTGCAGTGGCGATTCCAGATGTTTTGTGTTGTGGAGTATGTTTGTCTGGTGATTTTGTTTTTGCTTGTGTGTCTTTTTTGTTTCTCTGTGGTGTAGTGTTTTTACTATTTGGAGATTTTGTGTGTCGTTCTGGTTTGCGTGGAGGTCTGACTGGTGAGGTTTGTTTGCTTTGAGTTTGAGAGGCCTGTGATGACTGGGAACCACCACTGCGTGCAGGAGGAGGAGGAGGAGGAGGCATATCTTGACGGACTCTGACAGGGCCCTCTGAAGAGACCCATGTCATGTCCGTCTGGATAGACACAGACACTGACGGTCGTTTTGCAACAACTGCCGAGTAGGAAGTGGAGCCTGCAGTAGTTGTTCCTGAGGGTCCACCCACTACGCGACGGCGAGCATCGGCGTAAGAGACGCCAGATTCCGCGCGTACGCGTTGGATGGCTGCCTCTTCCTTCCACTTCGGGCAGTCCTTGGATGAAGCAACATGAGATCCGTTACAGTTTGCACACTTGGCGCTTGAGGAACAATCAGCTGCCACGTGGCCAGTCCCGCTGCAGCGAAAGCAGCGGGCTTGGGACTTGCAAAAGCTCGCCCCATGGCCATAACGCTGACAGTTGAAGCAGCGCAACGGTGAAGGTATGAATAAAGTAACTTTGACCCGTAAATATCCAATATCAATGGAGTCGGGTATGTTAGGTAGACAAAAGGTAAGAAATAGGGTATTTGTTTGAATAGACTGTCCATCCTTCTTTATTGTCACCCTCTGTACTGCAGAAACCCCCTGGGATGCCAGTTCTGACTTAATGTCAAGCTCCGACATCCCGGCAAGGTCAGGGCATCGAATGACCCCCTTTGAAGAGTTGAGGGATCTGTGTGGTGTGACCTTTATGGGGCGGTCCACGAACTGTTTTCCGTCCCATCGGCGAAGGGCCTCTGAAGACTTTTGGCTAGAACAATGAACGAGAAGTTGTCCGGTGCGCAATCTCTTGATGGAGGAGAAACCAGACGAAATATTTTTGAATCCTTTTGCGATCGCAAAAGGGGAGAGGGACGAGAGCGGCTTGGCCGGCTCTGTACCTTCGACGACAAGAAAACGGGGCCAGGCCTCTTCAGCACTCTTCCTCACGCTTTCTCTCACCTCATTCTCACTATCAGAAGATTCTCTCTCACGCAGGCGTTTCCCAAGTTTTTTTTGTTGTTGTTGCCATAATGAAAACTATATGATTCGTTCCTTCTGCTCCCCACCCACCACGGAGTCCAACAAGGGGATGCGACCAAGCGGTACCACTAAGGGCATTTCCAGCAGGGTCGCACCAGGGATACAGAAGGAATATACTCTGGCCTACAGAGTGTGTAGACCAGATTGACCCCGGCCGCAGCCTTCTAGCAAAGCTAGGGCACTGCACGACCAGCCGCTTGATTGGTGTGGGCCACACCAATCTCCCGTCTAGGAGAAGTCCGGGCCAAAGAGGTGTGTTGGTATGATGGGCCGCAGCCCATCAGGGACCTCAACCTCCAGGATCCCATCCTCCCCCGACACGGGTCGCCCTGCACGGCAAACGCAGGGGGCCTAAAGGAGGCCACAGAGAAAAGAGCTATATTAAAAGAAAGGCATGATGGAAAAAGAAGGCAGGGGAAGACTGGTGTAGACATAAGATAGAAAAGACAAACAGTAGTGTCATAGGGAGATGATTGAATAGAAAAAGAGTATAGGTGAAAGGGCCAGTGAGGGAGAAACAAGAAAAGCATAAGAGAAAGGGGTGGACCAGCTTAGCCATCCAGCCAGAGAGAGGCTGGGTGTTCACTCCGGCACGAGAAGCCGGGCCCACGGGGGCAAGCAAACCTGGATTTGTCGAGAAAACAGGAAGTGACGAAAGGGAAGTATGCACGAGATGAATTCCAAGGGAAAAGATGCAATCCTCGGTAAAAGAAAACTGACTAGGACACATTGTACTGTTGCTCAATGCTCTCTTCAACGCTCACAGAGAATTAGTTTGTACGCACTAAAGGAAATACTAAAGATAATGGCAGCAAACGCCAGTGGAGTAACTTCGTTGAGAGATGTGTATATACAGGTCTCTGCTTTGTTCAAACAGGCCGTGCGAACTTCGTCCCCACACTGCTCTCAAGAATTTGCTAAAAAAATTCAAAATCCATTGCTATCCACTCATACAGTACAAGCAAATTTTGGACTTTCCGTAACACTAAGAGATCTTCTTCCTACAGCAGTGCTTACTATACAACAGCACGAGAAGTTAAAACCAACTACGACTGCTGGTAGATCAAGCACCAGATATACAACATCGACAGTTTCTACACCGTCTGGTCTACAAGTAACATCGTGTGACAGTCACAAACACAACATCGCCAGGAACACGTGTGAGTAAAAGTAAGTAAATAGTAAATTTTACATGCAGCTAAATGAGAAAGAAATAAGTTTTTACATCGATAAACAGGTTTTAAACTCATTATATTTTAATTGGAAAAAAGTCCTTATGAGCAGTCAGTTGTAACTATAAAATTAAAATGTTATGCTTGAAACCATCAAATAAAACAATTACAGGAGTTTATCTTAGACAAACACATTTGAATTGTGTTTATATTTTACTAACAATAATAGAAATGGGAAAATTAATTCAAATGCGGCCACTTAGTAAGAGACAATCAGTAAGAATACAACGTACACTGCAATGTCTGTGATTGTTGCACATCAAATTTTAATCTGATGAAGATTGACTCATACGTTTGTTGAATGAATTAAGTCTGGAACATTAAGTTTTTTTTAACTTCATGCCAAATTTCTGACTATAGTTCCAATATGTAGGGCTGTATTGCAAAATCAGCTGTTTCATTTTCTGGGCAAACAAAATCGCTTCTTGAAGACGACAACCTGAGCGATGTTTTTTCATTTGACTTGAAGACATCCGCACTCGCTGTTAGAAATACTCAGGGTGCGTAAGGGAAAAAGGTTTTTGATAATGTTCACTTGTGACAATCAGAGATAATGCGCAGTGTTGATATGTTGCTACGTTAAGACACGATGTGTGACAGTCGCTAACAGTAGACTTCATGCATAGTGTCTTACACTTACTGGCGACAGCAAATGAATCCAGTGATCTCTGACACAATAGGGAAGAATGAGACAGTGAACCCATATAATAATAATAATAACAACAACAGCAAAATAATACTTACCAAGTTCAATAGGGGCACATGTGTTCGTGCGGATCAGCGTACGCTGGCTTATCTTTGCGCACAATGCTTGGCAGTATGGTGTGCTGTGATTGAATTTATCAGTTGCGTTAATATAGCAGTAATGTCTGATTTTGTTACCAATTTGTTCAGCGCAATAGGCCCCTTGTGATTTCTCACCACTGCAACTCTGGGTTTTATTATAGTAACCTTTGCATAAGGCGATCGCAATGTCATATCCAAAAAATCTAAAATAATTAAGACTATATCCGCAAAGATCGAAAAATCTACTAGGATCCTCCTCACATATTATAGGTTCGATTGAGTCTTTTACATACATTTCCGGACAGATCATGATAAGACTCGGGTCAGATTCTGAAAAAAATAACAATAATCATCAACAGTTTTTCTCATAGATTTTCAACATTAAACAAAATTGAATACCATGTGCAAATATAATGTACTACGTAAGTCCTTGTTCCTAACACCTTCCTAACTAAAGCTTGACTTAATATCAGACATGTTTCGTCAACATTGATCCTGAAAAGAAATCAAATGTCTAATATTCAAAAATATATTACTGAATAATAATAATAATAATAATAATAATAATAATAATAATAATAATAATAAATGAAGATTTGAATAGTGCATATTCACACTCGTAGAGAGCATGCTCTTAGTGCGTAAAAGGGGGAAGAGACATGGACTAAATGAATAGAACACGAGGGACGGAAGAATAAAAAACAGTACTGACGACAAACAGAAAACAAAGATAGAAAACACAAGAAGGCATCAAGTATCAGGAACAGAGAAAATAGTGATTCTGCAGAGAAAGATGGGTAGACAAGGAGCAAGAGTGGAAGAGGGGAGAGTAAAAAGGACGAGCATTGTGTGGACTGTGTTAGGAGTAAAGCTCAAGGAAGAGGTGCGTTTTCAGTGCAGATTTGAAGGATGTATGTGTGTATGGAAGTGGTGGACTCTTTATTTGCTGTTTTATAGTTTATCATTCATGACAGACGCATTAATTTGTACCCCCCTCACTGAAAATTTCTTTGTTCGCACTCTCTCTCTCTGGCTTGTTTTTTGTGGGGAAGCGGGTTTCTTTTTTCGCACGCTTGAGGAGCCACGTGATTTTCAAATAAAAACATTGTATGCAACTTTTTCATTTTTGTTAATATCGTAGAAACGGTATGTTAATTGACTCTATTCAGTTGCAGCACATTAAGGTTTTTGGTAAACCAATTCTAATGGCTGTTTATGCTATATCTGACAGATGAAGTCAAAGTTTTCGAAATTAATATTTTCTTTGACCGAATCTGACCATGCATTTAAAATTGCGTCCTTTTGGGGCACGTGACATGCAAGTTGCCATCGGAAGACAAGAAATACCTCGGCAAGCAAGTTTTTCATCGATGGATGATCTATATCAATCTATAGCCCGGTGGATCTGTGGTTGAACTCAAAACTAACTGCTATGAAAACAGAAAAAAAGCTTTCTTTAGACAGGAAAATCCTTTACATAACTGAGCTGCCTAAAGGACGCCGCTTCCTGAAATGGCATTATCAAGCTATCATTATGTTTATACTGTTATTTTTATGATGCATGTTCTTTCAACAAGTTACAAAATTGTCATGTCGATTGTGACAATGACAATAACCAACTTTATTTGTCCCATTGGGCAATTTGAATATGGGAATGTGCTCGAGTTCAACACTGAATGAAAAAATTGAAAACATGAGGAGGAAAAGGAAGTGGGCAAGTAACATGTATCATATAAATATATCTAGATTAAAAAAAACAACTTACAACAAGAAAATCAGGTATGCACCTACAACATCGCACACACACACACACACACTCACACACACTCACACACACACACAAACACACACACTCACACACACACACTCACACACACAAACACACACACACACACACACAAACAAACACACACACACACCATTGACAGCTCATCTAAGATTGAGCAGCTGGACTGCGGATTGCACAAATGATTTCATGTGTCTGTTACTCTTACAAGAAACTGGTACACAGAGAGGTCCGTAATGCTATCCGTCGGGCCAAGGTAAATTATAAAACTAAAATAGTCTCAGTTTGGGACAGGTAACATCCGAGCAGCTTGGCAGGGACTCAAGAACATGGCAAATGTTGAAGATCAGCTTAAGGGGTCGAAGGCCAAAATCTCGATCGCAGGCGTTGACAGTGCGGCCCTACCAAATGTTCTGAATGCTTTCTTTGCTCGGTTCGAGACCCACGATTTTTCAGCGAAAATTAAAAATATGCTCAGTTCTCTTCACCCTGTCCAGAAGGTTGAGATTTGTCAAAAAAAAGGTTGTGGAGTTGTTTCAGCGAGTAAACACCCGCAAAGCTTCATGTCCGGATGGTAATTTCGGCAGAACATTGCGTTTCTGCAAGCACCAACTTGGAGGCATTTTTCAACACCTTTATCAGCGCTCTATGGATTCATTCTCCATCCCAGCTGCTTGGAAACTGTCTACCATTGTTCCAGTTCCGAAGAAAGCTTCAGCTCAGCATCTCAATGACTTCACACCAGTGGCCTTAACATCATTGGTCATGAAAGTATTGGAGACAATCATCAAATCATTGATCCTAAAAGCCACTAACAATTGTCTTGACCCCTTGCTATTTGCATAACAGTCCAAACAAAGTGTTGATGATGCTAAACTGTTCATCCTCCACACTTTACTCAAACACCTGGAGAATCCACAAGCCCATGCACGACTGCTGTTTGCTGACTTCTCATCAGCCTTCAACACCATCCAACCACATATCCTAGCTAGAAGACTCCTCGACGAGTTTTCCTTTGATCATCAGCTAGTGTAAGGGATCATCCACTTTTTGGTTGACAGGCAGAAGCGAGTACTTGTCAATGGTACTTTTTCCGACTTAATCACAACGTACACCGGCTCACCTCAAGGCTGTGTTTTATCCCTGCTTCTGTTTATTCTGTATACCAACAGTTGTCGCAGTAACCATGAGGGTCAATACCTCGTCAAATTCTCTGATGACACGGCGCTGCTCTTTCTCTTTAGCGGGCCAGCAGACACCCAAGGTGCAGCCTAGGAAGAATTTATTGCCTGGTGCGATGACAATTTCTTAGACCTTAATGTGAGTAAGACCAAAGAGATGGTTTTCGATTTCCGTCGGAATTCTCCACCAAGTCCTGTAAGTGTCATCCACGACAAGGAGGTGGAAATGGTTACTGTTTTTAAATACCTGGGCACCATCTTCGACAGGCGACTTTGCTGGGATGTCAACACCCAAGGCATCGGGAAGAAAGCTCAGCAGCGCCTCTTCCTTCTCCGGAAGATGAAGTCTTTCTCCGTCTCCCACCAATTTCTTCAGCTTTTTTACAGATCGCACATAGAGAGCGTGCTGTCCTTCTCGTCTATCTGTTTCTACAAGAGTTTCTCGGTGAAGGACAAGAGCAGCTTACATCGTGTGATATCCACCTGCTCAAAAGTCATTGGGACAGCCCAGAGTACTCTTCAGACTATGTATGACAGGCAGATATTTCTATAGGCGTCTGCAATCCTCTGTGATGACAGGCATGTCCTGTCGAGAGAGTTTGTCCAGCTCCCATCGGCCCGCCGATTTTGTATACCTGCATGCAGGACTAACAGACTGCGGCTGTCATTCGTTGTTTCGGCCGTGCGACTCTTGAATGGTGCTGTGCGAATGAATGAAACATGAATGGGGAAGCCTGTCTGGTGCATATGAATGTGTGTGTGTGTGTGTGGGGGGGGTGTTGTGTGGTGTGGGTGGGTTGTGTGTATGTGTGTGTTCTGTGTGTATATGTGTGTGTTTTTTGTGTTAAGTTTTTTGTGTTAAATTGTATCGAGCTGCCACCCAATTGCCCTCTGGGACAAATAAAGTATTATCTTATCTTATCTTATCTAGGCTGGCATAGCGTTTACCTGAGCTTAATAATACAAATTCTTTTTTTAGTACATGTTCAGGTAATGATAAAATGCATGAAGCTTTCCGTACTATTTGCTGGTCACAAAAAGAAGCTAAATCCCTCTATTTGATACCAATTATCTTTAAGCAGATGTTCACAACACTGTTCAGACTGTTCCTATCATGGACAGAGAGATTGCGGAACCAGCATACAAATGAGAAAGATAGAAGACTCTCAATGAATGACTGGTAAAAACGACCTAAGATTACTTGGCTAACAGAAAAACTATTTAACTTACGCAAAAGATACATTCTTAGTTGGCCACGTTTAACAATGTGTTTAGTGTTTAAATTCCATTTGAGCTGACTGTCAAAAATAGTTCACAGATACCTGAAGGAGTTAACAATTTCAACAGGTTTACTATCTATTACACTGGGAGTAACAAAATCCTCTTTGATCTTCCTGAAGTCTATAACTATTTCTTTAGTCTTATCTACATTCATCTCTAGATAGTTAACATCGCACCACTGTACAAAATTTGTTAAGGCATTACCATGATCTTTTGTGTGTTCCTGTAAAAGAGTCAACGATGCAGTGTCATCAGAGAACTTGATGAGGTAGCTATTTACCTCCGTGCTTCTGCAGCTGTCAGTGTACATGATAAATAACAAGGGTGATGAACAACAACCCTGTGGGGAGCCAGTGTTAGTAACAACTGTGTCAGAATAATTACTATTAACATAAACCCTCTGCTGTCTACAAGTCAAAAAATCCACTGTCCATAAAACCAGTTGATGTGGCAGGTCAAACTCAGAAATCAGTCTCAAAGCCAGAAGGTGTGGCTGCACTGTATTGAATGCAGAACTAAAATCTGCGAAGAGTAATCTGGCATGTGACTTGGGCTTTTCTAAGTGTTTATACAGTGTGTTCAGAATGAATAACTTGGCATCGTCAACACCCCTCCCCCTCCTGTAAGCAAATTGCAGTGGGTCCAGTTTACTCTCTACAGATGTTAAGATGAGAGTTTTGACAATTTTCTCAAAAGTTTTCATTGCCAGGGAGGTTAGAGCTATTTGCGAAAATCATTGGGTTGGGTAGGATTAGGTTTTTTTAGGGAGAGGAACGATGTTAGACAGTTTTCAGAGTGCTGGAATGTGTCCTGAGTCGAGAGTGAGAGTTGAAAGAGATGCTGAAACACTCCTCCCAACTGAACAGCACAGAAGTGCAGGACACGCCCACACATCCCATCAGGCCCCTGCGACTTGTTGACCTTGACCTGCTTTAGCATTTCCGTCACACCGACATGAGAAATTACTATGTTGTTATCGGGAACAAGCGACTGTCTGAGTTCCCTAACTTTATCTGAAAAATCATGGTTCTCGAAACGTGCATAGAAGTTATTTAAAACATTTGGCAAGTCCTGATCGCTCACGCCGTTGAGTTTGACTGATTGTGTAAGGTTTTAGTAAGTGTGCATGGTAATTACGCCATTGTTGTAAAGCCCTCAATGACAAGGGAGATTAGAAGTAAGGAACGCGACGGAGCATAACAGAGTTACAAAAGACATCTTTAGCGGTTAGAGTTCTGACATTATTAAGGGCTTTCCGTAATATATATATATATAAATAAAGAGAGAGAGAGACGTTTGTAGAATAGATACAACTTTACAGTGTAGCGGTTACTGCCCTGGCAAAATGGCAGATACTATAGGAACAGCCGAGCCAGTCAAGACCTATATGGCTGCGGTAAATGAAGAAGACACAGACATAAAGGAAAATCCAAGGGTAAAGAGTAGGGAACTCAGGAAAGTAGAAACTGAGTCAGGTAAAAGGGTATAGAATATTTTGTTTGTTAAGGCCATCGGCCCCTTACAGGAGGGTGACACCATAATGACTTTGTACATTTCTAATGCATTTCATAAAGATAAGTTGTGTAAAATATAAAGCATACATTTATACGAGTTTGGAACCTGGGTGTATTATTTTGCTGTCTATTAGAGCACAGCTATATAGGTACTAGAATACTACGTTCTAAAAATCAGATAAAGATGTAGTCACTGTCGTCCGTTAAGTTCTAATATGCCGAGTCATAAGGTGGTATATAGATACACATGCAAATCTTTGTCTATGGTCACTAGTTTTCTATTCAGATCAAGAATCACTAGTTGATCATGGGCAATATGTTCTATGAAATCTATTGTTTCCTTGCCATGACTGGAACTACATCGGAATATCTTATATGATAACTAATTTGGTTTTTCTTTAAAGCAGGGACAAAGTACTACTGGAATTCAGTGACGATGCTTAGTTGTATAAGTTTACGAGAAATGATTCGACGTTAAAAGAATTCAAGTATTCGACGAGATCATTATCAGTTTATGTAGAAGTCCTCCCATATCCCGGTTCAAAATTATAAACCTACCTTGTACTGAATTGTCTTCATTTTTCTGTACCTGATGTTGTGTGACAGTTGAGTTAGAGTTCACAGTTGCTGTGTTCGCGCTGTGCACTTCGGCGAAGTGGCTTTGGCTGGCTCTTCTCTTTATTGGAGTTTGTGTGATTACTAGCTTGACCGCATGTCGATGATCGTCGAACGTAGACCATGCTGTTAGGTGTAGAAGTCGGATTTTTCTTTGCTGCTCAAAGCTGTGCCTGTCGGTCGGATTCCCCAGCACTGTTCGCCACTCGGTTGTTGCTGTCAGAGTTATCGTTGTTTCAAACCTAAAAATTTTTAGACTGTACTTGACATAGTTACATATAGAGCTGATACATTTTCTTAGAGTTGTTCACTCTTACAGCTGCTGGCAAAAATGTTACAAAGTGTCCAGGGCGAGCTTCAGACAGCGGAGAGTTGTTAGAGCTCTGCATGGTTACCAAGACAGTAAAAGATGGTTCACTTTCTATTCTAGAGTTTCTGTTAATGGTCTTCTCTCAGACCCTGTTGTCACCTGTAAGGTTCCCCTCAAGGCTGCTGTTTGTCTCCACTACTGTTCATACTATATACTAACAGTTGTAGAAGTACTACTGACAGGAGCTTTCTGATAAAATTTGCTGATGACTCTGCCCTCCTGTCACTTCTGTATGATAATGAACATGTTCACAGTGCCGCCCTTCCTGACTTTGTTCGCTGGTGTGACGAACACTTCCTTGTATTTAATGCCTCAAAGACTAAGGAAATGATCTTCGACTTTCGGGTGAACAAGCCTGAGACAGTCATCAGTACTATTCATGATGATGCCATTGAGGTAGTTGACTCTTACAAATATTTAGGTACCATCTTCGACACCAAGCTTAAATGGGACATCAACACTGACATGATCCTCCGTAAGAGTCAACAACGCCTGTACCTCCTACGGAAACTCCAATCTTTCTCTGTCAGCTCTGTCATCCTCACTCGATTCTATCAGTCATTCATTGAAAGTCTCATCACTTTTTCTTTCATCTGCCGGTTCCACAACCTCTCCCTGGGGAACAGGAATAGTCTGGTCTCACTTGTTAATATCTGTTCCAAGATCACCGGAATCAGGCAGAGGGACTTGGTAGCTTTCTGTCATCAGCAAATCCTTAGGAAGGCATCTCGTATCCTCTCTATTTCTGATCATGTGTTTACATGTGAGTTCTCACTCTTGCGGTCAGGCTGTTGGTACGCGATGCCTGTATGCAAAACCAATCGCCACCGCATTTCATTCATTTCACGTGCCATTCACCTGATCAATTCTACTGGCCGTGAGCTTGTACTAGCCTGAGGTGACCTGAGATCACCACTATCCACTATATTTACTGTTACTGGGAATGTGTGTGTGTGCATGCGCGCGCGAGAGAGAGAAAATTATTTCAACATATATACATCATCTCCTTTATATACTTGTATATGTCTGTACTATCTCTTTTATATCATGTATATGTATGTATTATCTCGTTATATCATGCATGTATTACTGCTAGTACGAGCATTATTTGGAATTGCCCTTGGGGATAAATAAAGTGGTATTGTAATGTATTGTATGTTACTACTGTTGCCGGCCTTGTCCAAAGGATGGGTGCAGCTTGAGAATAGCCAGCATTCTCTCTGACAAAAAAAATCCGTTTTTAAAGAAGCCTGGCTTAACATCTTGTTTTGCTGCCCTCAGTTCAGCCATTTCTTTGTCACGTCTTCTGCAATCCGAATGGCTGAAGTCACCAGAGCGCTAGAATCCAGCGATCAGTGGCCGAGGCTGACTACTCTTTTGCTCCTTCGTCCCGAGTCGGTGGATTCTCTCTCTATGTCCAGAATATTCCCAACTTTATCAGTAAAAATTTCATTCACAAAGGACACGACCTTTTTGGCACATGACTGGAAATTCTCATCAGGAGAAATGGCTTTACCAAGAAATGTAATAATAATAATAATAATAATAATAATAATAATAATAATAATGATTCATATAGCGCCTTTCCAAAGATTTCCTCATAGCGCTTTGCATCAGTCATATAGACTAAATCATTAACAACTATTCACCCATATTCACATATAAAAGACACGCTCACTTTTCCAACAAACACCACTCATACACAGCGTAATTTACAGACACAAGATATACACGCTAATGGTTAAGATACGGTCGCAGTGAAGTCGTTTGCGTTGTCTCCGGCCTATTAGTAGTTTCCATCATTTTTGCCATGTTTCTTGCTAGACAACCCAGTACAGTTTGAGTGGAGGGCAGCGCATCTTGTTGCTTGTTTGTCACACTTGTTCTCCTCAGTCTGAGTCATCCCTTTCTCCGTCAGTCTCTGTCTATAAACAACTCAACTATTCCTTCCTATGTCTGCAGCTTGGGTGTCATTCTCGATCGGTTTGACTTTCTATCAGCATATTTCTCATGTCTGCAGAATCGCCTACCTTGCATTTCGTAGGATCAGTACCATTCGTCAATATCTCACCAACTAAAACTCTAATCTGTGCCTTTATGCTATCGAGGATGAACTATTGTAATTCTCCTTTAGCTGGAATTCCCAAATATTTTCTTGGCAAACTACAAAGGATCCAGAATCATCGGCAGACCATCTAGATATAAACATATTTCACCTAACGTTTGCATCTTCACTGGCTGCCAGTTGTGGATCGTATGGCCTACACAATTGCCACTTTAACTTACTCTGCCGTTTCTGGCACTGGTCCTCAGTACCTCTCCTAATTCGCTTCCATCTATACGCCCGCACGAATTCTTCGCTCATCTTCTGACACTAAGCTTCTGCGAATCCTATTAAGACAAAGACGTGTGGACAGAGGTCTTTCACCTACCAAGCCCCTTCAACTTGAAACAACCCATCAGCCTTCGACACTCTGATTCTTTAACCATTTTTAAGTCCAAACCTAAGACGCATCTTTTCAGAACGACGACTTTACTGTTACCCTTTCCTGACAAGAGCGTGCATAACTTGTGTCTGTAATTTACTTTGTATATGGGTGAATGTATGCTGTAGAAGTGCGCGAGTCTGTTATATGCTAATATGGTACATGGTTAGTGACGATTTAGTCATTGTATGATTATGTGAAGCGCTCTAAGCAAATATTTGGAAAGGTGCCACACAAATCCTCATGATTATTATTATTAATCGCCAGGCTCATGCTTGGGTTCGACTCCACCGATTAGTAGGCATGCACACAGCGCTGTTAAGGCTAATATGGTTGTTAGGCTTCAAAATGGTAGCCTCCAACACGTTTGGTGGTGACTTGTGCACATGTAGTAAGTATTTTGATTATCGCACCTGCACCTGCAAAACACCTACAACCAATCTGTACGTTGTTAAACAGCATGTCCCAGTCCAAATTGAAAACTTAAGGGTGTTTTTCTACTGCTCGTGCAAAATACGAGAGAATACATGTTAGTTGCGGACTGTGCTTAGTAGTAGTACTCACGGAAAAATGTGTTTTAAGTGCACTCTTAAAAGGCTTAATGGTGAGTAATTGCCTAAAATAAAACGTAATTGAGCTGCTTTGCTACACCAAAGCCGGTGACCGTACGTTATCGTTTTGGTGATCGAAGTACGTAGAGTGCGCTGGTCAAACGATGAACGACAGGTGTTGGTTGGGATGTAGGGGAGAAGTCTGGAGAAGCAGGCAGAACAAATGTCCTAATAGAAATGTGAATGAGAACGAATGGCCAGCCAGTGCCTGAAATATAGAGAAGTGAAATGGTCTCTTGTTTTGGTCACCAGACGTGCAGCAGAGATTTGTATTTTCTAAACTTTGTAAAAGAGTGGTGAAGTCCAGCCCCCAAAGCATTGAGTTAAGATGCCGCTAAATCGTTTGTCTTTCGTTTTGCGTGGGTGATTTGTAGGCATGTTCACAACTACCTGGATTCTACGTCTAACATATGTAGAGCCGGGAAGGGTGTGGTGAATATGAAGAACTTGTTCAGTCGGCACTTGGTAGGAAACTGATGATGATCTTGCGCCAAATCCTGTTCCTAACCAACAGCGTAAAGCATCTGGAAGTCATCCTCTCCAAAGACAGACACAACATGGCAGAAATATGCATCATGATTACTACAGTAACATGAGCAAGAATGTTCAGGCTAAAAGGATTTTCCACACCTACAACATCACATTGCTTCCAAGTGTAGCTCCTGTAGCTTCCAATCTACTCCATGGATTCGACCGTCATAGCTTGTTTGAATACAAAACGAGATCCAGATATTCTAGACAAAATCCCAATACAATTGGTGTGAATTTCATATCCAAAACAAAAGACCAGCACGGTCGCTTACCTGGTAGATCCCCAAGAACCTTTTCACAGATCTCACTGTCAGACTTGTTTTCTCCCGCTCAACATGTACTGCATGTCTGCTGCTTCACGACAAGCAGTCGTCTACCGCAGCCCAAGATAGTGAACTAAAATGTTGATGAATTAGTTTCTTTTCCTTATCCTTGTAACCTTTAACAAAATCAAAATACTTGTTCTTGAAAATATCGTGACCTTCAGTGGACTTAGCTACTTCGCGAGTCATGCTGTGAAGCCGTCTACAGTGGTTGTCATACAGTCACGTGACTCCCCTCAGCCTGTGGCTGCAGATCTAAACAGATAAACATAACCTTTGGCACAAAGCATATCAAATACAGTACACTGTCCATTGACTGGAACCTGAGCAACAGGCAAAACAAAACAACAATACTTTAGATAAAGAAAATAAAAATAGAATCGATTTCTAGCGGAAATGTATTATAAGCTTATGTCTTCCAAGTATCTTTTCTATTCCTACATTAACAATCTTAAATCTGAGTGTTTTTCAAAATTACTGAGAATTTAAAAAAAAATGTTTTTGTGAAGTTCATTAAGTAGAGGGAAGACGGGGGTACAACTCCCCTTGTGTTCTTACCATTCTACCTCAGGGAAAAGGGAAAAATCGTGAGCCATCGTTTTTCGAGCCACACGTGGGGTGCGGACTTAGCTCACCCTTTGTCCAGGTGGACAGAGTTGGATAGTTAGGCCCGCCTGTAAGCCAGAGGGCTGTCGTCATTGGCGCTGTTGCTTGCGCTGTCGCTTGTGTTGTCGCTGTTGCTGTCACTGTGACTGTCGTTGTCGCAGTTCTGCTGTTACCGAGGCTGAGAGTTGTTGCTGCTACTATTGATGCTGTGAGTTGGCTATTGTTGGGACTTCGAACAGTCGCCAGGAGAGCTCTCTGCTGTGTGCTACGAGCAATACACCGGGCTCTTATAAAGCTGTCTCTGGAACTGAGGGTTTGAACAGCTGGATCAGGTGTGAGAAAGGCGACCGGAACAAGCAAGACGGGCGACAGGCTAACACGCTTCATCACAAACCTACGAGCAGTACCGGAGGGGAACGCGTCCACCTATCTCCGAACTGATGGGAGGGACCGTTGCAGCGAAGCCGAGGGACCTGTCAGTGCTGTGTGCAATTCTGCAGCCGGTAACCGTGTCGTCCTGAGGACCACTGACGTGAGGCAGACGGGTGAGCTGTATGGGACTAACCACCAGAACAGTGTGGCAAAGTAAGACTTTTTCTTTTGAGATAAGGATAAGCGGAGGAAGAGGGCCAGTTTGGGTTCCTTTCACATTTGCTAAAATTATTATTTGTTGGAAGGAGAGTGAACTGTTAGTGTTTTGCTTCTTCAACAAGGTGCGCTATAGCCGTGGCTGTTTGCCTCTTTGACTAATTCAGGAGTGTGCTTAGTGCACTGTATGTTGGGATACCTGCATATCTTTCACGTTATATGTATGCGCTTTGTCTATGCATTTTTGCATTGGGGGTATTTCATGGTTATTTAAGCAGATTTTTAACTGTTATCACGGCTTGTGCGAAAGTTGCTTAACTGATTTGTTAAAGAGTACTGGCCTCTTACATTGCATGTTTATTATGGAGTATTTATCTGGTTTGAAGGGTGCCAGTTCATTTCCTTGATTTTGCTTTATTTTGAATTCGTGAATAAATATTCGTGCCTCCTGGAAGGGAAGCTCCTCACCAAAGTGATCTTGTGTTTTGTATTCCCCAGTAAGAATGCGCATGTCCGCGTGTGGTGCGCGACATTGCAAATGTGGTGCAAACTTATTTCCTTTCCATTGCAGTTGACTTATAGAAAAGGCCATGGTACTGAATGTCCACTTCTTAAAGTCGAAAACGATTTACTACTTTGTGTTTACAATTAAAGTCATTTCTTGCGTTGTTTGACTTGTCAGCTGCATGACTTGTACCTTTTTAACAGTGTGACAAGGAAAATTTCTGTACATGTTTCACCAAACACAGCTTGTGTTGCAATTCTTGGTCTTTAGTGCTTTTTCCACAGATCCACCGGACTAGCAAATCAACACTAGCTCGCGACTAATTTAATAAATACAGCATGGAGTATCAGATGACTTGGACGTTATCAAGCGATCTATAACGATCGGAATAAAATGCAGTGTATGGTTAAACGACTTCTAGAAGGGCTTTAACCTTCGGACTGAGAAATTTCTGTATTGCATTCTTGAATAAATGAGGGAAAAATTGTTAGTCAGATCATATGAACACAGACGCAGATGGCCATTACGCCGCTTAGTGACAGCCTAGATGTCACATTTATATGCCGATTATCCACAAATAAGCGAAAAAAAAAATTGATTGCAAGCACGCAGCGGCACACACATATTTATGCACGCACACACGCACACACACACACACACACACACACACACACACACACACACAAGAGCCTGCACATCTATCAAGTCCAGAATTTTAACCTCGGGCCACGTATATCAGAAATGACTTACTTTATTTGTAAGTAGCGATGCGCGGAACATGCATAGTTGCAACAACACCTTTCTTTCTCTCCCCACCCCCACCTTTCCGCTCGTATGTTACGACGGTTATGTGTTGATGTGAAGTTCAAGAAAATTGAAACACTAACACAACAGCTTAAGACAGCCGTCATCTCCTGCACTACAAAGCTCACATCTAAACGTTTAAATTCTGTTTGGGGTTTCCGCTCTTTTCCGTGAGTTATTAACAGGAGCAGACTAACGCTTGTCCCTTTATACTTGAGGATTGTGCCGTGAATAGCCTTGGCCAGGTTACAAAATAGATTTGGTGTTCTGATACAGGAAACTTTACAATATATCAGCTGTAGTTAAAAATAAACAAATTGGCTAAAGTAACGAAATCTAACTTTCGAAAGCTTGATCATTTATAAGATCAAAACCGTTAGATTTAGACATAAAAGCAAGATCAGCCACAAATTATAATAAGTATAATATTATTATGAAGAAGAATCTGAGAAAGAGTTCAAAGTTATGAGTAAAATCGAACTAAAATGAAAGAAATGTCAAAATGAGTACCAATACGCTTATTCGAGCTGTACAGCTTCTCTATGCGCATAAAAAACCTGCAAAATCGTTTTGACCTTACTATCTGTAAATCCGGAGCAAGTGAGGAGACCAAGAAATACGCAGAAGATGACCAGCGCAAGTTTGAAAGATGAAGAGCTCGATGTTGCTGTAGGTGCCATTTCCGCGACTGTTTACTTCTTAGAAGGTGAAACAAATGCAGCTTGGAATGTTGCCATCGAGAGGTCTGGCTCCACTTGCAGCTCTGAAGTCTCTCCTTTCCGTTATCACGGCGGAAGTGTAGTGACCGCTTGTACTAGCAGTAAATAAGTCCATATCTTCGTAGAAAATCATAAGCTAAAATGGAGGACAATTTTACGGTTACTGTTCAAATGTAAGCTTAGTGTGAGTTAGCTGCAAAAAATATTGTATTTAAAATCATTCTAAGCCTTGATGATCCAGATATTGTCCCTAAAGTTACAACTAGCGGATGTGAACTGTGTACTCTGTCAGATTACTGCGCGATGTTATTTTTGTTACACGGATCTAATCGACGTAAAAAACACACTTAGCAGATCTGATTGTGTCATATTTCACTTAATTGCGTCAGACATTTGTTTCCACTATTACTATTCCTCATGGACGGTGTACGGCCATTGAGTCGGGCTACCGTAAAATCACGATTACACGGCAAACACGGAAACCGTGATTTAGGCAGACTTCCGTGGTTTGCTCAGTTTTTCGTGTATATGCCGTGTTTCCTACAAAACTCCTATTAAATTCTATATGAAAGTTTGTCAGACATACATGTGTACTTTTTGGATAGGATAGGTGTATCGTGCTGCGAGCTCTCAGCCGACCGACACAAGACACTGTGGATTTGATGGCAAAATGTATTTAAAGGGAAAAGTAATTATGGACAGGACTGGGACTATATCCTGTAGCAGAAATATTTGTGTCTCTTGATATCAATAGAGCTAATTCAGGTTCATCTTGCTGCAGAATCTTTTTGGCAATTTGAATTGCTCTTCCAGCCTCTCCACTGGCTTGTGAAAAGTGTGGACTTGCTGTAACATGTTGAAATCCCCACTTTACTGCAAATTCCTGGAACTCCCTAGATATGGCGTGCAAACATGCTCTTTAGAAGTTTGGTAACTTCTGCTGATGCACTAATCTTGATGTGCGCAAGATCAGTAAAGCGTGAATAATAATCTACAAACACAAGGTATGATTGTCCTTTGAATTCCAGCAAATCTGCTGCACAGTTCTGGAATACACGCTGTGGTAATTCTGTCGGTATCAAAGGTTTCTTGTTCTGTGTAGGTTTCTTCTTCTAGCAATGTCTGCATTCTTCGACAATTCTTTTAATCTTGCCATTGATACCTGTCCACCAAACTGCTGCTTTTGATCTATCTTTGCACTTAGTGATTCTTTGAAGACCTTCATGTATCCTCTTCAGGATATCATCATGAAGTGGTGCTGGCACAACAATGCGTGTTCCTCTGGTAAGGAGACCATGGTGCACACTAAGATCCACTGCATAATAGTCACGAAGATTGTCTTCTACATCTGTAATGTAGTTTGGCCAGCCTTCATTAGTGTAGCGAATTGCTGCTTAAATCAGTCTGTCTTTTCATGTCTCTTCTTCAATCTCTTTCAGACGCTTATCTGAAGCTGCACATGACCATGAAATGTCTACACTGCTCAAATATGCCTCAACATCTTCTGAAAGTGTTATAATATCAGATTCAGCAGTGGTTAACTGAGGACTTCGGGATAGAGCATCTGCTCTAGACAAGCTTCTTCCCTGGCACAGACTGCGGTGATGCTGAATCTCATGAGAAGCATCAACATGCGTTGGCATCTGGTAGGAGTATCTTGCAAGTCACGATTGTTGATTAGTGGCACAATAGGTTTGTGATCAGTCTGTAGTCGAACATTGTCAAGACCAATCAAGTATCTGCTGAACTTGTCACAAGCCCAGACTGCTGCCAGTGTTTCTTTCTCTATTTGTGCATATTCTGCATTCACTAGCAGTCAATGTTCTTGAAGAATATGCCACTACTTTGAGACCTTCAGGATGCTGCTGTAGCTGAAGGAAGCTCTGTTCTCGCCTCCCTACTTTATTCTCCACATTTACAGATACATACAACGAGGGATGCCATTGGTCACTCACTCATCATCCAATCAACAAGTACAGCCAATAACAACAAGAGGAAATCTACTCCTATTGACCGTCGGTCCCCCGCCTACAGATGGACGATGGGTAAGGTAAAGGTAAAGTTTATCCCATAACCTTTTCAGTGCGCTCTCGGTTCGAACTCAAGAGCTCTAACCACTCGGCCATCGCTTCCCCTTTGGGGAGAAAGTTGGGCGATGGACAGGTGCCTAATCCTCCCCCCCCTTGTCCTACTTACGTGGTTCTGGCAGACGTGTGCGAGCCCCCGAGGTGTCTCTCTCTCCCCACATATCATTGGTGCCTCGGCCAGCCGGCCGCGAATTTATTTTTCCTGAAACAAAATTGTTAAGCGACCCTATGAGAACCTTCTGATTGGTCATTTACTCAAATTTGACTCAGTCTCGAACCCAAAAAACTTTGCAAACACACACACACACACAAATTATCACCTTGTTTTGGGTATAGTCGACTGCTCGATAGGAAGCATACATATTATATTACAAACCATATCATTTAAAAGATAATCATTAGATTATATATTATATATATGTAACAGGGTGGGACGAGGTTCACTTGCTCAGTCTCACCACAATGATTAAGACAACACCGTCGTGGGTTGAGTCCGGTTTACTATTGTGTCAGAGGATAGGTCTGACTAGGCGAAAGCTCTAACAACTTGGTGGGGCGATGCGACCACCTCTCTTCTCTCCGTTCGACTCCCTTCTCTTCTCCCTCTCTCACCCTCTTATCCCCCTCATACCCGACTTTTCTAGAAGCCCTGTCCTTGTTACTAGGCGACCCCCTTCCGCTCTCCTTCGGCCGGGTCGCCATTCAGCCCGTGGTTTTCCCCAACCCCCTCCCACTCTCTTTCGGTCACAAGGTATGTCACCTACCTTTCTATCCCTGTGTGTGTGTGTGTGTGCGTGCAATGCGTGTGTGTACCTGTGCTGTGCGTGCCATAACCCATACTACTATACACACCCCCTCGAGGAGAAATGTCGTCCTCGACATTTAAACCTAAAACCCCGTATTTTCCAATATAACCATATCATAAACATATATATAACACAACGTAAATAAATCTACATATATCCAATCACAATATAGTCAAAGTCCTTTCCTTATAAAATCCGAATAACGTGCGAGTTTGTGAGTGTTTACAACAGTGGCCAGACAGCCTCAATTACTATGCTTATAACACTCTCAGGAAGCTTTTCGGCAGACAGTTTGTTCAGCAACAAGTTAATTTTCTGGCATCTCAGGCAGTCGTCTGGGCTCGGCTGCTGGCGAAGTACAAATTCGTCTGCTCTCATCCACGCTGGTTGCTGACGTGGCCTTGCTGACACTCGAGGGGCGTGGTGTGGTGACGGTGGTGGTGTGACCACCGTATGCTGCCTGGCGCCCTCCTCCTCCTCCTCTCTCCCCCCTTCCTGAGTGGATGGGACTTCCCTGTCGTTGACGTTAGGCAATGGAGGCTGCGTGGTGGCTTCCAAATCTGGGTCAGGGACCGGACGGGGTAACTCCATCTCGTCTTCGTCCCTACCCTGCTCTTCCTCGCTACTAACTGCACTCGCCATCGGTTGCCCTCTTGACCTGGTGGCTGGCGGCCGTCTAGGTACTAGCACCGTGCTATATGTGTCGCTGTCGCTCTTACTTTCACGGGCGGATGAATCTGCTCTGTTGTCATTTCTGAGCGGGCGGCGTAGTGTTCGTGGCCTGCGATGAGGCAAGTGATCTCTCGCACCTTCCTGTTGAGGTTCGTCCTCTAATATGCCGCCCACTGGTAGCAACATGTTGCGGTTACGAGTCCGATTTTTCTTTGAGCCGTTTGCTAGCTCTACTTTGCACTTCACACGTGTGACCTGGCCACCATCCATTTTCTTGGTTGCAAAATTCTCGGTGCGGCTGCTAATCCTGTCTTTGATACGCGACTGCTGTTTCACTGTCCGATATGGCGAGATAGTCATTGAGTCCACACAGTTTGGTGCCGCCTCGGTCATACCTGTGGCGCGTTCGCACGGAACGTTGTTGACTGGATTGATGGTCTGTAAGCAGCGCGCGTACGCCAGTCTATTGCGATTCATGCGCAGAGCTCTGTCCCGCATCGCTAGGCAACTAAAAGAACGATGCAGTGACGGTTGCAGCTGTGCGTCCTGCAGGAACTGGGGTCCATGCTTCTCTTGTGCCTGGTGCATAAGTTGCTCCAGGACATTTGTACCTAGCTGCACTGGAACACTGTCGCTGTACCTGGTCGATGACACCACCAACAGTAGGCAAGGGCGGCTGTCAGCCCCGCCCCCTGCCCCTTCCACTCGTATGTCCGCTTTGATGTACCCTATGTACGGGAGCAGTCGGCCATCTGCACACTCAATATGTAACACTTTTTGAAGCGGACGGACGGCCAGGTGTGCCAGTTTCTGACGATAGAATGTGTCCGTCACAGTCGACACAGTGGCACCCGTGTCTAGTAGCGCTGCTGTGGCTACACCTTCGATACAGACATCTACACACGTGCTGGGTCCTATCAATTTTGTTCCATCCACGGGGCCGAGTGCCGGCGGGTGTTGACCTACAGGGTGCCCCTTCCTGCAGGCCAGCTGGAGTTTAAAGGCTTGGTCAACGCGCACCCGACACCCCACTTGAATGTGGCCTTTGCCACCACATCTGAAACATGTCGGCCCTTCGTTCTCATAGAGGGGGCGTGGCGGCCGCTGCTTTGGCTCTTTGCTGGCAGCGGGCCCGTCGCCTGGCCTCTGTTGCAGTTGCCGCTGCAACGACTGTACCTCCGCCGACAGCTTCTGCACCTCCGCTCTCCAGTCCTCGCTGGGGGTCGGTTGTGCCACTTTAGCTGCTGCTTGTCTACCAGCACCTGGTCTGTGGGCTGGTTCCTCGGCGTCTCTCTCCACCTGCCGTATGAAGCGGAATAGGCTATCCACGTCGGCCTCCATCTCGAACTTGTAGGCAGTCCTGTCCTTCAGGGGCTGACGCAAGCCACCCCATAGTCTGCAGCGCAGCGTCTCATCATACACGCGCTTCTCAATGAGGCGCGCATTCAGGGCTTGTGTCAGGGTGTCTTCAATGCGACACCGCCACTGAGTAACGTCTTCCCCGGCCTCCTGGCGCGCGTTGTAAAAGGCGCCGAGTATGTCCTGGTCATATAACACCAGACCAAATATGCTGTCAAACTTTTTCAGCAGTTCGTCTAGTGTAGCTTGCGGGCCCAGACGCATGGCCACTCTTGCCGCCTCTCCTTTCAATGAACGGCGAACAGCCTCCAACACAATATCATCAGTATATCGTCCCCGCAAGCACATCAGTTCATACCTCCAGAGGTCGAGCGCCGTGTCGCTGCTTCTCCCGCCAGAGAAGGGTGGCAGTCGTGGTATCTGCGGCCCGCTCGCCTTCGACAGTGTAGCTCCCGTTGTCTCGGCATTGTCTGCCATCCACTGTTGTAAGTTAGCGGCGGTGTCTGCTGTGGACTTCACCGCCAGATTCCTGTAGGCCTCCAGCACTTGCATTTCCTCTTCTGTCAATTCCATTTTCGGCACTAAGCTTCACTCAAAGTTTCGCCCAGTGCCCCACATTGGGCGCCAAAAATGTAACAGGGTGGGACGAGGTTCACTTGCTCAGTCTCACCACAATGATTAAGACAACACCGTCGTGGGTTGAGTCCGGTTTACTATTGTGTCAGAGGATAGGTCTGACTAGGCGAAAGCTCTAACAACTTGGTGGGGCGATGCGACCACCTCTCTTCTCTCCGTTCGACTCCCTTCTCTTCTCCCTCTCTCACCCTCTTATCCCCCTCATACCCGACTTTTCTAGAAGCCCTGTCCTTGTTACTAGGCGACCCCCTTCCGCTCTCCTTCGGCCGGGTCGCCATTCAGCCCGTGGTTTTCCCCAACCCCCTCCCACTCTCTTTCGGTCACAAGGTATGTCACCTACCTTTCTATCCCTGTGTGTGTGTGTGTGTGTGTGCAATGCGTGTGTGTACCTGTGCTGTGCGTGCCATAACCCATACTACTATATATATAACTCAAAATACGACGGACGATACAAAAACGACAGAGAGCCATCCCCTCAAGCCAGTTAGGCGAAGGGACGTCACTCGAATTAAAAGTCACATGATGTATCTTGTGACAGGTGAGGAGAATGTACCGGCCACATGGTTTGCACCACTACGTGAAAATGTGCAGACACAGGATTCACTACCTGATGCAGACTTGCTTCCTCTTCAGAATGATATTGCAGACCAATTTGAAAACCCTGTAATACCTGTGGAGACAACAACACTGAAAAGGAGCCAACCATTTGATTCACTTTTTGTTGGGGATTCTGCAGATGAATTTGAAAACCCTTTTAAACCTGAAGAGTTGACAACACTGAAAAAGAGGTTCCATGACTTTGTAGCTCATGTGGATAAACAGTTAAATGAAAATACAAATGAATATGCGCCAGCAGTAGAAGCTTTTGTAACACAGTGGGAGAGAACGAAAACAGAAACAGGTTGTGTTTCAGCCATGCACATTTTTTGTAAAGACCACCATTGCATGTCATTCTCAGTCATAAAGAGAGGTGGTATTAAAGTGCAACCACCAGCCGTTAGCCGCAGAAAAATGCCTCTTGGAGGTAGGTGATGTATACAATCAGGCAGGCCTCCAAAAATCGTGACACTGAGAATAAAGGGTTAAAGCAATCAAACAGTGAAGACGGGAGTGCATGTGATGCCCAAGCGGCAGCCTCAGCGAGTTCCCCACAACTTAAGCAAATGTATTCTACAGAATGAGAACATTGGAAAAAAACACACATCTAAATGGTAGTTTTAGAGATCCAGCAAACATGACATGCTTATTGTCAAAAATGGTATATGCCGAAAAATCATTAAGCTAGAGCTTAATGTTTAAAGTTATCAAAAGAATGTATAAAGTTGTTAAAGCCTGAGTAAGGGTTGGTGGGGATCTCACTTTAGGTCTTAATTGCCCAAAAGGATTAAAACAGGGTGAAATCTGCACCCCTATCCTATTCTCTTTATTTATCCATGATTTAACAAAGACAAAAGGGACAACATGGCATTCAACTCACACCTAATTTGATGCAGCTGTTCATTTTATTGTTTGCTGATGATATTTTTCTCTGATAAAATTGTAGGTCTGTAAAACCAGCTTAATATCATTTATTGTGTTGCAAAAAACTTAGCTCCTAGTGAGAGTGGTATAGACCAACAGTGTCTTACTACTTTATGTGATTTCCACAGATGCTCTGCTGATGTAACAATTAACTCTTTTGGACGCTACTTGCTGCAGGTCTGCAATGAATTTAACCTAGTAATTGTTAATGGATTGGAAACATTGCACTCTTCTAGTCATGGTGCTTTTAGTGGAAACTTTACATATATCTCTATCACAGGTTGTAGCGTTATTATTTTGTTTCTGAAACCTTACTGAGAATGTGCCATCTTCTTTCAGTTTTATCGATGGTGGAATCTAAACACATGCCTGTAGAGTTAACGTTCTTAACTTGTTTGGATAGTGGGGGTCAAGACAAGCAAATCTCAGAATGTAAATTTGAAAAATTTATATGGAAAGATGATAAAATCTTAGAGTTTCAGAATAACCTTCAAAGTGATGTACGTTGTGCAAAGCCTCTTTAGGGAGGCTGAGAATCTTATTGTAAAAGACATAAATACTGATTTGGATTATGTCCTGCCTTTTCTCACCACATACTTTTAACTACCAGTTTGATAACAGCCTATTTCCTGACCAGTGGATCGAATCAATAATAGAACCATTACACAAAAAAGGTGATCCCAGTAAACCAGAAAATTATCGAGGCATTTCTCTACTAAATGTCTGTCTCAAAATATATAGTGCTATTCTGGATAAGAGAATTACAGATTGGATGGAGGACAATGAAATAATCGGGGAAGAACAAGCAGGGTTCAGGAAAGGGTACAGTACCATAGACCAAGAGTTTGTCCTCAAGGCATTGTGTGTTGCTTTCATAGACTTTCGTTAAGCGTTTGATATGGTTTCAAGAAACAAGCTATGGAATATACTGTAAAAAAAAATGGTTTAAAAGGAAAAATGTTTTTAGCAATTCAAAGCATGTACAATAATTTAAAGGCTAGAGTGCAACCTGGTGCAAAGTTGTCTGATTATATTGAATGCCCCTGTTGCCTTAAACAAGGTGAAATTTGTAGCTAGCCTTGTATTATTTACTTTGTTTATAAATGAACTACCAAAGTACATAAGTGAGTATGGGAAACATGGTGTCCAGTTAACCTCAGAACTTATTGAGGTATTTTTTTTACTTCTTGCTGATGATGTTGCCCTTGTATTAGATACAATCATTGGACTGCAGAACCACTTGAACATTCTTTTTCAGTGCTCAAGGTCTTTAAACCTTGCTGTTAACCTTGATAAATCAAATGTCTTGATTTTTTAAAATGGTGGTTTTATATCTTGTAAAGAAAAATGGTTTTTTGGTAACTCTTCTTTAGAAATTGTGAATGTATACAAATACTTGGGTATAGTTTTCTCTACAAGGTGTATTTTTACACATGCATTAGAAGACATAGCTGAAAAAGCAAAGAGAGGATTTATAAGCATTCTTAAACTGTGATGTTACATTGGTGATACTTCACCTAACCTGTTTTTCAAACTTTTTGATGCACAGGTCCAGCCAATACTTTTATATGGCTCTGAGATATGGAGTCTGTGTACCAGTAATGATAGCATAGAGAAGGTTCACACCTTTGCAATGAAAAGATTTTTAGGAGTCACAACAAGGACACCTAACTCGTTGACATATGAGGAATGTGGGAGATTCCCTTTGTTAATGCATCAGTGCGGTGTGTTGGATATTGGCTCCGCCTGCTAAGAATGCCACAAACTAGACTCCAGAAAAAAGCCTATTTAATGTTAACATTACTGCATGAGCAAAAGAAGAAAACTTGGCTACACTTTATTATGATGGTTTTGTAAAAATATGGTTTTGGCATGGTGTGGGAAAGTCAAGGTACCGGAGATAAACTCTTTTTACAAATCCTTAAACAGACTGATAGACTGTCACCACCAACAGTGGCATGATGCTATTCAAAGCAGTTCAAGATATTTCCCTTATAACACATTCAAAACTCATATTGTTTTACGCAACTTCCTTGTCTGGTTGAAACACAAGCATAAGAGGTACCTTCATAAAATTTAGAATGAGTATAACTGTAAATTTCTCATTGTTTCAAATCTTTTAAATCTCATAAATCCCAGTAAATGTTGGCGTTATCCATTATATATCAATGTATATGTAAGATGCATTGCGTATTGGCTTAAAGTATTGCAGCTGCCACAGGAACGTTTGCCCAGAAAATTATTTAAAAAGTAACTTCATTTACACCATGACAATAAGGCTAAATGACTATATTATTTGATGATTTTTGTGTTTAAATATGGGTTTGGTTTCATATGGGATAGTCAAGGGATTTGTGTTCTACTTCATGATATTTTATGCTATTCTATAGAATAGTTTTAATGACACTGAGGAGTCTTGCATGCCAATAGATTGGCCTTCTCTAATTTTTACACTTTAAAGTCTACATTTCGAAGGCATTAAGCAGCATAGGGAAAATCTGCATGCTTGAAACAGTTTAATAAGTAATGGTTACACTTCAGCCTAGAATTTTCATAAATTTAATGGCCCCATATTTTTCTCTAACCATTAAGTCATTTAAAATATATTAACACTTAGCACAGTTCTAGAAATCAGAGCCCTGAGCATTTGAATATCAAGACTACCTCAATTTTTCATCCTCATTGCTCCTAATTGACTACCATGAGAAGTTCGCTATAGATAATTAATGGTCATGCTTTTCAAACCAATTCTCTGGGTTGCTTTATGTAGAATATTATACCTGTGTTGGTGACCAGTGAGTGTGGAAAATGATATCAGGTCAGGACATAGCAAGGAGGAAGGAAATCTTGTAAATCTTTTGTTTGTTACTACTATTCAGATGGTTTTCAGTATAAGGTTTACACCGCTCAAGGAAAAGACAGTATATAGTTACATGTACTATCAGTAGTTACAACATGCTCAAAATAAAAGGAAACACAATTAGTGAAACACAACCTGACATTGAAATGAAGAATATTCATAAAAATGATAGGACTTGTTTACTAGAGGCTATACCACAAGATATGCACTAAATATGGAATGATTGTATATTTGTCAGAATGGTCAAATTTGAATTTGTTCATGACTATGCTGAATTTTTAGTAAAATATACAAAGAATTTTAAGAAGAGTTATCTTTTGCCAAACCTGGCATTTTAAGTGCAAAACAGATCACAAAAGTTAACTGACCATACCAGAACTTGAAAACTTGCTTAACTTTTTGGGGAGAAAGTTGGCGTGGAGAGAAACTCTTAATCTGGATGTTGAAGTACATAAATATTGCTATTAAATATTCCCTAAGCAGGATGGGATGTTATTTTACATATACTATTTAACAGTACAGAATTATCAGAATATCTGAAGTACATGCGTTAACAAGTGAAGAACAAGAACTGGTTGCTCATGTTAATTGTGTTGAAAAAACATCATCAGTGCATGGGATAAAAAATGCAGAAAAGTCAAAGCTGATGACCAACAACACTTAGCAGAGTCAAGGGAGAAAGCTGATAAATCTCAAATACTAGGGTTCACTAGTCTCACTTGAGATAAGGGTTGTTTTTTTCTTCATTTTGGTACATGATTGCAGTTAGGACACATTACAATATTAATGATTTAATTATTTTATTAGTAACAGCAGCATCCTAAAAGCACATGATAAATTTGGATATAGTAAGATTTGTAAGTATTCCTAAAATTCAATATTTTCACTTGGTTATTTTGGACCAGTAGGAGAGATACCTATACAACTATACCTACTCCATTCTTCTATCGACGTACAGGAGCCTATGATTTGTCATTTAATTAAATATCAGATAATCTGAAAGATGTATATGACAACTATAATGCGCAGTATTCCAATCACAGTATAAAGTCATTGATCGTCCTGATAGATTCGAGTTCCCAAAATAAACTGTGATCATGAACCAAAATTATTTTCCCTTTCTTATATTGACAACTCGATCATCTCCCATGCACCTTCTGTTATTAGGTAAAGCTATAGCTAAGCTCTTTGAAATGACAACATTTTAAATTTTTAAAAGAAAATTATGAAAAAAAACAACTACGATCAAACAATGGCTTGGTGTATCCGCATGTGATTATAGCGGAAGTGGAGACTATAAGAGTAAAACATCGATGTTTATCGTTAACTACGATAATCTACACCGCACAAACATTGGCGTCTTCCATTAACTTTATGAGCATACAAAGGTCCACCCCAGCGGATGTACAATTTCACCTTTATTGAAGCGCAGCAGTCGCTAGTTCATATCAGCGAGTCAAGATACGAAAACCTAAAACGCGGCGATGTGTGTATTTGCAAAGCTTTGTGGGTTCGAGATTAAGTCACATGCGCTATAGTGGCCAATCAGACGGCTCTCATAGGGTCGCTTTAGAATTTTGTTTTAGCAAAAATAAATTCGCTACCGGCCCCCTACACTTCTCCTGGGTCTCAGTTGCTACCCGTTAACTTACCAATCACTGCCCATGTCACCCGCTTCTGTTTATTCTGTATACCAACAGTAGAGGGTCAATACCTCGTCAAATTCTCTTATGACACCTCACTGCTCTCTCTCCTCAGCGGGCCAGCAGATACCCGCGGTGTCTTCTTCTTCTTCCTTTTCGCCCCCAGTGGAGCATAGGGCTGCAACTACACCACGCTAGCGAACCCGGTTCTGGGCCTCCCTCCCCAGTTGGGTCCATGTCATTCCAGCTGCCTCCGCCTCGCCGTGGACCGATCTTCTCCACGTCTGTCTGGGTCTCCCAACCCTGCGTCTCCCCTGTGGGTTCCAGTCCAGAGCTTGTCGTGTTAGATTTTCGGCCGGCTTTCGCAGGGTGTGGCCGATCCAGCCCCACTTTCTCTTCTTGATGTCTTGGCTGGCAGGTTTCTGGTTGGCTCTCTCCCACAGGTATGCATTGGAGATTCTCTCGGGCCATCTGATGTTGAAAATGTGCCGCAGACATCTGTTTATGAATGTTTGAATCTTCCTGGTGATGTTGTTTGTTACACGCCATGTCTCAGACCCATATAGAAGGACAGATTTTACGTTCGTATAAAAGATGCGGATCTTGGTATGTTGAGATAGTGCCTTGGAATTCCAGATGGGTCGCAGGATGTGGAATGCTTGCCTGGCTTTATTTATTCTGCTTCTTACATCTTCATCAGCACCTCCATCTTTGGTGACTATGCTGCCTAGGTAGGTGAAGCGGTCAGTCTCTGTGATACATTTCCCGTGTAGTTGAAGTGGGGCTTCTTGCTTGTTGTTGATCCGCATTACCTCTGTCTTCTTGATGTTGATTGTCAGGCCAGTTGTCGCTGCTTCTTCTGAGAGCCGAGTGAGCTTTGTCTGTGCATGTTGTTGCTTGTGGGACAGCAGGCTGATGTCGTCTGCAAAGTCGAGATCTTCAAGTTGCATGGCAAAGGTCCATTGAATGCCTGTGTTGCTGTTAGAGGTTGTTCTTCTCATGATCCAGTCTATGACGATCAGGAAGATTGTCGGCGAGAGCATGCAACCTTGCCTTACTCCAGTCCTCACTGCAAAGGGGTCCGTCAGCTTCCCATTGTGGATCACCTGGCATGTCGAGTCCTCATACAGCTGTTGGATGATGGCAATGAACTTTGGTGGAAATCCGTAGTGCTGCATCAACTTCCAGATGGTCTCTCTGTCTACGGAGTCAAATGCCTTCTCAAAGTCCACAAATGTCATGTATAGTGGGGACTGCCATTCGATGGACTGTTCAATAATGATTCGCAGTGTAGCAATATGGTCTGTGCATGATCTACCCTGCCGAAAGCCTGCCTGTTCTTGCCGCAGTCTCTTGTCTAGGGCATTCTTCAGTCTGTCCAGCATGATTCTGGTCAGCACCTTGCTGGGAATGGACAGTAGCATAATCCCACGCCAGTTGCTGCACTGGGTAAGGTCACCTTTCTTGGGTAGCTTTACCAGATAGCCAAGTTTCCAATCTGCTGGAACTTGCTCCTGCGTCCAAATTTTCTGCAGCAGGGGGTGTAGCATCTCTGCTGTGGCTGTTGGATCCGCCTTGAGTGCCTCTGCAGGAATGCCATCTGGGCCTGCCGCCTTACCAGTTTTCAGAGACTTGATGGCTTTGATGATTTCTGCCTTGGTTGGTGGGTTGGTGGGTTGGTGTTCACCTGGAGTTGCTCGGTGACTGGGGCAATGTCCAAAATTGTTGCTGGTGGTGGCCGGTTCAGTATTTCTTTAAAATGTTCTGCCCAGCGAGATCTTTGTTCTGCATCCCCAGTAATGACGTTGCCATTTTTATTTTTTACTGGCCTGCATGCATTGATGTTTTTCCGTCTTGACAGAGTTCTTGTAATTTCGTATAGTCTTTTCATGTTATTTTGCCCAGCTGCTTGTTCTGCCTCTTCTGTCATCCTGTGTGCGAACTGTCTCTTGTCGCCTCTTGCACTCTTCTTCACTTCTCGGTTTATCTCCCAGTACTTTGCTCTGAGCTCTTCTTTTTCCTGCTGGTCTTGACACTGGCTGATCTTCTGCTTCAGCTCTTTCCTTTCCTCTATCTTTTTCCAGGTCCCTATGCTCAGCCATTCCTTGTGTTGTTTCTGTTTCTTTCCCAGAACCCGTTTGCAGGCGGCCTTCCAGGTCTCCTGTAATCCTGTCCAGTGGTTGGCCACTGTTTCTTCAAAGAGTCCCTCCAGTGCCTCAAACCTGTTTTTGACTTCACAGTTGAACTCTTCTTGCTTCCTGCGATCTCTAAGAAACTGGACGTTGAATTTGTGGTGTGGTCTGTCTGATGACTCATGGAAGGACCTCAGCTTTATCTTCAAAGTTGCTACAAGCAGGTGGTGGTCTGAGGCTGCATCTGCACCACGCCTTACCCTGACATCCAGCAGACTTCTTCTAAACTGTCGATTAATGGTGATGTGATCGATCTGGTTTTCTGTCTTTCCATCTGGTGAAGTCCAGGTGGTCTTGTGGATGGTTTTGTGAGGAAAGACCGTGCCTCCGATTACAAGGTCATTAAACAAGCAGAAGTCTGTGAACAGCTCACCATTCTCATTGCAGTTGCCCACACCGTGCTTTCCCATTATGTGTTCTTTATCCGTGTTTTCATCTCCAACTTTGGCATTCATGTCGCCCATGATGATCTTCAGGTCTCGTCTTGGAGTACGATCAACCAGCGCTTGTAGGGAGTTGTAAAAGTCCTCCTTCTCCTCTTCTTTTGCTGCGTTAGTAGGTGCATAGCACTGGATGATGGTCATCTTTCTTCCTTTGGAGTTGAACCGAGCTGCCATGAGTCGTGGCGAAACTGGTTCCCATGATATTAGTGCCCTTGCAGCCTCCTGTGTCATCAGTACTGCTACTCCTTGTGAGTGGTCATGGTCAGGGTCTTCATGTCCAGAGTAGATGATAGTCTCTCCTGACGAGAGTCTGGTCTGACCGCTACCATTCCATCTGGTCTCGCACAGGCCAAGGAGCTTGATGCCATAGTTCTTCATCTCCTGTGCTACCTGAGCTGATTTTCCTCTCTCGTATAGGGTTCTGATGTTCCAGGTCCCTATCCTGGTTTTTGCCTTGGCCGTAAGAAGATAGGTCGGCGAGCTGACTTCCCGAAGGCTTTCGCCAGCACGCGTCATAGGCCCCTCCAAAGAGGGATCTTCCCGTCCAGGCTCTCGTTGTGGTAGTGTTGTAGTTGTAGTTTCTGTAGCAAGGGTTGTTTTACAGGGTGGGGTTGCTAACCCCACGCCCAACCCTCCTCCTTCATCCGGGCTTGGGACCGGCAGGTTACCCGGGGGGTTTCCAGGCGGAGTTACCCGCGGTGTAGCCTTCGAAAATTTATTGCCTGGTGCGATGACAATTTCTTAGAACTTATAATGTGAGGAAGACCAAAGAGATGGTTTTTGATTTCCGTCGGAATTCTCCACCAAGTCCCGTGAGTGTCATCTACGACAAGGAGGTGGAAATTAATTGTTCCTGCTTTTAAATACCTGGGCACCATGCATCTTCGACAGGCGACTTTGCTGGGATGTCAACACTCAGACTGTCAGGCTCAGCAGCGCTTCTTTCTTCTCCAGAACCTGAAGTCTTTCTCTGTCTCCCACCAATTTCTTCAGGTTTTTTATACATCGCACATAGAGAGCATATGCTGTCCTCGTTTATCTGTTTCTATAAACAGTTTATCGGTGAAGGACAAGAGCAGCTTACATCTGTGTACTATCCACCTGCTCAAAAGTCATTGAGACAGCCCAGAGTACTCTTCAGACTCTGTATAACAGGCAGACATTTCTAAAAGTGTCTGCAATCCTCCGTGATAGCAGGCATTTCCTGTCGAGAGAGTTTGTCCAGCTCCCATCGTGCCGCTGATTTTGTATACCTGCATGTAGGACTAACAGACTGCGGCTGTCATTCGATGTTTCGGCCGTGCGACTCTTGAATGGTGCTGTGCGAATGAATGAAACACGAATGTTTGGTCTGTTTGATCCATACGAATGTGTGTGTGTTAAATTTTATATCGAGCTGCCACCAAATTGCCCTCTGGGACAAATAATTAAAGTATTATCTTATAATACAGGTCAAAAGACAACAACGGAGAAGAAAGTGAGAAGGGTTAAACGGCTGGTGGACTTATTTAATAGGAAAGTCTCACAGGGGTGGGTGGAGTCAGATTGACACAGACTTATGCTGAATTCAGTCATTAAGAATTAATCCTAGACGGGTAATCTCAAGACAATTGTCTTACTTGTTTATTTGTACGGTTTTCATCGCAAATAAAAGGCTATATCAGTATAGCTTGTCTGCTTAATTGTGACTCTTCCATAGAAAATGGGAAAAAATACACGAAAAAGTAAATGTTGGAGAATGTATATATTAGTTACTTCTCATACTTTGTTGCTGCACATCGCGCTCTGTAACACTCAAGTTCTCTGAAATTTATGTGACAATTTCTCCGGGCGATTCTAGAAGCTTGCTCTCGGGCGAAAAAATAGATGGAAAAAGTGTGTGTGTGTGTGTGTAAAATAACAATAGCTCGAGAGGTAGGGTAAACAGAAGAATGAAAAAATCAAAGGGGCACAAGAAGACTTCTTCATCTCTTTGTTATTCTTCACAGGAATGACCTCCCTTTAGTCGTTGACTACAGTAACGAGACTATCGCGCGTTATCTGACGTGCAGACTGCAGACAAATGACGTGTCACGTGACAGGGCCACAGGGGCAGATGAGAGCAGCGACCTGATGTTTTATAAAATAATTAATTATCTAAGAATATATTGTGTAAACTGTGAGGTATGGAGATGGGAAATGTTACTATTATATTGATGCAATTTGCCTTGTAAATATTTCTCGCTATCTTTAAAATATTGATTGACAGACAGACTGACAGACTAACATGGGACAGAGATATGGTGATACTGATGAACGTTTAGCGACTAAAAGGTCTACATATGGCTATTAAAGTTTTAAGGTTAAGCTGCTACAATATTTGGCCATACCTACAGACAAAAAATATTTGGAAACCACAGAATCTTCATTAAATGTTTTAATGTCCTAACCCCTTGCCATAAACGCTAGTGCAAATTAAGCTCTTTTTCAAGAGAATGGAGCACTAAAATGTCACCGTCTCTTTCTATGCGGGCGTGTGTTATATGTTTGTCAGTGTGTTTGTAATCGCATAAACTCAGGAAGGAAGTTTTGTTGAGCAACTTAAGTTTTTATACATCTATATGTGTGTCTATATATGCATGTATATATATATGTGTGTGGCCGTTCATTGTATGGGGAATTCCGTAGACATGGTTGTATGATCACACGTTGCAATAAATTTCTGTCGTCTGCTTACTGGAAGCTCTGTAAATATCCGCCACGTTCTCGTTTGGCAAATTTTTAGCATTTGTTTGAGCGCTCGTTCTACCAGCTCTTTCACACTTTCCTCTTAAAAACTATTCCACAGTGGAATTAATGACTCTACTACTCTTAGGGTTCTTACACATGTGTAATAATAATGATTTTATTCAGTTTTTGGGATGCCCTTTGGTCCATAACAACATCACATACTGTATGGTACATGCCTGTTAATAATGGGTGGCTGAACATAATTAACATTTCAATTGTGTTTGAGGTTACATCTAAATGGTAAACAGTATGATGACATTCAATGCTGAGTAATTATATGTACACTGTCATGATGTTCTCATTTTTCTCATTTTTAGACATTCTCTTATGTAGAGGGCTACATTATTAGCTACTTTCTTACACAAAAGGTGAACCTTGAAGGGGGAGTGGAATTTATGGTAAAAAAGTGGGATATATCTATTACGTAGAATTGTATATTTAGGACATATTAACAAAAAATGGTACCGGTCTTCTACACTTTGACTATCACACTGCTCACATTCAGGTTTGTTGCTGGTTTGGTAACAACAAGTGATTCCATTAAGGGGTAAGCAATTGCTTCTTAACAAACACAGGAAATGTCTGTGTTCACGTTGTAATGCCTGGTTTATTTGCTCTAATTAGGTCTGGATGATAGTCACAGTAATCTAAAAAAGCCACCGAATCATGCCATTTTTGGAGAGCACAGTCCTTGTCTTTCTTTTACTGTGGTAATGAATAAGGGGAGGTTACCAACTGTCTGCCATCCCCACACATACCCAAAGCCATGGCTACATAGTAAAATTCTAACTTGAGAGGCCCAGTTGGATCTGCCTGCCTTATCTTGTGAACATAACATATCATAACATTGTTTTGGGTACCTGTGTTCAGGTAAGGTTAGCAATCTGCACTACTATTGGATAACTCTTATGTACGAGTCAGATACAAGGGGGAGCCTTCCACATTCGCTTAAGGCTATGTCATTTTTAATATCTCTACCAACATTTAGAATTAATTTACAAAGTTTTATTTGAACTTTCTCTATATCATTGTATTGCTTCCATCCCCAAATCTCAGACCCATACAAAAGAATAGATTTTATTTTTGTGTCAAATATTTTAAAGATTATGTCTGTTGGGAGGTTCTTTAATCTAAAATACTTTTTCTTGACTCCTGCAAAGGCTTTTAATGCCTTTCCAGATAAATTATTCATACATTTGATCCACTTTAGTGGAGATGTAAATATAACACTTAAATAATTATAGCTGGGCTCTACTGTAATCTTCTTTCCAGCATAGTACCATTTTTCACAATCCTTAATAAATCCACCATTTTTAAAAACTACTATTTTTATTTTATCCATATTGACTGTAAGTCCCCATTTGTTACAAAATGTTTCTAGATAGCAGATTATACGTTGAAGGTCAACAGGAACTGGACGGAATACGAAAACGGTTTTGGTGACGTCGAATAGAGAACATCCATAGCAACCAGTCTGAGAGAAGCTGCTTTTATTAGCAAGTGTTGTATGCTGCTGGAATGTTGATCATCATGCAGAGATAGATGTTCGTAATACAGACTATCCCCCGTGGGACCCCGGGGTATGCTTGCTTAGCGAACATTATAAGAATAGGGTCCCTGCTGTCCAGTCAGGCATGTTGTAAGAGGCGACTAAGGTGGACACCTCACCTAGAGGTAAATTAGGTTGTGGTAGGGCTAACAACCCCACCATGTAAAAAAATGCATGTTACAGAAACTAAAACCAGAGTACTCACTACGGATGGCGAAGGTAATAAAACACACCAGGTAACTGGACTTATGACGGACGACTCTTGATGATTATTTTTTGTGCATGTTTTTCTTTTGTTAGACGACAATATTTGTCTATGATTCAACACTATATGTAACTTGTAAGGTTGATTTATGCTGTGATGTTGTATTGAAAGATTGACATTTAAATTTATTTAAACAGAAAAAAATGAACTTGTGGTTTGTTTTTCAGATTGCCAGTTGATGGGGGTCGAAATATTCTTATAACAAGTGCACTGCCCTATGTCAACAATGTACCTCATCTTGGCAACATCATTGGCTGTGTCCTCTTTGCTGATGCTTTTTCTAGGTTGGCTTCCCTCTGCCCTCCACTTCCTATTGTCCTTTAATACTTTGAATAATTGAAAGCTAATTTTTCTTTAAAGAAATAAGATTAATATAAAACTGCCTTAATTGGTTGTTATTACTATTTCATCTTCTAAATGCTGATTTATTTTCAAGTAACATGCTCTAGCTTTGTCAGATGATCCTATGTTTCAACATAACCTGATTTAGCCATACCAGCTTAAAGAGTCTTTTTTTTCATTTCAGGCATAGTTTTCACTGTAGCCTCCCATATACTATGAAATACTATGAAACCCATAAATATTAAATACTAAAAAGTTTCCTACCTTGTATATTAGTATCAGTGTTGATACCCATGGGTTATATTTTACAATTTATGATTTTTTTTCCTGCCATGCAGGTTTTGCAGACTACGAAACTACAATGTGCTGTACATTTGTGGGACGGATGAATATGGCACTGCCACAGAGACCAAAGCTTTAGAGGAAGGCCTCACACCACAACAGATATGTGACAAGTACAACAAGCTGCATACAGAGATTTACCAGTGGTTCAACGTTGATTTTGATTACTTTGATCGAACTACAACAATACAGAAGACAGAGTGAGAATATACAAAGTGCTATATCTGTCTAGTCGTACTGAAATTTATAAACTTTGTCATATATGCTTTGAAGACAGATTTTGAGATTATGTTATATTTATTTTCTTGAAAAATAAATTTGACATAAATGTTGTTATAATCATTCCTTCATAACTTGGCTGCAAACAAATGCTTTCACATACACATGTATATACACCTACAAATAAAACCTGAGGTTTCTGAATAACAATGCAATAATTTAGCACCATGGAATAAATTCATAGGTGTGCATCTTTCTTCAGAGGGAGTGCATGTATGCCTGTTAGCCAAATTGAATTGTCTAAGTGTGTGTGTGCATATAAATTTATTGTATTTAGGAAATGACAAAATTTGGCAGCACTTGCTTTATAAAGAATAAAATAATTACTTGTAGAGCTTTAGTTAACACAGTATTTCAGTGGCATATTTGACCAAACTGCTGAACTCTTATTACCTTCTCCCTAGGATTGCGCAAGAGATTTTCTGGCGTCTCCATGAGAGAGGATTTATACTAAACGACAGTATAGAACAACTCCACTGCTCCCACTGTGACAAGTGAGTGAAAATGTTCAAAAAGGAGAAGTAGCTATGAGTACTACTCTGTTAAAAAAAGAGAACATTTTCAACAGTGCATTGATGTATCCACTTTGTTTAAAACAAAAGCAAATAAATCTTTATCAAAACTATGTGCTCGGAAATATTTTCTCGCTGTTTTTTTATTTCTATGTCGTACTGTACCAGATGACATGACCACACAATCTAGTAAGTACTCAAAGAAATGAATTTTTACTACCTTAAAGGATATTTTTCTGTTTGCCTTACAGATTTCTTGCAGATAGGTATGTTGAAGGGATGTGTCCTTTATGTGGCTTTGATGACGCTCGTGGTGATCAGTGTGACGGTTGTGGCCGACTCATCAATGCAACAGAATTGAAAAACCCTAGATGCAAACTGTGTCAGAAAAAGCCATCACCACGTGTTTCACAGCATCTCTTCCTTGACCTTCCTCAGGTCACTTTATTATTTCTATTTGTTTTTTTAAAAGAAACTTTTTCATAAATCATTTTACATTTATTTTGAAATGTGCTAGTTAGTTAACTTTTCTTAAGTATAAGGATGTTTTATTCCTCATATGATCAGGTATTGTGTTGTTGTGGGGAATGTAGTTACATGCTTTGCA
The DNA here is from genome assembly GCA_004794655.1 of Marisa cornuarietis. Taxonomy (NCBI): domain Eukaryota; kingdom Metazoa; phylum Mollusca; class Gastropoda; order Architaenioglossa; family Ampullariidae; genus Marisa; species Marisa cornuarietis. Next base: position 441,882 of record SMMW01000068.1, read on the forward strand.
ATTCATATAATTAAAAATCAGCAGATAAAGTAAGATACGCAGTCAGATTATATTTAGGGACCAAATTCTTTTCTTGTAATAACATGCATTTAAGACCTTTCCTCTATCTCTCAGGAAGAGACTAAATACAGAGGTAATTCTAGGCTGCGACCTTGCGGGATTCCCGCAAAATTTCGCTGAGGGGCGCATAGTCTGAAAGTCAGCGCGACCATATGCCCGCAAAAAATCCTGTGGCTGGCGCACTTTTGAACACGTGATGCGGCACTTCAAAGCCCACAGCGAAAACAGTTGGGACGGGAGAGATCAAAGGGTATTGGAAGCAAGCGACTTGAAAACGAAGTGAATGCGACTGTCAACTCTGTTTGACTTTTTGTTCATGACCAGAACAATAGAAGATGAAATAGAAAATGCCCCATAAAGTAAAAATCGACAAGAACAGGAAGAAACAGAAACTCGTCAGAGTGTGCCGCACACATTGTTGGAACTGAAAATGTAGACAACGAAATAGAAAAATTGAGACAGAGACTTCACGTAAAAAAATCACGCATCCAGAGAACCTGTCAGTGTGAATGGCTGAAGAAATGGCCTTGGCTAATAAACGAGGAGGAAGGCATGAGATGTATAATTGTGCATAAAACAATAAGAATAACTCGTTTACAACCCCGGGTGTGTTAAGTACCGAACAAGGACGCTGCTGAGACATTCAGACTTTGGAGGGTGAAATTCTTCATAAAGATTTCAATTTTCAAACTATTTTTAATTCTGATTTATTTCTGTCCTCATGACCTTTTCGGAACTTATGCCGGCGGTATTATATAACACTTAAAAATAACTTGTTGGGAGCTTGATACAACATCACAAGACACAGAAGCTGTCAGGGTTGCTTTTGCGACAATCTGTGCAAGAACATTAATGACAGATTCCCAAAAGATGCAGGTGATGTTGCCTCTGGATTTTTGAGTTCTTTCCATGCGCCCCATCTTTTTCCTGTCTGCAGAAGACAGAACACCCTATGGAGACAAAGAATTAAATATCTTAACAGATTTCTTTGGAAAACCAGCACAAGTGGGCAGCAAATTCAGTAAAATCTTGCTTGACAAAGCAGCATGTTTAGAGGAATGGATTGTGGTCAAAGAAACTGTAATGCAGAATGCATATCGGAGAGATTCCACAAGCTGTTTAAACTGTTATTTGATTTTTACAGGGATTCATTTCCCAATTTGCTGGTTCTTGGAAAGCTGCGCGTCCTTATGCTATACCACAATGCAGGCTAATAAAGTCTTCTCGTAGAAGTTGCCTTGAGGAGAAACATTTAAACCCCTGCACTAATGAGACATATGAAAAGTGTCTAAACATTAGCTCATAGCCCAATGAGATGGACACAAAGATAATTTATCGATATAGAAGAAAAAGATATCTATGATTAATCTTCAATTTCTTGTTATTAATAAGGTATTTTGTTGTATACCAAATATTTATCGGAAAAAGCAGTGAAAATGTGTTTGTTTCGAGCGACCCCTTGTTTCATTTGAAGGGCCCGTTTTTTTCCATTGAGAGGGCCCCAGGGCCCCTCTTTGAAATCCTAGAATTACCTATGTATAGTCATAGCCTCTTTTACCTTTTCATATAGGTGGAGCTGTACAACTTTCTTGGAAAGGACAATGTTCCATTCCACAGTGTGATTTTCCCATCATGCCTACTGGGAGCAGATGACAACTACACTGTTGTCAACCACATGGTTGCAACAGGTGAGGGTTTTATTGTTTGCCTTTCATGCTAACATGAGTTATGATAAAATTTTTGCACCATCACAACCAAAGCAGGTTCCTCTCACTGCTGAACAACAATAATAATAAAGAAATAACAAAAAAAACAATAGGTAACAATAACACGATATGATGCACAAAACACACAATAGCTAACAATTACATGCTATGACACACAAAACACACAGCCACTAAGACAGGAAATGAAATGAAGAAATTAAGTATGAAAGAATATATTCATCTTATACAATGTGAAAATGAATTGTGTTAATGCATAATGGTTGCAAAATGATTACAAAAGATCATTCATAATATTTTAAATCAAGGATAGTATTTTTTAAACAAATGTTTTCAGTTGAATAATACCTTTGAATCAGAATAGCAAAAATTGTTTCAAAGACAGTTACACTGTCCAGACTGTTGTCCATATGTGGCTGTCTTTGAAGGAGGAATGGATAAAATATAAGTCAGTTAAGGAGTGGAGGTTCTGAGCAGGAGTGTGGACAGACCAGAAATATAGAGAGGGAAGGAGTCAGTAAAGAACCCACAGCAGAGATTTAAGAGCTTATAGTCAGTGTTTGCATTAATTGTCAGTGCAGAACAGAGCGTTTTCGTCGTTCTTTCATTCCGGCTGCTGTTAGATTTTTTAACAACGGTAGGCCTATTGGCTGACTTTTGACTTTATGCTCTGAGGATGGCTTTGTAGGCTTTATGATATTGGTAGTTGTGTGGAATGTTTGTGTTAGTACGGGAATGCTGAAGTATGTGTAGTATTTTAGGAATCTGTTATTTGTATTATTTTTATATAGGCCCTTGGTGTCGACAAATGTATCTCCGCTGAGGACTAATAAATTTGTCTTGTCTTGTCTAATTAAAAGCTTGTGAAAAGTTTGTAGTAGTGGTGTGGCATGTTCAGATTTGTAAGTCTGGAGAAGAAGACAAGCAGGAATTTTGGACTTAAGGGTTTCTGTTGTATCTTCATTTAGTTTTAGCTTATTTTGGATCATCTATAGCCTAACATCTGAATAATACAGTGGGATAAAGAATTCTAGTTTTCATTATAAATATAGGACATTAATTGTTTAAAAAATACTTTCTTGAAGACCTTGTAGATGTAGATGATTAACCTGATCTGTTGCTTTTAAATTGATGTGGAGATAATTATTTGCCTTTATTTGAAGTTTTTGTAATACATATGCGTGGGTTTGTTTGTCTACATACAGAGTACCCAGATGAGAGTACCAAGTATCCTAAAATAATAAGATGAAATGCTTGTGTACATATGTGCTTGTGTGTATGTTTGAGTGCAGAATATCTCAACTATGAGGATACCAAGTTCTCCAAGAGCAGGGGCTCTGGTGTGTTTGTCAGTCAGTCAGTCAGTCGTCCCTTGCCTGGCACCTGGCGTTGGGGGGAGCACATGGATAGACGCTGCAGCTGATAGGGCCCGCCACTCTTGCCTATTTTGGGCAATAGTCAGCAGGTCCTGTACAGGACGACCAGTCCAGTCTTTGACGTTCGTAAGCCAGTTCTTTCTCTGACCACCGCGGCGTCGGCCACCCTCCAAGGTGCCTTGAAGGATAGTCTTCGACAAGGTGTCGTGCCGGGTTACATGGCCAAAGAAGACCAGCTTACGTCGCTTGACTGTTGATAGTAGAGGTTCCTGGTGTCCTACGAGTGCGGCAATCTTGGTTCTTACAAAGTCGTTGGTTTTGTGTTCTTTGTATGAGATCCGGAGCAGCTTCCTCAGACACTTGTGCTCGAATGCCTGGATTCTCCTTTCTGTTTCGGCGAGTAGAGTCCACGTGTTGCATCCGTAGAGCAGGATCGGCACTACCAGGGATTTGTATAGCCTGTACTTGGTAGTGAACCTTATCTTGTGGCTATGCCAGATCCTATCTAGCCTAGCCATTGCTGCTGTTGCTGTTGCGATCCTGATGCGGATATCTTGCGTGGAGCTGCCGTCCTTGGAGAGGGTGGCTCCCAAGTACTTGAAGCTACTTACCTCTTTGAGCTGTACCCCGTTCATATAGATCTCTGCTTTGCCGTTGCCATTGATCATAACTTTGCTCTTTTCTGTGCTGGTCTCTATTCCATATGCGTTTGAGCTGTCTGTCAGTCTGTTGGTGAGGTCTTGCAGTTCCTTGTTTGTACCTGCTAACAGATCTATATCATCTGCAAAGCGTAGGTTGCAGATTGGTCTTCCACCGATTGAAATGGAGGTATGGTGGTCATGAAGAGCTTCAAGCATGATGTTCTCCAAGAATATATTAAACAACACGGGTGATAGGGGACATCCTTGATGTACCCCTACTGTGGTACGAAAGTAAGCTCCTATTTGGTTGTTAAGCAAAACTGTACTCGTTGAGCTGTTATACAACGCTTCAGCGACTTGGACAAGCCCTTTCTCAATGTTGAATTTCCGCATCACATGCCATAGCCTCTCGCGCCAGACTCTGTCAAATGCCTTCTTAAAGTCAATGAAGTTGTGGTAAAGGTCCCGCTGATGCTGCAGATGCTTTTCTATAAGAAGACGACAGTTGAAGATCTGCTCAACTGTGCTTCTACGTGGTCTGAAGCCAGCCTGTTCTTCTGCTAGCAGCTCTTCTGCGGTGGTTCTGATGCGGTTCTGTATGACCTTCAGCATGACTTTGCTTGGGTGACTGATAAGGCTTATTGTTCTGTAGTTCTGACACTGTTTGCTGTTTCCTTTCTTTGGGAGGGGAATGATTAGTGACTGCGTCCATTCTCTGGGCCATTCCTTGCGCTCCCAGACTCTTTGGCACAGAACAGTTAGGGCTTTTGTAGTTGCTTCCCCACCCTGCTTGAGCAGCTCAGCTGGTACATTATCAACGCCTGGTGACTTTCCTCCCTTCAAACTATGTACAGCTTTTTCGACCTCTTCCCGTAGGACTGGTAGGTCTGCAGGTTCACTGTCTCTAGTCTGGTTGTTTTGGAGAATGTTGGCGTCGGTCTTCAGCTGGTAATTGTACAGGTCCTTGCAGTATTCTGTCCATCGGTTGAGTACAGCATTGCCTTCTGTGAGAAGGTGACCATCGCTGTCTTCAATGACTGAGATCTTCTGCTGGTCTGTCTTAGTGAGGGTCTTTAGAAGTTGGTAGGCCTTTTTGCTGTCACCTCGTGCCATTCCAACCTTTATGTCCCGGCTCTGATTTTCGATCCAGCTCTCCCTAGCTGCCTTCATCCCTTTCTTGATGGCACACTTCACTTCTTTGTATTTGGTTGCTGCTTCTGGTTTGCTTTTCTTTTCTCTCTTCAAGGCCCTCCTTTGGTCACAGAGGTCTAGTATGTCGTTCGTGACTGTCGCGTGTCGCATCGCTGGCCAGCACAGGTGGGGAGCGGAGCGTGGAAGGGGGTGGCCCTGCGGCCATTCCCACCCTAGTTTCACCGCCTGGTTATAGTGGCCGGGCCAGTTTATGGCCCTTACCTACACGGTAGCCCTGCGTCCTTGCCCCTCTGGTCCCTTTGTTTCTCTCTCTAGGGTGGAGGGGGCCGGGGCTATTTTTCTCACGGTGTTCGGACACCGAGTCCAGGTATTTAAGCGGACGGGGAAGACAGCGGGGCGGAAGTGGAAGTTTTTGCACTCGTGGAGAGACCTGTGCCCGTCTCTGGAGTAGACGGGGGTTTGCCACGTGCTGTAGATACGTTGCTGGAACTGACGGGGTGTCCAGGACAAGGTCTCAGCAATCAGTGCACCTCCCCATGTTTTCTGTGAGGGAGAACAGCGCGTCACGAGCCGTTGGGCTCAGAATTTCAGAATTTCACCATCTCCGGACTTGGGACCCAGCTCGGAGTCCAGCGTCGAGGTAGCGTTCGTCTGGCTGACCCCAGGGCTCGTCTTCGACGTACGACTGCAGAGGACGGCGTTGGGGACGGTGGTGTCGACGGGGAGACCGGGAGCCACGACCATCGTTGCGCGCAGACAGTGCCGAGGCGAACAGAGGACAGGCTGAGTTGCCCCCTTGGTGTACCCCTCCCGTCTTAGTTACTGCTGGATACTTAGCCCTTGCCAGGCCCCTCTAGCTGGCCTAGCTAAGCGACCCTGTCACGGCGTGCGTGCCTCTGGACAGTGGTCAGGGAGGGAGCGGGGTGGGCGCTGCGTCGCCCAAGCGGGTTGTACATCGCCGAGCGGTGTGCGTGTGGGCTCGGTTGTTGCGTATCAGTTAATGGGGGAAAGTTGTTTCAGTTTGCCCATTGGTTCCTAGTATCTCCTTTTTCTTGCTTATCTTTTCCCTTTCCTTTCTTTCTCTCTTCTCCTGTCTCTCTCTTTCCCACTCTTCTCTTTCTCTCTCCTCCTCCCTCTCTCTTTCTCTCTCGGCAAATTCTAACAGGTCTCTGCCACTCAGACCTCCTTCCCTACCTATCCGCATGTACCTCTCAAAAACCGATTCTAGGGCCGCGTCCCTTACTCCTGCAGCGGTCACAATATTCGCCTGAGGTGATGGCGCAGCGCGCCCTCGGTCCGAGGTATCAATCGGCTGCCTCTCGCCCTCCAAGTCGCTCTCTGCCATACCGGACTCGACAGCACGCGCTCGCGTGCGCGCTGACACTGGCGACACCGGCCGCGACATTCAGAGGCGACGGATAAAAACGGCCGAACGAAAACGAGCTCCTCCCCCAGGCGGGTCCCCGCTAGCCTCGCACACCCGCACCCGACCCGGGAAAAATTTACCACCACTCGGGGTGCACCGACACCCTCCCCGCCGTAGGTAAGCGAGACCCACAAAGCCCCGCAACCCTGCCTGCGCACAACCAGAGGCCTCTACCCTCCTGCCCCCGGCTATCCTGGCTAGGCTTCCCGCAGTATGCAGAGTCAATCACCCCTCACGCTTTCTACAAAGCACAGACCAAAAATAAAGAAAAAATCACAACACAGACATGGGACAAGACAGGGCTGAGGAACGAGGATTAGGGTAGTGGGTTAACTACCCGGTATCTCCACCAATTGTCGCGTTTGCGATCGAGCGCCACACCTTCCACACTCTCGTACACACTTTCAACCACGCAGACACACGAGCGCTCGATGCATGCGGCGTGACCAATCGTTCCTCAAAGAACAAATACACAAATGCACGCAGGGACAATACAAAAGACAGGTTTATTACCAACACAACGAATAAAAAGAACTAAAGGAAAGGGAAAAGATAAGCAAGAAAAAGGAGATACTAGGAACCAATGGGCAAACTGAAACAACTTTCCCCCATTAACTGATACGCAACAACCGAGCCCACACGCACACCGCTCGGCGATGTACAACCCGCTTGGGCGACGCAGCGCCCACCCCGCTCCCTCCCTGACCACTGTCCAGAGGCACGCACGCCGTGACAGGGTCGCTTAGCTAGGCCAGCTAGAGGGGCCTGGCAAGGGCTAAGTATCCAGCAGTAACTAAGACGGGAGGGGTACACCAAGGGGGCAACTCAGCCTGTCCTCTGTTCGCCTCGGCACTGTCTGCGCGCAACGATGGTCGTGGCTCCCGGTCTCCCCGTCGACACCACCGTCCCCAACGCCGTCCTCTGCAGTCGTACGTCGAAGACGAGCCCTGGGGTCAGCCAGACGAACGCTACCTCGACGCTGGACTCCGAGCTGGGTCCCAAGTCCGGAGATGGTGAAATTCTGAAATTCTGAGCCCAACGGCTCGTGACGCGCTGTTCTCCCTCACAGAAAACATGGGGAGGTGCACTGATTGCTGAGACCTTGTCCTGGACACCCCGTCAGTTCCAGCAACGTATCTACAGCACGTGGCAAACCCCCGTCTACTCCAGAGACGGGCACAGGTCTCTCCACGAGTGCAAAAACTTCCACTTCCGCCCCGCTGTCTTCCCCGTCCGCTTAAATACCTGGACTCGGTGTCCGAACACCGTGAGAAAAATAGCCCCGGCCCCCTCCACCCTAGAGAGAGAAACAAAGGGACCAGAGGGGCAAGGACGCAGGGCTACCGTGTAGGTAAGGGCCATAAACTGGCCCGGCCACTATAACCAGGCGGTGAAACTAGGGTGGGAATGGCCGCAGGGCCACCCCCTTCCACGCTCCGCTCCCCACCTGTGCTGGCCAGCGATGCGACACGCGACAGTGACCCATGGCTGTTTCTTATTTCTATGTCGCCCTAGAACCTCTTGGGCTGTCGACAGTAGCACCTCTTTGATGTTTCCAGCGAGGGTGTCTACATCACAGTCCACCAGGTTCAGTGCGCCAAATTAAATGTGTGTTTGGGGATCAGGCCAAAGATACAGGCATACCTGCTGACATCTATCGCTTTTATCTGTTGTACGTCAGACCAGACTCACAGGTAAAGACTAAACAGCATTCTGGAATTGCTCTACATGTTATCTTCACTTTGGGGTAGATGTTTTCCATGAAGGTGTTATTAGTCTAATTAATTGACCAGATGTAATGAGACCACAGATGTGTTTAGGTGGACTGCTGTCTGTCTGCCGAGACCAACGCTTATCCTCTTGCAAAGTCTGTCACTGTTAGTCTCAGTGAGCTTAAACAATAAATGTGACTAAACCAGAAGCTTTGTCCACACCAGCCTCGTTCTAATAGTTAAGCTGAAACATGGCTAAATTAGAAGCTTTGTGCACACCAGCCTCGTTCTATGACTTACATGAAAAAAATCGTCTGCAAGCAGACTAGTAAAACAAGTTTGTGATGAGACCATATAGCTTTCACTTTGAAAAAAGGAGATTTTGAGATCATTATTTTAAGCTGAAAGCTTTTGCCTAGCATGAACGACTTTATGCAACAATAAATTTTGCTTTGATTTGACTTTTTTTTATCTTAATTGCTGACAGTCTTAAATGTTAATGACTTCATTGTTTCATGTTTTTAACATACACACACATGTCAACATGCTCTGGGTCTATGTAACTAGTAACAATCACTGTGTTCCATCCGAGGGCTCATTACATGACAAAGACAAGTTTTTTTGTCTTTTACCAAGAAGCTAAAGTTATTCTTACATGATTACTACCATCTGCCCTGGTTGGAGCCTCTGAAAGTTCAGAGGGCTCTTGATCTTGCATTGCCATGGCGAACAGCAAGCAGACGACAGCTTGGTACCAACGGGTTTCAGCTGTCATCGTGATTCGCAGACCACTTTGTTTTGGAACTCTTAAGAAAGCATTACTATATCATTTTAATGTTGTCAATAGATATTGAGGTTAAAGCAGTTCTGCAAAATATGAGAAGGAAGGTTTTACAAAAACCTGGAAATTTTTTTTTTGCCCTGACTGCAGATTTGCTGACAATATCGTAAATATATTGTATGACATTTTTTTAAAGGATGACGGATGGTTACCTGACTTGTCAAATGAACGAATGAAAGAGAAAAGAAACAAAAATCAATGTCTAGTAATACTGCTAATTACTAAGCACTTCATAAGAACTGTACGTGGTAAAGCTATTGCTATGCTAGAACCTAAGTCCACATATAAACGAGCAAAGAGAAAAAAAAGCAGACTTGTATTCTTCTCTCGATTTGTGCCAACATTCTTCAATGGAGATGTTTACCTCGACAGACATTGTTTACTCACCTGATCACCTTTTGAGGTGTCGAGAAGCTATTTATAAAATAAAAAATGGCGTCACCTGTCACGTGATGCTAACAAAAAGCATTTTTCTTGTGCTGTCGACGTGGCGGTTATTAAATGATAAAGGTTTACGACACGTAACAGAAGTTATAAAGGACTAGTGGGGTGCAATATTTATCTGTTGACTGGGTAAAGCTCAGTGGAAGATGCTATCTACCCCTTCCCCCCGCTCCGATGAGTACACACTTTTCTTTTTGAAAAATTAGAATTAACTTATTTAGAATTAACTTTCCACCTCGCTAGTCCTTTAAAGACCAAAGAGGTGAGAAATATGGAGGTGGGTGGGATTAAGCCTCCTTGTCTTCCGTTGTCTGTCAGAGTTCCTACGTCCTGAACATCTTATTGCACTTCAACTTCGGTGAAATAGAAAGAAATATTTTTGTAACATTTTTCGGTATATTTCAACTTCATTCAAATAGGAAATAGGACATCACCAGGGTGTTGAGGTTAATGGGAAGTCAGTCCATGAACTCCTGTTACTGTATTTTAAAAGTTACATTATTTGTTGTCTTCACCGTCCTACATCATTTGCTGTCTGTCTATTAAGCTCTTTTCACCCCCAGGATAACATGTCTAACGGACAATTTACAGGATGCCATTAGCTCAGTTTCTCAGCGACACTCAGTGCTGATCAAAGGATTGAAGTCTTGGCTGTAGCATCAGGTATCAATCTGACTTACAGATCTCGGATTATGGATGGAAATTTCTTGGCTTTCCAATCACAGACCTGCTTAGCATTGCTAAAGAAAAGTGAAAGTATGGAGAAGCCAAAATGGGGTCTGGGGTGATATAAAGGGTTGTAGCCATACGTATTGCCAGTTGACCAGGCTTGCACTTACTAGGCTATCATTGACTACGAGAAACCAAGACATCGATTTCTTTTAATTTTGTTTTTATGAAGAGGCATTATCTTTTCCACATCATCGCCACGTCTGCCCACGTTGCGTATACAGCCCTTGGTTTACCAGCTGCTGCAGTTGCCTATCCATACTGAACACCTTCAGCCTTTATTGCCAAATTTTCGATAACACCTTGCTCCATACATAAAATTGCTGAAAAGCTATTGGAATTCATGCATCCATATGGAGGCTCAATAGGAGTAGATTTCCTCTTGTTGTTATTGACTGCACTTGTTGCTGATTGTATGATGAGTGACTGATCAATGGCATCCCTTGTTCTATGTATCTGCACGAATCAAAGGGCTACGTGACCAGGACTTGCACTACCTGTGAGAGGTAGACGTTCGACACTAATAAGGCCTTCAGAAGTCTTCGTTTCTCAAGGAAAGAGAATGTCTGTTGGTGGGGTTCGTTCGGCGACTATATGTGGCATTACGGTCGTCGAGTGTGCCTGATTGGGGAGAGTTCGAATCTATGTCGACGGGAGAGCAGTCGTCGCTCTCTGACGTGGTTGGCAGACAGAGCGAGAATGACGACGGACATTAAAACACCTCGATAATTGATAACTGTGATTAATGTTTTTGCTTACTATGTGACACAGAGAAAGACTAGTAAAACTTTTTAAATGTGATTTTTCTACGAGCGAAGTGGAAGTTTGTTTTTACTATTGCATTATATTCGAATGGAGACCAGTTCTAACAAGAACAATGTCATGTTAACACAAAAGGCACAAACAAACCAGAGATTTAAAAGAACAGAATACAGCTTTTTTAAAGAAAGATATAGATATGGAGTAGTTGTAGTAATTTGTTTTGTTATAATTTTGTTATAGGCGCAGTTGGCTGGAGTTAGCTGGAATTATTTGTACCCTGGAGAATTTGACCAGGAGTATTGTTGTCGCTCGTCCCCAAGAGGCAGCACCATTTTAATAAGTAAAACGTTTGTTGTTTGGGATATTTGTGTGTGGAAGAATTTATGTAGTTATTTTATATATATATATATATATATACTCCTCGAATTGTCAGTTTTTTCCAGTGACTGCAATTTAAAAACATTATCCAGTGTGAACATCGAAAAGTGACTTTGTGCCGGAGTATAAACTTTACTAGTATTCTGTGTTATCAATCAAACTGAGACAACAAACTTTCTTTTAGACTATTTGATCATTAGATTAATTTTTCCCTATGAATTTCTTCTAAGTATTTTGCCATGTTTTGATGATTTAATTAAATGTATCCAGGCGTGAAAAAGAAGCAGAGTTGTTTTGTCTGAGAAAAAAAAAGAACGGGCAAATGTCCAGGCGTTAAGTGAACGCAGAGGCTGTGACACCTTCTCGTCACGCTGGACATACTCGTCAGACTCTGTAGGACACCGATTATTGAGGTCTGTCTGTAGCTAGGGTGCAGCTTAGTGTGTGTGTGTGTGTGTGTTTGCGAATGCGTTCAGTACCTCGTCGTACTTGCATTTTCAAACCTTTTAACTTTTCAGTGTCTCCAGTGATTTTTATTTATTCACGAGTTTTGGAATCAGGGCAGCTTCTACCTTTCTGGTGTAATAAAACAATCGCAAGTGGGAATAAATGTTAGTTCGGATTATGCATTACGTGTTTGCCCTGTAATGCTCCTAACACACAGCTAGTCCGCTCCTCTCTCACAGAATGCAGGGGTCTGCTGACCGTTGACACCAATGGCCTTCATGAAGATTTTACCTTCTCAGTGCACTCTTCACACAGCAGCAATTCCTGTCTGGTGACGACCTCAACTGTCCCAATTGTGTCCACCTCGGCCTACTATAGGAAGTCCATCGGTAAGTTAGCACAGCTGTCGAAACCTCTGACCAAATTTATGAAAAAGAACCGCAAATTGTTGGTGCAAACGTAGTGTCAGACTTCGTTTGAAAAAGTGAAGGCGGCAGTAGTTTCAAACCCGATTCTTGCTCATCCTTTGAGAGAAGGACAAGCAATTTTTGACAACAGCGATAACGTATATAGGACTGGCGCATCTCATCCAGTGGTGAGATTTGTGAAACTTTCATTTTCTGTGGGGTAGACTGTTTCTTGTGAGAACAGATGAATCCTAATGAAATAGCAGTATCTATATGGTATTAGGTGTGGAAACATGTAATCCTAGGTCTATTTTGTAAAACAAAAATGTATAAAGCGTACAAATGTATGCATCAAGTAAAATTGTAGGATTTATTCAAACATGTAGAGCCGCGATTTGGTGGGAATAAAATGCACAATACTGACATTTTGCGAAAAGAATTTATTTATAGACATACACGTGCTACGTCACCTGCTCTAAGGTCGTTCACCTCGTGCGACCAGCCGAGTGCAAGAAGCGGGTACAGAGTGGAGAGAACGAAGAGCTGTTAATTTTACAAGTGCTAATTTTAAAATGTAAAACAGTAATTAGTTGTCGATAGAATAAACCAAACTGGTCTGGTCATGATTATGCTCTATACAAAAATTCAATCTTCAATATTATTTAACAGTTAATTGGCGAAACCGATGTTATGTATGGTTAATCAGAGTGTTGTCAGTAGTGCGCTGATGTTTCTATAATGAGACGGAAAAAGTGCTCTTGAGAGACTCGGTGGAAACTAAAGGCTCGTTTGGTTACATATTTATCATCCTCAAATGCAGAACAAAGTGTTTACAACAGTCAGATATCTCAAACTAAAGACAGTTACTGTAAAGTATCTCAGTCACGCTGTGTCATGTTTTAGTGTGCTCCTGCGGTGGAGTGGTCGAGATTTTCCTCGAAATGAGCAGGTAATTACCACCAGCTGACACTCAATGGAGACTGAGTAGTCTAGAGTTTGACAGGGTAGGCGATGTAGATGAGTCTTTTAGTGGCACTGTCAAAACATATTTAGGCGAAAGACCTCGAGTTGTCAGCTCAATGCTTTATTCGCCATCCCACGTTTAAAACTTCGATATTTTTCTAGGCTCTCTAAACATCAAGTTTTAAGCAAGCGTATTACAACAGTTCATGCGCGGGACAGACTTGAAAAGAGGGACAAGCCGGCTTCCTGTCCACACAGTCTTTGTCCCATTTCCGCAGGAACATGAAGGCCAATTATATTTCCTTTTCTACACTAAATTCCCCACAATGAAGCACAAATCACTTAACATAAAGTTTTATTTTGACTGATCTACGACAAATGACAGTGACCTTCGCTCTTTGACTGGCACGCGCTATTTACTTCTGTCACCAAAGCTTAAAACTGTTGAAAACTAAAGAAGCAAAATCTCTTCTCTGCCATTTAGATGCATTGCACAAGAACAGACAAAAGTTGTACTGACAGGACAGAAAGTCAGACTTAAACAACTTTATCTTACTTAAAGCAGTTTTAGTTTTTAAAATTTTTAAATTCTGGTGTGCACTGTAAACTGATTATTTAAGTAGATTTCAGGCCTAAAAGTATTTAAAATTAGAAATGTGTTGTGCAACTGGCCCCTGACCGCTAGTGCAGCAAAGCAGTGGACCTCCTTTTCCTTTTATATCCGCCACTTATTTATTTTAAGTGTGAATTAAAGCACTTTTTCTTTGATCACTACTTGTAAACACAGTCTACTGCTAACCCGTTCTCTCTTTATCTCCCCCTTTTATTTCTTTGATTAGGGTGTCCTCTTGATGGTGACCGGACACTTAATCCCCAGACACTTAATCCCCTAGACACTTAATCCCCAGACACTTAATCCCCAAATCACGACACAACACTCAAAACTGCTATTTTGTGAACTATAAATAGTATAACCGTAAGAGAAATGTGTCGCGTGGTAACTCTGGTAAGACTGGGATGTTATAAATGTTGAAGTTAAGTATTACTGTATTTGAATTAAATTTTTCATTCACTTCATAATTTTTTGAGTTGAAATTTCATTTTGAGGATTAAGTGTCTGGGGATTAAGTGTCCGGGGTTTAAGTGTCTGGGGATGAAGTGTCCGGGGATTAAGTGTCTGGGATCCCCTGTTGATATCACTTTGATTTTACTTCTTGTCGCTTCTTTTATCTCTGTGTCTTCACTGTCTTTTGAACTTCATCTTCACCGCTGTCTGTCTTTCTGTTCTTTGAGGTACAACACATTAGCCTAGCTAGTGCCTTTAGCGATGAGTGCATGTTCCTATATGAATGGTATTGTGAGCCACACAAGTTGTCTATTATTACAATTATTGTTAATATTAAGTCATACGGTGCAAGTCTGAGTTTGGGTTTGGTTTTCTGACTGGAAAGGTAGGTTTAAGGGCTTTAACATCTATTCATTTTTGAATTTATGTCGTTTGAGCATATTACGTATTTAAATAATTTTGTTTGACTAACTAAAATCAAAAATACAATGTGAATGCAACTGATTATTTTGAAAGCTGCTAAAAGATTTAAAACTATAAGCAAAGCAAATTCGAAAACTGGATGCAACAAATCTCTCTGAGATGACTAGAGACAAAAATCTAAGTTAGAAAAAAACTGCCACCCCCATAAAAAAACTAAAATCAAACAAACAAAGCACAAATTCAATGAACAACAGAAGTTTCGGCATTAGAACATAGATTTATATTTAGACATTGCAAAGTGAATATTTTAACATGAAACAGAACTTCACTGGGTTTCTTTCCAATGAACTGGGAAAATGAATTATTCTGTCAGGACACACTATCCGAAAATATATTTTCAAACGCATCTCAAGCATTTTTATGCCTGAAAATGGTGAATTAAACTAAGTTCACAAGTGAACTAAAACATGGGGTCTAATTTATATCAAGTAATGTAGCTCTAAGAAAAATACAATGAGTTCAGAACATATAACTGAACAGATCGGCTTGTGGTGCACAGACGTGACATCTTAAATGTAATAAAACTACAAAAAATTAGTTTATAAAGCTTTAAATCAAATCTCAGCTAGTTTAAAATGGTTGTGGAAAAATGACGAATTTTACAGAATGCACCCGCATTACGACCATCGTGGGTGCGACTGTCTGCCAGGGTGGTGAGTATCTCCTTACAATGTCATTGTGACTAAAACATTAGCAGACTTCCTTAAATTAACAGTCTCTCTAGAAGAACCTCACTGTCTCCATTAATGGGGTTACATATGTGTATGTACACACAAACATAAATACACACTACTATCTCGAATGGGAGCCAGAAGAATCCTGCAATAGACCAGTGTTTGTGCTACTAGAGGTTTGTAAAGAAGATGAAGTTGATTCCTAGGGATTCACAATGTAATTGTTCACTTTGTTTGATATATTATTATTGCATTCATTTTCATCTAAGCGAGATTTTAAACTATGTTCATAACACCATTTATATTTCTCTTTAAAAACAAAACTAGTTTTCTGAGGACAAATGCTTGAGATATTTCATGTACTTTAGACAGTCTGTTATAAACGTGGATTACCTCCCTTGACTATTTTAAGAAGCGTGGGTTGTCTCCATTGTCTGTATGATAGGAATGCATGGTAGTGAGCACGACATAAAAGAGCGCATGACTGAACGAAAAGTTCACTGGACTGTAGTTGTTGAGAACTCGGTTTTGTCATTCCCAAACAAGTCGTCGAGGAGAGGATGATGTGGAATCTTAGCACTTGGTCGGAAATTTTGTTATTGTAAACAAAAAGGGTTTTCTCTTTTTTATCGTTGTAACAGAGTAGACGTGCGTTTTGTGGAATCATTGAGTCTCAAGGATTTCAGCCAATACCTGGGGGCAAAATAAGACAAGAACAGAGAGAAGATCGCCTTCATCAGTGCAGTGTCTGCCTAGCCAGCACCTTATGTAGCGGATCACCAAGTGGGCTGTGTGAGCGGTATAAACAAGAATAGAGTGCAAGTAGGCGTGTGTGTGTGTGCGCGCGCGTGTACTTGTGTGCGTGTGTGTGTGTTTTTAACCTAAGTTTTACCTTTTGTTATTCTGTTTGCACTGGGACACCGGTCTGGGACCTTAGTAGCATCAGTTGGGGCCTCACTTGAGAGTCTCTAGAATTTGCAAGTTCAAAATCACGATTGGAGAATTAATGTTACTTGTGTGTACTTAGAGTAGTTTACCTCCCCTTAAAGATAATCAAAGCTCCCCAATAACAGAAAACGTGAAGCCCATAGACAGGTCTGGGTGATTTGTGGAGAGAAAGAACACGTGTGTGACACAGTGTTTGCTGGTGTGCATTGTCTGTAAAGTGTGTGTACCCCAACACAGTCAAACGAATATTTACAGGTGTTTGTTGGTAAAGTCAAAGAAAACGTTATTTCATTGATAGAACAGAACTCTCTTAGTTTTCCTGCGTGTTTGTTAGTCTCGTTTCGTCTCGCCTTGCCCTGCCCTACTTTGCCCTGCCTTGTCCTGTCCTGTCCCTTTCCTTGCTTATGTACGTCTGTCAGTTTACTGGTGGTTTTAACTTTCTTATCACCACAGAATTCTCGTTACCTTCCTTTAAAGCAGAAGAGCGCCACTCCAATGATTATCATAAGAAGGAGACCTCCGCAAACTCCACCAGCGATCCATCCAGCGAAGTCACGTCGGCTTGCGGTAGCACTGCCTTTAAAAATATGTTGGATTTATGTAAAAAGAAATCCTGTGAAATTTCACCTTCAAGCAGCTGGACAATTTCGTCCCTCTAATATTTCACAAAACCATTCACAATTTAAAATGTTGTTATTATAAACTAAGCGCTAAGCTAACGGGCACTCATATACATTAGCTACGAACCAGACAAAAAATGTTATCGCACATCTCAGACGAAATTCAATTTTCTTATAACGCGAGGTGGAATGACGCAAGTAGTAAAATATTCAAAGATAAACAAGACAAACTTACCATTTATCTCCTTAAGTATAAAATTTTGACTGGTTAAGGAAGTCGTGACGCTGGCATAGTCAGGGGTGACACTGGTGACATTTTCATAGCGTTTGACATTGGTATTGTCAGGGGTAATACTGACATAGCCAGGATAACCAGTGCTGATATTGTCATTACTACTAGTGACATTCACATAACTGGGGGTAACATTGACATTGCCAGCGGTGATCTCTGTATAGTCGTTGGTGACACTGCCAAAGTCACCTGCGACATTCATGGAGCCAAGCGTGACATTCACATCGTCATCGGTGGCATTGACATATCCAGCAGTGACACTGGCAATGCTAGCGGTGAAATCGACAGTGACATTCTTGACACTGACATCGTCATCTGTAACACCGACATCGGTGACATTGACAGAGCCAGGGGTGATCATCACTGTGTAGCGGGGAATGTCTCCAGGCGGGAGATGGCTGGTCATTTGACAAACTCCAGAGACAAAGTCCGTCCCGGAGATTGGCGAGGTGGTTATTGCGCTGCTCCTGAGAAACGTTTCTTTAGTCTCATTCTGGGAAAAAATAGAATCGAAGACTTAACAGGCAAGTATATTGTAGGCGACCCAACGATTTCAAAAAGTTAGGGGACGGTCTTCACCTTTACCTTAACAGACGGTTTGTACCTCGCTTTCTTTGTGCTGTGTTTGTGTTGTGTTTGTGTTGTGTGTCCTGTTGGCAACCTCTTTGTCCAGAAAAGTTATAGGTTGTCAAGAACTGGCAATGACTCGAGTTAAACGTTATCATGTAACCAACAACTAATTATGACTATTTATTGCGACAACGGAAGGGTCTGACCTCGAATAAATAAACACGACGAAACAGCAATCAATGAACATATTAACAGCAGCAAATCAATTGAAAACAATATACAGAAGAAAACGTCAACAAATCAGCGAAACGCTGGTCTCTTCACTGGCACTTTCATTGTTGTGATATTTATTTATTGTTATTTATGTATTTATTTATTTCTTATGTAAATCGCTCTGAGCAAATCATCGGAAAAGCGCCATATGAATCCATATTATTATTATTATTATTTCTGTCATGTACCTTTGATTTTGTATGTATAGGGAAGGCGCATAGAGGACATAGATGAAATTAGAAACCGGGTTAAGGAGGCGATATAAGAGGTATGGGGAAGTCACTTCTCGATGAGGCCGAATTTGTTGATTGGTTGTTCTGGTGCCGTTAATTCCAACACGTGTGCTTTATTCTCAAGTCTTTGTGTCCAGCAAACTTCGCTATCGTGGTGTACTGCGATTACTGCAGCATCGATCCTACTGCTGTATAGTTCCTACCTTATAGACGGACACTTTCTAGCGGAATGTTTTATCATAATTATTTTTTGTATTTATGGTATATATTTCAATGTAATATTTCTAATTTAGCCGATCTTAATGCTGTACAATGGAAATGCGTGAAGAAGGCATCAAATGTGTGAAAGACAATAAAGCAGACACTTCAATGGGTGAAGTAGAGAAGTCTAAGCGCTAGCTGGGTAATAGCAGGTGTGCTCGCAGGTATATGACATCAAAGGAAATTTAAATTGGAATTTTTTCTGGTAAGGCTGTAAGTGCTCATCGAAACATAGAACACGCAAAATGACATTTTCTTGTCCCTTCAAAACAGTCACAACACTCCTATCCCTCTACAACTTGCTCTACTGAGCAAATCGATTACAAAAAAGCTCGTTTAAATATTGAAAATGTCAGCCTTTTGACACAGTATTATTCATATTACTTTTTCAAAAGAAAAATTACTGAAACAGATTTCATTAAATTTTACTAAAAGGAGAAAGTATTGGATAAGATTTTATTTTGAAGATTTACTTAAAATAACGATTAGCGTATTATAAGAGTACTTAAAACCGATCCTAAATGTTATCTCTCACTATTCTTGTAGTCAATGTCTGCGGTAAATGTAAAGACATAAGACAGCCAACATGCACAGACTAGAGCAAATACTTATGTTTCAGCTGCGATGGTAGGAATGAAATGACCAACTTTTTAAATCCTATTGGGAAATTATAGCTTGCTGTCACGGATCGACCTGTGACAGTGCAGGGACTAGAGTTAGTTCCCTGCTAGGTACTAAGGCACTGGGCTAGTTTCCCCTGTATGCGATGAAAGCAGATGAATGGAGTGAGTATAGTTTACAGGAGAACTGAGCAAAGTAGTCAGAGTCCCTGCAGTGCAGGTGAACGGATTTTATTTCATTCCCCGACTAAACGTCCTAGAGGAAGGACCTAGAAGATATTGTGTGGAAGCGAAGCCAAGGTATGGAATGTTTCTTTATTGATGGATCTTTGTAATAGTGATTTTCTTTATTACTTGGTCTTTGTAATAGGCCTGGAGAGAATGATGAGCGTGCATATTTGAGGGTTCTTAGAAAGAGTTATGATAGTGGTGAAAGCATTATATACTGCGTTAGTGCAGGTGACGTGATTACTCATGGAAGAATAAGTGTTTTCAGGAATTAATTTGGGGAAAAGAAGACGAGTGAAGACATCATTACAGCAAGTTGTGCCGGCCAAGTCAGCCCGCTCAGAAGTAACAGAGGATATTGTCGTCAACACCCGCTATTCAGAGTGGGGGAGTTATACAGAATTCGCTGGGAGAGTCGAGAAGATTGAATGGAAATATCGTGAGGCTGAAGTGTTGGAGTAAATTGTCTTCACGAGGAGTGGGAAAGTACAACCCGGAAGTATTGTGTTGTCAGCGATCGGTGTGGCCTACAACCCGGGAGTATCTTACCTTCTAATTGTGGTGTACCTGATCCCCCCTCCCCGGGAGTGTTGTCTCCAGCGTATGGATTATACTTTGTCAACTGGAGCAGGAGAGTTGGGTCATAAGTGATCCAGGAGAAGGCCGACTACTCGGCAAGAGAAGCGGTTCAGGGAGATAAGTCGATGTGTTTACGAGTGCGTGAATGAATGCAAAGTGGACCAGGAACAGTATGTAAGTTTGATCTTTTTATACTTGGAAATAAGACTATCGTTTCGGGACTTGTCGTATGTATGTCAATTTCCGTTGGAGAACTGGAATTAGAACCTTCGAGAACAGTCAGACTGATTTATGCTCGACGACTGATATATTTGATTCCCGCTTGATTATTGATGTATTGATTGTTGCTGGCTTTTTAGATGGGTCTTGATTGACTCTTGGCTATGGATATACTGATTTAGGTTTGACAAGTGACGTATTTTGATGGTTATTTGATTAGTTACACAGGGATTTTTTTCCATGTTTATTGACCTCTAATGAGATATGTATGATGGAAAATTTCTGAGAATTGTGTGAGATTGGAAGAGTAGTTGGGCATTTTGAAGTGTGTTATCTTAGTTAGACTCCTCCCCACAAAATAGAAGACAGTAGGAACCCACGCACAGATCTTTGTTTTGGTGTTGAGAACAAGATAATTCACTGGATGCAACAGTGCAAGATAGTCATATATCGTCAGACGATCAGTCATTTGATTTCGAAAACACTATTGAAATGCTCACCTGCATCGCCTGGTACAGGTGGCACCTGTATCGTCCATGAGCTGAAAACGCTTTCTTGATGTGGCAATGTGCTGACACTGTGTCTGCTTCTTTGTTGACCTTAAGATGGCATGAGGAGTCGTTAGCGGGATCTGCAATTTGTTAGTTTATTTATAAATCAAATCATCAATTTGTTCGCTTGTTTAATAATAAATATATTTTATTACTAGTTGGCTCTCCTGGTTACAATATGAGGTTTTGAAAGATGTTCGAGGTAAGAAAAAATAAAGAGAAGATAAAGATGACATGCAAAAAGACATCTTGTTCAGTCTACTGACCTAAAAAAAGGAATGAAAACCATGGCAGCCACACCAAAATCTACAAAACATTTATCTCTGTCTCTATTTTTTACTTCTCTTTTTCTCTAGCTTTTAATCTGTGCGGCAGTCTTGTAGCAAAATCTTGTCCTTAGTGTACCTGTATTACCCGGACATTCAATATTCTAGTGATGTTTTTGTGACATAAAATAAATCATTGGATTTTTATGGTTGATAAAAACTCTAACTCATTAACTTGAAAGAGAGAGAGAGAGAGAAAAAGAAAGACGTTTTAAATAGTCATTGGAAAGCAGTAAAACTCCCATCCTGTTGGTTACAGGTAAGGGACTTTTTTTTACTTTATACAGGTTAACTTTATTAGGTATAAAAAAAATTTATTTAGGTATATTTCGAGGATTCTTATTTCAGATGCCTTGACTTACATATCAAGTCAACCTTGCAAGATGCCTTTTCCCATGTTTCCCATATTCTACAACTTATGTTGTCTTGTTTTGAAAGACAACCGGAACAGGCTTTAAGGACACTGGATTCTGCCGATTTTCTCTTTGTGGAAAAACAATTGGGATTTTCTGATTCGGTGCACGTTTCTTCTTCCTTTTTAGATGAAAAAGTAGGACACGATGAAAGCAACTTTCCATTCATTTCCCATTGCACTCCTTTGCTTTTGTCTAAACGGGTACAGGTGAAAATTGCGTCTGAACCTCGATCCACCTCAATGAATTCATTCTGACACAGATAGGGGACAGAACCTGCAAAGTAAGAGAAAAATAACTATTGCAAAGCGCTTCAATATGAATATGTTTTCTCATCAAACGAGAGACATTGACCCCGGGGAACTGAGCAAACAGGAGACATAACTCTGTCTACCCACTGTCGGGGAAATGTTCTGCGCAATGTTTATACATCAGTCACTTGAAATAACGACACACCGCTCACGAGCCCCCATCCCTTTATCCCTGCTTCTTTCCGAACAAAAGACAAAGGTTGTACTAATCAGTGTAAACGAGCAAAATGATTTATTAAAACAAACAGGTTGTACACGATATACCCACGCAAATATTTACTCACTTCGGGCTATCCGTATTTCCAAACGCGAGGATGTTTTTATCTTCTAGCGACCATTCACTCTCGCATACATACGCACAACAACAACCTATTATTGCCGCCATTATACTACAACCACTTCTGAAGTCTTACTTCACGTCCCCGCTTGTGATGAGGGGAGAGGCAGCTCTGAAGCCGACACAGACACCGAATACTGTCCCTGTCCAAGGACGACAACACTGTTGCAGCAGCGCTCAGTGGCACGCGCCGAGATGAACAGAGGCATGTACAGTCGCCGAATGAATTCCACCCTCTTGGTCTTATCCCTCCGATCTCCTGTACATTGAAGTGTGGTCTAATACTCAGACATTCTCTTTTTCCTCTGAGAACGGGGACTTCACCTGCCGGCCTTCTACCTCTTACACCTAGCCCATGTACTGATCGAGTGGTTTCTGATGTCTTTGTTGTCGTCGACTGTCCTTTTGTTTCGAAGTTTTCTGACTCGAGCGTTTCTCCTTTCTCCCGAGGCTTTGCCCTCCCAACTGAAGTCTCGGTCTCAAGGACAAGTCACTTGGTGTTCACACAAATACTTAAGACGTGTCGACCTCCGCCTGAGAGAAATGTACATCAAGTTACAGCTTTATCCTTCATCCATTCACACAGGCCATGCTAACAAGGGATGTCATTGCTCAATCAACAAGTCACAAACTAGCCAGAACGTATGGAGAGGAAGACCACAGCCCACATAACAGTGACCAACGCTGGTGCCTACCTACAAAAAAGACCGTGGGGGGGGAGGGGGAAACTGTCTTCCATCATCATTACGTAACCTTGGCGACTGACCACACACGGAGCTACGGGGGGAGAATAACTGTAAGATGAAATCGAAACATTTCCTCAAGACGAATTTTCTTTAATGAGCACATTTTAAATTATCAAGCGATCTGTAATAATAATTTATATTTATCAATAATTAATAACTGAATTCAGACACCTTTAAGTTTAGCTTTCTTTATTTGAATGCACAAAAAGCTTTTAAAACAGTATTTTATTGCTTTTCTTTTTTCGTTTCCCCTTTCTCTAAGTAATGCTCACTTATTCGGCCAGTGTTGCACTTGACTGATGATTTATATGGGAACTAACTTTCCAACGACATCAGTTAATACACGTGTGTCGTGGTGGACAAGGATTCTCTGCTACAATGCACTAAATGAAAATCACTTTCTGTAAAGGGTCGCAATAGACACAAGTAGTTGGTCACAAGAATCTTATTTTACAATAAACGCATGACTTCTCCAAAAATGAGAAGAAGACCAGGAATCCTGGCACGCGCTCACACTTTGTTGGCGTCGCATTAGCAGACCAATAATATGAAATATATAATATGGAATGACAAAAAATTTTTATATGCTATTACTCTCACTGAAACACACACACACACACACACACACACCAGTGATAGCAAATATTTAGTCACTTTAAATAATATTTCCGATATAAGAAACATTTTTAAAGTCTTGAAAAAGATGAGTTCGCCAAGAATGCTAACAAATATGTTGAAAATGACATTTTCCCCTCAACCTAATATTTTTATCATAACATTTATTCTTGCAGATTATGGGAAAAACTGTTGTTCTACTCACCCTGAGATGCTCGTAACAAAGAAAATACAAAAACCAACTTGTTTAACATGGCTTGTGTTGTACCGCTGCTTCAGTTCGAGGAGACAGAAGACTGCAGGTGAGTGGTTTAACTCTCTAGATATAAATGGCTGCAAGCATGGTTCTACAAATAGAAGTTCCCTGTCGAGGGAACAAAGCAGAAAAAAGATTGTTTCTCTGTCCTTGATTCTTCACACGATGTGTTAACTATACGAGTGCATTCTGAGTTTTTCATTTACATATAGAGAACTTTCCTGTCAAGGGAACAATTAAAATAAAAGACCGCTGCTTTGTCTGTTTCCTTACACGATGTCGTGACTAAACGAGTGCATTATCAATCTTTAATTTACATATAGAGCAATTCCCTGTCGAGGGAATAATGCAAATAAAAGACCGCTACTTTGTCTGTTTCTTGAAACGATGTGGTGATTATACCAGTTCATCATGCATCTGTTATAAATAATAATGTGTTTTGATAATGGTAATACAGAATACAATGGCATTTTACGGAAGAATGAGACTGAAATGTCAAAAGTAATGTTATTAAAGTCAAAACAAGAGCTGTGGGGAAAAAGTTCACTACTCCATTCCTTAAAGTGGGCGGGGTCAGTCAGTCGAGTGTACTTTGGCATCGAAAACAAACTATATTCTAAGTTTTTAAATAATTTATTCAGTGTGTACCCCTAAGGCAATTCTGTACCTCATAAACCCAATTCGCACAGTTGACAATCGACCGGGTGCTGGCCAAACCGTAGCCAATGTACGGATGTACAGCTCCACGACAGCAGAAGTGAGTGTAATCACTTTGGATCTGAATGGACCAGAGACAAAACTTATTTTCCCAAGAAAATTTGGGGAAAAATTGAAGCTCGTTAATTTTATTCAGGTGACATTTTGTTAGGTATGTTTCGGGCTTGTTGACTGAGTTTAGAAGTGCGTAGCGCCAAGTGACCTTTTGACCTGTACAATATCTGTGGAGACTGCGAAGAATTAGCTTTGAAGACCATATTCAATGGGTCTCGTTGTTTGACAGCTACTGATAGATTTAGGGCAATGCTATCTACTAAATGAAATATTCGGCTGCAAAATAGTATCGTATGTCAAGCGAAGCACAAAATATTGGTTAAGGGCGCGAAAGCGGCGCCACGTCACTTTAGCCTTGGAAACTGTTATTTGCTAGGCGCTCGATGAGACTCCATCGGACGATCTGTACTTTTGGTCCTTCAAGCTAGTAATAGTTTTCGTAACAAAAAAAGTTTTATAGCCTTGAAGTCATTAAAGTGCATGAAATGTCTCTTAAACTGTTACTTGAGAAAGCGAGGTATGTCAGTGAAAAGACAATACCATCAGGCCCATGTTTGTCGACTGCCAGTTGCTTGGTTTTTAGTAAAATACTTCTAGAAATGCTGTATCAGGTTGATGTCAGTACAAAACTTTCTTCATGAATAAAATCATATTAAGCAATAAAGTGATTTTTCATGGTTGTTCTCTAATATATATATATATATATATGTTTTGTTCGTTCTTTATACAGCTGCTATATATAACAGTAAGCAGAAGTTATACCTGGTATCACTTGTTTCTTCAATTTGTAGCTCTTCCGTGACTTGATTGTCAACTGTTTCTTCATACAACTGTTATATGTGACTATAAACAGCAATAATTCCTGCTGCCTCTTTGGTTCTTAAATGTTCAGCTCTTCCATGACTTTATTGTACACTTTACATCTACCTCTTATTAAAGCTCATCAAATTAACAATTAATAAGTGTAACATCAGTGTAGCGAGACAGATGCTATGCACCTTCGATCAGGACTTCTTGCAGTGTTTACAGGGTTGTGTTCGTCATCTGTCATCTGTTAACTGACAGTCGAAGCGTCAGGAGGACCCTGTCAAGTCAGCTCGACCCTCGCTTGTCTGTGCGAGCTCGCCCTGCTATCTTGAAGCTGTCTGTAGAACCCGTCGGACGATGCATAGCCTGACATGCTTCAATATGCATCGCAGCCCTACTTCACATTCCACTGAAGTCTTTGGAAAAGGAAACAAGTCCATGTTTTAATCCTTGCCCGACTGTAAGTAGTTCCAATTAGCGACAATTTTTGCTTGGATGAATTGACGTTCGGGCCAGATATTTATTATTTATATATATATATATTCAAACGATCACTGTGATCTTAAAGCAAGGGGTTACAAAAAGGTGTCTAAATGCTGCTTGCGTGTAAATATTATTTGCTTTCTTCTACTGTTTGATTAAAGATATAAAGCCAAGGCCTGAGGGTCAGCTTGTGATTTTTGTTGGAAGTGTACATTTGTGTCTCTTGCCTGTCGTCCCTCTATTTTTTTTTCTTCCTTGAACTTGCACTTCATGCGCTTGCTGTATGTTTCAACTTATTTTGAACGTAGACAAGAGTTAAGTAATGTATGAAGGGAGTGTTTCTTGTTCTCTTCCACGTCCTTCGTCCTGAAAACTAATGCATCACGACCTGACAGACCAAACGCAATCGTTTTTGTTACTGAAAGAAATCGCACGTGTCCCAGCTGAGTGTACTTTACCGACATCAGTTCGTGACTTTAACAGAACATTCAGACAATGAGAATAACGGCCACATTGAAATCAGTTTTTAGAAAAGTGCTTTTGTCCCTCATCCTTGCCCCCCTTTGTACCTCTGCACGCCACCTGGTTGCGGAACCAAGTGATCTCGCGGCGAATGACGTGGCGCTGGGTGTGAACAGGAGGCAAAAATAAGTGTTCGCACCTGGACCTGGCGTAAGGTGACAGGTCCTACAGGTCCTACTGGGTAGAGCAGTAAAGGCCTGGGTTGCCGCAATGTTTTCTCGCTTGCCTTCTCCCCCCACCCCCTCTTTAACGACCTGAGTTTCCGCAAGGTGGCCGGTCCTGTTGGTTGGTTGGTTTATTAAGTGGGACAGTGCTTCCACCTTGAGGTGATTGGTCACTATGGGGAAGAGGGAGGGGGAGGACACAGAGTACCAGGAGAAAACCCCTGATGCCAGGCCCTGCAAACAGGAGTCACATACAAAGAGTGGAACTAAATGAGATCGGGGGCCAGTTGCACAACACATTTCTAATTTTAAACACTTTTAGGTCTTAGCTGTATTTAGATAATTAGTATAAAGTGCACACCACAATTTTATCATTTTAGAACTAAAACTGCTTTAAGTAAGATAAAGTTGTTTAAGTCTGACTTTCCTTCATGTCAGTACATTTTTTGTTTTTCTGCAATGCGTCAAAATGGCTAAGGAGAGATTTTGCTTCTTCAGAACAGTTTTAAGGTTTAGAAACATGTTGTGCAACTGGCCCCTGAACCCTGACTCTCTCACTGCAGTGGTGACAAGCGTTTTAGCCACTATACCACCGGGCGTTCCCACCGCTCCTGTAAGGTAGATCAGTAAATTTATTGGGCTCCCCCTCCTCCCATAATCCCCCTTCTCGTCGGATCCTGAATTGCTGTAATGTGACTTTCCTGTCACAGCAGTAATAAAAGCGAGACAAATTGAGAAAGACAGAGAGAGGGAGGACGGCGGAGATTTCTCGAACAGATGAAGTACTCGCAATATTATTCGAAACACACCAAACATGTTACAAAGACTCCCAGGAATGTAGTACATGCTATTGACGGGAAAATAACAAATCTTAAGGTGCATACACGCGCACTTCTCTCTTGTCTGTTCACCTGTCTTATGTCTCCACCTGCGAGACCTTCGACCTTGAAATTATACCACTTGTCTTATGTAGTTTATCCCAACACGCACGCACGCACTCTCACACACACATACACACACAGAGAGAGGCAAACAGAGAGAGTGGGGCTTGAATGTTGGAAAGGTTTGGCGTCTCCAAGACATCGTCGTTGCTGAAGGTGCTGCCTGCTACCTGATGTCATGATGAACCGCTAAGTGCTGTCGGTCCTATGGACAGGATCATGGCGCTTTTGCATAAAACAGACAACGCAGACAGACAGTAAGGGACACACGAAATCTAACAGGAAAAACTGTCGTCAAGAGAACGCAAGATAACATGAATGATACCTAGCAAGAAGCTGCTCGAGCATGCGCAAATCATTAAAAAAAACTGAATCAGGCTGCAAATGTTCTGGTCCAAACCACAAATCCAGCCATTAGCGGGGGGAGGGCGGGGGGAGAGAATTCGGGTCTTACGACGAACCATCTACTAAGGCTATATCACGACAAGGCAGCCAGACTGAAAACAGACACCACATGCAGAGAAATAACAGAGTGCCCGGGACGAAAGCTGAACACAGAACAACCAGCCCTCACTGTTTTGGTGAAGGAACTAACCGCTGCGACAGAAGCTAACCAAGCTAACAGTGTCAAGGCGTTCAAGTGTCGGGTGATCTTTTCACAGATTAGGATGTGCAAAATAAAAGCTTGTAGCTCCACAAAGTCATTATTAATCTGGGATAAAAACAGATCAGTATATAACTGAATACATAACAAACATATTCCCCGTGGGACCCCGGGGTATGCTTGCCTAGCGAGCTTTGTAAGAAGAGGGTCCCTGCTGTCCAGCAAGGCATGTCGTAAGAGGCGACTAATGTGGACACCTCACCTAGAGGTAAATTAGGTTGTGGTAGGGCTAACAACCCCACCATGTAAAAAAAGCACGTTATAGAAACCAAGACTAGAGCACTCGTTACAGATGACGAAGGTAATGAAACACACCAGGGAACTGGACTTATGACGGACGACAGTCAAACCCGAGAAGGATTTACTGAAGCCGAAGCAGAAGTTGAGGGTGGGAGAGACAATGGAGAGAGACTGGCAGACTTTTGTGAAGAAAACAATCTACTGATTGGAGGTACACTCTTCCAACACAAAAACATCCACAAGGCAACGTGGACATCACCAGACGGGATCACAAAAAAAACAGATAGACCATGTCATCATCAACCGAAGATGGAGGAGCTCACTTCAAGATGTCAGAGCCTACGGAGGAGCAGACGTTGCCAGTGACCACACTCTTGTGATAGCCACAGTTTCTCCGGCAGACTGAAGGACCCAGCCACCAAACGGGCCTTTGTAGTGGAAGTAAAAGAACAGGCTCCAGCCACTAGGGGACCAACAGGAGATGACCTTAGAGGACTTCAATCGAGTCTTACAGGAAACAGGTGAGAAAATACTGGGCTTCCAACGAAAAAAGAAAGAACAGTGGATCAGAGAAGAGACATGGAAAAGGACAGAAGAGAGAAAGTCAACCAAGCAGAAAATCAACAACACCAGATCTGAACGTCTGAAGAAACAACACAGACAAAGGTATACAGAAATAAACAAAGAGGTAAAGAGGATGACCAAAACCGACAAAAGGGACTACATAGAGAAACTGGCAGATGAAGCAGAAGAAGCAGCACGAAAAAAATGACCTGAAGACACTGTATAAAATCAATAAACAGCTAAACAACAGGTTCAAAAACAGCGAATTACCAGTGAAAGACATGAACAGAAATGTTGAGGGAGAGGCAGAAAAACTACAGCGCTGGAGGGAACATTTTGAGTCAGTTCTAAACAGACCACACACCCCTCAGCTTGCAGATATCCAGTCAGCAGATACAGACCTTGACATCTGCACAGACCCGCCAAGCCTGGAAGAAGTAACAGCAGCAATCAAGGCAATGAAAAGCGGCAAAGCACCAGGGGCAGATGGAATAACAGCAGAGATGTTGAAAGCAGATGTGAATGTAACAGCTCCCATGTTGACTGAAATCTTCAGACAAGTTTGGGAATCAGGACAGATTCCCAATGGGTGGAAGACAGGGCTCATCTTCAAGTTACCCAAGAAAGGAGATCTTGAAGACTGCAATAACTGGAGGGGTATAACACTTCTTTCCATCACCAGCAAGGTCTTCAGCAAGATTGTTTTGTCAAGACTGATGGCAACCGTTGAGAAAGACCTCCGGCCCCAGCAAGCAGCCTTTCACCCGGGGCGATCCTGCTCTGAACTCATTTGCACGCTGCATCAGATTCTGGAGCAGAGCAATGAGTGGAACGCACCGCTGTACATCAACTTCATCGACCTGGAGAAGGCTTTTGACAGCATCCACCGCGAGTCCTTATGGAAGATCCTGAGGCATTACGGAGTCCCTGCAAAACTTGTCCAGGTCGTTGCAATGCTGTGCAGCAATTTCAAATCTCAGGTGGTCTGTGACATGGAGCTCACAGGCCCCTTCAACGTCAGTACTGGGGTGAAGCGGGGCTGCATTCTGTCGCTGTTCCTCTTCATCCTGGCCATGGACTGGATCATGAAGAATTCCACCGATAGAGAGAGGAGAGGGATCAAATAGATCATGACTATATCAGCAACAACAATGCTGGAAGACTTGGACTATGCTGATGACATTGCCCTGTTGTCACACCGCCACCAAGACATGCAGGAGAAAACAAATGCCTTCTCAGAAACAGCTAGAAACCTTGGCTTGAAGGTCAGCGCAAAGAAAACGAAAAGTATGAGAGTGAACGCCAGAGTCCAAGAAAACATCAAACTAAATGGAGAAGAGATTGAGGAAGTTGACAGTTTTACCTATCTTGGGTCCAAGATTTCAAACGCTGGGTATGCGGAGGTGGAGATTCTAGCCCGATTGGTGAAAGCCAGCCAGGCCATTGCCTCACTCAGTTGCACATGGAAGGCAAAAAACATCAGACTGAAGACCAAGCTGAGAATCTTCAAGTCGAATGTGATCAGCACCCTCCTTTATGGATCAGAATCATGGAAGATGACCAAAAACATCGGTAACAGGCTTGACGTCTTCTAAAACAGATGCCTCAAGCGCATACTTAACATCTTTTGGCCAAACACCATCACCAATGAAGAACTCCACCGAAGAACTGAAACCGAGTCCATCACCACGCTGGTTCAAAGAAGGCGTTGGCAATGGATTGGACATGTGCTTCGCCTGCAGACAGCAGACCTCTCCAGAATCGCCCTACGATGGACTCCAGATGGCCGAAGAAAACGAGGGCCGCCCAAAGGAAACCTGGAGAAGAACAGTGGAAAGGGAGATGAAAGGAAAGGGCTGGACATGGGTTCGCCTGGAGCGAGTTTCAGCCGATCGACATCAGTGGCAGGCTCTGGTTGAGGCCTTATGTGCAACTAGCATGAAGAGGATTGATTGATAACAAACATATAAATATGTATAATATATAATGATACTGATTGTACTAAATTTATCTAAAGTTTCTATTACTTGCGTTTGTAAAAATATTTCATATTTCTCTTCTCAGGAGTTATAGATCCTTTCTCTTTCCCTCTTGACTATTGCCAAAAGAAACTGATTGTTTAGAAACAACGAGAATGTTTTACACGAGCTCCAGAAATGTACCCTTGGTCACACGTTTAACAGTGTGTTTCGCTTTAAATATCTTATATACTATAAGATAATCCACCACTGGTCTAGAAGAATCTGCACGGAGGCATAAAAGCTAGCAGGGTTATCAGCCGCTAATGGGGCCTGCAAATCAGGAAGGTGTGTGAGCGACCTGTTAATTGGCAACACTGTGAACAGAGGGGTTTGGGGCCTGCCCTTGGTCCTGCTGCCAGTAGGGGAGAGTTATCAAAAATGTTGCTCTTTCCATTGTTACTGAAGGAGACACTAAGACTTTTAAAAGAATTCTCTTCCAATTTCGCCCTCACCAGACACATAAATACAGAAAAGCTCCTTGTGAACAAAACTGTAAACCAAATTTACACTTGTAACACAGCCAACGACATGAAACGAATTATGGCCAAAATATTTTTAAACTGCTTTGGTGCAAACGATGATGCTTATACATTTTTATGCGCAGTTCAAGAAAAGAATGAAGAGTGGGGAAGGTGATAACTTCCCATATGCCCAGTGGTGGCCACCTCCCGACTATTTTGGAGAGTTCTTAATTCATCAGTCATTTGCTTTCTTGGTCCTGCTAGGGCCTGGAGGACAGACTTTAATGTGACTGATACCTATCCTTAATTTAAACTTCTGATTATTATTCTACAGCAAAACACGCATTTTCAACTGATAGTAACTGATGTGGGTGGGAGTCGCCGGATATATATATATATATATCTAAAACATTCACAGTACCCAAGACTGACCTCCCAACCGGTGTGTAGACTTCTGAGGGATTCATGACTACCTGTGACTCCCAGTGCACATGCAGACAGGGAACACAAACAAAAAGACAATGGGTTTCAGATCCGTCTCAAATGTAGCCCCGCTTCTGTGGAAATCACTTTCCCTCTCAACCAAGGAATCTGATAGTCTTGCAACTTTTAAGAAAAAACTGAAGACCCACTTGCTTCAAATGGACTAGGTTTTTTTTCATCATCTGCATTTTGTTGTCTGAACTTGAACATTATTTTGACCTGCAGTCTGATGGGATCAGTGCGCATTGAGTGTATTTCTGCGATGCGGAATCTGGCGCATTATAAAACGACATCATCATCACCATCAAGCATGTAAATTAACATTTTTTGTGAAATATGTTCTCATCAGATGTGTCGAAGTTGATTCTGATCGTGCAATTAAACATTTGTAATCTAACGAAAATATTGAAAACGAATGATCAATGTGACCTGTCTAACAACCCAAGGGTTAGGGCCGTTAGGCTGATGATGGTGTATATTTGCGGTGTTGTGTTTGTTGCATTTTGTTGAATTTGTTATGGTTTATACGGTAGTGCTAATGAGGCGACTTATGTTTTGTCTTATATTTTACAAAACTGTTGTGAGTAACAAACCTTAATTCACTGTGTTAAAGGTACGTGTACTAAGTAAAAAGACATTTGTTTTACTTGAGTTACTTTGGCAAAAAAGCAAACCAAAAAAAGCAAACAAAAAGAAACAAACAAAAAAACCGAATAAGGATGTAAAAAGACATAGCATCATCGCGCATACATAGACCTTCCCCGTGGTGGTGGTTCGCAGTCACCCAGCACCTTCAGCAAGGCAACCTTCTAGTAGCTTTCTTTGAGTCGCTGTTCGTAACCAATATACAATGTGGTCCGATGTTGATATTTAATTGTAACTTTACCTCCTGACAAATTTGTCTTTCTTAAACTAAGGAAACAGTTGTGAATTTTTTTAAAAACTCAATTCGACACAAGAACGCAGTTAAATATTTCGATCAGTTTTACAAAAATTCGGACCAAATACAGCGTTGGTGATGTATATTCAAAAATCAAGGATGCTGCGGTCAAAGTCTGAATTAAATATAATTTTATAATTAATATATCTATATGTGTGTTGAATACGATGAATGAGATTTTAATTGACAGCTGTAAATTTGTGTCTATTTATGGAAAAGTGCGAGTTGCAAGAATAGCCTTTCGTTAAGCAGGACGTAGAACTGGAGAACGAAAATGAGTCTGAGATTTCAATTTGGATATTGGACATTTAATACAAGCATGCGATTATACTAATAACAAATTATACGAAGATAAATATGATCGTTTCGTTTTTGGACAAAAAAAAAAAGGCCAAGAACGGTCACTCTGCCCAAAGTATTCCTCCGTTGTCAACATTGGCGCGAATTAGACATTGTTTTTATTGTTTCCTTTTTTTCAAGGTATTATTTCAAAGATGTCAGGACCAACTGCTGGTAAATCAGCGAAGTCATTTCGACGAGTAAGTTTTGTTTGATTTTAATTTTTTTAGATAGATTTTTTTTTTGTATTGGTTGAGTCTACGCCTGGCACATGGCGTCCCATGCCTCCCCTAGTAACCCCTCCCCCCCGTATTTTACATTGATTTATAGGCATTTACATTCATATGTATAGCATTACCAAAAAAGACTTATTGTGATGAAATTGGATGTAACGCAGCATTGTTCTCAATGCATCGGGATTTTTGTTTTCAGATCATTGGACAAAAGCGATCGAGTGACCTCTCTTAGTATATTTACACAAAATGGAAACTCTCTCCCTGGTGAAAGTAAGTTAATATGTTAATGGATCCTTATTCCGTTATGAATGTTTTACATTTCACTTGAATATGAAACTCTTTCATGTGTTGCTGATTTATTTGCAGTGTCATCTGGCTGTGTTCAAAGCAGGGTCATAGTTATGGTGTATGTTTCCATATGGCATGTTGATGTCGACATTTCTGTTGATCGGAAAAATGACATACACGTGTTGTTGATAATAAAAATAGCTAAGCTACTGAATACATTGCTGAGATGTTTTTGTTGTGTGTAAATTCCTGTATCAACCTAGGCAATAAAATAAAAGATTGAATGTGAGAGCTACAGTAAAGGATAAATTGCTCCATTAAAAATATATCTTGTTAGATACAGTATTGGTTGCACTGTGTGGATTATGTTAATTTTCAGAGCAAACCACTTTTCTCAAACCCATGATGAGGAAATGGAGCAACTTAGGGGAGGGAGTTAGGAGAAGTTTCCAAAGGAAAGCTCTCCTGCAAAAGCAGCAGCTTCCTGATACACAGGAAGAAAAGGCTGCCTACCTGCAAAGAGTATGCAGGGAATTACAAACCTTGGTATGTAACATATTAATACAAAACATATGGTTTTATGACTGGCTATTAGTATAGTTCATTATACAGTAGTTCAGTAACTGCAGGTAATACTGAAGTGGGAAAAAAATGACATGAAACTGCTTAGTTCATTTTCTTCTCATTTTCAGACTGATTTCATGAAGCAGCTGGGATAGACATTTTTTAAGATCTCAACAGGAGACTCTACTATAGAGTCACCAACTCGCCAAGCTGCCCCGGCTGCCTCAGCTGCACCAGTTGCACCAGCTGCCTCATCAGATCCCATACCACAAGTCTGCCAACAATCTAATTATCCAGAAAGAAGAAACCTCTGGTGGTGGGTTCAAAATTTATTTAATGGATTGTATTGTGAGTTTCTAGTATTACTGATGATGCTGTTGTTTACTTCATTGGGTAATGTGTAAGTTTGTAGTACTACTGAAGATAAACCAGTTTCTCTGTCTTCTTTTTTTAAATTTTTTTTTAATTGTAGTTGGTTACTTTGTTTTCAGAGGAAGCCACCGGAAACAAGGAAAACTTTCGTTATAAACGCCACCAGAGAAAACCAGAGCTGGCTGTGACTGGTAAAGAACCCTTTACATATGGATTACCTGCACTGCATGCAATACTGAAGCAGAGCAGCTTTATCAAAATGGTACCTTTTCATACAGGGTGATTAACTATTGCTTTTTCTTGTTCTTGTTGTACCTCAGGCTCCCAGGATCATGAAATTAACATATAGAAATTTTCCTTTTTGGCCAACCCATTTTAATGAATGTTACTGTAATCCTATGCATTATTTGTTGACAGTACATCAGAACCAGTCACACCAGCATGTGTAACCACAAGTGCTGATGTCAGGTACTGTGAAATAAATTTTTTTGTCATATGATATGGATGCGCTCTTCTGTTTGGCACATAATATAACAAAATAATGTGTCCTACGTTTATTAATATATCAACCAATAAGTGTTGCGCTGCAGTGCTAGATAATAAAATTAAAATAACTTTCAATTTTTTTGTGGACATGTATATGTGTTATGGAATCTTATGAGAAGGAAAAGTTTTATTTCTTTGTCTGGTCAGAGAGGTGTCTCTGAAGGAGCAATTCACTGCTGCTGCCTCCAGCGTGTGTGAAGGAGACCACAGTGTTGCCCTGTCACCACATTGGAGTGGAGATGTCGCTGTTATTGCGTATGTATTTAGATTTAGTAAAACATTAAACTGTGCAGACTAAAAATGTCCTTAAGATTTTAGCAAAGTATTAACTGACATTAATGACTAGATCCTAAAGGATCAGGATACATTAATTAGTTGACTGATATGCTGGTGGCACTCAATCTGTCTAAAGAAATGGAGCTTGTGGTGGAATAAATGTTATTAATTGTGAGAAGCAGTAGTTGTACTCTGTGAGACTTATGGAAATTTGGGACATCTAGTGATCTCATTGTTGACTTGTTT
The DNA here is from genome assembly GCA_004794655.1 of Marisa cornuarietis. NCBI lineage: Eukaryota > Metazoa > Mollusca > Gastropoda > Architaenioglossa > Ampullariidae > Marisa > Marisa cornuarietis. Next base: position 477,493 of record SMMW01000068.1, read on the forward strand.
TCATGCAGTTAAATATCATCTGGAATGACAGTACAACTGCTCATGAGAAGAGTCAACTTGAACACAATATCATGCTGGCGTGCAAATTGTAACCTGTTGCTTATGATGACTATGATAACTAGCATGATTTGGTGCAGCTTTTTACCTGAAGCGTGATAGTTGGCAGTATCACTTTAGAAAATGTGCTTACATGTGTATATGTGCCTGCATGCATGCACACAAAAGGTCATGCATGTGTGGTATATGTCATGTATGTATTGTGTGTCATACTGTACAGTATTACAAAACAAAATTCTTGTGCAGGCCTGGGACTAAATCATGTTATATTTATCTGTGGTCAGGGAGGTTGTGGAGGCCACCCCATTTCAAGAAGAAGATATTAGTGCCCCACCTGTCCAGGATATCACCGAAGTCCTTGTTCTTGTGTATGTATTATACTCATAACATGGAACAGTTGAGTTTGAAAATACACCCACAATTTTAGCAAAATAGTAACTGTTGTCAAAGTTTAATGATCACGTTTAATAGTACATTAGGTGTTTTTCTTTATGCTCAGAAACGTGGTGCACCTTCTGGTTCTGCTCTCTGAGGAGACGCGTGGAGCGGTTGATGTCCCTGGTTAGTATACAGAGATTTCTTCTGTATGCAAGTAATTTAGAATTGTGCCTTTGACATATTGTGCAAGAATGTATTTAGTTCTTCCTGTTAAGTAATGTAAACGTTGCTTTAAAAACCTATCTAGTAAAAGATCTCATAATTTCACTAGCTGGGATCATTCATGGATCATAAAATCCTTCTGAAGCTTTGCAATGGATATTTTGTGTTAAAGTGTTTCATGGAGTTCTTAGCTTGGTTTTTCTCTCTTCCTTTACAACCTTACTAGAGTCCAAGCAGAGACCTCAGGAGGGACATGTTAAAGTGTCAGCAATGAAAAAAGATGGTTAGTAAACAGACATTTTAACAATTATGTTATTTTTCTGATGTTAGTTGGTCAGTTACTGTGCAGCATCTTTAATCACATGTGGGTTGATTGAAAATGTTTTGATATACGCATTGACATACTAGATATGGATCTGTATGTCCTTAGTAGATTAAGAGATGTTTTGAGTTGGTTGATTGTGGAATATTATGCTTTTTGATTTCTTGTGCAGCAACACAAAAACCCATGTGGACAGCTCAAGAAGTGGAGGCTGTAAATGAACATTTTGCGGATGAGCTGAATGGAAGGCCTCATCCACATACAAAACATAAAAAAATTATGTAATTTTCAAAGGACACCATTTGCTGTCCAAAATTACCTTTTAAGAAAAACATGATAGCACCAGAACAATCTCAGCTGTTATAGGTGCTACAAATGGAGTAAAATATACTTTTTTTCTTTTACTTGCACACTTCCATGTGTAACCAGAACAAAAAGGAGTAGCCGGGGAATTTTTGTTATAAAAGTGAATGATACTCCCCTTGTGTCTAAAACAATTTTTCTGCTTCATAATTTTAAAATGTATTGGTACTATTAATTCTTCCTTTTTATTTGCTTCACATTTCAGAAAAGAGAACACAACCAAAGCCAATTAAGGTAAAGGTCGTCTTGTCACCTTTGTGAGGTCATTAGGGAGGAAAGTGACCACGTTCTATTGTTGCCTTATTATTCAGTATTATTTAATCATTTTGTGTACATACATTCTATTTGTTAGTCGGTGGTTACCATCAAATAGAAATTTATGTAAATGTGTAAGTGGTTTCTGATTTACCTATAGTGGCCAATGGATTTTGAAAACAGAAGTGATTTTGAAAATGTATAAGGATTGAAGTCTCATGTTAGATATCATCTTTCCGCTCTTAGTCAGAACAGCAAATAACATTTAAAGTTTGTGTCTGATTTCCATTAGTCTGTGAGAGCCCTGCTAAAAATGTTCGTGGCTCAGTGTAGTTCCTACAATTGAATCCTTCTTGCAAATTTGCTGTTTTTTATAGTGTGTTGCGATTTGACATTACCTACATTTGAGTGATAGTTACTGTGTAAACTGTTTCATTTTGAAATAAAATGAGTTTACAAGTTGTTCATATCTTTGTTAATGTTGACCTGTGATCTGTACACATGCAGATCCATGAGCAAGTGACAGTGAAGTAGTGCAATAGTAAAAGAAAAAAATTTTCACATGGGGAAAAACTTTGTATAGAAAGGCTGAAGAGGGGTAAAAATAACATATCTGCATGTAGTCGTCTTCAAAGTGGACCACATTTTGCGATAATTATTTACTGTGGCATGAATTGCGTTTATACAACAGGCACGCTCACTCATACAGCAGACATACACTCGTGCAACAGACACACATAGAAGATACAGACACGTTAAGAACACTCACAGTCTGGACAGGGTGTTAGATTTGTCTCTGTTTTGAAAAAAAAGTATGTCTTAAGTTTGGACTTTACTGTGGTTAAAGAATCAGACGAAGGCCGACATGCAGTTTGTTCCAAGTTGATGGGGCTTGACAGGACTGTCCGTACGTCTTTGTCTGAGTAAGTGGGATTTGAAGAAGCCTAGCTGGTGTCTCAGAAGATTGAGGAGCAAAGAAGTCGTGCGGGCATCTAAATGAGAGTCAGGAGAGGTACTTAGGGCCAGTGCTAGACACAGCGGAATTAAGTGGAAAATTTATAGGATATACGATCAGAGACTGACAGCCAGCAGAGAGAGCGAATAATGGGTCTGGATGATCTGTAGATAAGATGAGCACCATTTTTCTGGATCCTTTGAAGTCTATCAACTAGATGGGAATGCCAGCTAATAGGGAATTACAGCAGTCAGACCTAGCGAGCACAAAGGCACAAGAAGAGAGTTTTGGTTGCATCAGTGGTGAGATAATGACGAATCGCACCAATCCAACGAAGTTGAGGGTAAGCAATTCTACAGAAGGTGAAAATGTTGAAAAGTCAAACTCCCAAGACACCAAAACTGTGGACAGAGATGGAGGACCTGCTATCGCCCAAAATAGGCAGGTGTGGCGGGCCCTTTCAGCCGCCGCGTCTATCCCTTGTGCTCTCCCCAATGCCAGTTGCCAGGCAAGGGATGACTGACTGGTACCAAGAGCGAGTTGTTATGCTGACAGAGTTCGCTATTTTGGCTTGAATGGAATGACGTCCATTCCTTAATGTTTGCCAACCGGCTGTTTACGGTTCACCTCGGTGTCGATCCTCCTGCAAGCCAAAGGTACTTTGAAGGATGGCCTTAGATTGCCATGCCAGGCTATATGGTAGTATGAGAGCAGACGGTACCACTTCATTTTTGCGAGAAGTCTTTCTTCTTGTCCCACGAGGGTGTCAACTGCTGTCCGGACACTCATTTATTTCGCTTGGGGGAAAGGGGGAATTGGTGTTTTACACCAAGCCAGCAACTAAAATTATAGCATGTCATGGCAGCCAACCCTGTACACAGATGCCACATGCAGAGCAAAAACAGCTGAAGCCCAACAGCCAACCCTCACTGTATTGGCAACAGGCACTAACTGTTGTGCCACCGGACCACCCTTGTTTCACCTGGGTCTAGCCTTATTATGTTTCTGAGACTACTGCAGTCTTTGTGTGCTTATTTTATTGTTTTATATTTCCATCATTTGTTGCAAAAATAATGCATTCTTCCTCATCCTCCAAAAAAGCGACATTTTGGCTGTATAAGTTATTGGCTTATGAGAACTGTTCACTAAACATGTCCCACTATAGGATTCCTTTCTTCTCACACAAGTAGTTTCAAAGTTTCAAACTGAATTTTCTCAAGTGGAAATGTGGAAAATGTCTTCAGACAGCGTTAAAGTGTAAGCACTGACTAAGGAATAAAAAGCAATAATATACTGCTTAAAACAATGAAAAGGACAATTGTATAGTCAACCACTGTTTTATGCCAATAAGCAGTTTCATGCTAATAATATTGAATCAAGGTATTTCTTTATTCATTAAATGAAACATTATCAGCCAGTTTCCTGTTAACAACAAAACTTGGAGCTTTGGACACAGATAGCCCATGTTTTTCAAAATCAGAATTGTGATATAAGAGAAAAAGAAAGTCTGATTGATTGATTTGTTTATTTCAGGGTCAATGCCCTACTGAAGGGGCAAGAGCACAGCCATGATAAAACAATGTTACAAACAGTTAATGACAATTTTACACTGACTAGGAAAAGTAGCTATGCAGTTACCATACATAATAATCCAATCTTGAAATTATTCTATAGCAGAACTGTTCCTAACTTTAAATGCATAAAAAAAGACATAATGAAAAATAGAAAAAAAGGAACGAAGTCTGAGGCTGATTTCTGACATAAAAACAATAAAAAACTAAATGTTTCACAAAACCCACACAAAAATCATGATCCAGAAAGATCAGCTATAACTATCACTATTCTCATCACATTTCCCCTCAACATCTTCTGCCTCGTCATCTTCTTCAAGTCCATCCTCCACCATTGACACAAATTCATCTTGTTCCAGACTGGAGATTTCCAACAGCTTGGTATCCATCAATGGATAAAGTTCTTAAGTTTGAATGGATGCTGAGGTGCTGGACAACTTCAGTTCAGCCAGACGCTGTTCATATATAAATATTTGTTGATACAACAGTGCACACAAGCATGTGCTGTATCGTCTGCATTCAGAATCAATGTTACCTGCTGTAGGCTGCTGACCAGCTGGCACAGTGCAATTTTTTTTGGATTAAAATGACTTGCAGTAGCTGCTTCCCCTGTCAGAAGGTCCCTTTCCTCTTTGCAGCATGCAGCGATATCTTTTATGCATATGAGTTTCCTCTGAATGTCAGAGATCCCTGGTAATTTGGAAAATACCTGAGAGTTCTCAGAGGAAACATCTTTAAAGCTAAGGGTTGCTGGCAAGGTGGAGTTAACGTTGCTATAGCTGTTGTAGTTAGTGATTATCAATTTCATTTTCTTGTTAAGTTTAGCAACAGTCTTGCTGATCATCTTTGCCACCTCCTGTCTTCCTGGAAATAAATGCTAATATTAAGAGTAAGCAAAATTTTCACTTTCAGCTTGTTCATTGTATAGATTAAATATAAGTGTTGTGATCATTTCTGAGCAGTCTAGTCACAGTCAAAAATAGCCCTCTCTATTCTGCTTTTCTATCAACTGTACATATGTGCTGCATGCAGCTGTATCAAACTGCTCCTCCTTTCTGCAGCAACAGCCCTAAGCTTGCTGATATGGGTTCTGCAGTGGCTATCAATGGCACTGGACAAAGCCTGCTTATACTCTTCACTGTCATTCACCATCACCTCATGGCCATCATGTTGGAATCTATGAACCTTTTCAGCAAGCCTGTTGATTAAAAAAAAACAACAGAATTGTGTTGTTAAAAGCACAGTATTTATATCTATATAGATAGGTATATTACATATTATAAATTGTACTTAACATTCATAGTTTCACAATATAGTTTTACAATCACTAATCAACACATCACAGCAGTAGCCATGCACAGGAATTCTAATAAAAATGTAGGCATGTTGCTAGTCTCTGAAGAAACAAACATTCTAAATAACCAGTTTGATCACGCAAAGCTCATAAAACTGTAAACTTAAAAGCAATGTCACCTAAAAACTTCAGGGTTTGTATTCTCTTCTTGATTCAATTCCACATTTAAATGTTTTTATAATTGCATATTGAATGCTGAGTAGCAGTAGCAGGAACAGTTACACATTCAACAACTTACTGTTTTCTGTACAGGTCATAAAGAGGCAACAAATATTTGTCCCTTGCCGTCATTGACCCTGAAATCAAACAAAATACATACAAATGATCACTAAAATTAGCATGTGCTAATCAAGGAAAGCTGGCACCATAGAAATTTGGGCCCTCATTTTACATAAAAATATTGAATACAGATATATATACCAAAATAACAAGAGCACTCAGAAAGTGTAGACCTCCACCAAGGGTCATGAAATCAAAAGAAAAAGATTTTCCCTCCTAAAAATGAAAGCAGAGGAAACTTTGTAAACAGTCTGTGAAGTTTGTAACCAATCCTATCAACGGAAAAAAACACACACATACTCTAGCAAAAACATAACCTGCTCGGTGGAATTAAAAATAAAATAATACTAATGAAGTGGAAGTTTACAAAAAAACATTATTTTAAATCTTACTGGAAGTTTTAATTTGATAAATACAATTTTATTGTATGGTTTACTGTTTATATTTTGAATTACATATATACAGGGGGACCAAAATCTTTTAAGTACCTAGGTCCTCTAAGGGTCTTAATCAAGCCATGCAAATGACAAAAGTCAAAGAAAGTCTCAAATGATTAATACTAAACATCAGCACTGTTTAGGTGTCGTTTCACACTGATTACTTACCATCTGCTACCTGGCATGCAGTTTTTTCTTCAGACTGCCATTGCTCAACAGTTGCCAGGTTCACGGGCTCTAAAACCAAGTATACAACATAATAAGAAAAGAACAATCCTTTTTTGGGGCATGGGGGATGGAGAATGGGTCTGATTTTACACTGAAGAAGTAACAATAACTTACGAAAAATTATAGACAGAAAATGCACATCACACATTACAGATGTCACAATAGTAAGAGTACAAAATATTACCTGCATAGTCTTTGGTTCAACATACCCTTCTGCTCTTTCATATGTTTATCCAGTTGCTGTTTACTGTCTCTCTCTGTAATCTCCAACTTTTTTAGCTTGTGCTGAAAGTGCTTGCCTATAAGAACAAATTGAAGAAGCTTTCAAACCACTAATAATAAAATACTGCCAGAAATTCTGCATAAAAAGTAAATCAACAAAACTCTAGTCTATTCCTTTTTTGTACACACCCAGTTTCTTTCGAAGTTTTGAAGCATAATGCAGCAAAGCATCATTTAACAGATCCACTTGGCGCTGGGCCATCATTTGTTTTGTGATGGTGGCGAATTTTCATAAATATGCCCACAGCCTCTCCATGGTTTCCCCATCAGTTAGGCCGACACCTTTAGCTTTTCTGGGGCCATATATCAGCTACAGCAATAAACGTACATCATAAATGTCCACTTCATGCTGCTAAGTTTTATCAGCTGCTCCAAACAGGCATTCATTTTATTTTCTTTCAGTGATTTTCAGTAAAAAGATATCTGACTAGATTGGGTAGTTACTGTCATGTAATCACATCAAAAGGCACAAATTAAAACATGCAATAAACATAATACGCATAACAATTTTTTTAATTTTATATTTCACTGAAATATACCTGAAATTTAAAATATGTGTTTCATTTATGTTGTCAAATTAAACTTTTGTACTCATATGTCAAACTGACCTAAACCCTAATTTGAAGACGGACATTCTCTCACCTGACAGGACATTTTGTAGCCATAGCTATGAAATATTAGAAGCACAAAATTCACCCATGCAAGATCAATCCTGCTGTTTTTCTGCATAACAATAAAGGCAATGTGAACATGAACAAAGTTTATCCAACGAATAACAATACATTGCATATTTATTATCGTAAGTTTCGGACTATAAGCCGCGACTTTATTCCTCAGCTATAAACCCTGTGGCTTAAACAGCGATTCGGCTTGTTCGCGGATTTTCAGATTCCAATCAAATTTCTGATGAACTCCATGTTAAAGTGAAAACCAAATTAACAACAAATTAATCACTCTTCAAAGTTCTAGAGTATTTAAATTTACTCAAACACTTAAATTATTAGGTACTTTAAAGCCTAATACATAGCAATTAAATATACCTTTCACAGTGTTTTAAATTGAAAAAAAAAAGATGAGGAAACTTGTGCCACAGGCACAACTAAAAACTGCTGTTTCGTCTAGCTTGATGGTCTGTAACTTTGATCTTATATGTTGTCGCCAGCTTGGAAGTTGCTGCAGTCCTGCAAAGTAAATGCGCGCACACACACAGAGGTAAAAAAAAATATCTATCTGGATATAATTACAAGTGTGTACTTTGGTAGTACAATCCACTTGATTGTAAAGTGCTTCCATCATAAACTACACAACACTCTTGACAATTTTGAGTGATCTTACCCCTTCTCCTTTCTTTATGCAGCATTTCTCTTTGGCTAGGAAGTTATCCACTTCCGTCTGGTCCATGAAACAGTGTCCCTTATGGAATGGTTCTCCTAAACTCCTGCCTGATGATTTTTTCCTCACTAAGCCAAAGTTTGCATCAAGAGATAGAATCTGATGAGTTGACTGCAAACAAATATGTTCCACTGAAAAAAGGGTTCAAATCATGTACAGATTTCACATATAAATACTAACAGATAATAGAAGAAAAAGCGCAATTAAATTTCAAATTACTCAAAGGTTTTTCAAAAGTAACAAAAATGTTTTTTTCATCACAGGCTGGGCATTCTGTTCCATTGTCCAGCTCTTTGCTGATGTGCTGGACATGACTCTTCTCATAGTAGTGCCTTATGAACATATTGAATGAGTCTGTAATAAAGGATCTATATAAACTATGCACCTGAAACAAAATAGAGGAAAAATTGTTTGCATTAAGCATAATTTAAGAAAACACCCATAGATTCTCATGCATTAATATTTCATAACAAGCACTTTTGTGCTGCTGGGCACAATATTTAAAACAATATCTACAAGCTAACCTGGCTTATGTTCAGACAATTGATCCGGACTTTATCCATCTTGGAGGCAAGTGCCTCTACAAATCCCTTTACTTGCACCTGGCACTCCAGTACCAGGGCTTGAAGCCAGGTCATCAAGTCTAGTGTAAATGTAACTGAAGGTGTGTCTAGAGATGCTGCCCAGAGACAATGATGAAGGAGTGTAACTGCTTCTCCCTCACAGGCGCAAAATTGAAATGTAAACGTCTGTAGCCGACCTGTATAGCAGAAAAAAAAATTGTCTCCAGAATTATAAAGTGTACAAAATACTGATTTTTTGGGGTATTACAGAAAGCCCAACAACATTTACAACTCAGTTACTTTTTGCTACATGCTTGCCAAATTTAAATTGTTTTTACAGTTGGCCAATAATTGTAATGAAATCATATTGCTAAATCAACAGAACCTTGCATCCCTATCACAGTCACCGCTCTTGTACTTTTGCACCAGTTAGACTGTATGTGGTCCTCTCCTACCAATGTTGGCATGGCTGGTGTGTATGGCACAAAGTAATAGCCCTGTAAGAAAAATACCTACAGAATAAATTACAAATAACACATACAAGTAAGAAGGACATCAATGCAAGTGTCCGGAAGGCACATACAAAACTACACTACTTTGACATAGGGTAAGACGTGACGTCATAGGCCGGTCTATGTTATTTTGTCAGAGGTTTGGGGTAGTGTTAGGTTTAGGTTTAGTTTATTAGGTACATTCGGGCAATTGAGTGGAGCGAGCAGACGACAAATGCCGCGAGCCATTTTATGGCCGTCGCGTCTTACCCCATATCAAAGTTGTAGCAAAATGCTTTACAGCCCGCTCCTTAACCAATAATGTGCGGCGATAATTTAACTTTGGCATTTTAAATCCTTCGTAAATTACGCTTGTACAAACGGAAGGCAATCTGCAGGCCGGAAATCAGTTATTGTCGCAACAGTATTTGCTTCAGGGATACTACTACTAAAAATAATAATTATAAGAGCTTGCAAACGATCAAAATATATAATTAATAAATATTTTTATGGAGCGCTCACCTCTACTTATTACAAACAGTACCAAATACTAACACATTTCAACAAAAACAATAAAGAAACCCATGTTCCGATTGGTTGCTTTCCATACCATGATCGCACTAGGTTACGAAAGCGACTCAAGAGACCTGCTTTAGTTTAAGAAAAAAAAATTGTCAGGAGGTAAAACTACAGTTAAATAGTTATATCAAAATAAACCTGCATATCTCTCTAAAATTCTAGCCATAACCTGTCCGAATTTGTAGAACACAATTGTCAAGAAGCAGACGGCATTATATTGGTTACGAATGTGACTCAAAGAGAGCTACTAGAAGGTTGCCTTGCTGAAGGTGCTGGACTGCGATCCACCACCACGGGGAAGGTCTATGTATGCGCGATGATGCTATGTGTATTAGGTGCACCACCATCATCATATACTTACTTTGACTATATTTATCCCAGAGGGCAAACAGTAGCAGCTAGGAGCTAGTTCCGGCATCTGGCTTTAGTCTTCTCCTTTGCTTTCCTTTTAAGGGTAAAGGGCGAAAATCTTCTGGTACAAAGTGCCTGCTACAAACCTTTGTCCACCTTCCAATCTGAAAAAAAAATTAATGAGTTATAATTTTCATAAACATTTACCAAAACACATGTAAGTGCATTGCACTTATGATTTTGCCTTTCTTATAGCGATATGGACAAGTTTACTTTAACTGACTACAAAATAATATTGGTAATATATGTCCACCTTTCTCCGAATTTCAATATAACAGTACTTTAATAATATGTACTATAGTAGTATGGGGTATGGCACGCACAGACACAGGTACACACACGCATTGCACACACACACACACACAGGGATAGAAAGGTAGGTGACATACCTTGTGACCGAAAGAAAGTGGGAGGGGGTTGGGGAAAACCACTGGCCGAATGGCGACCCGGCCGAAGGAGAGCGGAAGGGGGTCGCCTAGTAACAAGGACAGGGCTTCTGGAAAAGTCGGGTGTGAGGGGAATAAGAGGGTGAGAGAGGGAGGAGAGAGGACAGTCGAACGGAGAGAAGAGAGGTGGGAGGATCGCCCCACCAAGGAGTTGTTAGAGCTTGATGTATATGCTTTCGCCTAGTCAGACCTATCCTCTGACACAATAGTAAACCGGACTCAACCCACGACGGTGTTGTGTAATCATTGTGGTGAGACTGAGAGAGCGAACCTCAACCCACCCTGTTACATTTTTGGCGCCCAATGTGGGGCACTGGGCGAAACTTTGAACGAAGCGAGTGAAGCTTAGTGCCGAAAATGGAATTGACAGAAGAGGAAATGCAAGTGCTGGAGGCCTACAGGAATCTGGCGGTGAAGCCCACAGCAGACACCGCCGCTAACCTACAACAGTTGATGACAGACGATGCCGAGACAATGGGAGCCACATTGTCGAAGGCGAGCGGGCCGCAGATACCACGACTGCCACCCTTCTCTGGCGGGAGAAACAGCGACACGGCGCTCGACCTCTAGAGGTATGAACTGATGTGTTTACGGGGACGATATACTGATGACATTGTGTTGGAGGCTGTTCGCCGTTCATTGAAAGGAGAGGCGGCAAGAGTGGCCATGCGTCTGGGCCCGCAAGCTACACTAGACAAACTGCTAAAAAAGTTTGACAGCATATTTGGTCTGGTGCTATATGACCAGGACATACTCGGCGCCTTTTACAACGCGCGCCAGGAGGCCGGGGAGGATGTTACTCAGTGGCGGTGTCGCATTGAAGACACACTGACACAAGCCCTGAATGCGCGCCTCATTGAGAAGCGGGTGTATGATGAGACGCTGCGCTGCAGACTATGGGGTGGCCTGCGTCAGCCCCTGAAGGACAGGACTGCCTACTAGCCCTACAAGTTCGAGATGGAGGCCGACGTGGATAGTCTATTCCGCTTCATACGGCAGGTGGAGAGGGACGCCGAGGAACCAGCCCACAGACCAGGTGCTGGTAGACAAGCAACAGCTAAAGTGGCACAACCGACCCCCATCGAGGACTGGAGGGCGGAGGTGAAGAAACTGTCGGCGGAGGTGCAGTCGTTGCAGCGCCAACTGCAACAGAGGCCAGGCGACGGGCCCGCTGCCAGCAAAGAGCCAAAGCAGCGGCCGCCACGCCCCTCCTATGAGGACGAGGGGCCGACATGTTTCAGATGTGGTGGCAAAGGCCACATTCAAGTGGGGTGTCGAGTGCGCGCTGACCATCTGCGCACACCGTTAAACTACAAGCTGGTCTGCAGAAGGGAGCAACCGGTAGGCCAACGCACGCCAGCACGCGGCCCCGGTTGGGAGGAAACATTGATAGGACCCAGCACGTGTGTAGATGTCTGTATCGAAGGTGTAGCCACAGCAGCGCTACTAGACACGGGTGCCACTGTATCGACTGTGACGGACACATTCTATCGTCAGAAACTGGCACACCTGGCCATCCGTCCGCTTCAAGAAGTGTTACACATTGAGTGTGCAGATGGCCGACTGCTCCCGTACATAGGGTACATCAAAGCAGACATACGAGTGGAGGGAGCAGGGGGCGGGGCTGACAGCCTCCCTTGTCTATTGTTGGTGGTATCATCGACCAGGTACAGCGACAATGTTCCAGTGCAGCTAGGTACAAATGTCCTGGAGCAACTTATGCACCAGGCACAAGAGAAACATGGACCCCAGTTCCTGCAGGACGCACAGCTGCAACCATCACTGCATCGTTCTTTTAGTTGCCTAGCGATGCGAAACAGAGCTCTGCGAATGAATCGCAATAGACTGGCGTACGCGCGCTGCTTACAGACCATCAATCCAGTCAACGAGGTTCCGTGCGAACGCCCCACAGGCAGACCAAGGCGGCACCAAACTGTGTAGACTCAATGACTATCTCGCCACATCTGACAATGAAACAGAAGTCGAGCATCGAAGACATGATTAGCAGCCACACCGAGAATTTTGCAACCAGCAAAACGGATGGTGGCCAGGTCACACGTGTGAAGTGCAAAGTAGAGCTAGCAAACGCCTTAAAGAAAAAACGGACTCGTGACCGCACCATGCTGCTACCAGTGGGCAGCATATTAGAGGATGAACATCAACAAGAAGGTGCGAGAGATCACTTGCCTCATCGCAGGTCACGAAAACCACACCGCCCGCTCAGAAATGACAACAGAGCAGATTCATCGGCCCGTGAAAGTGAGAGCGACAGCGACACATCTAGCACTGTGCTCGTACATACACGGCCATCAGCCACCAGGTCAAGAGGGCAACCGATGGCGAGTGCAGTTAGTAGCGAGGAAGAGCAGGGTAGGGACGAAAACGAGGAGCTACCTCGTCCAGTCCCTGATCCAGATTTGGAAGCCACCACGCAGCCTCCATTGCCTAACCGCACTAACGTCAACGACAGGGAAGTCCCATCCGCTCAGGAAGGGGGGAGAGAGGAGGAGGAGGGCGCCAGGCAGCATACGGTGGTCACACCACCACCGTCACCACACCACGCCCCTCGAGTGTCAGCAAGGCCACGTCAGCAACCAGCGTGGATGAGAGCAGACGAATTTGTACTTCGCCAGCAGCCGAGCCCAGACGACTGCCTGAGATGCCAGAAAATTAACTTGTTGCTAAACAAACTGTCTGCAGAAAAACTTCCTGAGACTGTTAAAAGCATGATAATTGAGGCTGTCTGGCCACTGTTGTAAACACACACAAACTCGCACGTTATTCGGACTTTATAAGGAAAGGACTTTGACTATATTGTGATTGGATATATGTAGATTCATTTACTCTGTATTTATATATGTTTGTAGTATGTTTATATTAGAAAAACCGGGTTGCAGGTTTAAATGTCGAGGACGACATTTCTCCTCGAGGGGGTGTGTATAGTAGTATGGGGTATGGCACGCACAGACACAGGTACACACACACACACACACACACACACACACACACACAGGGATAGAAAGGTAGGTGACATACCTTGTGACCGAAAGAAAGTGGGAGGGGGTTGGGGAAAACCACTGGCCGAATGGCGACCCGGCCGAAGGAGAGCGGAAGGGGGTCGCCTAGTAACAAGGACAGGGCTTCTGGAAAAGTCGGGTGTGAGGGGGATAAGAGGGTGAGAGAGGGAGGAGAGAGGACAGTCGAACGGAGAGAAGAGAGGTGGGAGGATCGCCCCACCAAGGAGTTGTTAGAGCTTGATGTATATGCTTTCGCCTAGTCAGACCTATCCTCTGACGCGCTAGTAAATCTGAACCCACGACGGTGTTGTGTTTTCATTGGGGTGAGACTGAGAGAGCGAACCTCAACCCACCCTGTTACATGTACTCCCTCAGAAAATGTATGTTGGTATACGCGATAACGTTTTCGGTAATACAAAATAACTATGCCAATATGCAGTAAGTTAAGATTACAAAAACAACAATTATTCTAAAATCAGAACTTTAAATCTTTAGACTGGCTAACGATGATTAAAATGGAATGAAGAAAAAGTGATGTAGCGAGTGAAGAAAACGATAAATAGTGGTTAGAAATTCGATCACGTTTACCCGAAAGAGGGGTCCTTCGTCTCTTCGAATTCTTATAAGCCAAAGCTTCTTCATTTGCTCATCCTTTGGAATTTCATGGAAGGACAATGTTGGACATTTATATGCCTTAACTGTACAATGTACATTGAGGTACACAGCAAATTCGATCATCATTTTTATTTGTAAGAGCCCTCATGCTTTGAAGAATGCTACGAGAATAAACAGCAAAACCGGAAGTGGCCTACCGTGCTTGCTGGGTGAAGGTCGTATAAATAATAATAATGAAGATTTGTATAGCGCATATTCACACTCATAGAGAGCATGCTCTTAGCGCTTAAAACGAGAAAGAGACGTGGACTACGTAGATACAGAACAAAGGGGACGAAAGAAAACGACAGTACTGACGACGAAACAGAAAACAAAAGGCATCAAGTAACAGGAACAGAGAAATATAGTGATTCTGCGAGAAAGATGGGTAAAGTAGCAAGAGGGAAGGGGGGGCGGGGTAAGAAGGACGAGCATTGTGCGGACTGTGTTAGGAGTAATGCTCAAGGAAGAGGTGCGTTTTCAGTGCAGATTTGAAAGATTCAGTTGTAGGAAGGTGGCGGGTATGGAAAGGAAGAGAGTTCCATTATTTTGCAGCACAGTAGCCAAAAGTCCTGTGACCATATGTTGTTGTTCTGTTGACAGGAACAGTTAGGATACGGTCGTCAGACGAAGAGCGTAGTTGTCTGGACGGAGAGTAAGGGATGAGAAGTTCAGAGAAATAGTCAGGACAGGAGCCAGCAAAGAAATTAAAACACAGCACAGACAGTTTGTACTGAATGCGAGAACGGATGGGTAGCCAGTGTAGAAAACGAAGGAGAGGAGTGACATGGTCCCGTTTCCTTGCTCTAAGCACCAGACGCGCAGCAGAGTTCTGTACTCTCTGGAGTCTCTGAATGAGGTAGTCAGGGCAGCCTGCCAGCAAGGAGTTGCAGTAATCAAGTCAAGAAAGAAAAAAACGCACAGACAAGAGTGTTGGTAGCGCGTGTAGAGAGAAAGTGACGGATAGCACTGATCTTACGAATCTCATAATAGGCAGATCGACAGACAGATGCTACATGTCTATCGAGTGTCATGTCATCAGTGACAATAAATCCCAGATTCCTAACGGATGACGTGAAGGTGATGTTGCTGTCGCCCACCTTGATGTGATTGGGCAGACTGACGAGTGAAGGTTGATGTCTTCTTCTATGGCACAAGAGGGCTTCCGTTTTATCATCATTTAGTTTAAGCTTGTTTTTTACCATCCAGCCCTTGACATCACTAATACAAGCTTCTAGAGAGCTAATAGCAGAGTAAGACTCAGCCGGCGGAGTGGAACAGTAAAGCTGCGTGTCATCAGCATAGGATTGATGAGAAACCTGGTGAGACCGGATGCATGATGAAAGCATGAACGTTGATCTACATCAACGTTCATGGTGAAAGGGGCTTAGTATACAGGATGAACAGAACTGGGCCAAGTACTTAGCCTTGGGGAACACCACAGAACAGTGAAGCAGGGCGAGATGTCTGACCATCAACTAACACAGTCTGGGTCCTATCAGTGAGATAGGAGTTGAACCATGAGAGCACAGGTCCAGAAATCCCGTAGAGGGTGTGGAGTCTGTGAAGAAGCAGTGAGTGGTCTATAGTGTCAAATGCAGCAGACAGGTCCAGTAGGGTTAATGGAGAGACATCACCACTGTCAAGAGCAGATAATATGTCTGTTGTTACTTTAATAAGAGTGGTCTCGGTGCTGTGGAAAGGTCTATATGCCGACTGAGCTTGTGGGATAAGATGGTGCTCTTGTAAGTAGGCCCAGAGCTGTGTCAAAACTATTTTCTCTATGATCTTAGAGAGAAAAGACAAGTTGGAAACTGGACGGTAGTTGTTCAGGACATTGACATCAAGCGTGGATTTCTTTAGAAGTGGCCTGACCACCGCATTCTTGAACAGAGATGGGAAAACACCTGACGACAGGCTGACATTTACAATATGTGTGATGGCAGGAAGTAGAGTATCGAGGCTCTCGAGCAGAAGGCTCGTGGGCATCGGATCTAACTCGCAGGTTGTTGCTTTAGCTTTTAGAATAACCGCTTTCACATCGGTCTCAGAGACTGGTAGGAACTTGGTCATGGAGCATTCTGGGAGGACATCACAGGAGATGCTGTCAAGCGCCGACGCCGAGTCTAAAGATGATCGAATGTCCGATATCTTGCTGGTGAAATAATCACTAAAAACTTGCGGCAGCCGTGAAGCAGGGTAGGCAGTGGGCAGTGGTGTTGCTGTCTTAGATCCAGTCATTTGAGTGCAGATGGCAAAAAGCTGTTTGGAGCCCGTATGCATGCATAATTCTCCGAAATAGCGGTATCATGTGAATGCGGTGATGCACGTACCGACTGTAGCTTGCACAACATTTTGACCAGTTCTACAGCGCCAAAAAAGTCTCACATCGTGCCCGTAGCCTTCCAGGAAGAGTTTGTTTGTTTGTTTGTTTGTGTTTAACTAAGGCTATATCACGGCGAGAAAAGGTATTCTTATTTAAAATGTTTTGGGACCAAAAACTCTCAAGTAATATAAATATGACATCGCAAAAATTAAGAAGCCACACAAAAAGCAGTAAACACATTTGAGAGGCGGGAACATGTAAAAGGAGGGTTGTGGCCCAAAAAAGCCACCAACATTCCAAAAACCAAAAACTATCAGGGCATAAAAAGCTTAAATCTTATGATAAAGCCCTATCCGCCTTAAAAAGGTAAAAATAGCTGCCGATGGGACGGACCTAAACAAAGAAAACAAAGAGTTTGCAGTAAAAAACTGCCGGCGGATACTCTGGAGTCCAGGGCAAGTAAGTAAAACATGTACAACATTAAAAATTCCTTGACACCAAGGACAAACTGGCGGTGGTTCACCTCGTAAAAGGTGCGACTGCGTGGCATAGGTGTGTCCTAGTCTGAGTCTGGAAAGAACTACCTCCTCCCACCGCACAGGACGGCATGAAGGCAAGCGGTCTGAAAGAGAAGGAAGGGTGGCCTAGGTAAACCATACAGACTTTATCACTGAGACCTAGGTAACCAATACAGACTTTAGCACTGAGACCTAGGTGAACAATACAGACTTTATCACTGAGACCTAGGTAACCAATACAGACTTTATCACTGAGACCTAGGTAACCAATGCAGACTTTATCATGATCAGCTACATTTTCAGTTTTATGTTGCTTATTTTTTGTATTACCTCTTTTAACGAATAAATCCCTATTTTTTATTTCCTTCTTACTTTTACCATTATGCCAGCTGCAAATGTTAATAACCACCAATACAATGTGATAAAGCTTACAAAATACTGAGATTGTTTATATTATTTGTTTTTTAAAGCTACGCACCTCCCATAACTAACCTAATAACATTTACACGAGTTTGGTTCTATATTTTTTATAATTTTGTCTGTAAAAGGTGAAAAAATTTCATTAAAAAATTGTGGGAGCATATTAGAGCATCGAAGCAAAATGATTGCTTAGGCAATAATGAACAGATTTATACGAGTAGGCATGGTTGCAGTGCTCTTAACTTTTAAAACTTATTGTTGGTCATTTTTGAGACTTTCGATGCTACTGATGGTTAAAAGTTACAAAAAAAACTGTTTTTATCATTTTAGACGTACTCTTTCAATCTATACATACTAGATTTCATCGCTGCGTGTACTATGATCCTCTTAGGGTATGCTGGTAATATAACCAATTTTATGTAAAAGCAAATCTGTACATATAAAAATTCAGAATTCTGTTCTCATGTGGTGATGAAGTTGCTCCCTGACGTCTGGTCACTGCTTTTGTTGTGATGTTTCATTAGAGCCACTGCTTTTGTTGTGATGTTTCTTTAGAGCCACTGCTTTTGTTGTGATGTTTCATTAGAGCCACTGCTTTTGTTGTGATGTTTCATTAGAGTCCCGTTTCTTCTTCTCCACTGCAGGAAAGCATGAATTCCAGGTTTCAAACAGTTGTTTAACGTATAAATTATACCTAAATTTTAATTATTTTAATTATTTCTTCAAAAGGACAATGAACGTAAAAACAATGCAGCACAGTTATTAAAGTTGATAGGGAAAACATCAAATGTTGCCTTCATTTGACAGTCTTTAAATTCCTGGATTTATTAGTCAGTTACACAGGAACCTAATTTGTTGGTTTGTAACTTAAAAGCTTTTAAACAGCAACCAAGTTTTTAAGACGTGTTCTAGAAGTGTTGTTTTTTTTTAAAAAAAAGGGAAACCTGCACTAGAAACCCTTTCTGTAACACAGTGTCTCTCTGTCGCTTTGTACATCTGCCAAACTTATTATCCTCTGTCTCTGTGTACACATTGTTTTGTCTGCCCAAAAACAGTGTATCAAGTCTTTGGTATGCCTTTTCGTCTGTCAGTCGAATCAACATAATAAACTGGTCATGTATATGTTTAACCTAAATAACTATCTCTTTATACCATCTGTCTGTTTTCAATTACATGTCGGTTTGCTTTTCAATTTTTCGTCTGACTAGTAATTTCCACTTACCCTTCTGATTTTTCTTCTTCTTGACCTGATCTGCAACAGCAAATATAAAAATTCACGTGTACTTCCAAAACTTTACCCTTGAAATATTAAGCAAAATAGCTAAGCTTTTTATGAAGGTAGAAGCATAGCACAGTTAATGCACATTTTTTAGATACACACATTTAAATCAACAACTCCGATAATACTGTGAGAATACAATACAATGCATCTCTTTTTTTATTTGTGTCCACAGCAGAGATGGAAATTTTTCTTTGTCGACAAAGATGAAACAAGTCAAACACAGCCGCCCACTCAACTACACTCACACTTAATGACTCAGCGACAATTGTCAGAGGGCCACCATCATTAGTGTCACGTGCTACGGACAGGCGTCGCAACTGATAAGGACTTGGGGAAAGATTTCTTCTTGGCGACAAGTTGTTTCCATTTGCAGTCAGACGATAGAATTTTAAAATGGTGACAGCGAATTATAGTGGTCTGTGATGTGTGAAGATTTATTTATTTTTTCCTTCTCTATGCTACGAGCGTACCGCAGTTTTGCAGGCACCTGACATTATTAAAAGCAAACTTACTTTGAATTGTCTAATTATGATAACATCTGTCAAGGGAGCGTTTATGTCGCTACCTTCCAACTAAATAATGTACTCTGTCTGCAGCAGTTTTCCTTGAGAGGTGTGTCAGACATGTCTCACATGTACTAAAAAAAAGTCGTCACTGTCTTCGTGTCGTTTTATTAGGAATGTGTATAAGTCCTATCATTCTTCTTTACTTTCAAGATTGTTAGCAGTTTGGTCTGCCGTCAGACGATGTCATCAACTGTTCAAGGTATACAGTAAGTATTTACTTACGCTTCTGCATCCTCGTCTCCTGCCCTGCAGTAGAAAAAAGGGAATCCCAAGACAATATTATCAATATTGTAATTTTACCTAACTTCAGCAGCGTTTCACAAGAATTAACTGATACTAGATTACCATATGCAGATAATTCATTTCATTTCAAAATTAAAAGCATTGTTAAAGAAATAAGAACTGTGAAAACATGTCTTAATTGCCATATGCAGATAATTCATTTCATTTTAAAAGTAAAAGCATTGTTAAAGAAATAAGAACTGTGAAAACATATGTTAAGAGATAAATATCAAAGTCGCCAGTGAAATAGTGAATTACATTTCTCCGACACTTTCTTTCTGTCATTTTACTGAGAATGTGTATAAGTCCTATTATACTTCTTTACTTTCAAGTTTGTTAGCAGTTTGGTCTGCCGTCAGACGATGTCATAAACTGTTCAATGTATACAGTAAGTATTTACTTACTCTTCTGCATCCTCATTTCCTGCATCCTCGTCTTCTGCATCCTCGTCTTCTGCATCCTCGTCTCCTTTACTGCAGTAAGAATAGGAATCCCAAGACAATATTATCAATATTGTAAATTTAGGTAACTTTTGTAGCGTTTCTCAAGAAATGATACTAGATTACTATACACAGATTATTCATTTCATTTTAAAGTAAAAGCGTTGTCACAGACTAAAAAGAAAGCTGTCTTAATATATAAATATCAAGCCGCCAGTGAAATAGTGAAATACATTTCTCCGACAATATCTTTTTGTCGTTTTATTAGGAATGTGTATGAGTCCTATCATTCTTCTTTACTTTCACGTTTTTAGCAGTTTGGTCTGCCGTCAGACAATGTCATAAACTGTTCAAGATATACAGTAAGTATTTACTTACTCTTCTGCATTCTCATCTCCTTGACTGCAGTAGAAAAAAGGAATCCCAAGACAATATTAACAATATTGTAAATTTACGTAACCAGCAGCGTTTCACAAAAAAATGATCCTAGATTACCATTTGCAGATAAGTCATTAGTTTTAAGTAAAAGCATTGTCAATGAAATAAGAAGTGTGAAAACATGTCTTAAGAGATAAATATCAAAGTCGCAAGTGAAATATATTTCTCCGGCAATGTCTTTTTTGTCGTTTTATTAGGAATGTGTATAAGTCCTATCATTCTTCTTTACTGTCAAGTTTGTTAGCAGTTTGGTCTGCCGTCAGACAATGTCATAAACTGTTCAAGGTATTTATCTCCTTCACTGCAGCAGGCAAAAGAATGCCAAGTTAAGTCAAAATGTCCATTTTATGAATTAAGGTGTTTTCAAGAGCTTTTCACCTGAAATGACACTCGATTTCATTCACAGATAATTTAACGCATTTTAAAGTAAAAGCTCTTTCACAGAAACTGAGAAGTGTGAAAAAAATAATGAGATATAAATATCAAGTTGCCAGTGAATTACATTTCTCCAATGCAAGGGATATTTTTTCTGTTTTGTTATCTGGGTATATTAGCCCTCCAACACTTCTCTACTTTCAAGTTTGTGAGCAAGTCTGTCTGCCGTCGTCAAATGTCATAAACTGTTAAAGCATACAGTAAGATTTTACTTACCCTTCTGGAGTTTCCCTTTTTTCACTGCAGTAGCCAAAGAAATGCCACGATAAGACAATATTATCAGTCTTGTAAATTAAGATCATTTTGAAAGCATTTTACCAAGAATGAGACTAGATTTCTGTAATCGAATAGTCTGTTGCGTGTTAAAGTAAAAGCATTGTCACAGAACGTTAATGAATATGATTACAAAGTGTTCCTTATTGTTTTACATTTCTTTGAGTATGTGACAAAAGTATCCTAAGTCGCCAGTGAAATACATTTCTCTATCATTGGTTCTGTCGCTTTGTTAGTCCATTGTATTAGCTCTTAAACTGTTCTGTACTTTTAAATTTGTTTGCATGTCTGTCTAATCATAAACTGTACAAGGTATTCAGTATGCATTCACTTACCCTTCTGGATTTGCCTCTACGTCACTGAAAGAGGAAAAGGTATGCCAAGTTTAGACAATAATATACATCTGATAAAATTTAAAAGTTATAAAAGTGATTTACAGAGTTTATTTTGGGACCAGAGCCAGGCTTAGTTTGCGTTTATGTGGAAGAAATAATACGAAACACCTTCTGACGCGTTTGTGAGAAATGGCGTGCACGAGTGTCTTGACACCTGTCCCAAATACTTGTAAATTCAACGTGTTTCATTATCATTCTCTCTTCATTTCTGAAGATCTTACCCCTAAAGAATAATCATCTGTTTTAAAGAAAAGAAACAATTTGTTTTAATTGACCTAAACATTTCCCTATCACTCTGTCTTTTTTTCAGTGACAAGATATCACGAAAACATTTACCGTTGGGCCTGACGACGCTTTCTCCACACCATGAACATCACCAATCCTGCAAGATACTAAAGATTAAAACATGATTGACAAACAGGGGCACTTCTGTGTCTCAGATTGACAATCTCTTGTTTAGTTTTCTCCTTAAGTTAGCATGAATATTCAAAACTTCATCATTATCATCATAAGCAGAAGGAGCAACATGTCCTGTAACCTCATTGGTGTGCGAGAGGGACACTCAAGTTTTCTACATTTTTGAATAGCTTGAAGGACATGTCAGATTACTCTCGGCTGTTGTGTGGCTGTTTGTTTTTTCTCATTTTAACTGTCTCCTTACCTACGGGAAAGGATTTACAAAATATCTGTAGATCCTTGCCTGGTGTATTGCCTTCGTAAATCTTGGAGATTTTGAAATGTGCTTGAATCCATTTAGTTAACATTTCTTCTCTGTGGCCATGGCGTCTTGGAAGAGCTAAAATATTTTCTAATATGCTCCTCCATATTATTTATTCTTGCTCTTTTGCAACAATGTCTTTCTAAGACGGTTGCCACCATCCAAGTCAAGTCTCACGTGCCCATCAAATAATGAAGTGCACTGGGCTGACTTGGACCTTCCAGTCGCCAAGCACAACCAGGATAGTTTGGTTTGCAACAGATAGATTAAAAACGTCTTCAGAATCATCGTCATCATCAAAGACAGGGCATGGGTGAGTGATTCTGAGAGGGAGAGCCTCTAAAAGACAAGTCGGCTGTTTGTACCACATGGTCATCAAGCTCCTGTTAGTCTTTATCAGTCAGTCAGTCGTCCCTTGCCTGGCACCTGGCGTTGGGGGGAGCACATGGATAGACGCTGCAGCTGAGAGGGCCCGCCACTCTTGCCTATTTTGGGCAATAGTCAGCAGGTCCTGTACAGGACGACCAGTCCAGTCTTTGACGTTCGTAAGCCAGTTCTTTCTCTGACCACCGCGGCGTCGGCTACCCTCCAAGGTGCCTTGAAGGATAGTCTTCGACAAGGTGTCGTGCCGGGTTACATGGCCAAAGAAGACCAGCTTACGTCGCTTGACTGTTGATAGTAGAGGTTCCTGGTGTCCTACGAGTGCGGCAATCTTGTTTCTTACAAAGTCGTTGGTTTTGTGTTCTTTGTATGAGATCCGGAGCAGCTTCCTCAGACACTTGTGCTCGAATGCCTGGATTCTCCTTTCTGTTTCGGCGAGTAGAGTCCACGTGTCGCATCCGTAGAGCAGGATCGGCAATACCAGGGATTTGTATAGCCTGTACTTGGTAGTGAACCTTATCTTGTGGCTATGCCAGATCCTATCTAGCCTAGCCATTGCTGCTGTTGCTGTTGCGATCCTGATGCGGATATCTTGCGTGGAGCTGCCGTCCTTGGAGAGGGTGGCTCCCAAGTACTTGAAGCTACTTATCTCTTCGAGCTGTACCCCGTTCATATAGATCTCTGCTTTGCCGTTGCCATTGATCATAACTTTGCTCTTTTCTGTGCTGGTCTCCATTCCATATGCGTTTGAGCTGTCTGTCAGTCTGTTGGTGAGGTCTTGCAGTTCCGTGTTTGTACCTGCTAACAGATCTATATCATCTGCAAAGCGTAGGTTGCAGATTGGTCTTCCACCGATTGAAATGGAGGTATGGTGGTGATGAAGAGCTTCAAGCATGATGTTCTCCAAGAATATATTAAACAGCACGGGTGATAGGGGACATCGTTGACGTACCCCTACTGTGGTGCGAAAGTAAGCTCCTATTTGGTTGTTGAGCAGTACTCTACTCTTTGAGCTGTTATACAACACTTCAACGACTTGGACGAGCCCTTCTTCAATGTTGAATTTCCGCATCACATGCCATAGCCCCTCGTGCCAGACTCTGTCAAATGCCTTCTTAAACTCAATGAAGTTGTGGTAAAGGTCCCGATGATGCTTAAGATGCTTTTCTATAAGAAGACGACAGTTGAAGATCTGCTCAACTGTGCTTCTACGTGGTCTGAAGCCAGCCTGTTCTACCGTTAGCAGCTCTTCTGTGGTGGTTCTGATGCGGTTCTGTATGACCGTCAGCATGACTTTGCTTGGGTGACTGATAAGGCTTATGGTTCTGTAGTTCTGACACTGTTTGCTGTTTCCTTTCTTTGGAAGGGGTATGATTAGTGACTGCGTCCATTCTCTGGGCCATTCCTTGCGCTCCCAGACTCTTTGGTACAGGACAGTTAGGGCCTTTGTAGTTGCTTCCCTACCCTGCTTGAGTAGCTCAGCTGGTACATTATCAACGCCTGGTGACTTTCCTCCCTTTAAACTATGTACACCTCTTTCGACCTCTTCCCGTAGGACTGGTAGGTCTGCAGGTTCGCTGTCTCTAGTCTGGTTGTTTTGGAGAATGTTGGCGTCGGTCTTCAGCTAGTATTTGTACAGGTCCTTGCAGTATTCTGTCCATCGGTTGAGTACAGCATTGCCTTCTGTGAGAAGGTGACCATTGCTGTCTTCGATGACTGAGATCTTCTGCTGGTCTGTCTTAGTGAGGGTCTTTAGAATTTGATAGGCCTTTTTGCTGTCACCTCGTGCCATTCCATCCTCTATGTCCCGGCTCTGATTTTCGATCCAGCTCTCCCTAGCTGCCTTCATCCCTTTCTTGATGGCACACTTCACTTCTTTGTATTTGGTGGCTGCTTCTGGATTGCTTTTCTTTTCTCTCTTCAAGGCCCTCCTTTGGTCACAGAGGTCTAGGATGTCGTTGGTGACCCATGGCTGTTTCTTATTCCTTTGTTGCCCTAGAACCTCCTGGGCTGTCGACAGTAGCACCTCTTTGATGTTTCCAGCGAGGGTGTCTACATCACAGTCCACCAGGTTCAGTGCGCCAAATCTCCCGCCAACCGTGGCCTTGAAGACTTCTGCAACCTTTGGGTCCTGCAGCTTCTCCAAATCAAAGCGAACTCGGGGAGTGTTTGAGAGTCGCTTCGCTTTCAGCCTCAGCTTCAGGTTCGCTAGAACAAGGTCATGGTCGCTGCCTATGTCAGCGCCTGGGTACGTCCTTGTCTTGGCCCTGTTGATGCTGGATTTGAAGCATCTCGGCAGTAGGATATAGTCGATCTGATTATGGACCAATCCGTCTGGTGAGTGCCACGTGGCCGTCCTTGATTTCTTGTGGGGATATAAGGCGTTGGCTAAGGTGAGTCTCTGGGTCTGCGCAAACTCTAGGAGTCTGATGCCCCTGTCGTTGGTTTCACCAAGGTCAAATTTCCCAACCGTTCCTGCCCGTTGCTGGTAGGCGTCTGGGCCAACCTTGGCGTTCCAGTCTCCAACCACAACCAGGATGTCCTTTTTAGAACTGCCTTCACAACTTTGTCCAGTTGTTGGTAGAATTCTTCCACTTCGTCGTCTCCATGTGTAGAAGTTGGAGCGTATACTTGGACAATGGTGACATTATGGGGCTTAGCTGAGACACGAATTTAGATCAGCCGGCTGGATACGGGTGTACAGCTGATGACGGCCGCGGCCACCTTCCTGTGCACGAGGAAGCCCACGCTGTACTCATGCCTGGTGTCCTCCCCACTGTACCACAGTTTGTGGCCGTCGTCCATCGTTGTTTCCCCAATTCCTGTCCATCTGACCTCCGCCAGTCCCACAATGTCCCACTGATACCGTTTTAGCTCGTGTGTGAGTTGATGCACTTTTCCGCACTGTTATAATGTGCGTACGTTCCACGTGCCAATTGATGCTCCTTCTCTTAGCTTGATTTCTGTTTTGGTTTCAGTCTTGGTCTTGGCAATACAAACTACACCTTTGTGCAAATTAATTGAAGCAAACTCTATTTGGTCAATTTTTTCTTATGCACTACGGCTGTTTTAGTAAACTACATACACTACATACATATTTTATCTGTTTGTTTTTATTCTATGACAGGATGTTTACTTTGTAATGTAGAGCCCAAACCTTTAGGGATAATGCAATGATGATGTTTTATGTCATAAGTGATTCCATCATATTTAACACATCCAGTCATGTCCAAACTAGATTGCCTTGGTTACTTGCACTGAGTTGATGGTATGATGAGCTCGAACAGGTTATTCCCTGGTGGATCTGGTGTTTCCAGAAAGGTCTGGCCCCATGTCATACTGCTAAGGAAGTCAAGAAGTTTGTGAAAAATAATCAAATAAACGTACTCAGTGGCCTGGAAACTCTTGTGACTGAGAACTTGTGATCTATTTGCAAGCAGCACCAAGACCCTAAAATCGAGGAAGACTGCTCAGAATTGGTGATTCAGTGCCAAATAGCATGAAATTGCTGCTGAAGAATCGAGCAGTCATAACATGGACTTGAACAAACTAATTTTTTTTGCTGTTTTCCGGGTTTGTTTCAATAATTTGCACAAGGGTCTATATTAAAGATCCCCTTGACTTGGCAATAAATCCCAAACCTACACAAAGTTTTAATTCCGGAAACAGTATTAAAGATCCCATGGACTTGACAATGAATAACAATCCAACGCAAAGACTGACTCAGGTAGTCCACACAGGCCATGCCTCTATCCCCATGAACCGTCTCATCATAAATGCGATTATTTCATTCACCCCTATAAAGCTGGGAGGTGAGCTCTTCTCATTTCTCATTCGTCCGCCCGAACTTCACGCTCTCTCCAGTTGTATCCACTAGTTCACATAGCCCGTTACTAGGACTGACAACGCCTGAAATTCAAGACAACGAGTCAGTACTTCTAATAAAAAAGGTGGCAATAAAAGCAACTGTCATTAAAGATAAACGGTAAGAAATAAAAATTTCATATAAAATATCTCTCATAATTGACGCATTCTACGTGTTGTGAAGAATATCTCTCTTGACATCAAAGCAACCAGCTTCAGGATGAGCAAGAAAGGACTTGATCCTGTCGGAGTACGGTCTTGTAACTGGATCATCGCCATCACGTAGCGAGGTTTAAGAAAAGAAAACAATGTCGGCACTTTGATCAAGAATAGAAAAACGCCCGATAGGAGATCAGCCTTGCAGACTGGGTTCACAGTCTTTGATTTTGTCATATGATTACTATTCATAAGGGCTGTAGTGATGGTGCTACACTCTTGCTTTCATACAAGTCGCGCGGACACGCGGCCAAACAGACCTGCGCAGGTTAGATCAGATAGCGGAACAGCGACCCATCTTTTTGTCCAGCAGAAGAAAGGGACGGCCGGTGTTAGTTCGCTCGGGGGGGGGGGAGGCTGGCCAGAGACCAATAGGTAAGCTGAGCTGGTCAGGATCATAAACCTACCGCAGGTGACCAGACTGAATGGAGGATGGGATTGAATGATGCGAGTGGATCGGGGGACAGTTGCGCCTGCTCTGTTTCTGATTGAACTGAAATCGTTCACCGCACATTCATCAGTGCAGGTTAGACGGGTGGCAAGTTAACGACTTGACCACTCTTTAGAAAGGGTAGGCACCCAGGTAAGATAACCTTGGGGGTGGGGAATGTTTCCCGACTTGGGTGGCGGTAGTTGTTTTAGACTAGCGTCGATGGGCGATTGGTTGTAGTACGCAGAGTTCTTGCTTGGGAAAGTTACTGACCACCTGTCCATCATGTACTTGCTGTGTTAGTGATTGGTCATAGGCAGGTAACGGTATGGCAGAGAGTGTGCGGATTTTGTAATTAGCCAATCGCCAAAGATGACGAACGCCGGAGTCGAGGGTTTAACCTTGTGTCAGCCGATGGATCGTCGTCTTTGGAATCTCGAGGGAGAAGGTTGTAGCAGAGATCTGTTCAAGGCTGTTCAGATTCTCCGCTGAGAGTTAGTCTGGGAATCGTGTCTACTTCACCACAACCGACTTCAGAGGTGCGATAAGACCCACTCTTGGTACAGAGTGCACAACGTTTGTATCACCAGTGGCTGTCGGTCGTAGACAGCAGAGGTAAAGTTGGTAGAGTAGCGTTGGTCCTCAGGCGCGGTTAAGCTCTGATCGCAGTCCGGCCTTGAGGAAGAGTCACGTGGTGGCACGCGGCAGTGCCAGAGTCTCTGTGTTCGTGGAAAAGGCAGCAACGACTGGCGGAGTGACATCTACGGATTTTCAGACGTCAAGACATCGGAGGGCCCTCCACATCGCGAGAGACATTCTTGTGTAGAGAGATAAGTGACGAGTGCAGTGTGTTGTGTGGTAGTTAAGCTAATTAGTCAGTGACTCACGATACCTGGATTAGCCGTAGGGAATTTGTAGCGGGACGTCTAGAAAACGAGTTGAATTGTAATTTGTGGCAATCATATATTGTGATTAGCGTGTTGAAATCTTGTTGATTAATAATTCTTTATATACACTAAATTGCCTTGAGTTTGTTGTTGGGGGCGTACGCTGGGGGCTCGGAGTCAGATATGATGATTCATCATATTAGCAATTTAGTGTAAGTGTTGCGTACACCGTACATGTCGACGTGAGATGGTAGAGGTGTTGAGAGGGTAATTAGTCCGAGCGATGGAAATTACACCCCTCTGACCATCCTCGCGTGTCCCTCTCCCCAAGGTTCACGACAGCTTTGAACAGGCACCTGATGAAAATCCTGGCTGAGACAGTGGGAGGATACAATGCAGATGTTGTGGTAGGGGGTAAGACACAAAACAACGAAATCTCCCAGTAGACAAAGTTTGCAAAACGGGAAAGAAAAGGTGTCCGCAGTACCACTATGGGGGTAAATTCAGGCTGCAATCATTAAAATGAAGCCTCTTCAGTCACCGTACTAAGTAAATAGGTAACTAAATAACCTAATTCTTCTCTTGGTCTCTCTATCATGTTCTCTCTCTCCTAAATGTTAACTTCTACAATACTGGCATATTCATTTTATAAAAAATCTTTAGTTAACAATGTCACGGACAAGTCCGTGCCATAGTTTTTTCAGACTATTTAAAGACTTAGAAATCTTATAAAAGGTGCTCGGGCACGGGATACTAGAAGAGAAGGGGTTAGACGTGCTTGAGACACGCGAGAGAGAGAGAGATTGAAGGATATCAAGCAGGAGGGTGTCGATCGACACTGATTGCGGCGCGATACGGATCCTGTGTGGAAAACCTCGCCCAGAAGTGGTCTTAATGGTGAGGGCGACAGTACCAGAAGCCTACCTGACCCAGCGGCTGGATAAAGTACTACCGTCAGGACAGGCGACGTTGTCTGGAAACCCACCGGACCCCGCAGCGTCTGGATAACTGACGACTATTGAGGACTATACGATACTCTCAATGAACACAACACGAAATTGCTGCAGACGAAAGAATCCCACAAAAAATGTTTCTTCCTTTCCTTCCTTTCCTTCCTTGTCCTCCTTACTCTTCCTTTTTTCACCTCTTCTTATTTTGCGTGATCTCTTTTTTCAATTATATTTATACTTTATTATTTTTTTCTAGTTATGTTTTTGTCTTATACTATTTTCGTTTTATATAAGAAAAAGTGTATGTGATGCAGTATCTGATAGCAGGCTTTTTTCGTGAGCTCTTCACAAAAATGTTAAACCTTACTCTTGTTATGGTCAGAATAATGTCAGAAACTTAATTTTGTCCACAGCAATCATTCCACAGAAGTTTCTCCTTGTCACTGACTCATATAACGGCATCCATCGCATAGACATCGACACGGGAAGTAATGTTACAATCCGTCCCAGTGGTCTACAGATCGCATATGGTATTGACTACGATCCAGTAGATGGTCGTATCTATTGGGCAAATGAAATCGAGAAGACCATTCGATCCGCTAACCTTGATGGCAGCGATGCTCGACTCGTTCGCAGGATTAGTGGAGGTAAAATCACACACACCCTGGTTATATGTTTTAGACATTATAAAACTCTCATGGCCATTTTAAAAATAATAATTATAATAATAATAGTAATAATAATAATAATAAAGTTATTTATATAGCTTTTCAAAAAGCAAGATTAAGCTCAAAGTGACTACAGAAAGGGAAATACACAAGAGAGACACAAAATGCATAATATACACAGGGGCATGTAATCAGACAAACTAACAGAGAAACATTCAACAGCAGCAAACACAAGGCCAAAGATCCTGAAAACAAAGCTCACCAGGGCAACTAGGTATTAGCTCACCAGCCGTTCTCTCGGGACTCATGAAATTTTATTATGTTCAAAGAATTGTAAAACAAACAAACATGTAAGGCACAGCCATTGGTTTTTGTTCCAGATAGATAGTTATCAGAAAAAAGTCATTTTTACCTGAATTTTTTTCAAGCTTGTTTTTTGTTACAGTTAGATTTCTAGGAAGGTAAGTAAATGGTAAATAAAAATGTTATTTTGGGATTAGGCTACCACACCAAACTTGGCCCTGTCATCACAAGATGTGGGTTAGATGTGGAATTATTCACTAAGAATGTAAACACACAGATCAGTGATGCATATGGTTCAAAAAGATAAGTGCATTCTATGTTATGGAGTGAAATCACAAAAAGCCAGATCTGTCACACCATTTTCGAAAGTTAGTGAAATTCTGCCAAGAAACAACCGACCAAACAATCCAAAGAAATGTTATAGCAGAAAATGATTCCTTAGGCTTTATACACAGTTCTATCACTCGGTTTACCTGTAGAAATACAAAAAATATGGATCACCTTTCGTAACACTGTCATGCTGCTACCTTAGTGCTCGCGGGGGCATTTGTAACAAAACTCTACAAAGCGACTCGTATGAGTTAAAAATGAGTTAGCAGCCACTTTGAGTAAAAAAATATAAGTTTGAAGTCGCTCATGGAACAGCAAAAATACAAAGCGATTTTCGTGAGCATAAATTTAATCTTTCAAGTGTAAAACATGTTCCAGGGGACAAAGAGATGAGACTGCAGAGGACATGGCTGTAAACTTCAACCTCACATCGATGAATGACACAGAAGTGTCATTGTAGGTCGAGAGAATTTATGAAGCTGTTTTCTAAACTAGAGTTAAAGTTTTGCTGCTGACATACAGATTAAAAAGTAAAACAGATACAAGATGGCGCAGATGCGTCAGTAGTTTCAGATATTCAGCAAAGTGGTCCACAATGAATCAGCATGGCAAGTAGCAAGGACATAGAAAACAATGCAAAAGAGAGCAAGTGAGTTAACAGAGGCACAAATCATCAGGACACACAGGCGAGACAGATTTACCAGCAGAAAGGAAAAGATGTGAAGAAAAATCACATTCTAGCTAATTAGACAAGACACAATACTGATAAAGATCATGTTTGTTTCCTTGTATCGATGTGGATATGGTTCACTGTAACAAAGTCTGGTTGCGGTGAGAGAAGTCGAGAAGACAAGACGATCACTGATAAGTCTTTACTAATACATCCTTCAGAAATCCTCTGTCATTAGTCTTATGGCTTTATGTTACTGTCATCTTACATTTTATAAAGACTTTCACCACAAGTTCTGTATACAGTGTAGCTATGTAGTTAGAAATAATTTACCACATTCATTACGGGCCTTAACCTTCCATTTTGACACCCAGATACGCAAGAATTGAAAAAATCATAAAAAAACACGAGTGGATGATACATCAAAGTTATAATTAAAGTTGAAAGTAAGAAGAAAGAAACTATTCTTACTTTACCCCATTGTTAAATGCAAAGGAAATTATAAAATTGTATTGGTATAAAGAAAATTATACACAATCGATCATCATTGCGATGTTAAAATCGATGAAGATGGTGTATTAATGGTTACACACCAAGTAGAAATAAATAAATATTATATTAGTCTCAGTAAAATTTTCAACTTTTACCTAACGCCTTCCTTTTTCTTTCTTAAATAATATAACTCAAAAATGTCGTTTACCTTGTTTGCACAGTATTGTGGTAAACATTATTATTATATGACTGACACAGGTAGGTGGCCCGGACTTTGTAGTTGCTGTAGGTGTCGATGAATTTTTAATTGAGGAAAGTGACGGTTTATTGTCAGTCAGTCAGTCAGTCAGTCAGTCAGTCAGTCAGTCAGTCAGTCAGTCAGTCATATGACCGACATCTGTCTTTGAGAGAAGCACGTGGATAGACGGGAGCATCTGACGGTAACAGTTTTTTCTTATTTTGGAGCAGGTTTAATTTATATTTGGTTCTAAAATGTGTGTTGCTGGTTCACTAATCGAACTTCTGTAAAGGTATTTCAATCAGTATGATTTGTTAATTGTCTTTAAGGAGGTTCTCTATGGGGCCTTTCTTTGGATCCTGTGTCGAGGCTACTATTCTACGCCGACGGGGGCAGCAAAGTCATCGGAATGATATCACTGTACAACAACAGTCATCACATTGTCGTCGATTCAGACATTGGTCAGCCTATAGACATCGAGCTGGACAAACTCAATGGGTGACTATAATAAGATTTGTAAATAATCAAAAACACATTGAGCTCCTAAGTGTTAATACTGTGACAATACTGACCAATAATAAAGCAGTTCATGTTAGAGACTTAATTCGTCAAATACATACAGATGAGCGATTTACGTGCTAATACTGATACAATCGAAACCTCGGAAAATAAATATAAGAAACAACAAAAAGAAGTTGTAAATGAAAAGAATAAAAGATAAATGAAATTAGAAGAAAAGGAGAAAGAAACAAATGAATTCTTGTGTTGAAATGTGAGAGATGCTCTTAGAGATATTGAGTAACTTTTCAAACAGACGAGATATGAACTTATTGTAAAATTACTTTCTAATTGTTTGTAAAAACAACAGTGTGATCTACTGGAGTGACTACAGCAAGAGTAAAATAGAGAGGTGTAACTATAACGGGACGGACCGTCAGACACTACTTTCCTCATCCCCGCATCTTTCACAACCACAAGGTCTTGCTTTGGACACAGCAGGTAAGATGTTTGATGTTTCTTGCACTTTTTAGCTATTTTTATGTGAATTTATTGAGATTTGTTTACTTTTCTTTTTACATTATATTTTATTCTTTTTGCTTAGTTGCTTCGAAAAGCTTTATTTTCTGTTAGAAAGTACACTTAATCGTTATACCCTGTGTATTTGAGGATTTGTCATTGTCTGCTTGTACTCTGGTTAAATTCATCCCTTTGCGTACATATTTGTGTCTTTCCATTCCTGATTTCCTTCATACTTACTTGTGTTTGTGTTCATGCCTATGTATCTGATGAATGAATGCATTAACGACTGCATGGGTGTGTGAACGGATGGATTAACTGGTGTGTATGTGAAGGTAGGAGACTTTACTGGGCAGATGGAGACACAGACCTGATAGGATGGACGGATGTGGACGGCAGAAATACTGGAGTTTATTTTAAACAGAAGGACTCATATTTTGAGGGCCTGGATATCTACCAAAATGAGTTGTTTGTCGTAGACTTGGGACCTGAACAGTAAGCGCTTTTAAGATTTTTCTTTGGCAAACAGCAGCAAAGGAAGTTGTTTTTAACATTGGGATGGGAGGTACAGGATAGAGAAAAAACCTTGTTGTTTAAAGAGCAGGCGATAGAGCTACATCTTATAGTACCTAAAATGATATTCATATTTTCTATTTGTGAAGGTATAGACACTTCAAAGAGCTAGTAATACACATGTTGATCTACAAATGAAGCTCTATGATGATTACTAAGTGTATTTTATGTTTGCCCTTGGATACCTAACTATGGCTTATTATCACCAAACTTAGCTTTTTTTAATTTAAGCTGTTTGGAACTGTGATGTGTGGAGCTGAAAGTTATGGAAATGTTGAATGTAAAATCAAGTGATTCAAACACTTTTTTTTCTTTTTATCAGTCAGTCAGTCGACCCTTGACGGGTACCTGTCGTTGGTGGGGTCGGGAGGGGCACCTAGACAGTTGATATAAGTTGATAAGGCCCGTTACTCTTGTGGGCGACAGTGAGCAGGTCCTGTACAGGATGACCAGTCTAGTTATTTACCCCATTAGGGGAGGTTAAGGATTCACTGACATACTTTTCTATATGTTGGCTTATTAATCTCCAACCAGATGACTCAGAATGTTTCGATTGTTTTCAAACTCGTATTAATATTACCAACAGTAACTTATAAACGAATAGGACTCATTATAAGATTAATTTACCATTTCAGAAAGTTCAATTTAAAAATATTCATTTTCTGCTTATGCAATAAAGACCGTTAAAATCTTTCAATGCTTACATTTTTATTTTGTTATTATTATCAAGTAAATGAAACAAATATATTTTGTAGTCCTGTTTCGATACTTCGTGCTATATATTGTATTTCTGTTTGTGTTTCCAGCTTTCACCATGTCAGTTTTTAGTAAACCAATAAATACAAGGAAATCTAATGCATATGAGATAACTAGTAAAAGTTGTACTCTCCTTGGTATTTTTATGCAGATATCAGGCAAAAACAACACATATCTATCGCATCGGCAAGAATGGAACGATTATGGCGACTGTAACAGTTAATGGGCGTTTACGCGATGTTCGGGTGTATGCCGAGGAAAGAACACATAAAGGTCAGTAGACAGTCTGTACTACCCGGAAATATACGGTATATGGGTAAGTCTGATATATAAATGCACAGGAGATTATATTTTTCTCTAATGTCCTCTCTTATTTGTCTGTGTTATATGTTCTTTTTATTATTCGAACCTCAAAAAGCAATAAAACTTTCTGTACACATATAAATGTTCTTCGCTCACACACTCGTTCATTCACCTTATTGGTCGTTTCCTCTACTAAGGGACAGTCTTACCAACCATGGCAACATCAGACCAATTTACACTCCTTCACTGTTGCGACAAGAGGTTTCCGATGTCCCAGAGTGACAACCTTGTTCTGTACTCAGTAAATGGTTTTACATTCCTTGTAGCAGATTCGTAGCATCCTCCTCAGGCACTTGGCTTCACAGACCTGTATTCTCTGGTGCATATTGGCAGGTATAGGGGCAAACATTTGTACAGTGAGAAGGAAATTTAGTGGAACTTGTACAACATGTGCATGACAGTATTTCATGATGACTTTGACAGCAGTCGTCTGAAAATGTTTTTACACACAATACTTTCAATGACACTGATTGGGTTGCTATGCCACCCCATGTCCAGCCTGCTGTTACTGTTGTGATAATGTCGCAGATGTCTGCTGTGTAGTTGTGGTTGAAAATGATGGGTCCTAAAGCTGTTCACCTCCTGGAGCTAAATTCTGTTCTTTACAACCTCCCCTTTCTTTGTGCCTTTGGTGTTAACATGACTTTGTTCTTGTTAGTGCTGCTCTCCTTTCGAATAGAATGTAATGGTGAAAACTGATTAAAGACTTCTCCTAACTTCCACGACGCTTTCAAAAGAATCACATTTGAAATGTTTTAATGTTTTTACCTAATCCCTCACTTTATTTCATACATCACATAGTAAGCAAAAGCAATAGCGGTAGTTATCTTAACTCTATAACCTGCTGATATGAAATTAGCTAATGGAAAGTTTAAACTTATTTTTATATGTTTATATGCATATTATCACTTGTCACGTTGTCTCACTTTTGGACTCTGGCCAATGCTCACTCACAAGCACATTCACTCTCTTCACATATTACAAATTATGAAAAATTATTGTATGAAAGTATAGAGATTATTAAAGCTTTGGCATCTTTGTGGTAAGTGTTTGTTTAAATCTAACAAGTAATGTGTTGTTGGTACAACAATACATATAATTAAAACTTAATGATCAGTTCCTTAATGGCTGTAGATGTAAAGATATTTATATAATGTTGACATACCATCAGGATTGTCAGATCCTTCTGTGCTTATTCATCTTTGATGTTTGTACCTTACAGCAGACAAGGGCTGTTCTTCTCTAGTTTGGAAATTAATCAAGTAAGCTTCTTCTTTAAAAAAAAACTTGTGTCATTAACTTTCAGATGTGTTTGTATTTGAAACTGTAAACTACGTGTTCATATTTTCAGCAACTACCTCACCAACATCAACAAGCGATCGAACAACAAAAAGTGAAAGTACAGGTAGTATTGAATGTTTTGTCATTTTATCTATAATTATATTTTTAATGTTTAGTTCCAACCCGTAACATGTTAATATGCTAATATGCAAAGGTAACATACCCTTTAATGTCCTTATGGATGTAGAACTGAAGATTGTCTAGATGTCTAGATGTCCTGTTGCGATATATAACCGATATCATTAATGCTTCTCTCATGTCTGGGCATTTTCCTCCCGAGTTCAGGTCGGCTGTTGTTCGTCCACTTATAAAAAAACAAAAACATCTTTAGATCATATCTGTTTAAGCTGTTACAGACCAGTTTCAAACCTGTCCGTTCTGTCTAAGGTTCTGGAGAAGATCTTTCATTTCCAGCTTATTGTACACGTGGAGCGAAATTATCTTATTAGTCCATTCCAGTCGCCTTACAGAAAAGGTCATGGTACTGAACTGCACTTGTAAAAATTGTAAACGATCGACTCCTCAGTGCTGACGATTACAAAATATCATCTCTGCCTTTTTGACTTGTCGGCTGCATTTGATAATGTCGATTATTCTATACTTCTACACAGACTTCAGCAGTCTTTGGGTATTCATGATGTTGCTTTGTCCTGGTTTTGATCCTGTCTCATGGACCGAACCCAGACTTGTTTTGTGTGTGTGTGTGTGTGTGTGCCCTAGCTGTGGTGTCTCGCAGGGATCTGTATTGAGTCCAATACTGTGTGTGTGTGTGTGTGTGTGTGTGTGTGTGACCTAGTTGTGGTGTCCCGCAGGGATCTGTATTGGGTCCAATTTGTGTCATATAACCTCCCCTCTGTCTGATGTTATGTCACGCCATGCCGTGTCACATGTGAGTTAAGCTGATGATCAGACTGAACTGCTACTTACTTGTCCAAAGAAATTTCTGATTAATCCTTCCCTTCCCCAGTCTGACTATAAACAACTCAACTATTCCTTTCTCCATCTCTGTCCGCAGCTTGGGTGTCATTCTCGATCAGAGCTCGACTTGTCATCAGCATATTTCTCATGTCTGCAGAATTGCTGACCTCAAACTTCGTAGGATCAGTAACATTCGTCACTATATCACCACTGATGAAACTAAAATTCTAATTTGTGCCTTTGTACTCTCGAGGATTGACTATTGTAATTATCTTTTAGCTGGAATTCGCTAATATCTTCTTGACAGACTTCAAAGAATCCAGAATAATGCTGCTCGCCACATCTGTAGACCATCTAGATATGAACATGTATGAATGGGTACATGATTCCATAGAGGGTTAGGGAAAGTATGGCAGCGAGGGAGAGGAGATGGGCACCGCCCTCACATACAACTGTCCCCGAGAAAAGTGGGGTCTCTAACTCCTCCCCCCCCCCACCGCCCTGAAAAGGTTAGGGGATGACCTTTAGCTTTTTACTAAGACAAATATGTATAGACAGAGGTCTTTCTCCTATCGAGCCTCATCAACTTGGAACAGATTACTCGTCAGCCTTCGTCACTCTGACTCTCTTACCACCTTGAAGTCTAAACACATCTCTTAGAAGTCTGTTGTAGAAGTGAGCGAGTCTGTTATATGTAAATATGGTTGTATGGTTGTTAATGATTTAGTCTATCTATGATTTATGTAAAGCGCTCTGAGCAAATATTTGGAAAGGCGCTTTATAAATCCTCAAAACATCATCATCATCATCATCATCATCATCATCATCATCATCTACCACCCCTTCCAGTGATTATACAGCAAGCAAGAGTACAGGTAAGAACTGAAACCTTTAGAATTTTTGCGGAAAGTTTATATCTCGGTGTAACTATTAGGATGCTAGTTCAATACTAAAGTTACTTTTCCACCATTGACTGTAGGACTGAAAATGTGTACCAACATACTATGAGGATTGTCAGATCCTTCTGTGTAGGTTGATCTTTGATGTCTGTATCTCATAACAGACAAAAGCTGTTCTTCTCTGATGTGAAAATCAGACTTGAGTAAGCAGCATCTTAAAACAACCTATACCTTTTATTTATATTTTCAGCATTTACCTCACCAGCACCAACAAGCGTTCACACCATAAGAAGTGAAAGTACAGGTAGTATGGAAAGCTTCGCTTTTTATCTCAATTCTTTGTGCTTAGGTCGATTCTGTTACTAATCATGTTGGTATTTTACTAATATACATAGCTTGCACACGCTGCCTAATCTCCGCTTGTATGCTGAGCTGAAGATATTACACACCATAATATCAGACCTTTTTCTGTATGTGTGTTAGTCTCAGTGTGTGACATCTCGTAAAAAATTTCCTTATCATCTTGGATTCACCAAATTGGTATCCTGCATACGAGAGTTTACCTCCCTTATTTCACCAATCGTTCCTCTCAACCAGACGATTTGTCGGACATGTAAAGGCAAAATAACGAAACACATTTTTTTAATGTTTTTTAAATTAAAGAGAAAGCATTTTGAAAGACATTTTATTTTACTTGTATATTGACTGTCATGACCATTTGATCTCACACTTTCGGTAATGAAACAATGTTGGATTTTAGACCACATAGTGCTTTATCAAATAATGTGTTGTGTATTAATCCATGTATGACGCAAGATTAAATATAAAAAACAAACGGTTGCAATTGCTGTTATTACTTTTATTACATTTTGTGGAAACAGAATCCACTGACGATAAGACTTTAGTCTTCATTTTGGTCGGCGTCATCATTGCCTTGGTAGTAACTGCTGGCATCGCCACTTTTATCGTTTTCATCAGAAAAAGGAAATGTAAGTAAACATCAGGCAATATGGTTAACATAAACATCAATTAAAATACACTAAGACACCGAAACATATTGAAACATTGATGACTTTGAATACAGTTTAAACATGACAAACATACCAGTCACATGACACAAGTACCAATCATGTCATAAATTATCTACAAGCTTGCGATTGTCTGTCAACCGAAACACACACGTGTTGCCGTAAGGTGACAGTCGTCACAAGGAAATGACTCGGACATCGTCGGTCAGTTTTCTCGACCACAGAGCAAAGATTATACACCGTCACACACAGTCTTGTTGTCATAGCAACGCCCGAGAAAAAGAAAGAAAATTTTCTCATTGTTCTACCACGGTGATAACTTTTCTTTGGATGAGTGAAGAACAACATTCTCGTCTTTTGTTTACACAGACTTTTATTTCGTCGTTATGAAGGTGAGAAAGTTAATTTGTTTTATATCAGTCTCATGGTTTCGTCACATGCAAGACAAACAATAAGACTTGAAGGTCTGTATGATTTGTAATTTGTATTAATGTGCAGTTGATTTAAAAATGTGGACAGCATGATTACTTCTTTCTACTTTTCGTTCTTGCTGGTTTCCACTCTTTTTCTGTCTCAATCTTCTTTGTTTGAAGATAAAACATAAAACACTTCAAGTAATCTACTTGGATCTATGAACATTTTAAACATCGTCAGTTATTCAAACTGTGAAATCCGTTTATTTCATATGTTCTTTTTAAATTTGAAACACCAATGGTAGCCAAGAATTCCACTCTTAGCTAAATGACTAGTGGTGTGTGTTTCTCTGATGACTTGATACAGCTTTGGACGACAGTGATCTGGATCTGGATGAATTTCCAGCTTTGGTCCACAAAAACATGGACATGAGATCACCATAAAATGACAGGTAAAAAATCTGTATGTACTGTACAGTCCTGTAGTCCTTCGTATCTACCTTTACCTCTGTACAGTTGTCTATATTATAAACCTCTATCTGTCTGTTGTACAGTACCTGTTGTCTATATTACAAACCTCTATCTGTACAGTACAGTCCTGTTGTCTATATTACAAACCTCTATCTGTACAGTACAGTCCTGTTGTCTATATTACAAACCTCTATCTGTACAGTACAGTCCTGTTGTCTATATTACAAACCTCTATCTGTACAGTACAGTCCTGTTGTCTATATTACAAACCTCTATCTGTACAGTACAGTCCTGTTGTCTATATTACAAACCTCTATCTGAACATGTAAGTCCTGTTGTCTATATTACAAACCTCTATCTGCACATGTAAGTCCTGTTGTCTATATTACAAACCTCTATCTGTACATGTAAGTCCTGTTGTCTATATTACAAACCTCTATATGTACAGTACAGTCCTGTTGTCTATATTACAAACCTCTATATGTACAGTACAGTCCTGTTGTCTATATTACAAACCTCTATCTTATGAACATCTATCTGTGCATGATCAACATATCAGCAGCATACAACACTCGCTAATAAAAGCAGCTTCTCTCAGACTGATTGCTATGGATGTTCTCTATTCGAGGTCACCAAATCCGTTTTCGTATTCCCTCCAGTTCCTGTTGACCTTCAAAGTAAAATCTGCTATCTAGAAACATTTTGTAACAAATGGGGACTTACAGTCAATATGGATAAAACAAAAATAGTAGTTTTTAAAAATGGTGGATTTATTAAGGATTGTGAAAAATGGTACTATGCTGGAAAGAAGATTACAGTAGAGCCCTGCTATAATTATTTAGGTGTTATATTCACATCTACACTAAAGTGGGTCAAATGTATGGATAATTTATCTGGAAAGGCATTAAAAGCCTTTGCAGGAGTCAAGAAAATGTATTTTAGATTAAAGAACCTCCCAACAGACATAATCTTTAAAATATTTGACACAAAAATAAAACCTATTCTTTTGTATGGGTCTGAGATTTGGGGATGGAAGCAATACAATGATATAGAGAAAGTTTAAGTAAAACTTTGTACATTAATTCTAAATGTTGGTAGAGATATTAAAAACGGCATAGCCTTAAGCGAATGTGGAAGGCTTCCCCTTGTATATGACTCGTACATAAGAGTTATCCAATACTGGTGCAGATTGCTAACCTTACCTGAACACAGGTACCCAAAACAATGTTATGATATGTTATGTTCACAAGATAAGGCAGGCAGATCCAACTGGGCCTCTCAAGTTAGAATTTTACTATGTAGCCATGGCTTTGGGTATGTGTGGGAATGGCAGACAGTTAGTAACCTCCCCTTATTCATTACCACAGTAAAAGAAAGACTCAAGCACTGTGCTCTCCAAA
Organism: Marisa cornuarietis; assembly: GCA_004794655.1. Taxonomy (NCBI): domain Eukaryota; kingdom Metazoa; phylum Mollusca; class Gastropoda; order Architaenioglossa; family Ampullariidae; genus Marisa; species Marisa cornuarietis. Next base: position 518,450 of record SMMW01000068.1, read on the forward strand.
AATGGCATGATTCAGTGGCTTCTTTAGATTACTGTGACTATCATCCAGACCTAATTAGAGCAACATATATAAACCAGGCATTATTACGTGAACACAGACGTGTCCTGTGTTTGTTAAGAAGCAATTGCTTACCCCTTAATGGAATCACTTGTTGTTACCAAACCAGCAACAAACCTGAATGTGAGCAGTGTGATAGTCAAAGTGTAGAAGACCGGTACCATTTTTTGTTAATATGTCCAAAATATACAATTCTACGTAATAGATATATCCCACTCTTTTACCATAAATTCCACTCCCCCTTCAAGGTTTACCTTTTGTGTAAGAAAGTAGCTAATAATGTAGCCCTCCACATAACAGAACGTCTAAAAATGAGAAAAATGAGAACATCATGACAGTGTACATATAATTACTCAGCATTGAATGTCATCATACTGTTTACCATTTAGATGTAACCTCAAACACAATTGAAATGTTGATTATGTACAGCCACCCATTGTTAACAGGCATGTACCATACAGTATGTGATGTTGTTATGGACCATAAGGCATCCCGAAAACTGAATAAAATCATCAATATTACACATGTGTAAGAACCCTAAGAGTAGTAGAGTCATTAATTCCACTGTGGAATAGTTTTTAAGAGGAAAGTGTGGAAGAGCTGGTAGAACGAGCGCTCAAATGCTAAAAATTTGCCAAACGAGAACGTGGCGGATATTTAAAGAGCTCCCAGTAAGCAGACGGCAGAAATTTATTGCAACGTATGATCATACAACCACGTCTACACAATTCCACATACAATGAACGGACATATATATATATATATAGACACACATATAGATATATACAAACTTTAGTTGCTCAACCAAACTTCCTTTTTCACTTAACGCGATTACAAACACACTGACAAACATATAACACATACACACACACACACACACACGCATAGAAAGAGACAGTGACATTTTAGTGCTCCATTCTCTTGAAAAAGAGCTTTGCACTAGCGTTTATAGCAACGGGTTAGGATGATGATGATGATGATGTCCATTTGTAATGCGCAGGTATCCATTCGGAAGAATGCTCATTGCGCAGCAAAAACAAAATAAATAAAAAATAAGAAAAAAATAAAGTAAATAAATAGATAAACACCAGGAAAGTAAAAAATAAAGACACAAGTGTTGCTTGGTTGTTTACGTTTAAGTCCGTCTTAAGTAAACAAATGGGTCTTCAGTCTTTTTCGAAACGTGGTTGGTGAGGTGATGGTGGACAATGACGATGGCAGAGCATTCCACAGTTTAGATGCCGCGTTTTTGAAGGCCCTGTCTCCAGTGTCTTCTTGTTTGTGTCTTCCACTGCAGGGAGACAGAAGCGTGACTGGGAGCCAGAGCGCAGACCATTTAATTTAGGACATTAAAACATTTAATGAAGATTCTGTGGTTTCCAAATATTTTTGGTCTGAAGGTATGGCCAAGTATTGTAGCAGCTTAACCTTAAAACTTTAATAGCCATGTGAAGACCTTTTAGTCGCTAAACGTTCATCAGTATCACCATCTCTGTCCCATGTTAGTCTGTCAGTCTGTCAATATTTCAGATAGCGAGAAATATTTACAAGGCGAATTGCATCAATATAATAGTAACATTTCCCATCTCCATACCTCACAGTTTACACAAAATATTGTTAGATAATTAATTATTTTATAAAACATCAGGTCGCTGCTCTCATCTGCCCCTGTGGCCCTGTCACGTCATGTGTCTGCAGTCTGCACGTCAGATAACGCGCGATAGTCTCGCTACTGTAGTCAACGACTAAAGGGAGGTCATTCCTGTGAAGAATAACAAAAAGATGAAGAGGTCTTCTTGTGCCCCTTTGATTTTTTTCATTCTGTTTACTCTCCCTCTCTATTGTTATTTTGCACACACACACACACACACACACACACACACACACACACACACACACACACACACACACACACTTTTTCCATCTTTTTTTTTCGCCCGAGAACAAGCTTCTAGAATCGCCCGGAGAAATTGTCACATAAATTTCAGAGAACTTGAGTGTTACAGTACGCGATGTGAAACAATAATGTATGGGAAGTAACTTATACATTCTCCAACATTTAGTTTCCCGTGTATTATTTCCCATTCTCTATGGAAGAGTCACAATTAAGCAGACAAGCTATACTGCTATAGCCTTTTATTTGCGACAAACAACGTACAAATAAACAAGTAAGACAATTGTCTTGAGATTACCCGTCTAGGATTAATTCTTAATGACTGAATTCAGCATAAGTCTGTGTCAATCTGACTCCACCCACGTACCCCTGTGAGACTTTCCTATTAAATAAGTCCACCAGCCGTTTAACCCTTCTCACTTTCTTCTCCGTTGTTGTGTCTTTTGACCTGTATTATAAGATATATAATACTTTAATTATTTGTCCCAGAGGGCAATTTAAGGGTGGCAGCTCGATAAAATTTAACACACACACACACACATTCGTATGGACCAAACAGGCTTCCACATTCATGTTTCATTCATTCGCATAGCACCATTCAAGAGTCGCACAGCCGAAACATCCAATGACAGCCGCAGTCTGTTGGTCCTGCATGCAGGTATACAAAATCGGCGGCCCGATGGGAGCTGGACAAACTCTCTCGACAGGAAGGATTGCAGACACTTTCAGAAATGTCTGCCTGTTATACACAGTCTGAAGAGTAGTTTGGGCTGTCCCAATGACTTTTGAGCAGGTGGATACTACACAGATGTAAGCTGCTCTTGTCCTTCACCGATAAACTGTTATAGAAACAGATAAACGAGAAGGACAGCACGCTCTCTATGTGCGATCTATTAAAAAAAGCTGAAGAAATTGGTGGGAGACAGAGAAAGACTTCAGCTTCTGGAGAAGAAAGAGGCGCTGCTGAGCCTGACAGTCTGAGTGTTGACATCCCAGCAAAGTCGCCTGTCGAAGATGCATGGTGCCCAGGTATTTAAAAGCAGGAACAATTAATTTCCACCTCCTTGTCGTGGATGACACTCACGGGACTTTGGTGGACAATTCCGACGGAAATCAAAAACCATCTCTTTAGTCTTACTCACATTATAAGTTCTAAGAAATTGTCATCGCACCAGGCAATAAATGTTTCGAAGGCTACACCGCGGGTGTCTGCTGGCCCGCTGGCGAATTTGTTTTTCCCAAAAAGAAACTCCTAAGCGACCCTATGAGAGCCGTCTGATTGGCCACTATAGCGCATGTGACTTAATCTCGAACCCACAAAGCTTTGCAAATACACACGTCGCCGCGTTTTAGGTTTTCGTATCTTGACTCGCTGATGTGGACTAGCGACTGCTGCGCTTCAATAAAGGTGAAATTGTACATCCGCTGAGGTGCACCTTTGTATGCTAATAAAGTTTAAGGAAGACGCCAATATTTGTGTGGTGTAGATTATCGATCGTAGTTAACGATAAACATCGATGTTTTAATGTCAGTCGATTGTTTCAAGCTCTTAGTCTCCACTTCCGCTATAATCACATGCGGATACACCAAGCCATTGTTTGATCGTAGTTTTTTTTACATAATTTTCTTTAAAAAATTTAAAATGTTGTCATTTCAAAGAGCTTAGCTATAGCTTTATCTAATAACAGAAGTTGCATGGGAGCTGATCGAGTTGTCAATATAATTAGAAAGGGAAAACAATTTTGGTTCATGATCACAGTTTATGATATTTTGGGAACTCGAATCTATCAGGAGGATCATTGACTTTATACTGGAATTGGAATACTGCGCCTTATTTGTCATATACATCTTTCAGATTATCTGATATTTAATTAAATGACAAATCATAGGTTCCTGTACGTCGATAGAAGAATGGAGTAGGTATAGTTGTATAGGTATCTCACCTACAGGTCCAAAATAACTGAGTGAAAATATTGAATTTTAGGAATACTTACAAATCTTACTATATCCAAATTCATCATGTGCTTTTAGGATGCTGGTGTTACTAATAAAATAATTAAATCATTAATATTGTAATGTGTCCTAACTGCAATCATGTACCAAAATGTAAAAAAAAAAAAACCTTATCTCAAGTGAGACTAGTGAACCCTAGTATTTGAGACTTGTCAGCTTTCTCCCTTGACTCTGCTTACTGTTGTTGGTCATCAGCTTTGACTTTTCTGTACATACCTTAAAACGGACAAATTGAAGCATACACTAGCATATACACTTAAAATGACAGGGTTTGGCAAAAGATAACTCTTCTTAAAATTCTTTGTATATTTTACTAAACATTCAGCATAGTCATGAACAAAAATTCAAATTTGACCATTCTGACAATTACACAATCATTCCATATTTAGTGCATATCTTGTGGTATAGCCTCTAGTAAACAAGTCCTATCATTTTTATGAATATTCTTCATTTCAATGTCAGCTTGTGTTTCACTAATTGTGTTTCCTTTTATTTTGAGCATGTTGTAACTTGTTATGAACATGTGTTATCACCCCTGAACGTCGAAGTAACGAGGTTGTCGCCCTTGATTGAATAGCGATTATGACCCCTGGTTTGAATGTGTATAGGGGGCGTTGTTTAGAAATTGGAAGAGGAAGCAGACGTGAGAGTCTGGGAGAAAGAGGAATTTGGTACAGAGGTTGGAATTAATAGTACTGTGTGGATTAATATTAACTGTGTGAAGAAATAGCAACTGTGTGGATAAATAGTAACTGTGTGGATACATATTAACGGTGTAAAGAAATATTAACTATATGGAGAAAGAGTAACTGTGTGGAGAAATATTAACTGTGTGGTTCCTCGATTTACTAATTTTCTCAACTGCTGTGTGATCTCTTGAGAAGATCGTAGAACTGTGTAGATTTACCTACTGTGGAATTTTTATTGACTTGGTCATTTGTCTGCCGTTAGACTGTCGGAGTTATTTGGTGAATGTAGGCTGTCCGTATGATCAACGCCAGAGAGCAAGACTGAAAGAGGGGAACTGTTTGCCGTGTCGACCCTTTCCCCCCCCCCCCCAACAACAGAAGAAGAGAGAACTTGAAGGACTTTAATATAAACTGCTTAGATATATTTGTTTCGGTGCAAACTCAGTGTAGAATATTTGTGCTGAAGTTTTCTGTTGTTATTTAGTAAAGTATAGATTTACGTTCACCCGATTAATAGAAACGTTCGAGCCCATGTGCAGGTCTTTGTATTTTGTTGTGTGAAAGGACACGTGAAGAAGGCTGTGAGGTCAGTGTGTGTTGTGTGTGACCTGTCCACACTGTCCGTGCGTTCCTGACATTGGTGACCCCGACGTGATCTGTCGTGGGTTTGTTTCGTTTGGTACAGAGTCGGGTGAAAGTGTGTCTTCGATTCAGTGTTTGTGATTCCCCTGGGACTTAGTGGTAGAAGGTTGGCAGTTAATTATTTATCTTTGAGAATTTTGCAAAGCGGTTGTACTTATTTATATTTGCTCAGTGTTTAAGTGTTACATGTTGGGCGTGGTGCAGTTTCCCCGTCTCCAGCTTCACGGGTCTACGGGTGTGTAAAGTTCTACCCGTAGTAAGGAATTAGCCTCTGTTTCTACTTTGCCTCTCGTCTTTATTTTCCAAGCTCACTATTCTGTGTGAAAGTGTATGCAGAAACCGAAAGTGAGAGTGGATGTTCTCTATCCTGTAGTTATCTGTCTTGTTTTATTTTTATAAAAAAAAAATAATTCTGGGCCTTGCGTGTTCACTTATTAATTTATGTGAAGTCATTGGATGTTTGAATAAGTTGTCGCCCTTGGATTATTTTGATGTACTCGTACGGTACTTTAGGATTGTTAATAGATCTAGAAATCTGAGTGACTAGTTTTGAACAAGTTAAGACTGCTATTGATGTTATTTTGTAACCCAGTTGCATTCCTTGAAGATAATTTTTTTTGCCTGATTGATGTTGACATGCCAGTAGCTTAGACTTATTGCAATTCTGGTTGTATTTTCTGCCTTATTAGAAGCTTAGATAGTAGGGTGCTCCCTTTTTGTAAACACACTAGAGTAATTGTGTTGGATAGGTGTTAACCATGGCTGAATCCGTTAGGGAGGTAGCCGACTTTATGAAAGAAGGACAACTGTTGGGATTGAAAGAAGAAGCCCTTACAAAGTATGTATTTCAGTGCATTGAAAGGCAGGACAGATATACAGAAAGATTAGCCAGAGAGAAAGAAGCAGAAAGATTAGCCAGAGAGAAAGAAGCAGAAAGATTAGCCAGAGAGAAAGAAGCAGAAAGATTAGACAAAGAGAGAGAAGCAGATAGATTAGAAAAAGAAGCTGACAGGATAGCTAAAGAAAAAGAAGCTGACAGGATAGCTAAAGAAAAAGAAGCTGACAGGATAGCTAAAGAAAAAGAAGCTGACAGGATAGCTAAAGAAAAAGAAGCTGAAAGGGCCGCAAGAGAAAGAGAGGCCGAGCGTCAGTTCGAATTAGAGAAACTACGTTTAGAGAGAGAGACCGATTCCAGCGCGACGAGGAGTAATGGGAACCAAACCCCAAAAGGACTCACACATAAACTCCCCGCCTTCAAAGAGGACGAAGACGATATCAACGCATTTTTGAATCGATTTGAGGCTCAGGCGCAGTCCCTTAAATGGACCAGAGATATCTGGCCATTACAAATCGCCACTTCTTTTCACGGAGAAGCCCTCCAGCTATATGATAACCTATGTGTACAGGGCCCCGTGGATTATGATGTGCTCAAAAGAGAACTATTACTCAAGTTTCAGTGCACCGCCGAAGGATACAGAGAAAAATTTAGATCGGTGAAACCCCAATCTCAAGAGTCAATGCATTCTTTTCAAGCCCGACTAATCGGATTGTTCAACAGGTGGATTGACTTATCCAAAGTCCAAAAAACTTATGAAGGATTGCATGATCTGCTAGTCAGAGAACAAATACTGCAAAGTGTATCTAGAGATTTAGCCGTATTTCTGAGAGAAAGAGATTTTCAGAACGCTAATGAAATGATTGACAGTGCTGAACGTTATCGCCAAGCACACCCCAGAAATCTCCGGCAAGACGAACAGAAACTATCATGTTCGCAAATGTGGGACAAGCCACTCCTCCTTCTTCACCGCCAGCTCGCCCAAAGCAGGACAGACACCAATTTACTTCTCCTCGATCTTCAAGACAACGAAATACTCCTCCCTACAGAAGGAATGAATCATGGAGGACTCCACCCCACTCCCCACCAATAAGAACAGTTCCGAAGGAAGCACCAACGACCATATATGATCGAAACAGCCCTTGTCATCCTGATCGTTGGAAACCACCACGACGTTGCTTCAACTGTGGAGGACTTGGACATATAGCGAAGGTTTGTCCAAGCTATAGACCCCAAGATAACACAAATGGAAATTGGAAAAATGAGAGCAACCCAACCCCAGCCAATGTTGCTATTATGTGTTCAGTCACCGACGAGGAAGAATTGGGTAAACTACATCTGTATCCAGGACGGATTAGGGGACAGCAAGTTAAGGTGCTACGCGACTCAGGTGCAACCATCTCCGGTATACGAGCCTCCTTGGTTCAACCTCAAGACCGACTGAACGGGAAACAATCTTGTATTACCTTTGGTGGAAACGTTGAAACCTTCCCTCTAGCACGTGTTCCAGTAGAGACACCTTTCTTCAGTGGAGACCTGAAATGTTGTGTCATCGAAAATCCAGTTGTCGATCTAATCATTGGAAACACGAGAGGTACAAAACGGGTGGTATTTGATGTACAAGAGAAAGAGTCAGAACCAACAGCAGCGGTTACCACACGCGCGCAATTCCAACGCCAGATGCAGGGACCTCAACCCCTAACTCTACCACCAGTTCAATGGAATATAAAGAAGAACAACCGAATGGAATTACAGCAAAGCGATTCCTCACTAGAGAACATAAAAGAAGATGCAGAAGGTCGTGAGTGTAGACTGCCATTAGAGATCAGGGACAAAGAAATCGCTCAACTCAAGGCCGAGATGGATGTTAACCAAAAGAAAAGAGATCGATTAGCTGTACTGTGCCAACAACAGAAGTCGACCATTGGTGAGTTGAAAGAAAAGATTCATGAATTGGAGTTGAAACGTAAGCATCAGTGTGATGACCTACTGAAAGCCTCAGCAGATATCAGAACCTTCAAGGAACGAGAGGAAAGACTCAGGAAAGATCTTGATAATACTATCACAAGATTGAATTCTCTGGAAGGAAACATCGAGGCAGAAAGAACAGCTCATCTGGAAACGAAATTCAACTCAGAAAGCTTAAAGCTTCGTGTTAGAGACCTGAAAGGATCTCTGGAAGTCGAGAAATTAAACAGTGTGGAGGCTAACCGAGCCGTGGAATGTTTGACAAAGCAAATGAGAGAACTCGAACAAAGACTTGGTGATAGGAGAGAAACTCAAAAGGAATATCTGGGATTGAAACGCCAGTTAGTAGAAGACATAGCAGAGAAGAAGATACTCATTGGCATCTTGTCAAAAGATCGTGAAATCCATCAGAAGAGTTTCACAGAACCCATAACAGGGCTGGGGACAACCAAGAAAGAACAGGCATTTGTAGAGGACTCCAATGTAACACTTTTCAAGGAGTTACAATACCTACTGCTGAGCTTCGAACTGGTAGGCAAGAACAAAAGGATGAAAATCACGAGAGTTCGCAAGAAAAGAAAAACAGCAACACCATCTGCTCTTGAAAAAAAAAACTTTAAACACACTTTGATCGCCTATCGTCGTGAACCGGATACCACAGCAGAAGAGTTGTCTAAATCTATAAAGAAGTGCAAAAAAAGTGAACAAGTAACCGATATATTCAAGGAAATGATTAAACCAGAAGACCTACTACATAAACATGCTAAAACAATAACCTCGACGTGCAGAAGTTCCATCAGCCCTCTTCACCTACAACATTGAGAACAGTTTCTTACCCGTCATATATGTGAGTAGAAAATTACTGGATAGAGAGAAGAGATACAGCACAGTAGAAAGAGAGTGTTTAGCCATAGTATGGTCTGTTCTGAAGCTGTCTAGATATTTGTATGGGAGACAGTTTACCCTACATACTGATCACAAGCCCCTATCGTTCCTCACATCTAATCCTTATAAGAATGCCAGAGTGATGCGGTGGGCTTTAGCCCTCCAGGAGTTTAAGTTTGATATTCAGCCGATTAAGGGGACCACTAATAAATTAGCCGATGCCTTATCAAGGGCTGAAATGGATCAAGAAATTCCATAGGGCTGTCAGATAATCTTTTCGTTAGAACGTAACAGTTCTATTATAGTTAGGCAAAAATGTGAACATTTTTTTTTGTAGGAGGGGAGGAATGTTATGAAAATGTGTTATCACCCCTGAACGTCGAAGTAACGAGGTTGTCGCCCTTGATTGAATAGCGATTATGACCCCTGGTTTGAATGTGTATAGGGGGCGTTGTTTAGAAATTGGAAGAGGAAGCAGACGTGAGAGTCTGGGAGAAAGAGGAATTTGGTACAGAGGTTGGAATTAATAGTACTGTGTGGATTAATATTAACTGTGTGAAGAAATAGCAACTGTGTGGATAAATAGTAACTGTGTGGATACATATTAACGGTGTAAAGAAATATTAACTATATGGAGAAAGAGTAACTGTGTGGAGAAATATTAACTGTGTGGTTCCTCGATTTATTAATTTTCTCAACTGCTGTGTGATCTCTTGAGAAGATCGTAGAACTGTGTGGAGAAATATTATCTGTGTGGTTCCTCGATTTACTAATTTTCTCAACTGCTGTGTGATCTCTTGAGAAGATCGTAGAACTGTGTAGATTTACCTACTGTGGAATTTTTATTGACTTGGTCATTTGTCTGCCGTTAGACTGTCGGAGTTATTTGGTGAATGTAGGCTGTCCGTATGATCAACGCCAGAGAGCAAGACTGAAAGAGTGGAACTGTTTGCCGTGTCGACCTTTCCCCCCCCCCCCAACAACAGAAGAAGAGAGAACTTGAAGGACTTTAATATAAACTGCTTAGATATTTTGTTTCGGTGCAAACTCAGTGTAGAATATTTGTGCTGAAGTTTTCTGTTGTTATTTAGTAAAGTATAGATTTACGTTCACCCGATTAATAGAAACGTTCGAGCCCATGTGCAGGTCTTTGTATTTTGTTGTGTGAAAGGACACGTGAAGAACGCTGTGAGGTCAGTGTGTGTTGTGTGTCACCTGTCCACACTTTCCGTGCGTTCCTGACATAACTACTGATAGTAACTATATACTGTCTTTTCCTTGAGCGGTGTAAACCTTATACTGAAAACCATCTGAATAGTAGTAACAAACAAAAGATTTACAAGATTTCCTTGCTCCTTGCTATGTCCTGACCTGATATCATTTTCCACACTCACTGGTCACCAACACAGGTATAATATTCTACATAAAGCAACCCAGAGAATTGGTTTGAAAAGCATGACCGTTAATTATCTATAGCGAACTTCTCATGGTAGTCAATTAGGAGCAATGAGGATGAAAAATTGAGGTAGTCTTAATATTCAAAAGCTCAGGGCTCTGATTTCTAGAACTGTGCTAAGTGTTAATATATTATAAATGACTTAAAGGTTAGAGAAAAATATGGGGCCATTAAATTTATGAAAATTCTAGGCTGAAGTGTAACCATTACTTATTGAACTGTTTCAAGCATGCAGATGTTCCCTATCTTGCTTAATGCCTTCGAAATGTAGACTTTAAAGTGTAAAAATTAGAGAAGGCCAATCTATTGGCATGCAAGACTCCTCAGTGTCATTAAAAATATTCTATAGAATAGCATAAAATATCATGAAGTAGAACACAAATCCCTTGATTATCCCATATGAAACCAAACCCATATTTAAACACAAAAATCATCAAATAATATAGTCATTTAGCCTTATTGTCATGGTGTAAATGAAGTTACATTTCAAATAATTTTCTGGGCAAACGTTCCTGTGGCAGCTGCAATACTTTAAGCCAATACGCAATGCATCTTACATATACATTGATATATAATGGATAACGCCAACATTTACTGGGATTTATGAGATTTAAAAGATTTGAAACAATGAGAAATTTACAGTTATACTCATTCTAAATTTTATGAAGGTACCTCTCATGCTTCTGTGTTTCAACTAGACAAGGAAGTTGCGTAAAACAATAAGTTTTGACTGTGTTATAAGGGAAATATCTTGAACTGCTTTGAATAGCATCATGCCACTCTTGGTGGTGACAGTCTATCAGAGTTTATCATCTCCAGTACCTTGACTTTCCCACACCCTGCCAAAACCATATTTTTACAAAAACATAATAAAGTCTAGCCAAGTTTTCTTCTTTTGCTCATGCAGTAATGTTAACATTAAATAGGCTTTTTTCTGGAGTCTAGTTTGTGGCATTCTTAGCAGGCGGAGCCAATATCCAACACACCGCACTGATGCATTAACAAAGGGAATCTCCCACATTCCTCATATGTCAACGAGTTAGGTGTCCTTGTTGTGACTCCTAAAAATCTTTTCATTGCGAAGGTGTGAACCTTCTCTATGCTATCATTACTGGTACACAGACCCCATATCTCAGAGCCATATAAAAGTATTCTCAGTAAGGATTCAGAAACAAAATAACACAAAATAATAACGCTACAACCTGTGATAGAGATATATGTAAAGTTTCCACTAAAAGCACCATGACTAGAAGAGTGGAATGTTTCCAATCCATTAAAAATTACTAGGTTAAATTCATTGCAGACCTGCAGCAAGTATAGTGTCCAAAAGAGTTAATTGTTACATCAGCAATAATGAAGGAAACACCTTCTGTTATTTCTGTGGAAATCACATAAAGTAGTAAGACACTGTTGGTCTATACCACTCTCACTAGGGGCTAAGTTTTTTGCAACACAATACATGACATTAAGCTGGTTTTACAGACCTACAATTTTATCAGAGAAAAATATCATCAGCAAACAATAAAACGAACAGCTGCATCAAGTTAGGTGTGAGTTGAATGCCATGTTGTCCCTTTTGTCTTTGTTAAATCATGGATAAAGAGAATAGGATAGGGGTGCAGATTTCACCCTGTTTTAATCCTTTTGGGCAATTAAGACCTAAAGTGAGATCCCCACCAACCCTTACTCAGGCTTTAACAATTTTTATACATTCTTTTGATAACTTTAAACATTAAGCTCTATCTTAATGATTTTTCGGCATATACCATTTTTGACAATATGCATGTCATGTTTGCTGGATCTCTAAAACTACCATTTAGATGTGTGTTTTTTTTCCAATGTTCTCATTCTGTAGAATACATTTGCTTAAGTTGTGGGGAACTCACTGAGGCTGCCGCTTGGGCATCATATGCACTCCCGTCTTCACTGTTTGATTGCTTTAACCCTTTATTCTCAGTGTCACGATTTTTGGTGGCCTGCCTGATTGTATACATCGCCTACCCCCAAGAGGCATTTTTCTGCGGCTAACAGCTGGTGGTTGCACTTTAATACCACCTCTCTTTATGACTGAAAATGGCATGCAATGGTGGTCTTTACAAAAAATGTGCATGGCTGAAACACGACCTGTTTCTGTTTTCGTTCTCTCCCACTGTGTCACAAAAGCTTTTACTGCTGGCGCATATTCATTTGTATTTTCATTTAACTGTTTATCCACATGAGCTACAAAGTCATGGAACCTCTTTTTCAGTGTTGTCAACTCTTCAGGTTTAAAAGGGTTTTCAAATTCATCTGCAGAATCCCCAACAGAAAGTGAATCAAATGCTTGGCTCCTTTTCAGTGTTGTTGTCTCCACAGGTATTACAGAGTTTTCAAATTGGTCTGCAATATCATTATGAAGAGGAAGCGAGTCTGCATCAGGTAGTGAATCCTGTGTCTGCACATTTTCACGTAGTGGTGCAAACCATGTGGCAGGTACATTCTCCTCACCTGTCACAAGATACATCATGTGACTTTTAATTCTTTTATCCGTTATGGGCAAGAAATTGTGAGCTTCCACAGGGTAGTGGCAAACTACAGTGAACTGGTGTTTGCACAGTGCACCATTTTTCCCCAACTTGCATGTGCACATTTCAATTGACATGTCCGCCATATAACAGGCTTTTCCACTGTTTACTTGAAAAGTATTGTTAGGTAAAGGTGTGATCATGTCCTTTGTGAAATTAGTCTTGCTTGGCAAGTATTTCTTGGATAATGTCATATCCAGGCGTCCATTTGCCACATCTATGAGCCTTTGCTCATAATATGCTGGCAAACTTGTCAGCAGAACGTCAAGCAACTGTGCAGGACTGTATGAACAAACTCTTTGGAAAATTCTGTCCTTTAAAATCCGCATGGCTGCCTCAACATAATTGTTGGTATCATTTCCACGAACTGGCAGCTGCTCTCGGTGGCAGATGGCCCACATGTGCTGACGCTTGTATAGTCTATTGACATAGTCTTCAAAACTATCATACTGCAGAGCAACAGCTAGGATTATTCATCAATTCTGTGTAACAATCCTGCAGCTTCTGTTGATTTTCTGCATATACAAGATTTTGGACAAGTTTCAGGAGGTGAGTACGATTATCTCTTTGGACTGCGTGCTTACTTTCCCCACAGAAACCACCAGACAGCCTGAAGGATATATGAAACACGCACAGAATAAGAAACGATTCTGGAAAAACCGTTTTCAGTGCCTGTCTCTCCGTTTCAAAGTCATCTTTAAGCATTACAACAGGCCCTCTCTCCCCTCGTCCATGAAAGGAATCTTTTGAGAGCAGCCTCTTGTACAAATTAAAACCTATCTCTTGGGCATCCCTCAATTCAGAGGTGGTTATAATGCACCCTAGTGGCAAACCTCCAGCAGTACTGTGTGTGAGAAGGAGGAAGACCCTGCAGTTGTAACGGTCTACTCCCCCTGTAGCGTCAATAAAAACCAGCTCACCACTGGCCCTGTGCTTCTCACTGATAAGCCTCATTAAAGGAGTATATACAGCAATCACAATCGTGTCCTTAATCAGGTCCATAGATGCACACTTCATTTTCTGTTCGTTGTTATATTTCTCAATCATGCTATTAACAGCAGTCAGAAGGCCTTGTCCTGAAGCTGCACCATAGCTCTTCTGGAATACTTTGGCATACAGTCTGGAAAAAAGACATCTGTGCATGATATGTATATAGAGTATAGCTTCTGGGAGAATTAAACTGCCACTTCAGAGCACTGCATTGCCTCATGAACTTATTTTTTAATGTTCAAAGTAAATTTTGGTACCAAGAGGTCTGTTAGGAAAAATCCTTCTTATTCCAGTTTTACCTTATATTACAACTTTCTGATCTATGATAAGTTTTTACATTTAAGTTGACCACATATAGGTTGCTTCTTTCCAACAGAAACCACAGAAAATGACCTTGAAAGTCTAACCATGTGCGTTGCAACATTAGAGAGTAGCCCATTCGATGCCCAATGAGTGATGACACTTAATGTTATGTCATAAGAGACTTTACTTACCTGTAAACAAAACTCAGGTCTGGACAAACTGAACAGTCAGAGGCCAAATACATGTAATTGTCTGTGTGCTCCATGTGAAGATTAAATTTGTACAGATTGAGAGCAGATGCTGGAGTGTGCCCTCTAGCAAACAAATCTTTGAATTTCTGAATTGTGTCCTCTGAGACATCCCGGTGCTGCATTACTGGTGCCCATGATTGGATGATTATGCATATGCTCAATAAGCACAGTCATCGGCAGAGCTGGCAAATGATGGTCACTGCTGTTTTTCCTGGAACAATATATTTAGCTACCCAAGCAGCACAGGAGGCCGAACTGACAAGGGGCCATGAACTTTTTCCTGCATACCCGTAGATCACGTCTATTTGAGGCATGATTTCCGAGCTGTCTCAGAGCTATTGACTGAGCGAGCCAGCTTGCGAGGCCTTATGCCGTTTCCCTACAGTTAAACCGACGTACCTTCGGCCAATCGCATGGTTGTCGACGTGACCTCAAGATCACGGCTATAAAACAACCAATGGAAAACTATAGCGGATGTCACAGCACAGGCGCCGCCATCTTTGAATTTCTATCTTTCATGCCTTTGTTCTCGCAGCAGCTTGGTGGTACACCACAATTCTACGATCTACCCTTCACTCGTGAGTAATTTATAAAGATATTATTTTAAGTCTCATTGATCAAGTAATTTAAATTTGATAATGGAATTTGGGAAAGAATATCGGACTAAGAGAAGACGGATAAGAGCACGTGTTAAGAAGCACATGGACGAAATAGATGCTGAAGGACTTGTGAGCGAGTCGACTGAACTCTTGCAATTTGAGTCTGTAACAGTAAGCGATGCGGATCGAGTTTTAGAATATCAGAAAAATTGCGAAACCGATGTAAAAGGTTCTGCAGATCCATCAGGTTGTAGCATTGTTACGCCATCATTAGCTTCACAGGACGAGGAGCAAAAATGCAAGAATCGTGAAACTGAATGGAATTCTTTTCTCGATGAAATTGATCATTTCAGTAACGAAGATGAATCTGACTCAGACAGCGGCCCAGAAAATGAGAACGATTTGTGTCAGGATTTAGCATTATGGGCAAGCGAGTACAATATCACTTTAACTGCTTTGTCGGGTTTACTGTCTATTTTACGTAATTTCCACCCTTATCTCCCCAAGGATCCCAGGACACTGTTGAAAACCCCTCGCAAATTAAACATTCGATCAGTATGTTCTGGCTATTATTATCATATCGGAATACAAAAATCTCTTTCCAAATCACAGCAGTTAATGAACTATTTAACATCAGATCATGGATGTGATATTCTTTCCATTTTCCTGCAAGTAAATATTTATGGTCTACCACTTTTTCACTCATCATGTAAGCAGTTTTGGCCTATTCTTGGAAGAGTTTGTAGTCCTGTAGGAACAGATCCTTTTGTTATTGGTTTGTACTGTGGGGAGAAAAAAACCAGAAGATGTTAAAATGTTTTTACAAGATTTTGTAAACGATATAACAGAACTACAGCAGGGACCAATTGTATCTATGTGTTGCAAAATCACACAAAAGGTTGAATAACATTTCTGTAGATATGAGATGACATGCATGACATAGTATGTTCACAACATACAGACACAAAATAACACTGATGTTAAAACAGAACTTACATGGTAGTTGCTTTGACTGTCAAGGTCATTTGAGCTGGGCAATTTGTATTTTTGGAGTTTGGCTTCTCATCTGCTGTTTTACTTCTTGGTAAAGTGTTGTGCTGACACCTGTAATAGGTTTTCAGTAGGGTTTCTTTCCCAGTAACTTTGACAGTTGTTTTTAGGCGCCATGTAATCTGGGCCTTTTTCTTGTGTTGGTCAAACCAAGCTCTTCTGCAGTAGTGATGGGCAGTTGTATTTCACACTTAAATTTGCCACCTTCCATTGCTGAATACCAGCAAACATGATATTCCTGTCCTTCAGGAAGGATGGTCTGCCAACAATTCAACAATGATGTAAAAGCTATCAACAAGCATTTTGAATATTTAAATGCTAAATATAAACCTAAAACAGGCTATTGTCAAAAATAAAAAAAATTATAAGTTTAAAATAGAGTATTTTATTAAATAAGTTAGTTAATTTGATATTACAATGACAATTGTGTTTTGTTAATAATACAGCAGTAATCTACATAGTCACAGCTGACAGCATTGAGATTGGGAAATGTTAGGGGAAGCAAAAAATTGCATAGTGCTGTATTTAGTGTTCCCTTCATTTTCACAATACCATTAGATGCTGTTGTTGCATGATAATGAGGAAAGCTGAGAACAGTCATGTTAATTAAATAATAGTAATTCTGCTGTTTTCTAAAATGTTATAAATTTTCAAGCCTTGTTTTCTTTTCATCATTCTTTAAACATTCTTAATTACCATGGTTACAGCCTCTGATGTTGTGACCTTTTTTCTTTTATATCAGAGGATAGAACTTTGCTGATTGTTTTCTGTCTTTGTATAAAGTGGGTTTTTTCCTTTCTTCAGAAGATTTGCAAAGACCATAGGAGGATCGTGATATGAAAAAAGTAAATGGTATATTTTTCAGCAGCTATTTTCATTTGGTTTACTTTTTATTAATAGGGGTGTCACTGTTTTTTTTCAAGATCACTGCCTAACCATCCTTAAGGGCATCTTAATTCTGCATAACAGTGCCTTGACGGCATGCATTGCCATGAGCTTTTGGTCACATGCCTCAGTACTGTAGCATTTTACTTATTTTCCAGATCAAGTATATTTGTCCTGCACTGGGGGGAATAGTGTTGCCACGTTGGTGTGCAGCATGCTCAGAAGAATTTTTTCAACACCCCTTGCACTCCAGTACAATTTCACTGGAGCCAATGGAAAAAAAAGGTTACAATACTCTCCGAGTACAAGGAGTAATGATGGGTGAGTTTGATTTACTGTGTTTGTGGAAAATATTTCCAAGATGTGAAAATTTAACATTGAAAATGTTTTGCACTGCATCAGTATGGATAATGAAATATGATAAGAAATATTAATATTCAATAGTTTGATCAACTGATGTGGCTTATAGTGGGTAGGTACCTTAAGCTTTGTTTGATTTATTAAAGATAAAGTACACAAAAACATTTAAAAGTGAGGGAATTTATCCCCAAACTACTTCACAATCACAGTAGTTTGCTGAGTTTGAGATACATGCAGTGGTGTTCCCCCCTGCCCCAGGAAGGTAGAGAAGCTACAGCTTCTGTTGTTGGGATCTTTTTTCTTTTATATCAGAGGATAGAACTTTGCTGATTGTTTTCTGTCTTTGTATAAAGTGGGTTTTTTTCCCTCTCAATTTACAGCTGAAGTTTGGAAAACATTTCCACAAGCTACAGAAGTGGAAATGAATGGTGTGGCACGTAGGTGGTTTATCTGTGCCAGGGACAGGGACGGTGGGCGACATCGGCACATTAAACGAACTACTGGTAGGTAGTGGTCGTAACTAACCCTTTTTTTAAAAGTTTGTGGAGTATTCATTAGACTGACTCAGGTGGTGCAATGATTGGAACTTTAAAGACAGGCTATCGCAGGTTCACATACTGTTCTTTCTCTGCATGGTGTGCCTGTTGTGTAGCTTGAATTGCTCTATAATATGTTTAGATATCTTTAGAAGTTTTGTATGTTTAAAGTAACAAATTCATCATAAAGCATCACTTGTGAATCTTTCAGAAGACAGATACCAGCAGCAGTATTTACAAGAAATATTTTAGACAGGGTTACACGCATAATATAATCACTACAATATTTAGTTATGTAGGAAGTGGATACTAAGTCAACTATCATATAATGAATAGCAACTCATGGTAATATGAAATATATATGGCTCCAAATAATGAGAATGCTGCTAGCTGTCCTGACATCTGCTTTCATATCTCTATTTTACAAAAGAAAGTTATATCCAGAAAAAAATTTAAGTTCTATCCCAAGAGGGCAGTAACCTTATCACTTTGATTGCACCACATAAAAGCTTATTTCTGCCGTCAATTTATTTTTCAGATTCTGGCTCCTCTAGCAGATTGTCTGGTGGTGCCCAGTGAAGATTAGCTGGCCTGGGTTGTCGTCTTGGATATACTTCGCTGCATGTGACATCTATTTACAGAACTGCCGCAATATAGCCTTAGCTGCTGACTCGGCAAGAACACTCAGTTATAGCCTTAGCTGCTGACTCGGCAAGAACACTCAGTTTACCCCTCCCCCCTCCTTTCTCCCCAGCAGCCCCATAGAGAAAAATAAATAATTTTGAATTGTCATTTGCTTGTTGGTATTGGTATTCTAAGTGTGCTAGAAACTGCTATGTTGCTGTGTAAATGATAGAATGCTGTGTGGTATCATGGTGTGCTTGTTCATGTAATTTGGTGCTGTGGAGGTTGGCAGATCACCTGTTGGTGGTATGAAAGTGGTGGAAAGGATGGTATTCTGGTGGTTAGAAAGTGGTGTGGAGGTTGGCAGACCACCTGTTGGTGGTTTGGAAGTAGTGGAGAGATGGGCAAGACCACCTGTTCGTGGTATGGAAGTGGTTGAAAGGGTGGTATTCTGCTCGGATTTTGATGGTCTAACCACTAAGGGCCCACGGGATCACCACTTACAAAAACCTACCATGGGCCGAAGAGCGGCTTCACCATTTAGGGCCCATTTTACGCCCACTGTGGGCCGAGGCTAGGGCCCATGAACTTTTGCAGGCTGGGCATTTAATCATATTTTTGATTTAACAATTGTTGTTAATGAGTTAAGAAATGATTTTATGCAATACTGAGACAACAAAAAGCATCAGTCTCTCATTCTGAAACCATGGGAAAAAGAACTAAACCTTTATTTGAGAGCCATATATAGATATAGTCAAATGTACATCTTTTATATTTTTTGCTGGCCAAAATTAATAGAGCAAGACAATTATACGGTTTTTTGTGAAGAAAAAAAAAGTATAAGGCAAACCTATTTTCTAAACCTCACCGATCAAAAGTCTCTCTGGGATTAATTGTAAATCACAAGAAATGTACGTACACGTGCACATGAAGTCTGAAAATTGACAAATATATACATACCAGCAAGTTATTATAGGATATTCCTTGATAGGTACCCCAGATTCACAGGGCTTTCTTGTCTGATTCGTCGCAATAGACATGATAGCTATCAAAATTGCTGTTCAGATTTTGCCAAATGCTCGTAATGCAAAACTATAGCTGATCTACAGTTGCAGCTGATGCGCGGTAAGCGCGCGAACAATGCTTCGCGGAGTCGTAGCCTTGGAAACTTCATATCGCTATTGCAAATTAGGCCTACCTTACGTTGGAAATACGATAAAGGGGAAAAATAAAAAGTAGATTAAGTGTAAAAATGGATATTTTGATGCATGAAGCTCCGTGTTAAAACTGACGCAGTCGCATACGAGTAAACGGAAAGATCGACGCTGCTAATATATATTAATTCTTAGTTAACAGTGACATTTTCACAAACGATTTTACTTGCCACTTTGATTTTTTCATATCGTGCAGATGACTTTTTTTGGGGGAAAACTCATTTACCACAGTAGTGAATTCAACTATCGGTGTTATTAATTTTCGTAAAGAATTCTTATCGTTGTCATGAATCACCGTAAATTTCCGATGTTGTACAACATATAATATATAATCTAATGATTATCTTTTAAATGATATGGTTTGTAATATAATATATATGCTTCCTATCGAGCAGTCGACTATAACCAAATCAAGGAGATTATGTGTGTGTGTGTGTGTATTTGCAAAGTTTTTTGGGTTCGAGACTAAGTCAAATTTGAGCAAATGACCAATCAGAAGGTTCTCATAGGGTCACTTAAGAATTTTGTTTTAGGAAATATAAATTCTCGGCCGGCTGGCAGAGAGAGAGAGACACCTCGGGGGCTCGCACACTTGTCTGCCAGAACCACGTAAGTAGGACAAGGGGATGGAGGATTAGGCACCTGTCCTTCGCCCAACTTTCTCCCCAAAGGGGAAGCGATGGCCGAGTGGTTAGAGCGCTGGAGTCCGAACCGAGAACGCACTAGTTCAATTCCCGATAAGCGCAGCATACTTCCCCCAGTCGACCCAGCTGACGGGAATGGATACCTGACTCCATAGAGGGTTGGGGAAGGTAAGGCAGCGAGGGAGAGGAGATTGGTACCACCCTCATGTAAAAGCTGGCCCCGAGAAAAATGTAACTCAAACACCTCACTCCCCAACGAACTGAAAAGGTTATGGGATGAACTTTATCTTTACCTTACCCATCGCCCATCTGTAGTCGGGGGCCGACGGTCAATAGGAGTAGATTTCCTCTTGTTGTTATTGGCTGTACTTGTTGATTGGATGATGAGTGAGTGACCAATGGCATCCCTCGTTGTATGTATCTGTAAATGTGGAGAATAACGTAGGGAGACGAAAAACAGAGCTTCCTTCAGCTTTCTTTCAGCTACAGCAGCATCCTCATAGACAAAGCAGTGGCATATTGTTCAAGGTTGAACATTGACTGCTAGTGAATGCAGAATATGCACAGATAGAGAAAGAAACACTGGCAGCAGTCTGGGCTTGTGACAAGTTCAGCAGATACTTGATTGGTCTTGACAATGTTCGACTACAGACTGATCACAAACCTATTGTGCCACTAATCAACAATCGTGACTTGCAAGATACTCCTATCAGATGCCAACGCATGTTGATGCTCCTCATGAGATTCAGCATCACCGCAGTCTGTGCCAGGGAAGAAGCTTGTCTAGAGCAGATGCTCTATCCCGAAGTCCTCAGTTAACCACTGCTGAATCTGATATTATAACACTTTCAGAAGATGTTGAGGCATATTTGAGCAGTGTAGACATTTCATGGTCATGTGCAGCTTCAGATAAGCGTCTGAAAGAGATTGAAGAAGAGACATGAAAAGACAGACTGATTTAAGCAGCAATTCGCTACACTAATGAAGGCTGGCCAAACTACATTACAGATGTAGACGACAATCTTCGTGACTATTATGCAGTGGATCTTAGTGTGCACCATGGTCTCCTTACCAGAGGAACACGCATTGTTGTGCCAGCACCACTTCATGATGATATCCTGAAGAGGGTACATGAAGGTCTTCAAGGAATCACTAAGTGCAAAGATAGATCAAAAGCAGCAGTTTGGTGGCCAGGTATCAATGACAAGATTACAAGAATTGTCGAAGAATGCAGACATTGCTAGAAGAAGAAACCTACACAGAACAAGAAACCTTTGATACCGACAGAATTACCACAGCGTGTATTCCAGAACTGTGCAGCAGATTTGCTGGAATTCAAAGGACAATCATACCTTGTGTTTGTAGATTATTATTCACGCTTTATTGATCTTGCGCACATCAAGAGTAGCACATCAGCAGGAGTTATCAAACTTCTGAAGTGCATGTTTGCACGCCAAGGAATCGCAGAGATTCTTGTTACAGACAATGGAAGGCAATTCACATCTAGGGAGTTCCAGGAATTTGCAGAAAAGTGGGGATTTCAACATGTTACAGCAAGTCCACACTTTTCACAAGCTAATGGAGAGACTGAAAGAGCAATTCAAGTTGCCAAAACGATTCTGCAGCAAGATGAACCTGAATTAGCTCTATTGATATCAAGAGACACAAATATTTCTGCTACAGGATATAGTCCAGCAGAATTAGCGTGTGGAAGAAAACTGAGAACTACATTACCTACATTGCCTGAAAACCTGGAGTCAAGGACATTTGATAAAGCAGCTGTAACAGCGAGCGATGCAAAAGCAAAGCAGTCTTACAAGAACTGTTTTGACAAGCGTCAGGCGACACTGTATTGCAGAAGTCCTGCCCAAACCCAGTCCTGTCCATAATTACTTTTCCCTTTAAATACATTTTGCCATCAAATCCACAGTGTCTTGTGTCGGTCGGCTGAGAGCTCGCAGCACGATACACCTATCCTATCCAAAAAGTACACATGTATGTCTGACAAACTTTCATATAGAATTTAATAGGAGTTTTAAAGGAAACACGGCATATACACGAAAAACTGAGCAAACCACGGAAGTCTGCCTAAATCACGGTTTCCGTGTTTGCCGTGTAATCGTGATTTTACGGTAGCCCGACTCAATGGCCGTACACCGTCCATGAGGAATAGTAATAGTGGAAACAAATGTCTGACGCAATTGAGTGAAATATGACACAATCAGATCTGCTAAGTGTGTTTTTTACGTCGATTAGATCCGTGTAACAAAAATAACATCGCGCAGTAATCTGACAGAGTACACAGTTCACATCCGCTAGTTGTAACTTTAGGGACAATATCTGGATCATCAAGGCTTAGAATGATTTTAAATACAATATTTTTTGCAGCTAACTCACACTAAGCTTACATTTGAACAGTAACCGTAAAATTGTCCTCCATTTTACCTTATGATTTTCTACGAAGATATGGACTTATTTACTGCTAGTACAAGCGGTCACTACACTTCCGCCGTGATAACGGAAAGGAGAGACTTCAGAGCTGCAAGTGGAGCCAGACCTCTCGATGGCAACATTCCAAGCTGCATTTGTTTCACCTTCTAAGAAGTAAACAGTCGCGGAAATGGCATCTACAGCAACATCGAGCTCTTCATCTTTCAAACTTGCGCTGGTCATCTTCTGCGTATTTCTTGGTCTCCTCACTTGCTCCGGATATACAAATAGTAAGGTCAAAACGATTTTGCAGGTTTTTTATGCGCATAGAGAAGCTGTACAGCTCGAATAAGCGTATTGGTACTCATTTTGACATTTCTTTCATTTTAGTGCGATTTTACTCATAACTATGAACTCTTTCTCAGATTCTTCTTCATAATAATATTATACTTATTATAATTTGTGGCTGATCTTGCTTTTATGTCTAAATCTAACGGTTTTGATCTTATAAATGATCAGGCTTTCGAAAGTTAGATTTCGTTACTTTAGCCAGTTTGTTTATTTTTAACTACAGCTGATATATTGTAGAGTTTCCTGTATCAGAACACCAAATCTATTTTGTAACCTGGCCAAGGCTATTCACGGCACAATCCTCAAGTATAAAGGGACAAGCGTTAGTCTACTCCTGTTAATAACTCACGGAAAAGAGCGGAAACCCCAAACAGAATTTAAACGTTTAGATGTGAGCTTTGTAGTGCAGGAGATGACGGCTGTCTTAAGCTGTTGTGTTAGTGTTTAAGTTTTCTTGAACTTCACATCAACACATAACCGTCCTAACATACGAGCGGAAAGGTGGGGGGTGGGGAGAGAAAGAAAGGTGTTGTTGCAACTATGCATGTTCCGGGCATCGCTACTTACAAATAAAGTAAGTCATTTCTGATATACGTTGCCCGAGGTTAAAATGCTGGACTTGATAGATGTGCAGGTTCTTGAGTGTGTGTGTGTGTGTGTGTGTGCGTGCATAAATATGTGTGTGCGTCTGCGTGCTTGCAATCAATTTTTTTCGCTTATTTGTGGATAATCGGCATACAAATGTGACATCTAGGCTGTCACTAAGCGGCGTAATGGCCATCTGCGTCTGTGTTCATATGATCTGACTAACATTTTTTTTCCTCATTTATTTAAGAATGCAATACAGAAATTTCTCAGTCCGAAGGTGAAAGCCCTTCTAGAAGTCGTTTAAACCTACATATGTCACGGCATTTTATTCCGATCGTTACAGTACGCTTGATAACGTCCAAGTCATCTGATACTCCATGCTGTATTTATTAAATTAGTCGCGAGCTAGTGTTGATTTGCTAGTCCGGTGGATCTGTGGAAAAAGCACTAAAGACCAAGAATTGCAACACAAGCTGTGTTTGGTGAAACATGTACAGAAATTTTCCTTGTCACACTGTTAAAAAGGTACAAGTCATGCAGCTGACAAGTCAAACAACGCAAGAAATGACGTTAATTGTAAGCACAAAGTAGTAAATCGTTTTCGACTTTAAGAAGTGGACATTCAGTACCATGGCCTTTTCTATAAGTCAACTGCAATGAAAAGGAAATAAGTTTGCTCCACATTTGCAATGTCGCGCACCACATGCGGACATGCGCATTCTTACTGGGAAATACAAAACACAAGATCACTTTGGTGAGGAGCTTCCCTTCCAGGAGGCACGAATATTTATTCACGAATTCAAAATAAAGCAAAATCAAGGAAATGAACTGGCACCCTTCAAACCAGATAAATACTCCATAATAAACATACAATGTAAGAGGCCAGTACTCTTTAAAAAATAAGTTAAGCAACTTTCGCACAAGCCGTGATAACAGTTAAAAAATACTGCTTAAATAACCATGAAATACCCCGAATGCAAAAATGCATACACAAAGCGCATACATATAACGTGAAAGATATGCAGGTATCCCAACATACAGTGCACTAAACACACTCCTGAATTAGTCAAAGAGTCAAACAGCCACGGCTATAGCGCACCTTGTTGAAGAAGCAAAACACTAACAATTCTCCACTCTCCTTCCAACGAATGATAATTTTAGCAAATCTGACTTTGCCACACTGTTCTGGTGGTTAGTCCCATACAGCTCACCCGTCTGCCTCACATCAGTGGTCCTCAGGACGACACGGTTAACGGCTGCAGAATTGCACACAGCAATGACAGGTCCCTCGGCCTCACTGCAACGGTTCCTCCCATCAGCTCGGAGATAGGTGGACGCGTTCCCCTCCGGTACTGCTCGTAGGTTTGCGATGAAGCGTGTTAGCCTGTCGCCCGTCTTGCTTGTTCCGGTCGCCTTTCTCACACCTGATCCAGCTGTTCAAACCCTCAGTTCCAGAGACAGCTTTATAAGAGCCCGGTGTATTCCTCGTAGCACACAGCAGAGAGCTCTCCCGGCGACTGTTCGAAGTCCCAACTATAGCCAACTCACAGCATCAATAGTAGCAGCAACAACTCTCAGCCTCGGTAACAGCAGAACTGCGACAACGACAGTCACAGTGACAGCAACAGCGACAACACAAGCGACAGCGCAAGCAACAGCGCCAATGACGACAGCCCTCTGGCTTACAGGCGGGCCTAACTATCCAACTCTGTCCACCTGGACAAAGGGTGAGCTAAGTTTTCATCCCACGTGTGGCTCGAAAAACGATGGCTCACGATTTTTCGAGGTAGAATGGTAAGAACACAAGGGGAGTTGTACCCCCGTAGTCCCTCTACCAGCCCTGAACATGACGTGCAAATTACATAAAGAACAATCTTTTCCAGCATTTTAGACAGAAAATACAAGTTTGATACTGGTCTGTAATTGCTTTAAAAGTTGCCATTTAAAGATGGTTTCTTTTTAAGCGGGCAGACAATATCTGACGTGAACTCAAGAGGGAAATGCTCACAGGTGAAGGCGCATTAGTGATATGAGTAATATGCGGTTACAGGACATACAGGCAATCGACAAGCAGAAAGGAGGGAATAGAGTCAAGCTCACAGTATGTGGGGCTGCTACTCAGACAAATGAAGACAAACTTATCTCAGTGTAACAGTTGTCAGTGAATATCAAATCAATCCTCTTCGTGCTATTTGCACATAAGACCTCAACCAGAGTCCGTCACTGATGTCGATCGGCTGAAACTCGCTCCAGGCGACCCCATGTCCAGACCTTTCCTTTCATCTCTCTTTCCACTGTTCTTCTCCAGGTTTCCTTTGGGCGGCCTCGTTTTCTTCGGCCGTCTGGAGTCCATCGTAGGGCGATTCTGGAGAGGTTTGCTAACAGTTGTATTGTACTAGAAAATAAGCTTTGAAAATTAAGCTTTAGTTAAATGGTAGTCAATAAAAGTTTCAACTTAATGAACTTCACAAAAACCTTTTTTTTTAAATTCTCAGTAATTTTGAAAAACACACAGATTTAATACATTTCCGCTAGAAATCGATTCTATTTTTATTTTCTTTATCTAAAGTATTGTTGTTTTGTTTTGCCTGTTGCTCAAGTTCCAGTCAATGGACAGTGTACTGTATTTGATATGCTTTGTGCCAAAGGTTATGTTTATCTGTTTAGATCTGCAGCCACAGGCTGAGGGGAGTCACGTGACTGTATGACAACCACTGTAGACGGCTTCACAGCATGACTCGCGAAGCAACTAAGTCCACTGAAGGTCACGATATTTTCAAGAACAAGTATTTTGATTTTGTTAAAGGTTACAAGGATAAGGAAAAGAAACTAATTCATCAACATTTTAGTTCACTATCTTGGGCTGCGGTAGACGACTGCTTGTCGTGAAGCAGCAGACATGCAGTACATGTTGAGCGGGAGAAAACAAGTCTGACAGTGAGATCTGTGAAAAGGTTCTTGGGGATCTACCAGGTAAGCGACCGTGCTGGTCTTTTGTTTTGGATATGAAATTCACACCAATTGTATTGGGATTTTGTCTAGAATATCTGGATCTCGTTTTGTATTCAAACAAGCTATGACGGTCCCATCCATGGAGTAGATTGGAAGCTACAGGAGCTACACTTGGAAGCAATGTGATGTTGTAGGTGTGGAAAATCCTTTAAGCCTGAACATTCTTGCTCATGTTACTGTAGTAATCATGATGCAGATTTCTGCCATGCTGTTTCTGTCTTTGGAGAGGATGACTTCCAGATGCTTTACGCTGTTGGTTAGGAACAGGATTTGGCGCAGGATCATCATCAGTTTCCTACCAAGTGCCGACTGAACAAGTTCTTCATATTCACCACACCCTTCCCGGCTCTACATATGTTAGACGTAGAATTCAGGTAGTTGTGAACATGCCTACAAATCACCCACGCAAAACAAAAGACAAACGATTTAGCGGCATCTTAACTCAATGCTTTGGGGCTGGACTTCACCACTCTTTTACAAAGTTTAGAAAATACAAATCTCTGCTGCACGTCTGGTGACCAAAACAAGAGACCATTTCACTTCTCTATATTTCAGGCACTGGCTGGCCGTTCGTTCTCATTCACATTTCTATTAGGACATTTGTTCTGCCTGCTTCTCCAGACTTCTCCCCTACATCCCAACCAACACCTGTCGTTCATCGTTTGACCAGCGCACTCTACGTACTTCGATCACCAAAACGATAACGTACGGTCACCGGCTTTGGTGTAGCAAAGCAGCTCAATTACGTTTTATTTTAGGCAATTACTCACCATTAAGCCTTTTAAGAGTGCACTTAAAACACATTTTTCCGTTAGCACTACTACTAAGCACAGTCCGCAACTAACATGTATTCTCTCGTATTTTGCACGAGCAGTAGAAAAACACCCCTAAGTTTTCAATTTGGACTGGGACATGCTGTTTAACAACGTACAGATTGGTTGTAGGTGTTTTGCAGGTGCAGGTGCGATAATCAAAATACTTACTACATGTGCACAAGTCACCACCAAACGTGTTGGAGGCTACCATTTTGAAGCCTAACAACCATATTAGCCTTAACAGCGCTGTGTGCATGCCTACTAATCGGTGGAGTCGAACCCAAGCATGAGCCTGGCGATTAATAATAATAATCATGAGGATTTGTGTGGCACCTTTCCAAATATTTGCTTAGAGCGCTTCACATAATCATACAATGACTAAATCGTCACTAACCATGTACCATATTAGCATATAACAGACTCGCGCACTTCTACAGCATACATTCACCCATATACAAAGTAAATTACAGACACAAGTTATGCACGCTCTTGTCAGGAAAGGGTAACAGTAAAGTCGTCGTTCTGAAAAGATGCGTCTTAGGTTTGGACTTAAAAATGGTTAAAGAATCAGAGTGTCGAAGGCTGATGGGTTGTTTCAAGTTGATGGGGCTTGGTAGGTGAAAGACCTCTGTCCATACGTCTTTGTCTTAATAGGATTCGCAGAAGCTTAGTGTCAGAAGATGAGCGAAGAATTCGTGCGGGCGTATAGATAGAAGCGAATTAGGAGAGGTACCGAGGACCAGTGCCAGAAAAGGCAGAGTAAGTTAAAGTGGAAATTGTGTAGGCCATACGATCCACAACTGGCAGCCAGTGAAGATGCAAAGGTTAGGTGAAATATGTTTATATCTAGATGGTCTGCCGATGAGGATCTGCCGATGATTCTGGATCCTTTGTAGTTTGCCAAGAAAATATTTGGGAATTCCAGCTAAAGGAGAATGACAATAGTTCATCCTCGATAGCATAAAGGCACAGATTAGAGTTTTAGTTGGTGAGATATTGACGAATGGTACTGATCCTACGAAGTGCAAGGTAGGCGATTCTGCAGACATGAGAAATATGCTGATAGAAAGTCAAACTGATCGAGAATGACACCCAAGCTGCAGACATAGGAAGGAATAGTTGAGTTGTTTATAGACAGAGACTGACGGAGAAAGGGATGACTCAGACTGAGGAGAACAAGTGTGACAAACAAGCAACAAGATGCGCTGCCCTCCACTCAAACTGTACTGGGTTGTCTAGCAAGAAACATGGCAAAAATGATGGAAACTACTAATAGGCCGGAGACAACGCAAACGACTTCACTGCGACCGTATCTTAACCATTAGCGTGTATATCTTGTGTCTGTAAATTACGCTGTGTATGAGTGGTGTTTGTTGGAAAAGTGAGCGTGTCTTTTATATGTGAATATGGGTGAATAGTTGTTAATGATTTAGTCTATATGACTGATGCAAAGCGCTATGAGGAAATCTTTGGAAAGGCGCTATATGAATCCTCATTATTATTATTATTATTACATTTCTTGGTAAAGCCAGTTCACCTGATGAGAATTTCCAGTCATGTGCCAAAAAGGTCGTGTCCTTTGTGAATGAAATTTTTACTGATAAAGTTGGGAATATTCTGGACATAGAGAGAGAATCCACCGACTCGGGACGAAGGAGCAAAAGAGTAGTCAGCCTCGGCCACTGATCGCTGGATTCTAGCGCTCTGATGACTTCAGCCATTCGGATTGCAGAAGACTTGACAAAGAAATGGCTGAACTGAGGGCAAAAAAGCAAGATGTTAAGCCAGGCTTCTTTAAAAACGGATTTTTTTTGGTCAGAGAGAATGCTGGCTATTCTCAAGCTGCACCCATCCTTTCAACAAGGCCGGCAACAGTAGTAACATACAATACATTACAATACCACTTTATTTATCCCCAAGGGCAATTCCAACTAATGCTCGTACTAGCAGTAATACATACATGATATAACGAGATAATACATACATATACATGATATAAAAGAGATTGTACAGACATATACAAGTATATAAAGGAGATGATGTATACATGTTGAAATAATTTTCTCTCGCGCGCGCGCGCATGCACACACACACATTCCCAGTAACAGTAAATATAGTGGATAGTGGTGATCTCAGGTCACCTCAGGCTAGTACAAGCTCACGGCCAGTAGAATTGATCAGGTGAATGGCACGTGAAATGAATGAAATGCGGTGGCGATTGGTTTTGCATACAGGCATCGCGTACCAACAGCCAGACCGCAAGAGTGAGAACTCACATGTAAACACATGATCAGAAATAGGATACGAGATGCCTTCCTAAGGATTTGCTGATGACAGAAAGCTACCAAGTCCCTCTGCCTGATTCCGGTGACCTTGGAACAGATATTAACAAGTGAGACCAGACTATTCCTGTTCCCCAGGGAGAATCGAGTGAGGATGACAGAGCTGACAGAGAAAGATTTGAGTTTCCGTAGGAGGTACAGGCGTTGTTGACTCTTACGGAGGATCATGTCAGTGTTGATGTCCCATTTAAGCTTGGTGTCGAAGATGGTACCTAAATATTTGTAAGAGTCAACTACCTCAATGGCATCATCATGAATAGTACTGATGACTGTCTCAGGCTTGTTCACCCGAAAGTCGAAGATCATTTCCTTAGTCTTTGAGGCATTAAATACAAGGAAGTGTTCGTCACACCAGCGAACAAAGTCAGGAAGGGCGGCACTGTGAACATGTTCATTATCATACAGAAGTGACAGGAGGGCAGAGTCATCAGTAAATTTTATCAGAAAGCTCCTGTCAGTAGTACTTCTACAACTGTTAGTATAGAGTATGAACAGTAGTGGAGACAAACAGCAGCCTTGAGGGGAACCTTACAGGTGACAACAGGGTCTGAGAGAAGACCATTAACAGAAACTCTAGAATAGAAAGTGAACCATCTTTTACTGTCTTGCTAACCATGCAGAGCTCTAACAACTCTCCGCTGTCTGAAGCTCGCCCTGTACACTTTGTAACGTTTTTGCCAGCAGCTGTAAGAGTGAACAACTCTAAGAAGATGGATCAGCTCTATATGTAACTATGTCAAGTACAGTCTAAAAAATTTTAGGTTTGAAACAACGATAACTCTGACAGCAACAACCGAGTGGCGAACAGTGCTGGGGAATCCGACCGACAGGCACAGCTTTGAACAGCAAAGAAAAATCCGACTTCTACACCTAACAGCATGGTCTACGTTCGACGATCGTCGACATGCGGTCGAGCTAGTAATCATACAAACTCCATGCAATAAAGAGAAGAGCCAGCCAAAGCCACTTCGCCGAAGTGCACAGCGCGAACACAGCAACTGTGAACTCTAACTCAACTGTCACACAACATCAGGTACAGAAAAATGAAGACAATTCAGTACAAGGTAGTTTTATAATTTTTAACCGGGCTTTGGAAGGACTTTTACATAAACTGATAATGATCTCGTCGAATACTTGAATTCTTTTAACGTCGAATCATTTCTCGTAAACTTATACAACTAAGCATCGTCACTAAATTCCAGAAGTACTTTGTCCCTGCTTTAAAGAAAAACCAAATTAGTTATCATATAAGATATTTCGATGTAGTTCCAGTCATGGAAACAATAGATTTCATAGAACATATTTCCCATGATCAACTAGTGATTCTTGATGTTAATAGAAAACTAGTGACCATAGACAAAGATTTGCATGTGTATCTATATACCACCTTATGACTCGGCATATTAGAACCTAACGGACGACAGTGACTACATCTTTATCTGATTTTTAGAACATAGTATTCTAGTACCTATATAGCTGTGC
The DNA here is from genome assembly GCA_004794655.1 of Marisa cornuarietis. NCBI lineage: Eukaryota > Metazoa > Mollusca > Gastropoda > Architaenioglossa > Ampullariidae > Marisa > Marisa cornuarietis. The sequence goes on from SMMW01000068.1 coordinate 549,929, forward strand.
TCTAATAGACAGCAAAATAATACACCCAGGTTCCAAACTCGTATAAATGTATGCTTTATATTTTACACAACTTATCTTTTGCACACTTACTAAAACCTTACACAATCAGTCAAACTCAACGGCGTGAGCGATCAGGACTTGCCAAATGTTTTAAATAACTTCTATGCACGTTTCGAGAACCATAATTTTTCAGATAAAGTTAGGGAACTCAGACAGTCGCTTGTTCCCGATAACAACATAGTAATTTCTCATGTCGGTGTGACGGAAATGCTAAAGCAGGTCAAGGTCAACAAGTCGCAGGGGCCTGATGGGATGTGTGGGCGTGTCCTGCACTCCTGTGCTGTTCAGCTGGGAGGAGTGTTTCAGCATCTCTTTCAACTCTCACTCTCGACTCAGGACACATTCCAGCACTCTGAAAACTGTCTAACATCGTTCCTCTCCCTAAAAAAACCTAATCCTATCCAACCCAATGATTTTCGCAAATAGCTCTAACCTCCCTGGCAATGAAAACTTTTGAGAAAATTGTCAAAACTCTCATCTTAACATCTGTAGAGAGTAAACTGGACCCACTGCAATTTGCTTACAGGAGGGGGAGGGGTGTTGACGATGCCAAGTTATTCATTCTGAACACACTGTATAAACACTTAGAAAAGCCCAAGTCACATGCCAGATTACTCTTCGCAGATTTTAGTTCTGCATTCAATACAGTGCAGCCACACCTTCTGGCTTTGAGACTGATTTCTGGTTTTGACCTGCCACATCAACTAGTTTTATGGACAGTGGATTTTTTGACTTGTAGACAGCAGAGGGTTTATGTTAATAGTAATTATTCTGACACAGATGTTACTAACACTGGCTCCCCACAGGGCTGTTGCTCATCGCCCTTGTTATTTATCATGTACACTGACAGCTGCAGAAGCACGGAGGTAAATAGCTACCTCATCAAGTTCTCTGATGACACTGCATCGTTGACTCTTTTACAGGAACACACAAAAGATCATGGCAATGGAATTTAAACACTAAACACATTGTTAAACGTGGCCAACTAAGAATGTATCTTTTGCGTAAGTTAAATAGTTTTTCTGTTAGCCAAGTAATCTTAGGCCGTTTTTACCAGTATTTATTGAGAGTCTTCCATCTTTCTCATTTGTATGCTGGTTCCGCAATCTCTCTGTCCATGATAGGAATAGTCTGAACAGTGTTGTGAACATCTGCTCAAAGATAATTGGTATCAAATAGAGGGATTTAGCTTCTTTTTGTGACCAGCAAATAGTACGGAAAGCTTCATGCATTTTATCATTACCTGAACATGTACTAAAAAAGAATTTGTATTATTAAGCTTAAGTAAATGCTATGCCAGCCTATATAAGATAAGATAAGATAATACTTTATTTGTCCCAGAGGGCAATTGGGTGGGAGCTCGATACAATTTAACACAAAAAAACTTAACACAAAAAACACACACATATACACACAGAACACACACACACACACAACCCACCCACACCACACAACACCCCCCCCACACACACACACACACATTCATATGCACCAGACAGGCTTCCCCATTCATGTTTCATTCATTCGCACAGCACCATTCAAGAGTCGCACGGCCGAAACAACGAATGACAGCCGCAGTCTGTTAGTCCTGCAGGCAGGTATACAAAATCGGCGGGCCGATGGGAGCTGGACAAACTCTCTCGACAGGACATGCCTGTCATCACAGAGGATTGCAGACGCCTTTAGAAATATCTGCCTGTCATACAGAGTCTGAAGAGTACTCTGGGCTGTCCCAATGACTTTTGAGCAGGTGGATACCACACGATGTAAGCTGCTCTTGTCCTTCACCGATAAACTCTTGTAGAAACAGATAGACGAGAAGGACAGCATGCTCTCTATGTGCGATCTGTAAAAAAAGCTGAAGAAATTGGTGGGAGACGGAGAAAGACTTCAGCTTCCGGAGAAGGAAGAGGCGCTGCTGAGCTTTCTTCACGATGGCTTGGGTGTTGACATCCCAGCAAAGTCGCCTGTCGAAGATGGTGCCCAGGTATTTAAAAACAGTAACCATTTCCACCTCCTTGTCGTGGATGACACTTACAGGACTTGGTGGAGAATTCCGACGGAAATCGAAAACCATCTCTTTGGTCTTACTCAAATTAAGGTCTAAGAAATTGTCATCGCACCAGGCAATAAATTCTTCCTAGGCTGCACCTTGGGTGTCTGCTGGCCCGCTAAAGAGAAAGAGCAGCGCCGTGTCATCAGAGAATTTGACGAGGTATTGACCCTCATGGTTACTGCGACAACTGTTGGTATACAGAATAAACAGAAGCAGGGATAAAACACAGCCTTGAGGTGAGCCGGTGCACGTTGTGATTAAGTCGGAAAAAGTACCATTGACAAGTACTCGCTGCTGCCTGTCAACCAAAAAGTGGATGATCCCTTACACTAGCTGATGATCAAAGAAAAACTCGTCGAGGAGTCTTCTAGCTAGGATATGTGGTTGGATGGTGTTGAAGGCTGATGAGAAGTCAGCAAACAGCAGTCGTGCACGGGCTTGTGTATTCTCCAGGTGTTTGAGTAAAGTGTGGGGGATGAACAGTTTCCCATCATCAACACTTCGTTTGGATTGGTATGCAAATTGCAAGGAGTCAAGACAATTGTTAGTGGCTTTTAGGATCAATGATTTGATGATTGTCTCCAATACTTTCATGACCAATGATGTTAAGGCCACTGGTCTGAAGTCGTTGAGATGCTGAGCTGAAGCTTTCTTCGGAACTGGAACAATGGTGGACAGTTTCCAAGCAGCTGGGGTGGAGAACGAATCCATAGAGCGCTGATAAAGGTGTTGAAAAATGCCTCCAAGTTGGTGCTTGCAGAAACGCAATGTTCTGCCGCAAATACCATCCGGACCTGAAGCTTTGCGGATGTTTACTCGCTGAAACAACTCCACAACCTGTTCTTGACAAATCTCAACCTTCTGGACAGGGTGAAGAGAACTGAGCATATTTTTAATTGTCGCTGAAATATCGTGGGTCTCGAACCGAGCAAAGAAAGCATTCAGAACATTTGGTAGGGCCGCACTGTCAACGCCTGCGATCGAGATTTTGGCCTTCGACCCCTTAAGCTGATCTTCAACATTTGCCATGTTCTTGAGTCCCTGCCAAGCTGCTCGGATGTTACCTGTCCCAAACTGAGACTATTTTAGTTTTATAATTTACCTTGGCCCGACGGATAGCATTACGGACCTCTCTGTTTACCAGTTTCTTGTAAGAGTAACAGACACATGAAATCATGTGTGCAATCCGCAGTCCAGCTGCTCAATCTTAGATGAGCTGTCAATGGTGTGTGTGTGTGTGTGTGTGTGTGTGTGTGTGTGTGTGTGTGTGTGTGTGTGTGTGTGTGTGTGTGTGATGTTGTAGGCGCATACCTGATTTTCTTGTTGTAAGTTTTGTTTGAAATCTAGATATATTTATATGATACATGTTACTTGCCCACTTCCTTTTCCTCCTCATGTTTTCAATTTTTTCATTCAGTGTTGAACTCGAGCACATTCCCATATTCAAATTGCCCAATGGGACAAATAAAGTTGGTTATTGTCATTGTCACAATCGACATGACAATTTTGTAACTTGTTGAAAGAACATGCATCATAAAAATAACAGTATAAACATAATGGTAGCTTGATAATGCCATTTCAGGAAGCGGCGTCCTTTAGGCAGCTCGGTTATGTAAAGGATTTTCCTGTCTAAAGAAATCTTTTTTTTCTGTTTTCATACCAGTTAGTTTTGAGTTCAACCACAGATCCACCGGGCTATAGATTGATATAGATCATCCATCGATGAAAAACTTGCTTGCCGAGGTATTTCTTGTCTTCCGATGGGAACTTCCATGTCACGTGCCCCAAAAGAACGCAATTTTAAATGCATGGTCAGATTCGGTCAAAGAAAATATTAATTTCGAAAACTTTGACCTCATCTGTCAGATATAGCATAAACAGCCATTAGAATTGGTTTACCAAAAACCTCAATGTGCTGCAACTAGAGTCAGTTAACATACCGTTTCTACGATATTAACAAAAATGAAAAAGTTGCATACAATGTTTTTATTTGAAAATCACGTGGCTCCTCAAGCGTGCGAAAGAAGAAACCCCCTTCCCCACAAAAAACAAGCCACACAGAGAGATAGAGAGAGAGAGCGAACAAAGAAATTTTCAGTGAGGGGGGTACAAATTAATGCGTCTGTCATGAATGATAAACTATAAAACAGCAAATAAAGAGTCCACCACTTCCATACACACATACATCCTTCAAATCTGCACTGAAAACGCACCTCTTCCTTGAGGTTTACTCCTAACACAGTCCGCACAATGCTCGTCCTTTTTACTCTCCCCTCTTCCACTCTTGCTCCTTGTCTACCCATCTTTCTCTGCAGAATCACTATTTTCTCTGTTCCTGATACTTGATGCTTGATGCATTCTTGTGTTTTCTATCTTTGTTTTCTGTTTGTCGTCAGTACTGTTGTTTATTCTTCCGTCTCTCGTGTTCTATTCATTTAGTCCATGTCTCTTCCCCCTTTTACGCACTAAGAGCATGCTCTCTACGAGTGTGAATATGCACTATTCAAATCTTCATTTATTATTATTATTATTATTATTATTATTCAGTAATATATTTTTGAATATTAGACATTTGATTTCTTTTCAGGATCAATGTTGACGAAACATGTCTGTTTGATATTAAGTCAAGCTTTAGTTAGGAAGGTGTTAGGAACAAGGAATTACGTAGTACATTATATTTGCACATGGTATTCAATTTTGTTTAATGTTGGAAATCTATGAGAGAAACTGTTGATGATTATTGTTATTTTTTTCAGAATATGACCCGAGTCTTATCATGATCTGTCCGGAAATGTATGTAAAAGACTCAATCGAACCTATAATATGTGAGGAGGATCCTAGTAGACTTTTGAATGTTTGCGGAAAAGAGATTGTTCCTTTATTTTTTTATAGATCTGAAAATGAAGACAACTTATGCGAAGGTGTATTTAATAGAACCCAGAGTTGCAGTGGTGAGAAATCACAAGGGGCCTATTGCGCTGAACAAATTGGTAACAAAATCAGACATTACTGCTATATTAACGCAACTGATAAATTCAATCACACCACACCATTCTGCCAAGCATTGTGCACAAAGATAAGCCGACGTGTGCTGCTCACCACGAACACATGTGCCCCTATTGAACTTGGTAAGTATTATTTTGCTGTTGTTGCTATTATTATTATTATATGGGCTTACTATCTCATTCTTCCCTATTGTATCAGAGATCACTGGATTCATTTGCTGTCGCCAGTAAGTGTAAGACACTATGCATGAAGTCTACTGTTAGCGACTGTCACACATCGTGTCTTAACGTAGCAACATATCAACACTGCGCATTATCTCTGATTGTCAGAAGTGAAAGTTATCAAAAAACTTTTTCCCTTACGCACACTGAGTATTTCTAACAGCGAGTGTGGATGTCTTCAAGTCAAATGAAAAAACATCGCTCAGGTTGTCGTCTTCAAGAAGCGATTTTGTTTGCCCAGAAAATGAAACAGCTGATTTTGCAATACAGCCCTACATATTGGAACTATAGTCAGAAGTTTGGCATGAAGTTAAAAAAAATTTAATGGTCCAGACTTAATTCATTCAACAAACGTATGAGTCAATCTTCATCAGATTAAAATTTGATGGGCAACAATCACAGACATTGCAGTGTACGTTGTATTATTGCTGATTGTCTCTTACTAAGTGGCCGCATTTGAATTAATTTTCCCATTTGTATTATTGTTAGTAAAATATAAACACAATTCAAATGTGTTTGTCTAAGATAAACTCCTGTAATTGTTTTATTTGATGGTTTCAAGCATAACATTTTAATGTTATAGTTACAACTGACTGCTCATAAGGACTTTTTTCCAATTAAAATATAATGATAGTTTAAAACCTGTTTATCGATGTAAAAACTTATTTCTTCCTCATTTTGCTGCATGCAAAATTTACTATTTACTTACTTATACTCGCACGTGTTCCTGCTTAAGCACCTTATACGCTTATCACCCTCAGTTTGTTTTTTTACCTGTTTCAAGCACGTACATCAATGGTGCCCTCACACTGTTAGTTGTTTTTGGCATTGTGCTGGATAAAGATACGACTGGCGATGTTGTGTTTGTGACACACTGTTACTTGTAGACCAGACGGTGTAGAAACTGTCGATGTTGTATATCTGGTGCTTGATCTACCAGCAGTCGTAGTTGGTTTTAACTTCTCGTGCTGTTGTATAGTAAGCACTGCTGTAGGAAGAAGATCTCTTAGTGTTACGGAAAGTCCAAAATTTGCTTGTACTGTATGAGTGGATAGCAATGGATTTTGAATTTTATTTAGCAAATTCTTGAGAGCAGTGTGGGGACGAAGTTCGCACGGCCTGTTTGAACAAAGCAGAGACCTGTATATACACATCTCTCATCGAAGTTACTCCACTGGCGTTTGCTGCCATTATCTTTAGTATTTCCTTTAGTGCGTACAAACTAATTCTCTTTGAGTGTTGAAGAGAGCATTGAGCAACAGTACACTGTGTCCTAGTCAGTTTTCTTTTACCGAGGATTGCATCTTTTCCCTTGGAATTCAGCTCGTGAATACTTCCCTTTCGTCTCTTCCTGTTTTCTCGACAAATCCAGGTTTGCTTAAGAGAAAAATATTAAGACAGAATCTTTCATGCCTCTTTGTCATAAAATACCACCGGAATATGTTTTTGTGATACTTTGGGCTCTATTTCCAGCAATTTTTGCTGAGCGATCGGGTAACCCTTAGTGTCTGAGACTTTACCAGAAGTGCCGAGACACTATATGAAAATCCTACAAATAGAAATGGGCGACCCGAGTGTTTTCTCGTGTCTTAGGTTTCGAGGAAAAGAATGTTGGCGACTGCTTGATATCATAGACACGGAACTACGTATCTGCTTGCTATCGTAGACACAGGACTAGGCATTTACTTGATATCATAAACACGGAACTAGGTATCTGGTCCTGTACTTCTAGAGCTGCTCTCTATCATTCGTAGGCTCTGGGTTCAGTATTGAACATAGCTTTTACCTTCGTCACTTTTACACACAGTTTTGATGGATGAAGAGGTAGAGGTAAAGTGAAGATACGCAGCTTTACTACGATGAAAAGCTTCAAGTCAATATAAGTCATGCAGAAACAAGGAAGTGGCGTATAGAAATAAGGTAGAGGAGTGTAGAAATAAGGAAGAGGCATGTAGAAATAATGTAGAGGCATTTAGTTTTCATACGGTGAAAAGCTAGAGGTAAGGCTGGGGCACTTTGTTTTCAGAGATTGAGAAGCGAGAACAAGACTAACCTGCAACTGAAGGCTTGTGTAATTATTGACGACAATTGGACAATTAGCAGACGTTCTTTGACTGGCTACATGGTAAAAATAACGCCTTAGCTACTGTTGGGGGACAAAAGTACAAGTACAGTCGGTTTGTGTTAATTCAGAAGGTTTTTTTAACAAAAGTGTAGGTCAGTTTTATGAAAGTGTGGGTTTTGGTAATCAAAGGGAGCATTCTTTTAAAATTAAGATATTGTAAATTGAAAAAGAAAGAATAATACACGTTAAATTTGCAATACATATCTTAATATCCAGAAAATAACAGTTTAACAAATGTTTATTGCTACTGAATCTTAAATAACAATATTTTTAAACTAAACATCTGTCAGAAATCATGACTCTCGATCAAAATGTAAATGTCCGGAATATCAGGTAATAAAGTTTATTATTAATCTCAATCTTCAAAGGGACAGCACCACCACCAACTACACCACCACCACCACCACCCAAACAAGAGACAAATTTTTCCCTACTTATGGCAATCCTCATTCCCTGTGCCGTTGCCGTCATTATTGGTGAGTAATATCATATATTTTTAATAATGCTTGAACATCAGAGGGCATGTAATTACGTGCTGTTTCTGCAATATTTGTGTGTTGTTTTAGTTGTGGAAGTAATTAAGATGAGACCCTTGAGAAAAGTCTATCAACCGCCAGTCAGTTGTTCTTTGTATCATTATTAAAACGGTAGACCAGATGCCATAGAAAGTTAGCATGCACGTACAAAAGGATTCCTCTGTGTCGTGAACTACGGGGAATGAGCACGCGAAGATGGTCAGAGGTTGCAATTACCGTCGCCGTGGGCTAATCACACTGTCGATAACTCCATCAACTCACTCCGACATTTACGTATACGCGAACAATTACACTAAATTGCTAATAATGATTCAATCGACTCCGAGCCCCCAGCGTACATCCCCAATAAAACAACTCAAGGCAATTTAGTGTAACAAAGAAATTATTAATAATCGAGAGTTTGACAAACATTAATCACAAAGGATACAATACTGCAAAATTCCAGTGTCAGCTCGCTCTCTAGGTGTCCCGATACAATCCCTACTTCAAATCGAAATATTGTCACTACCTTAACTAATACACACAACGCACTACATTCGTCTGACACACACACTCGCAACTTATCTCTACACACGACTGTCTCTTTCCACGAGGAGGACCCTTCGATGTTCTTGATGTCCAGGAATCCGTTGCTGTAACCTCATCTTTCGTTGCTGCCCTTCACACGAGTACCAAGGCACTTGACAGGGGCGCTGCTCCGCGACTTGTCTTTCTCTTCCTTATTAAGTCGTAACCCGTGTCTCAAGCTTAACAGCGCTTAGCGAGGGACCAAGGCTTAGGTACCAGGCTCAAGCCTCTGCTGTCTGAGACCAAACAGCTACAGGTGTGATGAAGCGTTGAGCACTCTGAAACAGAGTGGGTCAACGCACCTCTGGAGTCGGCCATGCCGGAGTAGCCACGGTTCCAAAGACTAACTTTCAGCAGAGAATCTGAACAGTTTTGGACAGATTTATGTTACAACCTTGTCCCTCGAAATTCCAGTGCGAATACACCGATTCATCTACTGACACGATGTTAAATCCTCGTCTCCGGCCATCGTCATCTCTCGCGATTGGTTAATCACACCATACAAACGCTCTATCTCTCCATTCCATTACCTAGCTATGACCAATATCTACCTAGCCAGCATGTGATGGGCAGGTGGTCACTGACTTTCTACGCGCGAATTCTATGTACTGCAACCAATCGCGCATCGACGCTCGCCTGAGACAAGTACTGCTACCCAAGTATGGAAAATATTCTCCACCCATAGGTTAGCTTACTTTGCTGCCTACACTGATGAATGTGCGGTGAGCGAGTTCTGTTCCATCAGAATCGGAGCTAGAGCTACTGTCCCTCGATGAACTCGCATCATTCAATCCCCCATTTCAACCTAGGTACCCGAGGTTGGTGCCCTGACTGACCTGTCCAGTTCGGCAGTGTTTATGATCCTGACCAGCTTGGCTTACCCACGAGTCTCTGGCCAATCTCTCCCCCTGTGCTATCTGACACCGACCGTCCCTTTCTTCCGATGGACAAGAGGAGGGTCGCTGTTCAGCTATGTAATCTATCATGTGCGGGTTCGTTTAGCCGCGTGTCCACTCGACTTGTTGGAAAGCAAGAGTGCGGCATCAACAACACAGCCCTATCCCTAGTAATCATATGACACTCTGTGCTGGTCGTTGGGGACAACAGAAGGATCCAATGCGTGTGCTGACAGCCCTCACCACGTGCCTGTCTTAAGGTAATGGTGAGCAGGTCCTACATGAAATGACCGGTCCATTCCTTTAAGTCTGCCTACCAGTTCTTCCTCTTTCCACCTCAGCGTCGACCAGTCCTCCAAGGTAGCCTGAAAGATGGACTGTTGTGAGTGGTGGTTTCTGGTGTTTCCTGTGGGTACGAGGTTTGGAGTTTTCTCTTAAAATGCCTGGATCTACACATAGGCAAGCAGAGTCCGTGTTTCACATTCACACAGAAGTGTGAAGTCTACAATAGATTTTTTAAAAGTTGTACTTGCTGGTTGATTCCATTTTGCTTCAGCGGCAGTTCCTGTTCAGACCGGCCATTGCTGTTGTTGGTGTTGTGATCCTGATGAGGATGCCTGTTGTGCGGCTGCCACCTTTGAATAGCGTTGCGTCAAAGTACTTGAAGATGTTTACCTCATCCAGCTGTATCCCATTCATGTGGGGACTGATGGTGTTGACAATGACTTTGCTATTGTCACTTCTGGTATCCATCTCGTTTGCACTCGCACTGTCTGTCAGTCTCTTTGTGAGATCTTGATGATTAGGGTCTCAAACTTTAAGAGCTTGCAAAGAGACACCGAGCACAAAAGCTAAAGGACACTATTGGATTATCAAATATGATAGTTCCTTCGCATTTGCATTACAGATGGGGTCAGTCAAGAATAACAATTCTATTTTTTTCATTTTTTTTTTACATCTTTTCTCGGAGAACATGCGGAAAAGCCTTCAAGACCATAACACCTCAATGTCCATCGGCGTTGAGGAGGGGGGATATGTTCGAATGTTCTTATGCAACCTACGAACTTGACCTGCTAGCAAGGAGCAGCAGCGAACTGTAATCCCTTACCATCAGCCTGACAGACAGGTAGAGAAACCATGAGACCAGCACTTGCAAGAGCAATGTCGTGGTCAACTGCAAATACGAAGTAGAACATGATATGGCGGAAACGACAAAATAAAAAGACAGCAGATATATGAATATCAATGATAAAGATAGAAAACGAAAAATAAAAAATGCAGAAAAAAGGAACACAAATCTACAACTGGAAAACATCAAACCTTGAAATGTTTATTTTAGAATGTTTTTGTTGCACGTACACAACACTTTGGATCCAGAGAAACACTACATATTTAAAATAAACAATTGCAAAATACTTATGACGGTTTGTGTAGGGTCTGTGAGAGTGAAATATCCATCACAGTCAGTATACACTGGTGGGCGGAGGAGGGGGCTCTACAAAAATTTAGGGATGTGTGGTAGTATTGTACCCAGCGGCAAACGAAGCTTCCACCACATGTGTACTGCCATCGGTCCACCGCTTCCCGTCCCAACAGTAAACGGCTTTGAAAGCTTCTACGAACGCGGCATAATGCATAAGTAACACAGAAGAGCGGAGGAAAAGAATCATAAGATCGTGATGTCAAACATGGGTGAGTATGTTCAGTGGCGTCACGTACAGCCTGGACCATGCGGGTTTGAAATACTCTCTATTGCCATGTTAATATTGGAGAAATGTAATTATCAAAATGATGCAAGCGTCTCAGTCTAATTCATATATTTCGGCTCCCAAGGGGACTGAGTGTCAACAGGTCAGGACACACTACAACGACGCGCCCACCTCATTTACCATACCGCAGAGGTCATCGTCCAGGTCAATGAACAAAGCGCCGCCTGTTTTCTACCAAGCCTAAAGTGTAGAGAAAGTCATTGGTGATCTCATAACCAGGATAAAAGTGTACATTTCTTCACTGATGACCCCTAGGTTGAAACAGCATATAACAGTCCTTGTTGATAAGATGAATGTTAGGCCATGGATAAGATTGACAAAGCTCCAACACGAGAAAAATGTAGCACTGGGATATCGAGTGACTGCAACGTCCGCTTGAAAAAGCTTTGTGTCAGCGGACATAAAGACTAACAGGAGCTTGATGAACATGTGGTATAAACAGCCGACTTGTCTTTTAGAGGCTCTCCCTCTCAGAATCACTCACCCATGCCCTATCTTTGATGATAACGATGATTCTGAAGACGTTTTTAATCTATCTGTTGCAAACCAAACTATCCTGGTTGTGCATGGCGACTGGAAGGTCCAAGTCAGCCCAGTGCACTTCATTATTTGATCGGCACGTGAGACTTTACTTGGATGGTGGCAACCGACTCAGAAAGACATTGTTACAAAAGAGCAAGAAGAAATAATATGGAGGAGCATATTAGAAAATGTTTTAGCTCTTCCAAGACTCCATGGCCACAGAGAAGAAATGTTAACTAAATGGGTTCAAGCACATTTCAAAATCTCCAAGATTTACGAAGGCAATACACCAGGCAAGGATCTACATATATTTTGTAAATCCTTACCCGTTCAGAGATAATTCTAGGCTGCGGCCTTGCGGGATTCCCGCAAAATTTCGCTGAGGGGCGCATAGTCTGAAAGTCAGCGCGACTATGCGCCCGCAAAAATCCCGTGTCTGGCGCACTTTTGAACACGCGATGCGGCATTTCAAAAATAATTGTTGTCATTCTGCTTGCTGGTTTGAAACCGACCCACTAGAATTGATGCTAATGACTGGACAGTTTTCAAACTGACCGGTTGTTATCCATCTGATGCAACCTGCACCAAATTTCGCGCCAGGAATTAAATTGTTGACGCGCCCGCAGCGAAAACATTTGGGACGGGAGAGGTCAAAGGGTTTTGGAAGCAAGCGAGTCGAAAACGAAGTGAACGTGACTGTCGACTCTGTTTGACTTTTCGTTCGCGACCAGTACAGCAGAAGATGCCCCGGAAAGTAGAAATCGACAAGGACAGAAAGAAACAGAAACTCGTCAGAGTGTGCCGCACACATTGTTGGAACTGAAAATGTAGACAACGAATCGAAAGAATGCGAAATAGACAAATTGAGACAGAGACCGCTCGTAAAAAACCACGCATCCAGTCAGTGTGAATGACTGAAGAAATGGCCTTGCCTAATGAACGAGGACGAAGGCATGAGATGTAAAGTTGCCTAAAACCACCAGAATAAGGCGTTTACAACCCCGGGTGTGTTAAGTACCGAACGAGGACGCTGCAGAGACATTTAGAATTCCGACCACAGGCACTCTTTGGAGGCTGAAATTCTTCAATTCTAATTTATTTCTGTCCTCATGACCTTTTCGAAACTTATGCCGGCGGTATTGCATAACACTTAGAAATAACGTGTTGCGAACTTGACACAGCATCACAGGACACAGAAGTCGTCAGGGTTGCTTTTGCAACAATGTGCAAGAACATTAATGACAGGCTCCCAAAAGATGCAAGTGATGTTGCCTCTGCATTTTCAGCTCTTTTCATGCGCCCCATCTTTTTCTTGTCTGCAGAAGACAGAACACCCTATGGAGATAAAAAATTAAATATCTTAACAGATTTCTTTTGAAAACCAGCACGTGGGCAGCAAATTCAGTAAAACCTTGCTTGACAAAGCGGCATGTTTAGAGGAATGGATTGTGGTCGAAGAAACTGTAACGCAGAATGCATATCGGAGAGATTCCACAAGCTGTTTAAACTGTTATTTGACTTTCACAAGGATTCATTTTCCAATTTGCTGGTTCTTGGAAAGCTGTGCCTCCTTATGCTATACCACAATGCAGGCTGTGAGAGGGGGCCTCGGCCATCAAAACCTAATAAAGTCTTCTCGTAGAAGTTGCCTCGAGGAGAAACATTTAAATCCCTGCACTAATGAGACAAATGAAAAGTGTCTAAAAAATTAGCTCATAGCCCAATAAGATGGACACAAAAACTAATTGGTATACAAATTTAGGATGCTATGATCACACTGATGATGATGAAAGATAATTTTTCGATATAAAAGAAAAAGATATCTATGTGATTAATCTTCAATTTCTTGAGATTAATAAAATATTTTGTTGTATACCAAATATTTATCGGAAAAAGCAGCGAAAATGTATTTGTTTCGAGGGGCCCCTTGTTTCATTTGAAGGCCCCCTTTTTTCCATTGAGAGGGCCCCAGGGCCCCTCTTTTTGAAATCCTAGAATTAACTCTGCCCGTAGGTAAGGAGACAGTTAAATGAAAAAAACAAACAAACAGCCACACAACAGCCGAGAGTAATCTGACATGTCCTTCAAGATATTCAAAAATGTAGAAAACTTATAGTGTTCCTCCCACACACCAATGAGGTTACAGGACATGTTGCTCCTGCTGCTTATGATGATAATGATGAAGTTTTGAATATTCATGCTAACTTAAGGAGAAAACTAAACAAGAGATTGTCAATCTGAGACACAGAATCAATCATGTTTTAAACTTTGATATCTTGCAGGATTGGTGATGTTCATGGTGTGGAAAAAGCGTCGTCAGGCCCAACGGTAAATATTTTCGTGATATCTTGTCACTGAAAAAAAGAGACAGAGTGATAGGGACATGTTTAGATAATGAAACACGTTGAATTTACAAGTATTTGGGACAGTTTCGTATTATTTCTTCCACATAAACGCAAACTAAGCCTGGCTCTGGTCCCAAAATAAACTCTGTAAATAACTTTTATAACTTTTAAATTTTATCAGATGTATATTATTGTCTAAACTTGGCATACCTTTAAATTTTATCAGATGTATATTATTGTCTAAACTTGGCATACCTTTTCCTCTTTCAGTGACGTAGAGGCAAATCCAGAAGGGTAAGTGAATGCATACTGAATACCTTGAACAGTTTATGATTAGACAGACATGCAAACAAATTTAAAAGTACAGAACAGTTTAAGAGCTAATACAATGGACTAACAAAGCGACAGAACCAATGATAGAGAAATGTATTTTACTGGCGACTTAGGATACTTTTGTCACATACTCAAAGAAATGTAAAACAATAAGGAACACTTTTTAATCATATTCATTGCGTTCTGTGACAATGCTTTTACTTTAACACGCAACAGATTATTCGATTGCAGAAATCTAGTCTCATTCTTGGTAAAATGCTTTCAAAATGATATTAATTATGATTATGATCTTAATCAAGACTGATAATATTGTCTTATCATGGCATTTCTTTGGCTACTGCAGTGAAATAAGGGAAACTCCAGAAGGGTAAGTAAAATCTTACTGTATGCTTTAACAATTTATGACATTTGACGACGGCAGACAGACTTGCTAACAAACTTGAAAGTAGAGAAGTGTTGGAGGGCTAATATACCCAGATAACAAAACAGAAAAAATACCCCTTGCGTTGGAGAAATGTAATTCACTGGCAACTTGATATTTATATCTCATTATTTTTTTCATACTTCTCAGTTTCTGTGAAAGAGCTTTTACTTTAAAATGCGTTAAATTATCAGTGTATGAAATCTAGTGTCATTTCTGGTTAAAAGGTATTGAAAACACCTTAATTCATAAAATGGACATTTTGACTTAACTTGGCATTCTTTTTCCTGCTGCAGTGAAGGAGATAAATACCTTGAACAGTTTATGACATTGTCTGACGGCAGACCAAACTGCTAACAAACTTGACAGTAAAGAAGAATGATAGGACTTATACACATTCCTAATAAAACGACAAAAAGAGAGCGTCGGAGAAATATATTTCACTTGCGACTTTGATATTTATCTCTTAAGACATATTTTCACACTTCTTATTTCATTGACAATGCTTTTACTTAAAATTAATGATTTATCTGCAAATGGTAATCTAGGATCATTTTTTTTGTGAAACGCTGCTGGTTACGTAAATTTACAATATTGATAATATTGTCTTGGGATTCCTTTTTTCTACTGCAGTCAAGGAGATCAGAATGCAGAAGAGTAAGTAAATACTTACTGTATATCTTGAACAGTTTATGACATTGTCTGACGGCAGACCAAACTGCTAAAAACTTGAAAGTAAAGAAGAATGATAGGACTCATACACATTCCTAATAAAACGACAAAAAGACATTGTCGGAGAAATGTATTTCACTATTTCACTGGCGGCTTGATATTTATATATTAAGACAGCTTTCTTTTTAGTCTGTGACAACGCTTTTACTTTAAAATGAAATGAATAATCTGTGTATAGTAATCTAGTATCATTTCTTGAGAAACGCTAAAAAAGTTACCTAAATTTACAATATTGATAATATTGTCTTGGGATTCCTTTTCTTACTGCAGTAAAGAAGACGAGGATGCAGAAGACGAGGATGCAGGAGATGAGGATGCAGAAGAGTAAGTAAATACTTACTGTATATATTGAACAGTTTATGACATCGTCTGACGGCAGACCAAACTGCTATCAAACTTGAAAGTAAAGAAGTATAATAGGACTTATACACATTCTCAGTAAAATGACAGGAAGAAAGTTTCGGAGAAATGTAATTCACTATTTCACTGGCGACTTTGATATTTATCTCTTAAGACATGTTTTCCCAGTTCTGTTTTCTTTAACAATGCTCTTACTTTTAAAATGAAATGAAATACCTGCATATGGTAATCTAGTATCATTTCTTGTGAAACGCTGCTGAAGTTACGTAAAATTACAATATTGATAATATTGTCTTGGGATTCCTTTTTTCTACTGCAGGGCAGGAGATGAGGATGCAGGAGATGAGGGTGCAGAAGAGTAAGTAAATACTTACTGTATACCTTGAACAGTTTATGACATCGTCTGACGGGAGACCAAACTGCTAACAAACTTGAAAGTAAAGAAGTATAATAGGACTTATACACATTTTCAGTGAAATGACAGAAAGAAAGTGTCGGAGAAATGTAATTCACTATTTCACTGGCGACTTTGATATTTATCTTTACATGTTTTCACAGTTCTTATTTCTTTAACAATGCTCTTAATTTTAAAATTAAATGAATTATCTGCATATGGCAATTAAGACATGTTTTCACAGTTCTTATTTCCTTAACAATGCTTTTAATTTTAAAATGAAATGAATTATCTGCATATGGTAATCTAGTATCAGTTCTTGTGAAACGCTGCTGAAGTTACGTAAAATTACAATATTGATAATATTGTCTTGGGATTCCTTTTTTCTACTGCAGGGCAGGAGATGAGGATGCAAAAGAGTAAGTAAATACTTACTGTATACATTGAACAGTTTATGACATCGTCTGACGGCAGATCAAACTGCTAACAAACTTAAAAGTAAAGAAGAGTTATAGGACTTATACACATTCCTAATAAAACGACACAAAGACAGTAACGACTTTTTTTTTTTTAGTACATGTGAGACATGTCTGACACACCTCTCAAGGAAAACTGCTGAAGACAGAGTACATTATTTAGTTGGAAGGTAGCAACATAAACGCTCCCTTCAACACTAAGTCACAGATGTTATCATAATTAGACAATTCAAAGTAAGTTTGATACACTGTATTTGGGCAGACAAAACAATGTGTGCACAGAGACAGAGAATAATAAGTTTGGCAGATGTACAAAGCGACAGAGAGACACTGTGTTACAGAAATGGTTTCTAGTGCAGGTTTCCCCCTTTTTTTTTTAAAACAACACTTCTAGAACACATCTTAAAAACTGGGTTGTTGTTTAAAAGCTTTTAAGTTACGAACCAACAAATTAGGTTCCCGTGTAACTAATAAATTCAGGAATTTAAAGACTGTAAAATGAAGGCAAAATTTGATGTTTTCTCTTTCAACATTAATAACTGTGCGGCATTGTTTTTACGTTCATTGTCCTTGTGAAGAAATAATTAAAATAATTAAAATTTAGGTATAATTTATACGTTAAACAACTGTTTGAAACCTGGAATTTATGCCTTCCTGCAGTGGAGAAGAAGAAACGGCACCCTAATGAAACATCACAACAAAAGCAGTGGCTCTAATGAAACATCACAACAAAAGCAGTGGCTCTAATGAAACATCACAACAAAAGCAGTGGCTCTAATGAAACATCACAACAAAAGCAGTGACCAGACGTCAGGGAGCAGCTTGATCACCGCATGAGAACAGAATTCTGAATTTTTATGTTTACAGATTTGCTTTTACATACAATTGGTTATATTACCAGCATACCCTAAGAGGATCATAGTACACGCAGCGATGAAATCTAGTATGTTTAGATTGAAAGAGTACGTCTAAAATGATAAAAACAGTTTTTTGTAACCTTTAACCATCTGTAGCATCGAAAGTCTCAAAAATGACCAACAATAAGTTTTAAAAGTTAAGAGCACTGCAACCATGCCTACTCGTATAAATCTGTTCATTATTGCCTAAGCAATCATTTTGCTTCGATGCTCTAATATGCTCCCACAATTTTTTAATGAAATTTTTTCACCTTTTACAGACAAAACTTTAAAAAATATAGAACCAAACTCGTGTAAATGTTATTAGATTAGTTATGGGAGGTGCGTAGCTTTAACAAACAAATAATATAAACAATCTCAGTAATTTGTAAGCTTTATCACATTGTATTGGTGGTTATTAACATTTGCAGCTGGCATAATGGTGAAAGTACGAAGGAAAAAAAAATAGGGATTTCTTCGTTAAAAAAGGTAATACAAAAATAAGCAGCATAAAACTGAAAATGTAGCTGATCATGATAAAGTTTGCATTGTTTACCTAGGTCTCAGTGATAAAATCTGTATGGTTTACCTAGGTCTCAGTGATAAAATCTGTATGGTTTACCTAGGTCTCAGTGATAAAGTTTGTATTGGTTACCTAGGTCTCAGTGATAAAGTCTGTATTGTTTACCTAGGTTTCAGTGATAAAGTCTGTATTGGTTACCTAGGTCTCAGTGATAAAGTCTGTATTGGTTACCGAGGTCTCAGTGATAAAGTTTGTATTGGTTACCTAGGTCTCAGTGATAAACTCTGTATTGTTTACCTAGGTCTCAGTGATAAAGTCTGTATGGTTTACCTAGGTCTCAGTAATAAAGTCTGTATTGTTTACCTAGGTCTCAGTGATAAAGTCTGTATTGTTTACCTAGGTCTCAGTGATAAAGTCTGTATTGTTTACCTAGGTCTCAGTGATAAAGTCTGTATTGTTTACCTAGGTCTCAGTGATAAAGTCTTATGGTTTACCTAGGTCTTAGTGATAAAATCTGTAGGGTTTACCTAGGTCTCAGTGATAAATTATGTATTGTTTACCTAGGTCGCATTGATAAAATCTGTATTGGTTACCTAGGTCTCAGTGATAAACTCTGTATTGTTTACCTAGGTCTCAGTGATAAAATCTGTATGGTTTACCTAGGTCTCAGTGATAAAGTCTGTATTGTTTTACCTAGGTCTCAGTGATAAAGTCTGTATGGCTTAGGTAGGTTTTAGTGGTGGAGATCGTTGTGTAGTAATTGCTTCATACATGCCACAATAAATGTCAAAGTCACATTAAACTTTACAAAATGTGACAGGTTAACACCGATGCTGATGAAAGAAAAAAATTCACATAGTGTTGTAAGCAAAACAAAGTGATACACAAAAGTATGCCTTTTGTTAAAATTGTGATATTTGTCAAAAATCCACAACCGCACTGCTCCATCTGTAATTATTAGGAGGGAATTATAACACGTTTAGAAATGCTGGAATATATTGTCGCTACCTTTCTGTCAGCTTTCTCTAACTGGTAATACACTCGTATTTGATAAATACTTGTATAACTTAAGGCTATTCTAGCATATTTATTAACTAAGGTATACTGTTTATAAGCACATGGCTAACTAGATGATTATATATATTGTTTATATTATACTGTTTACAAATTACTCCTATTTCGCAGATGGGGCAGGGCACTGTCAGAGAGCTCATGAGTGTTTAATATTAAAATATAAAGAAAACAACACACAAATATTATCAGTGTAATCGATGACTTTCTGCAAGCTTGTTACTAGCCGGTGTAGTATGGTGTTCAGCAAAAAGCAACACATGACAAACAAAACGCACGTTCTCAAATAGAACACACATTTGCACTGGGAACACATACCTTCGTAATACGCTTCTAATATAGAGTTCAGGTCTTAATGGCCAACACGAGTGCTCAGCGAAAGAGGCTCGTAAAGTAATATATTAATGTTTTTCTGTTAATCACACCTGGATTTGTCAAGAAAACAGGAAATGACGAAAGGGCGCTATGTCTAAAAATAGCGTCGATGTGCTATTGCTGAATGTCCTCTTAGGCAATTAGATGGAATTAAATTGCACTCATTGTCATTACCTAAAGATACCGGCAACACACGCCAGGGAAGCAACATTGTTCATAGATGTGTATATACAGGTCTTTGCTTTGTTCAACTGTGCCGTTCGAACTTCGTCCCTACACCGTACACAAGAAGCTGTTCAAAACATTTCAAAGAGCGATTGTCATCAAGTCACCTACAAAGTAACCCGCAAGTCTTGGACTTTCAGTAAAACTAAAAGATCTTTCTACAGCAGCTCCGATTACATAAAAGCACGAGCTGAGCTGTTAAAACCAACTTCGACTGCCGGTAAAAAAGTTTGAACAAAGATCAAGCACAAGATCTTCAACGTCGACGCTTTCTACACCAGTTTTGGTCTACAAGTAACATCGCAGTCGGAAACACAAGAGGAGTCCTATCCTTATCCTGCACAATGCTTAAAACAACCGACAGTGTTAAGGCACCGTTGATAGCTAAAAAAAGAATAGACGGTGACAAACGTGTGAGAAAATTAAACGGGAGCACTTGCGAGTAATTAAAGAGTAAATTTTGCATGCAAATTTTTATAACGTAATGTTTTTAAGGAAAAAACCAATATTGCAGTTTGTTGCAACTATAAAATAAAAATATAATGCTGGGAATTAACCATCTTAAAAACAAAAAATTACAAGGGGTTATTCGAGACAAACATGCATTTGAAATGTGTTGATGATTTGTTAACAATAATAGAGATTGAAAAGGTAAATCAAATACGTCTACTTAGTAACAGATATTACATAATAATACAGTGCAGAATGCAATGGCCATGATGATTGTTGTCCATTACATTTTGATCTGGAGATTGACTTACCAGTTTGTCAAGTGATTTCGGTTTGGACCTTTTTATTTTTTTAAGTTCAGTCACAGCTTGAGCTTCTAAATAAAGTTAAGATCTGTAGGGCTGTATTACAAATTCAGCTGTTTCATTTTCTGGGCAAAAAAATCGCTTCTTGAACATGACAACCTGAGCGATGTTTCTTCATCTGACTTGAAAACACAGAGTTGCTGGACAGAGTCACACTCACTGGTAGAAATACCCCCTACACGCAGTGGAGCTCTCCAGTGTAGCAGATACATTTTTCTTCTACTGTTGTAGTGGCAGGTGAGAATGCCGATCTTTGAATGTTTATATCTCGAAATTAAGCATAATTATATACTCACATTTTGAAACGAATTATTTTTAAAATTAATTTAACCCGATCATAAAAAAATGTTGCAATAGTTTGTTTCAGCTCACGGGGCCAATTCACATGCAAAACCATCCTCTTTTTAAAAGCGCGTGCCCACACACACACGTTGCTTAACTGTAAAAGTTTGTCAACCTCATAATATTGATTTACTTGTTGGCTTATTATTGTTTATTAGTATAAATAGTACTTTTTTCACGAATAAAAGAGTTAAACATTCTTAACAAAATCAGTAAGCGGCGCGTGATTACAAAGCCAGGCTGGGTCTCCATCATGTAGTTTATTAAGTTGTTGACGGCGTATTTCTATTTTTTAAAAAAATCCCCATGTTTTCTTCTTCCTCAATATTTAATAAGGGAGCAAGGATTTCTATCACATTTTTAAAGGACAGATTTTCTAATGATATAAAATACGCTACTATCTTTATTCTCATTCACACACCGACTCTTCTCTGTCATCCCCTGTATGTGTATTCGTTGACAATCAGTTATGATTGTTCCCGTGTACTGGCTGTCACGGGGACAGTCGAGCAACTGATAAATCGTTGCTAAAGACTTGAGCGGTGACAAACAAGTCAGAGTATGGCCAGTCCATCTCTTTAGGGTTTGCCAGCAAACTTCTTACACATGTACTCTTGCATTTGACATGTAGGCCGTACCTTCACAATTATTACCGGACTGAATAGAACACCATCAGGTTTGCTACCGCCTGACCAGCTGTACAAGTCTCTTCTAGTTTCCTGCTTTGCCAATACCAGGTGTGGTCTCTGCTTTTTCATGTTGAAAGGTACTCAAGACAAAGAGTGTAAAGGCCAAAGGGGAGGGGATGGGTTCGATGAGCGTGTGGTGATGACTTAAATCTTCGTTAACTGCTTACACCTTGTCCGAAAATTAAGAAATTTTCATAATTGTCTGCACTTCAAATTGACGATAGCCATGTTTTTCGGAACAGTTCCTTCAGCTTCCGACGGGCTGCCAATTCTACATAGAGGACCAAGATACTGAACCTGTCTTTTGCTGTGTCGGCCACGCGACTTCTGAATGTGTGTGAATAGATCGAAATGAAATGTGAGCACAGACTGTGCTGTGTGTGCTTTGTTTCTTTGCTTATTTAGTAGGAAAGTGCTCCACCTTGCGGTGATTTCGCTCTATGGAGGGAGGGGGTAGGGTGGAAACCGGAGTACCCGGAGCAAACCCCCGACGCCCAGCCCTGCGAACAGGTGTCACATACAGAGAGAGTCCCGAGACAAGATCTGAACCCTGATCCCTAACTTTAGTGGTGACAAGCGAGCGTTTCAGCCGATACACCATCGGGCGCCCCTCTGTGCCGTGTGCTTCTAGCCCTCAATTTCTTATTCACCACTAGTAACCCCGCCACCTGGGGCCGTATTTTCGTCTGGGGGTCAGTGTACGCTCCTCTTAACCTCAAAGGAGGAGGGCCAGCTTTACGACCCACAATTGCGTGGTGGCGCTGTGGCCCTTTGTCCCTCTTGTATGTTCCCCATTCAAATGAACCGTGGGAAATTCGCATTCGCAAATCAGAAAAACTCACGTGGGTATTCACCAAGAATCCTAGAAAGACAAGTATATCTTTTCAAACTGTGCTCTCCAGAGAGACGTGCCGTACTAACTTTCTTCAAAAATTAAAGTCTTTTTGTATTTGATGTTTCCATGATTTTCAGATTTTTTTTTTTTAAATTTCGAATAACATTTGACAAGACACTCTGTACCATCTGTCCGCAGGGCTGGCGTCCGGGGTTTTCTCAGGGGACTCCGATGTCTTGCCCTTTCCCTCTCCCCCTTACTACGAAACCACCTGAAGGTGTAAGCACTTTCATATTAAATAACCCACAGCCTCTTCCTGGAAGGCTACGGACACGATGTGAGACTTTTTTGGCGCTGTAGATCTGGTCAAAATGTTGTGCAAGCTACAGTTGGTACGTGCATCACCGCATTTACATGATCCAGAGTACCCAGATTTGCACAAAACCCAGAGGCATATTTTTACTATGGTGCTGGACAACAAACCTCTCCTCCCAGAAAACACTTACATCATTTTTAGGAAAACGCCTGTTCCTTTTAACTAATTTTGGTATCAGTGGCCCTGTACAGTGTATCGAAAGCAATCTCACATTAAACCTGTCAGTGTTGTTCAGTGTTCTCTCAAAGACATGGCTTGCATGAGGAGGGTGGTCAAGATTGCGAGCATGATCGTTGGCCTTCCACAAAGACCACTAAATGACCTATACACCAGGTTTGTGAGGTTAAAAACTGTTATCATCATCATCATCATCATCATCATCATCATCATCATCATCATCATCATCATCATCAAAACACCTCTCATCAACTACATCACCATCTCAAAATGCTACCTAATGACCTGAGATGGCAACAGCTGGTCAATGACCAACTTTAATTTTATTATAAGTCCCAATGGGCATTTTAAACATTGGGAGTGCGTTTGCAAAGTACTTTATACCAACTTCAGTATCACTATTGAACAGGACTACCGTGTATGTGAGTGCGCGCGAGCGTTTTCCTCTGATAATTATTACCAGGAGGAGGAGGGAGGTTTAAGAGTGTAGTAATTGTATGGGTGTGTGGGATGCGACTGAATGTTGTTTAATGCTTGTGTGAGTTCCCCCCCCCAAAAAAAAAAAATATATATATCTCCGTTGTAAATAAGTAGACAATAGAGATGTATTGTTTCACTATTGTTTATGACAAGTACAAGTATTATAAGACAGGGTGTCTTCCTCAGAACAGGATCGAGAAGTACTCTACCTAGTAAAATTTCTCCCGCGGATGCCCAGTCACGATATGCTTGGTAATGAAGTCACTACATGGGACGGAACTAGCTCCTAGCTGCTACTGTTTGCCCTCTGGGATAAATATAGTCAAAGTAGGTATATGATGATGATGATGATGATGATGATGATGATGATGATGATGATGGTGCACCTAATACACATAGTATCATCGAGCATACATAGACCTTCCCCGTGGTGGTGGTTCGCAGTCCAGCACCTTCAGCAGTAGCTCTCTTTGAGTCACTGTTCGTAACCAATATAATGCGTCTGCTTCTTGACAATCGTGTTGTACAAATTCGGACAGGTTATGACTAGAATTTTAGAGAGACATGCAGGCTTATTTTGATATAACTATTTAACTACAACTGAATCTTTCAAATCTGCACTGAAAACGCACCTCTTCCTTGAGCATTACTCCTAACACAGTCCACAATGCTAGTCCTTCTTACCCCCCCCTTCCCTCTTGCTACTTTACCCTTCTTTCTCGGCAGAATCACTATATTTTTCTGTTCCTGTTACTTGATGCCTTTTGTTTTCTGTTTCGTCGTCAGTACTGTCGTTTTCTTTCGTCCCTTGTTCTGTATCTATACTTAGTCCACGTCTCTTCCTCGTTTTAAGCGCTAAGAGCATGCTCTCTATGAGTGTGAATATGCGCTATAAAAATCTTCACTATTATTATTATTAACTGTAGTTTTACCTCATGACAATTTTTTTTTTCTTAAACTAAAGCAGGTCTCTTGAGTCGCTTTCGTAACCTATAGTGCGATCATGGTATGGAAAGCAACCAATCGGAACATGGGTTTCTTTATTGTTTTTGTTGAAATGTGTTAGTATTTGGTACTGTTTGTAATAAGTAGCGGTTAGCGCTCCATAAAAATATTTATTAATTATATATTTTGATCGTTTACAAGCTCTTAATGATTGTTTTTAGTAGTAGTATCCCTGAAGCAAATACTGTTGCGACAATAACCGATTTCCGGCCTGCAGATTGCCTTCCGTTTGTACGAGCGTAATTTACGAAGGATTTAAAATGCCAAAGTTAAATTATCGCCGCACATTATTGGTTAAGGAACGGACTGTAAAGCATTTTGGTACAGCTTTGGTATGGGGTAAGACGCGACGGCCATAAAATGGCTCGCGGCATTTGTCGTCTGCTCGCTCCACACAATTGCCCGAATGTACCTAATAAACTAAACCTAAACCTAACCCTACCCCAAACCTCTGACAAAATAACATAGACCGGCCTATGACATCACGTCTTACCCTTATGTCAAAGTAGTGTAGTTTTGTATGTGCCTTCCTGACACTTGCTTTGATGTCCTTAGTTGTATGTGTTATTTGTTCATTTATTCTGTAGGTATTTTTCTTATAGGAATATTACTTTGTGCCATACACACCAGCCATGCCAACATTGGTACGAGAGGACCACATACAGTCTAACTGCTGCAAAAGTACAAGAGCGGTGACTGTGATAGGGATGCAAGGTTCTGTTGATTTAGTAATATGATTTCATTACATTATTGGCCAATTTTAAAAACAATTTAATTTTGGCAAACATGTAGCAAAAAGTAACTGAGTTGTAAATGTTGTTGGGCTTTTTGTAATACCCCAAAAAATCAGTATTTTGTACACTTTATAATTCTGGAGACAATTTTTTTTTCTGGTATACAGGTCGGCTACAGACGTTTACATTTCAATTTTGCGCCTGTGAGGGAGAAGCAGTTACACTCCTTCATCATCATCTGTGGGCAGCATCTCTCTAGACACACCTTCAGTTGCATTTACACTAGACTTGATGACCTGGCTTCAAGCCCTGGTACTGGAGTGCCAGGTGCCAGTAAAGGGATTTGTAGAGGCACTTGCTCCTCCAAGATGGATAAAGTCAATTGTCTGAACATAAGCCAGGTTAGCTTGTAGATATTGTTTTAAATATTGTGCCTAGAAGCACAAAAGTGCTTGTTATCAAATATTAATGCATGAGAATCTATGGGTGTTTTCTTAAATTATGCTTAACCCGCTGAGTCCGTAGCGCCAGTTTACTGGCTTACCCGGCAGAGCGCCATGAGCAACGATATGCTTACTATTGTGGCTCGTGCTCCACGACCCTGGCTCTGCAGTTTCACTATCGGCTTCAAAATCGTGAATTTTAAGCCCATGTTTTTGAACATAGAAATATTTTTATCTTGGGCTAAGCGGGTTAATGCAAACAATTTTTCCTTTATTTTGTTTCAGGTGCATAGTTTATATAGATCATTTATTACAGACTCATTCAATATGTTCATGAGGCACTACTATGAGAAGACTCATGTCCAGCACATCAGCAAAGAGCTGGACAATGGAACAGAATGCCCAGCCTGTGATGAAAAAAACATTTTTGTTACTTTTGAAAAACCTTTGAGTAATTTGAAATTTAATTGCGCTTTTGTTTCTATTATCTGTTAGTATTTATATGTGAAATCTGTACATGATTTGAACCCTTTTTTCAGTGGAAAAAGTAGTTTCAGTGGAACATATTTGTTTGCAGTCAACTCATCAGATTCTATCTCTTGATGCAAACTTTGGCTTAGTGAGGAAAACGTCATCAGGCAGGAGTTTAGAAGAACCATTCCATAAGAGACACTGTTTCATGGACCAGACGGAAGTGGATAACTTCCTAGCCAAAGAGAAATGCTGCATAAAGAAAGGAGAAGGGGTAAGATCACTCAAAATTGTCAAGAGTGTTGTGTAGTTTATGATGGAAGCTTTTTACAATCAAGTGGCTTGTACTACCAAAGTACACACTTGTAATTATATCCAGATAGATATTTTTTTTTACCTCTGTGTGTGTGCGTGCATTTACTTTGCAGGACTGCAGCAACTTCCAAGCTGGCGACAACATAAGATCAAAGTTACAGACCATCAAGCTAGACGAAACAGCAGTTTTTGGCTGTGCTTGTGGCACAAGTTTCCTCATCTTTTTTTTCAATTTAAAACACTGTGAAAGGTATATTTAATTGCTATGTATTAGGCTTTAAAGTACCTAATAATTTAAGTGTTTCAGTAAATTTAAATACTCAAGAACTTTGAAGAGTGATTAATTTGTTGTTAGTTTGGTTTTCACAGCTTTTCTTTTGTTTGTACACAGGCTTGGGTATGCAGTCTTCCTATTAAAAAAACTGATGGAGGACAACAATAAGCACCTGACTGTGATGTACGATATTGCTTGTGTGCTAGAAGCACATTTAAAGGTTTGTACATTTTCTATGTATTAAGATTTTACCTGCATTTGGTATCTGCTGTTGTAAATTATGGTCGATTGAGCGCACCTGTTTATAAACTGCATTCACATAAAATTTTTTTAAATCTGTATCTTTTTCACAAATAAGTCGCACTGGTTTATAAGCTTCAGATATATATACAACATGAAAGTTGCATCATAGGGATTTCGTCTTGTTTTCGGCGTTCAGTGTGTGTACTTCAGCAACAGATCTGAAAGCTTCAGTTGTATGCGGCTTTGATTTTACTGTGTGAAAAATTAACACTAACAACGTTAACAGCTAACACTTTAACATGGAGTTCATCAGAAATTCGATTGGAATCTGAAAATCTGCGAACAAGCCAAATCGCTGTTTAAGCCACAGGGTTTATAGCTGAGGAATAAAGTCACGGCTTATAGTCCCAAACTTACGATAATATGCAATGTATTTCTTGTTATTCATTGGATTAACTTTGTTCATGGTCACATTGCCTTTATTGTTATGCAGAAAAACAGCAGGATTGATCTTGCATGGGTGAATTTTGTGCTCCCAATATTTCATAGCTATGGCCACAAAATGTCCTGTCAGGTGAGAGAATGTCCATGTTCAAATTAGGGTTTAGGTCAGTTTGACATACGAGTACAAAAGTTGAATTTGACAACATAAATGAAACACATATTTTAAATTTCAGGTATATTTCAGTGAAATATAAAATAAAAAAAATTGTTATGCGTATTATGTTTATTGCATGTTTTAATTTGTGTCTTTTGATGTGATTACATGACAGTAACTACCCAATCTAGTCAGATACCATCTTTTTACTGAAAATCACTGAAAGAAAATAAAATGAATGCCTGTTTGGAGCAGCTGATAAAACTTAGCAGCATGAAGTGGACATTTATGATGTACGTTTATTGCCGTAGCTGCATGGTATATGGCCCCAGAAAAGCACAAGGGATAGACGTGGCAGCTGACAGGGCCCGCCACACCTGCCTATTTTGGGCGATAGCAGGTCCTCCATCTCTGTCCGCAGTTTTGGTGTTTTGGGAGTTTGACTTTTCAACATTATATTTTCCACTTCTGTAGAATTGCTTACCTTCAACTTCGTTGGATTGGTGCGATTCGTCATTATCTCACCACTGATGCAACCAAAACTCTCTTCTTGTGCCTTTGTGCTCGCTAGGTCTGACTACTGTAATTCCCTATTAGCTGGCATTCCCATCTAGTTGATAGACTTCAAAGGATCCAGAAAAATGGTGCTCGTCTTATCTACAGATCATCCAGACCCATTATTTGCTCTCTCTGCTAGCTGGCAGTCTCTGATCGTATATCCTATATCTCTCTTCGCTGGCTGTCAGTCTCTGATCGTATATCCTATAAATTTTCCACTTAATTCTGCTGTGTCTAGCACTGGCCCTCAGTACCTCTCCTGACTCTCATTTAGACGCCCACACGACTTCTTTGCTCCTTGATCTTCTGAGACACCAGCTAGGCTTCTTCAAATCCCACTTACTCAGACAAAGACATACGGACAGTCCTGTCAAGCCCCATCAACTTGGAACAAACTGTCGGCCTTCATCTCTCTGATTCTTTAACCACAGTAAAGTCCAAACTTAAGACATACTTTTTTTCAAAACATAGACAAATCTAACACCCTGTCCAGACTGTGAGTGTTCTTAACGTGTCTGTATCTTCTATGTGTGTCTGTTGCACGAGTGTACGTCTGCTGTATGAGTGAGCGTGCCTGTTGTATAAACACAATTCATGCCACAGTAAATAATTATTGCAAAATGTGGTCCACTTTGAAGACGACTACATGCAGATATGTTATTTTTACCCCTCTTCAGCCTTTCTATACAAAGTTTTTCCCCATGTGAAAATGTTTTTCTTTTACTATTGCACTACTTCACTGTCACTTGCTCATGGATCTGCATGTGTACAGATCACAGGTCAACATTAACAAAGATATGAACAACTTGTAAACTCATTTTATTTCAAAATGAAACAGTTTACACAGTAACTATCACTCAAATGTAGGTAATGCCAAATTGCAACACACTATAAAAAACAGCAAATTTGCAAGGATTCAATTGTAGGAACTACACTGAGCCACGAACATTTTTAGCAGGGCTCTCACAGACTAATGGAAGTCAGACACAAACTTTAAATGTTATTTGCTGTTCTGACTAAGAGCGGAAAGATGATATCTAACATGAGACTTCAATCCTTATACATTTTCAAAATCACTTCTGTTTTCAAAATCCATTGGCCACTTTAGGTAAATCAGAAACCACTTACACATTTACATAAATTTCTATTTGATGGTAACCACCGACGAACAAATATGTATGTACACAAAATGATTAAATAATACAGAATAATAAGGCAACAAAAGAACATGGTCACTTTCCTCCCTAATGACCTCACAAAGGTGACAAGATGACCTTTACCTTAATTGGCTTTGGTTGTGTTCTCTTTTCTGAAATGTGAAGCAAATAAAAAGGAAGAATTAATAGTACCAATACATTTTAAAATTATGAAGGAGAAAATTTATTTTAGACACAAGGGGAGTATCATTCACTTTTATAACAAAAATTCCCCGGCTACTCCTTTTTGTTCTGGTTACACATGGAAGTGTGCAAGTAAAAGAAAAAAAGTATATTTTACTCCATTTAATTGTAGCACCTATAACAGCTGAGATTGTTCATGTTTTACACTTACCTTTTTCTTAAAAGGTAATTTTGGACAGTAAATGGTGTCCTTTGAATATTGCATTAATTTTTTTATGTTTTGTATGCGGATAAAGCCTTCCATTCAACTCAACCGCAAAATGTTCATTTACAGCCTCCACTTCTTGAGCTGTCCACGTGGGGTTTTGTGTTGCTGCACAACCAACTCAAAACATCTCTTAAGGTCAGGTACCTACTCCAAAAATTAAAATCTTTGTTTTGAATAAATTTAAAAGTTTTTTACTATATAGTGTTAAAATACCATATTTGTAGCACATAAACATTTTTTGGGGGTACCTACAATGAAAATTTAGACTTTAATCAACGTTTTTCATTAAAAAACATGCAAGTATTTAAAAAATGCCTCTGCACAATACCATATGTCATATACCAAAAATTTTGGTGTTTTTGTAAACTAGAGACAGTGATCTAGGCAGCTACAAGCCAATTTTTTGTTATCTCAAAAGGTCTTCGAGATATAACCAGTCAAACATGATACCCACCCTTAAACTCGGCAAATAGATTTTTTTTCTCTTCAAGTGTCAATTTCAGCCAAAATAATGTTCCTACCAGGATCTCCTTGTCACCCTATAGTTTATGATTTTCTAAATAAAACTGCAAAATGTTAATGTTTTACCACAAGCCATTCTCGAGATACAGTTTTTTCCAATTAAGCCTCGGCGTCAAAAACCGCAATTGGAGAAATTCAAGTTCTATGATTTAAAATGAATATAATAATAATAATAGTAGTGAAGATTTTTATAGCGCATATTCACACTCATAGAGAGCATGCTCTTAGCGCTTAAAACGAGGAAGAGACGTGGACTAAGTAGATACAGAACAAAGGGGACGAAAGAAAATGACAGTACTGACAAAACAGGAAACAAAAGGCATCAAGTAACAGGAACAGAAAAATATAGTGATTCTGCCGAGAAAGATGGGTAAAGTAGCAAGAGGGAAGGGGGCGGGGTTAAGAAGGACTAGCATTGTGTATCTTGTAATATAATATATAATATAATATATCTTGTATCAGATCATTTTTGAAAAATATATTTCAGTGCTTATATGCTGCACATGGCATCAAACTATGTAATTTAAATCTATCCTAGTAAGCTAGGACTATGAATTTCATTCTAACAGCCTTCTTGCTTGGAGACCATTAGCTTTTTTTGTGTTCCTTTTCTGTTTTCTCAGTGTCTGGGTTTCAGGTATAGTCTTAGGATTGACTTGCCTGCATTAGATTAAACACTATTTTACTAAGATTCCATGCAAATTTGCTTATTTATTTTAATGGTTTGTAATTCATCGTCACAATCTAAATGTGAGGTTGACATTTTTCGTTACCGCATAGCCAAATTTATGAAAACTTCCCGCTGATAGTGACGCTACTGTTAAGTTTCCATTTCTATGCAACCAGGAAATGTCAATAGGAAAGCTTCTATAATTTGTTCTGCCACTAACACATGTTAAGGAAGAAGCTCCAGAAATGTTTATTATATCATAAAACAAGTGTACTCGTTGTGTTAGGAGGGGGGGGGGTAGATGCCACAAATAAAAGCTTGTGTTGACTCGCTAAATAAAATTTACGGTATGTCGCATCGTTGCGCTTCAGTATTATAATCAAAACCTTTGTAAATCTTAAATTTTCAAACATATAAAAGATTTTACAATCGCAATTTTGTTAAATCTTTCGGGACTGTCGCTATACTTGCACATCACAGCGATGTCATTTCAGCACGTGCTTTCTCTAAACACTCCATTTATTTCGCTCTGTAGTCACTGCATTTTGCTTTTGCAACTTCTTAGAAGACTTCTCACACCAAGATTTATTCCTTTCACTCATAAATCAGACGATATTTGACAAACTATGCGTTAATCGCAACTGAGTTGGAATGAATCAACAAATGTTGGCCATTTTGGTGATTGGCGGAAGTGGTCATTGTGAAGGAAACGAACCAATCGGATCACGTCGTTTCAAATTTTTTACCGGAAACTAAGATGTAAGCCAATAGCCGTGAACATTACAGAAAAGGGTGACCTGATTTAGTAAAAAATAGCTTAGAAACTATTGTTACCATAGGCCTTTCACTTGTATAGTGAGCTAGGGGAGATAATGCCGGTTCAAACGGTATATAACATGTCGGCCTTCGCCTGCTCCTCGTGTACGTAACCAAGGCTCAAACAAGAGCAATTTTCGGTATCAGTGCGTGGCATGGATAGAAAATTGGTGAGGGTAGGAGTGAAAAATGATTTTATTTAGCATCAAAACATACATTTTCTAACAAAGACACATCGGAATCTGCTTTATTATATGTCAAACTACGGAAATCGGGTGTTAACTCAAAATTGACCATGGTACCCCACAATCGATTTTTTCCCGAGCCGTACCTCACCTTGATCTACTAAGGACATACAGATCCGTATCTAGTATGTCAATGCGTATATCAAAACATTTTCAATCAACCCACATGTGATTAAAGGTGCTGCACAGTAACTGACCAACTAACATCAGAAAAATAACATAATTGTTAAAAATGCCTGTTTACTTACCATCTTTTTTCATTGCTGACACTTTAACATGTCCCTCCTGAGGTCTCTGCTTGGACTCTAGTAAGGCTGTAAAGGAAGAGAGAAAAACCAAGCTAAGAACTCCATGAAACACTTTAACACAAAATATCTATTGCAAAGCTTCAGAAGGATTTCATGCTCCATGAATGATCCCAGCTAGTGAAATTATGAGATCTTTTACTAGATAGGTTTTTAAAGCAACGTTTACATTACTTAACAGGAAGAAAACTGAATACATTCTTGCACAATATGTCAAAGGCACAATTCTAAATTACTTGCATACAGAAGAAATCTCTGTATACTAACCAGGGACATCAATCACTCCACGCGTCTCCTCAGAGATTGGAACCAGAAGGTGCACCACGTTTCTGAGCATAAAGAAAAACACCTAATGTACTAAACGTGATCATTAAACTTTGACAACAGTTACTATTTTGCTAAAATTGTGGGTGTATTTTCAAACTCAACTGTTCCATGTTATGAGTATAATACATACACAAGAGCAAGGACTTCGGTGATATCCTGGACAGGTGGGGCACTAATATCTTCTTCTTGAAATGGGGTGGCCTCCACAACCTCCCTGACCACAGATAAATATAACATGATTTAGTCCCAGGCCTGCACAAGAATTTTGTTTTGTAATACTGTACAGTATGGCACACAATACATACATGACATATACCACACATGCATAACCTTTTGTGTGCATGCATGCAGGCACATATACACATGTAAGCACATTTTCTAAAGTGATACTGCCACCTATCATGCTTCAGGTAAAAAGCTGCACCAAATCATGCTAGTTATCATAGTCATCATAAGCAACAGGTTACAATTTGCACGCCAGCATGATATTGTGTTCAAGTTGACTCTTCTCACGAGCAGTTGCACTGTCATTCCAGATGATATTTTACTGCATGAAAACAAGTCAACAATGAGATCACTAGATGTCCCAAATTTCCATAAGTCTCACAGAGTACAACTACTGCTTCTCACAATTAATAACATTTATTCCACCACAAGCTCCATTTCCTTAGACAGATTGAGTGCCACCAGCATATCAGTCAATTAATTAATGTATCCTGATCCTTTAGGATCTAATGTCATTAATGTCAGTTAATACTTTGCTAAAATCTTAAGGACGTTTTTAGTCTGCACAGTTTAATGTTTTACTAAATCTAAATACATACGCAATAACAGCAACATCTCCACTCCCATGTGGGGACAGGGCAACACTGTGGTCTCCTTCACACACGCTGGAGGCAGAAGCAGTGAATTGCTCCCACAGAGACACCTCTCTGAGCAGACAAAGAAATAAAACTTTTCCTTCTCATAAGATTCCATAACACATATACATTTCCACAAAAAAAAATTGAAAGTTATTTTAATTTTATTATCTAGCACTGAAGCGCAACACTTACTGGTTGATACATTAATAAAAGTAGGACATATTATTTTGTTACATTATGTGCCAAACAGAAGAATGCATCCATATCATATGACAAAAAAATTCATTTCACAGTACCTGACATCAGCACTTGTGGTTACACATGCTGGTGTGACTGGTTCTGATGTGCTGTCAACAAATAATGCATAGGATTACAGTAATAGTAACATTCATTAAAATGGGTTGGCCAAAAAGCAAAATTTCTATATGTTAATTTCATGCTCCTGGGAGCCTGAGGTACAACAAGAACAAGAAAAAGCAATAGTTAATCACCCTGAAGAGGTACCATTTTAATAAAGCTGCTGTGCTTCAGTATTGCATGCAGTGCAGGTAATCCACATGTAAAGGGTTCTTTACCAGTCACAGCCAGCTCTGGTTTTCTCTGGTGGCGTTTATAACGAAAGTTTTCCTTGTTTCTGGTGGCTTCCTCTGAAAACAAAGTAACCAACTACAATTAAAAAAAAAAAATTTAAAAAAAAGAAGACAGAGAAACTGGTTTATCTTCAGTAGTACTACAAACTTACACATAACCCAACGAAGTAAACAACAGCATCATCAGTAATACTACAAACTCACAATACAATCCATTAAATAAATTTTGAACCCACCGCCAGAGGTTTCTTCTTTCTGGATAATTAGATTGTTGGCAGACTTGTGGTATGGGGTCTGATAAGGCAGCTGGTGCAGCCGGGGCAGCTTGGCGAGCTGGTGACTCTATAGTAGAGTCTCCTGTTAAGATCTTAAAACATGTCTATCCCAGCTGCTTCATGAAATCAGTCTGAAAATGAGAAGAAAATGAACTAAGCAGTTTCATGTCATTTTTTTCCCCACTTCAGTATTACCTGCAGTTACTGAACTACTGTATAATGAGCTATAATAATAGCCAGTCATAAAACCATATGTTTTGTATTAATATGTTACATACCAAGGTTTGTAATTCCCTGCATACTCTTTGCAGGTAGGCAGCCTTTTCTTCCTGTGTATCAGGAAGCTGCTGCTTTTGCAGGAGAGTTTTCCTTTGGAAACTTCTCCGAACTCCCTCGCCTAAGTTGCTCCATTTCCTCATCATGCGTTTAAGAAAAGTGGTTTGCTCTGAAAATTAACATAATCCATACAGTGCAACCAATACTGTATCTAACAAGATATATTTTTAATGGAGTAATTTATCGTTTACTGTAGCTCTCACATTCAATCTTTTATTTTATTGCCTAGGTTGATACAGGAATTTATACACAACAAAAACATCTCAGCAATGTATTCAGTAGCTTAGCTATTTTTATTATCAACAACACGTGTATGTCATTTTTCCGATCAACAGAAATGTCTACATCAACATGCCATATGGAAACATACACCATAACTATGACCCTGCTTTGAACACAGCCAGATGACACTGCAAATAAATCAGCTATACATGAAAGATTTTCATATTCAAGTGAAATGTAAAACATTCATAACAGAATAAGGATCCATTAACATATTAACTTACTTTCACCAGGGAGAGAGTTTCCATTTTGTGTAAATATACTAAGAGAGGTCACTCGATCGCTTTTGTCCAATGATCTGAAAACAAAAGTCCCGATGCATTGAGAACAATGCTGCGTTACATCCGATTTCATCACAATAAGTCTTTATTGGTAATGCTATACATATGAATGTAAATGCCTATAAATCAATGTAAAATACGGGGGAGGGGGGAAGGGGTTACTAGGGGAGGCATGGGACGCCATGTGCCAGGCGTAGACTCAACCAATACAAAACAAAAACAAAAACAACAATCTATCTAAACAAATTGAGATTAAACAAAACTTACTCGTCAAAATCACTTCGCTGATTTACCAGCAGTTGGTCCTGACATCTTTGAAATAATACCTTGAAAAAAAGCAGAAGGAAACAATAAAAACAATGTCTAATTCGCGCCAATGTTGACAACGGAGGAATACTTTGGGCAGAGTGACCGTTCTTGCCCTTTTTTTGTCCAAAAACGAAACGATCATATTTATCTTCGTATAATTTGTTATTAGTATAATCGCATGCTTGTATTAAATGTCCAATATCCAAATTGAAATCTCAGACTCATTTTCGTTCTCCAGTTCTACGTCCTGCTTAACGAAAGGCTATTCTTGCAACTCGCACTTTTCCATAAATAGACACAAATTTACAGCTGTCAATTAAAATCTCATTCATCGTATTCAACACACATATAGATATATTAATTGTAAAATTATATTTAATTCAGACTTTGACCGCAGCATCCTTGATTTTTGAATATGCATCACCAACGCTGTATCTGGTCCGAATTTTTGTAAAACTGATCCAAATATTTAACTGCGTTCTTGTGTCGAATTAGGTTTTTAAAAAAATTCACAACTGTTTCCTTAGTTTAAGAAAGACAAATTTGTCAGGAGGTAAAGTTACAATTAAATATCAACATCGGACCGCATTGTATATTGGTTACGAACAGCGACTCAAAGAAAGCTACTAGAAGGTTGCTTTGCTGAAGGTGCTGGGTGACTGCGAACCACCACCACGGGGAAGGTCTATGTATGCGCGATGATGCTATGTCTTTTTACATCCTTATTCGGTTTTTTGTTTGTTTCTTTTTGTTTGCTTTTTTTGGGTTTGCTTTTTGCCACTGATGTCGATCGGCTGAAACTCGCTCCAGGCGAACCCATGTCCAGCCCTTTCCTTTTATCTGCCTTTCCACTGTTCTAGTACAGGTTTCCTCGTTTTCTTCGGCCGTCTGGAGTCCATCGTCGGGCGATTCTGGAGAGGTCTGCTGTCTGCAGGCGAAGCACATGTCCAATCCATCGCCAACGCCTTCGTTGAACCAGCGTGGTGATGGACTCGGTTTCAGTTCTTCGGTGGAGTTCTTCATTGGTGATGGTGTTTGGCCAAAAGATGTTAAGTATGCGCTTGAGGCATCTGTTTTAGAAGACGTCAAGCCTGTTACCGATGTTTTTGGTAATCTTCCATGATTCTGATCCATAAAGGAGGGTGCTGATCACATTCGACTTGAAGATTCTCAGCTTGGTCTTCAGTCTGATGTTTTTTGCCTTCCATATGCACCTGAGTGAGGCATTGGCCTGGCTGGCTTTCGCCAATCGGGCTAGAATCTCCACCTCCGCATCCCCAGCGTTTGAAATCTTGGACCCAAGATAGGTAAAACTGTCAACTTCCTCAATTTCTTCTCCATTTAGTTTGATGTTTTCTTGGACTTTTCGTTTTCTTTGCGCTGACCTACAAGCCAAGGTTTCCAGCTGTTTCTGAGAAGGCATTTGTTTTCTCCTGCATGTCTTGGTGGCGGTGTGACAACAGGGCAATGTCATCAGCATAGTCCAAGTCTTCCAGCATTGTTGTTGCTGTCATAGTCATGGTCCATTTGATCCCTCTCCTCTCTCTGTCGGTGGAATTCTTCATGATCCAGTCCATGGCCAGGATGAAGAGGACCGGCGACAGAATGCAGCCCCGCTTCACCCCAGTCCTGACGTTGAAGGGGCCTGTGAGCTCCATGTCACAGACCATCTGAGATTTGAAATTGCTGCACAGCATTGCAACGACCTGGACAAGTTTTGCAGGGACTCCGTAATGCCTCAGGATCTTCCATAAGGACTCACGGTGGATGTTGTCAAAAGCCTTCTCCAGGTCGATGAAGTTGATGTACAGCGGTGCGTTCCACTCATTGCTCTGCTCCAGAATCTGACGCAGAGTGAAAATGAGTTCAGAGCAGGATCGCCCAGGGCGAAATGCTGCTTGCTGGGGCTGGAGGTCTTTCTCAACGGTTGCCATCAGTCTTGACAAAACAATCTTGCTGAAGACCTTGCTGGTGATGGAAAGAAGTGTTATACCCCTCCAGTTATTGCAGTCTCCAAGATCTCCTTTCTTGGGTAACTTGAAGATGAGCCCTGTCTTCCACGCATCGGGGATCTGTCCTGATTCCCAAACTTGCCTGAAGATTTCAGTCAACAGGGGAGCTGTTACATTCACATCTGCTTTCAACATCTCTGCTGTTATTCCATCTGCCCCTGGTGCTTTGCCGCTTTTCATTGCCTTGATTGCTGCTGTTACTTCTTCCAGGCTTGGCGGGTCTGTGCAGATGTCAAAGTCTGTTACTGCTGGCTAGATATCTGCAAGCTGAGGGGGGTCTGGTCTGTTTAGAACTGACTTAAAATGTTCCCTCCAGCGCTGTAGATTTTCTGCCTCTCCCTCAACAACATTTCTGTTGTCTTTCACTGGTAATTCGCTGTTTTTGAACCTGTTGTTTAGCTGTTTATTGATTTTATACAGTGTCTTCAGGTCATTTTTTTTCTTGCTGCTTCTTCTGCTTCATCTGCCAGTTTTTCTATGTAGTCCCTTTTGGTGGTTTTGGTCATCCTCTTTACCTCTTTGTTTATTTCTGTATACCTTTGTCCGTGTTGTTCCTTCACAAGTTCAGATCTGGTGTTGTTGATTTTCTGCTTGGTTGACTTTCTCTCTTCTGTCCTTTTCCATGTCTCTTCTCTGATCCACTGTTCTTTCTTTTTTCGTTGGAAGCCCAGTATTTTCTCACCTGTTTCCTGTAAGACTCGATTGAAGTCCTCTAATGTCATCTCCTGTTGGTCCCCTAGTGCCTGGAGCCTGTTCTTTTACTTCCACTACAAAGGCCCGTTTGGTGGCTGGGTCCTTCAGTCTGCCGGAGTCCACTCTCTGCTGACCTGCCTGTTTTCCTCGCGATCGACGTAGCTTCAGAGAAACTGCGGCTATCACAAGAGTTTGGTCACTGGCAACGTCTGCTCCTCCGTAGGCTCTGACATCTTGAAGTGAGCTCCTCCATCTTCGGTTGATGATGACATGGTCTATCTGGTTTTTTGTGATCCCGTCTGGTGATGTCCACGTTGCCTTGTGGATGTCTTTGTGTTGGAAGAGTGTGCCTCCAATCAGTAGATTGTTTTCTTCACAAAAGTCTGCCAGTCTCTTTCCATTGTCATTGATGGTTCCAATTCCATGCTTAACCATGATATGCTCCCTGTAGGTATTGTCACTTCCCACCATGGCATTGAGGTCGCCGGTGATGAGCAACATTATGGGCTCGGACGCTCTCCGTTGGTGTTGGTGCATAGCAAACTAGCACTGTCAGCTTGGTGTACTTTGAATGGAATCTTGCTCTCAGAAGCCTGGGTCCATAAGGCTTCCATTCCAGCAGTGTCTTTTCAGTTTTCCTATTGAGTAGTGCTACTCCTTCACAGTGTTGGTCGTCTGATCTTCCCGAGAACAAGATAGTATGTCCTGATTCTAGTCTCCTCTTTACCGTGCCGGTCCATCTGACCTCGCTGACTCCCAGGATGTCCAAGTTGTACTTGTCAAACTCCTTAACTAGTTGGGGCAACCTGCCAGTCTGATACAAGGTCTGGACGTTCCAGCACCCCACCCTCAACTTCTGCTTCGGCTTCAGTAAATCCACCATCGGGGCGCCAGCTCCTTCTCGGGTTTGACTGTCTTCCGTCATAAGTCCAGTTCCCTGGTATGTTTCATTACCTTCGTCATCTGTAACGAGTGCTCTAGTGTTGGTTTCTATAACGTGCTTTTTTTACATGGTGGGGTTGTTAGCCCTACCACAACCTAATTTACCTCTAGGTGAGGTGTCCACCTTAGTCGCCTCTTACGACATGCCTTGCTGGACAGCAGGGACCCTCTTCTTACAATGCTCGCTAGGCAAGCATACCCACGGGGAATATGTTTGTTATGTATTCAGTTATATACTGATCTGTTTTTATCCCAGATTAATAATGACTTTGTGGAGCTACAAGCTTTTATTTTGCACATCCTAATCTGTGAAAAGATCACCCGACACTTGAACGCCTTGACACTGTTAGCTTGGTTAGCTTCTGTCGCAGCGGTTAGCTCCTTCACCAAAACAGTGAGGGCTGGTTGTTCTGTGTTCAGCTTTCGTCGCGGGCACTCTGTTATTTCTCTGCATGTGGTGTCTGTTTTCAGTCTGGCTGCCTTGTCGTGATATAGCCTTAGTAGATGGTTCGTCGTAAGACCCGAATTCTCTCCCCCCCCCCGCCCTCCCCCCGCTAATGGCTGGATTTGTGGTTTGGACCAGAACATTTGCAGCCTGATTCAGTTTTTTTAATGATTTGCGCATGCTCGAGCAGCTTCTTGCTAGGTATCATTCATGTTATCTTGCGTTCTCTTGACAACAGTTTTTCCTGTTAGATTGCGTGTGTCCCTTTCTGTCTGTCTGCGTTGTCTGTTTTATGCAAAAGCGCCATGATCCTGTCCATAGGACCGACAGCACTTAGCGGTTCATCATGACATCAGGTAGCAGGCAGCACCTTCAGCAACGACGATGTCTTGGAGACGCCAAACCTTTCCAACATTCAAGCCCCACTCTCTCTGTCTCTCTCTGTGTGTGTGTGAGTGCGTGCGTGCGTGTTGGGATAAACTACATAAGACAAGTGGTATAATTTCAAGGTCGAAGGTCTCGCAGGTGTAGACATAAGACAGGTGAACAGATAAGAGAGAAGTACGCGTGTATGCACCTTAAGATTTGTTATTTTCCCGTCAATAGCATGTACTACATTCCTGGGAGTCTTTGTAACATGTTTGGTGTGTTTCGAATAATATTGCGAGTACTTCATCTGTTCGAGAAATCTCCGCCGTCCTCCCTCTCTCTGTCTTTCTCAATTTGTCTCGCTTTTATTACTGCTGTGACAGAAAAGTCACATTACAGCAATTCAGGATCCGTGGAGAAGGGGGATTACGAGAGGAGGGGGAGCCCAATAAATTTACTGATCTACCTTACAGGAACAGGTGGAACGCCCGGTGGTATAGTGGCTAAAACGCTTGTCACCACTGCAGTGAGAGAGTCAGGGTTCAGGGGCCAGTTGCACAACATGTTTCTAAACCTTAAAACTGTTCTGAAGAAGCAAAATCTCTCCTTAGCCATTTTGACGCATTGCAGAAAAACAAAAATTGTACTGACATGAAGGAAAGTTAGACTTAAAGAACTTTATCTTACTTAAAGCAGTCTTAGTTCTAAAAGGATAAAATTGTGGTGTGCACTTTATACTAATTATCTAAATACAGCTAAGACCTAAAAGTGTTTAAAATTAGAAATGTGTTGTGCAACTGGCCCCCGATCTCATTTCGTTCCACTCTTTGTATGTGACTCCTGTTTGCAGGGCCTGGCATCAGGGGTTTTCTCCGGGTACTCTGTGTCCTCCCCCTCCCTCTTCCCCATAGTGACCAATCACCTCAAGGTGGAAGCACTGTCCCACTTAATAAACCAACCAACCAACAGGACCGGCCACCTTGCGAAAACTCAGGTCGTTAAAGAGGGGGTGGGGGGAGAAGGCAAGCGAGAAAACATTGCGGCAACCCAGGCCTTTACTGCTCTACCCTGTAGGACCTGTCACCTTACGCCAGGTCCAGGTGCGAACACTTATTTTTGCCTCCTGTTCACACCCAGCGCCACGTCATTCGCCGCGAGATCACTTGGTTCCGCAACCAGGTGGCGTGCAGAGGTACAAAGGGGGGCAAGGATGAGGGACAAAAGCACTTTTCTAAAAACTGATTTCAATGTGGCCGTTATTCTCATTGTCTGAATGTTCTGTTAAAGTCACGAACTGGTGTCGGTAAAGTACACTCAGCTGGGACACGTGCGATTTCTTTCAGTAACAAAAACGATTGCGTTTGGTCTGTCAGGTCGTGATGCATTAGTTTTCAGGACGAAGGACGTGGAAGAGAACAAGAAACACTCCCTTCATACATTACTTAACTCTTGTCTACGTTCAAAATAAGTTGAAACATACAGCAAGCGCATGAAGTGCAAGTTCAAGGAAGAAAAAAAAATAGAGGGACGACAGGCAAGAGACACAAATGTACACTTCCAACAAAAATCACATGCTGACCCTCAGGCCTTGGCTTTACATCTTTAATCAAACAGTAGAAGAAAGCAAATAATATTTACACGCAAGCAGCATTTAGACACCCTTCTGTAACCCCTTGCTTTAAGATCACACTGATCGTTTGAATATATATATATATATAAGAAATAAATATCTGGCCCGAACGTCAATTCATCCAAGCGAAAATTGTCGCTAATTGGAACTACTTACAGTCGGGCAGGGATTAAAACATGGACTTGTTTCCTTTTCCAAAGACTTCAGTGGAATGTGAAGTAGGGCTGCGAAGCATATTGAAGCATATCGGGCTAAGCATCGTCCGACGGGTTCACCACAGAGTGCAAGATAGCAGGGCGAGCTCGCACAGACAAAGCAGCGGTCTTTTATTTTAATTGTTCCCTTTAGAGGAAAGTTCTCTATATGTAAATGAAAACTCAGAATGCACTCGTATAGTTACCACATCGTGTGAAGAATCAAGGACAGAGAAACAATCTTTTTTCTGCTTTGTTCCCTCGACAGGGAACCTCTGTATTTGTAGAACCATGCTTGCAGCCATTTATATCTAGAGAGTTAAACCACTCACCTGCAGTCTTCTGTCTCCTCGAACTGAAGCAGCGATACATCACAAGCCATGTTAAACAAGTTGGTTTTTGTATTTTCTTTGTTACAAGCGTCTCAGGGTGAGTAGAACAACAGTTTTTCCCATAATCTGCAAGAATGAATGTTATGATAAAAATATTAGGTTGAGGGGAAAGTGTCATTTTCGACATCTGTGTTAGCATTCTTGGCGAACTCATCTTTTTCAAGACTTTAAAAAATGTTTCTTATATCGGAAATATTATTTGAAGTGACTAAATATTTGCTATCAGTGGTGTGTGTGTGTGTGTGTGTGTGTGTGTGTGTTTCAGTGAAAGTAATATCATATAAAATATTTTCTTTGTCATTCCATATTATATATTGCATATTATTGGTCTGCTAATGCGACGCCAACAAAGTGTGAGTGCGTGCCAGGATTCCTGGTCATCTTCTCATTTTTGGAGAAGTCATGCGTTTATTGTAAAATAAGATTCTTGTGACCAACTACTTGTGTCTATTGCGACCCTTTACAGAAAGTGATTTTCATTTAGTGCATTGTAGCAGAGAATCCTTGTCCACCACGACACACGTGTATTAACCGCTGTCGTTGGAAAGTTAGTTCCCATATAAATCATCAGTCAAGTGCAACACTGGCCGAATAAGTGAGCATTACTTAGAGAAAGGGGAAAAAGAAAAAACGAAAAGCAATAAAATACTGCTTTAAAAGCTTTTTGTGCATTCAAATAAAGAAAGCTAAACTTAAAGGTGTCTGAATTCAGTTATTAATTATTGATAAATATAAATTATTATTACAGATCGCTTGATAATTTAAAATGTGCTCATTAAAGAAAATTTGTCTTGGGGAAATGTTTGGATTTCATCTTACAGTTATTCTCCCCGCGTAGCTCCGTGTGTGGTCAGTCGCCAAGGTTACGTAATGATGATGGAAGACAGTTTCCCCCTCCCCCCCCACGGTCTTTTTTGTAGGTAGGCACCAGCGTTGGTCACTGTTATGTGGGCTGTGGTCTTCCTCTCCATACGTTCTGGCTAGTTTGTGACTTGTTGATTGAGCAATGACATCCCTTGTTAGCATGGCTTGTGTGAATGGATGAAGGATAAAGCTGTAACTTGATGTACATTTCTCTGAGGCGGAGGTCGACACGTCTTAAGTATTTGTGTGAACACCAAGTGACTTTTCCTTGAGACCGAGACTTCAGTTGGAACGTGAAGTAAGACTTCAGAAGCGTTTGTACTACAATGGCGGCAATAATAGGTTGTTGTTGTGCGTAAATAACCTGTTGTGCGTGTATAACCTGTTTAAATAAATCCTTTTGCTCGTTTACACTGATTAGTACAACCTTTCAGTCTTTTGTTCGGAAAGAAGCAGGGATAAAGGGATGGGGGCTCGTGAGCGGTGTGTCGTTATTTAAAGTGACTGATGTATAAACATTGCGCAGAACAATTCCCCGACAGTGGGTAGACAGAGTTATGTCTCCTGTTTGCTCAGTTCCCCGGGGTCAATGTCTCTCGTTAGATGAGAAAACATATTCATATTGAAGCGCTTTGCAATAGTTATTTTTCTCTTACATTGCAGGTTCTGTCCCCTATCTGTGTCAGAATGACTTCATTGAGGTGGATCGAGGTTCAGACGCAATTTTCACCTGTACCCGTTTAGACAAAAGCAAAGGAGTTCAATGGGAAATGAATGGAAAGTTGCTTTCATCGTGTCCTACTTTTTCATCTAAAAAGGAAGAACAAACGTGCACCAAATCAGTCGATTCCAATTGTTTTTCCACGAAGAGAAAATCGGCAGAATCCAGTGTCCTTAAAGCCTATTCCGGTTGTCTTTCAAAACAAGACAACATAAGCTGTAGAATATGGGAAACATGGGAAAAGGCATCTTGCAAGGTTGACTTGATATGTAAGTCAAGGCATCTGAAATAATTGTCCTCGAAATATACCTAAATAATTTTGTTATACCTAATAAAGTTAACCTGTATAAAGTAAAAAACAGTCCCTTACCTGTAACCAACAGGATGGGAGTTTTACTGCTTTCCAATGACTATTTAAAATGTCTTTCTTTTTCTCTCTCTCTTTCAAGTTAATGAGTTAGAGTTTTTATCAACCATAAAAATCCAATGATTTATTTTATGTCACAAAAACATCACTAGAATACTGAATGTCCGGGTAATACAGGTAAACTAAGGACAAGATTTTGCTACAAGATTGCCGCACAGATTAAAAGCTAGAGAAAAAGAGAAGTAAAAAATAGAGACAGAGATAAATGTTTTGTAGATTTTGGTGTGGCTGCCATGGTTTTCATTCCTTTTTTTAGGTCAGTAGACTGAACAAGATGTCTTTTTGCATGT
Organism: Marisa cornuarietis; assembly: GCA_004794655.1. Classification (NCBI taxonomy): domain Eukaryota; kingdom Metazoa; phylum Mollusca; class Gastropoda; order Architaenioglossa; family Ampullariidae; genus Marisa; species Marisa cornuarietis. The sequence continues at coordinate 594,601 of SMMW01000068.1, forward strand.
CATCTTTATCTTCTCTTTATTTTTTTCTTACCTCGAACATCTTTCAAAACCTCATATTGTAACCAGGAAAGCCAACTAGTAATATAATATATTTATTATTAAACAAATTGATGATTTGATTTATAAATAAACTAACAAATTCCAGATCCCGCTAATGACTCCTCGTGCCATCTTAAGGTCAACAAAGAAACAGACACAGTGTCAGCACATTGCCACATCAAGAAAGCGTTTTCAGCTCATGGACGATACAGGTGCCACCTGTACCAGGCGATGCAGGTGAGCATTTCAATAGTGTTTTCGAAATCAAATGACTGATCTTCTGACGATATATGACTATCTTGCACTGTTGCATCCAGTGAATTATCTTGCAAATATACTTTTTCGTTTTGGTTACTTTTGTAACTAAGTAAACTCTTCAAGCTATAATTTCCCAATAGGATTTAAAAAGATGGTCATTTCATTCCTACCTTCGCAGCAGAAACATAAGTATTTGCTCTAGTCTCGCATATTGACTGTCTTATGTCTTTACATTTACCGCAGACATTGACTACAAGAATAGTGAGAGATAACATTTAGGATCGGTTTTAAGTAAAGCTTATAATACGCCAATCGTTATTTTTCTTTTTTTAATGCAAAGTGAATCTTAAAAATAAAATCGTATGCTATACTATCTCCTTTTAGTAAAATTTAATGAAATCTGTTTCAGTAATTTTTCTTTTGAAAAAGTAACATGAATAATACTGTGTCAAAAGGCTGACATTTTTAATATTTAAACGAGCTTTTTTGTAATCGATTTGCTCATTGGAGCAAGTTGTAGAGGGATAGGAGTGTTGTGACTGTTTTGAAGGGACAAGAAAATGTCATTTCGCGTGTTCTATGTTTCGATTAGCACTAACATCCTTACCAGAAGGACTTCCAATTTAAATTTCCTTTGATGTCATATACCTGCGAGCACACCAGCTAATACCCAGCTGGCGCTTAGACTTCTCTACTTCACCCATTGAAGTGTCTGCTTTGATGTCTTTCACACATTTGATGCCTTCTTCACGCATTTCCATTGTACAGCATTAAGATCGGCTAAATTAGAAATATTACGTTGAAATATATACCATAAATACAAAAAATAATTATGATAAAACATTCCACTAGAAAGTGTCCGTCTATAAGGTAGGAACTATACAGCAGTAGGATCGATGCTGCAGTAATCGCAGTACACCACGATAGCGAAGTTTGCTGGACACAAAGACTTGAGAATAAAGCACACGTGTTGGAATTAACGGCACCAGAACAACCAATCAACAAATTCGGCCTCATCGAGAAGTGACTTCCCCATACCTCTTATATCGCCTCCTTAACCCGGTTTCTAATTTCATCTATGTCCTCTATGCCCCTTCCCTATACATACAAAATCAAAGGTACATGAAAGTAATAATAATAATAATATGGATTAAATAACTTACTCTCCTATATCACAACAATGAAAGTGTCAATGAAGAGACCAGCGTTTCGCTGGTTTGTTGACGTTTTCTTCTGTATATTGTTTTCATATTGATTTGCTGCTGTTAATATGTTCATTTTTTTGCTGTTTCGTCGTGTTTATTTATTCGAGGTCAGACCCTTCCGTTGTCGCAATAAATAGTCATAATTAGTTGTTGGTTACATGATAACGTTTAACTCGAGTCATTGCCAGTTCTTGACATCCTCTAACTTTTCTGGACAAAGAGGTTGCCAACAGGACACACAACACAAACACAACACAAAGAAAGCGAGGTACAAACCGTCTGTTAAGGTAAAGGTAAAGACCGTCCCCTAACTTTTTGAAATCGTTGGGTCGCCTACAATATACTTGCCTGTTAAGTCTTCGATTCTATTTTTTCCCAGAATGAGACTAAAGAAACGTTTCTCACGAGCAGCGCAATAACCACCTCGCCAATCTCCGGGACGGACTTTGTCTCTGGAGTTTGTCAAATGACCAGCCATCTCCCGCCTGGAGACATTCCCCGCTACACAGTGATGATCACCCCTGGCTGTGTCAATGTCACCGATGTCAGTGTTACAGATGACGATGTCAGTGTCAAGAATGTCACTGTCGATTTCACCGCTAGCATTGCCAGTGTCACTGCTGGATATGTCAATGCCACCGATGACGATGTGAATGTCACGCTTGGCTCCATGAATGTCGCAGGTGACTTTGGCAGTGTCACCAACGACTATACAGAGATCACCGCTGGCAATGTCAATGTTACCCCCAGTTATGTGAATGTCACTAGTAGTAATGACAATATCAGCACTGGTTATCCTGGCTATGTCAGTATCACCCCTGACAATACCAATGTCAAACGCTATGAAAATGTCACCAGTGTCACCCCCGACTATGCCAGTGTCACGACTTCCTTAACCAGTCAAAATTTTATACTTAAGGCGATAAATGGTAAGTTTGTCTTGTTTATCTTTGAATATTTTACTACTTGCGTCATTCCACCTCGCGTTATAAGAAAATTTAATTTCGTCTGAGATGTGCGATAACATTTTTTGTCTGGTTCGTAGCTAATGTATATGAGTGCCCGTTAGCTTAGCGCTTAGTTTTGTCACGGATAGGTGACATGAATGAAGAAAGCACGAGAGAATGCGAGCAAGTGTACTGAGCGGGATGCACGGGTTGATCGTTGTGAGCTGTAATTGAAAGGAAGATTCGAGAAGGATGAATGAGTAGTATATATAGAAGGCGGCCGCCAAGATAGGGCTGGCGTTTTAGAACGGAGGCGGAAACGAGAGGTGGCCCAGACACCTTGCGAGTGAGAAAACATCCCGTCGAGTAAACACCCGTCAACCCCAGTGCCGACGTGAAGAGAGAAAACACCCGTCGACCCCAGTGCCGACGTGAAGTGAGAAAACACCAGTCGACCCCAGTGCCGACGTGAAGTGAGAAAACACCAGTCAACCCCAGTGCCGACGTGAAGAGAGAAAACACCCGTCGACCTCAGTGCCGACGTGAAGTGAGAAAACATCTGTCGACCCCAGTGCCAACATGAAGTGAGAAAACACCCATCGACCCCAGTGTCGACGTGAAGAGAGAAAACACCCATCGACCCCAGTGTCGACGTGAAGAGAGAAAACACCCATCGACCCCAGTGTCGACGTGAAGAGAGAAAACACCCGTCGACCCCAGTGCCGACGCGGGGACTCTACAAGAGAGGAGGGGAGTGGGGGCTAGACCTCCTGATGCCAAGAGACACTTGCCTCTTCGACTCATCACCGAATTGTGAAGGACAGTGAGTAGTGACAGTGGTAGTGGCTGGCCGCCTCGGTTTGACATCATAGTGGGTGAAAGTATTTATTATTTTTGTTTAATTGTCTAGATCAAGGGTATGAGAGTGTGTTAGTGAATGTATGAGGGGGTTGTAATTTTTTTTTAAGAAAGCGAGAGTGTGTGCAGGAAATAAGGGAATGGGCTTATTAAATGTGACAGGGTTGGCGTAAGGACAAATCGAGTTTTGTTAATGTTGAAAGGAAAGAATGCGCAAATGTCCGACTGACAGGGTGAGTGCGTGCGTTTGATCCTGTCAGTGTGTGTGTGTGTGTGACAAGTTTATAATCACAACATTTTAAATTGTGAATGGTTTTGTGAAATATTAGAGGGACGAAATTGTCCAGCTGCTTGAAGGTGAAATTTCACAGGATTTTTTTTTTACATAAATCCAACATATTTTTAAAGGCAGAGCTACCACAAGCCGACGTGACTTCGCTGGATGGATCGCTGGTGGAGTTTGCGGAGGTCTCCTTCTTATGATAATCATTGGCGGAGTGGCGCTCTTCTGCTTTAAAGGAAGGTAACGAGAATTCTGTGGTGATAAGAAAGTTAAAACCACCAGTAAACTGACAGACGTACATATAAGCAAGGAAAGGGACAGGACAGGACAAGGCAGTGCAAGGCAGGGCAAGGCGAGACGAGACGAGACTAACAAACAGGCAGGAAAATTAAGAGAGTTCTGTTCTATCAATGAAATAACGTTTTATGTGACTTTACCAACAAACACCTGTAAATATTCGTTTGACTGTGTTGGGGTACACACACTTTACAGACAATGCACACCAGCAAACACTGTGTCACACACGTGTTCTTTCTCTCAACAAATCACCCAGACCTGTCGATGGGCTTCACGTTTTCTGTTATTGGGGAGCTTTGATTATCTTTAAGGGGAGGTAAACTACTCAAGTATACACAAGTAACATTAATTCTTCAATTCCTCGTGATTTTGAATTTGAACTTGCAAATTCTAGAGACTCTCAAGTGAGACCCCAACTGATGCTACTAAGGTCCCAGACCGGTGTCCCAGTGCAAACAGAATAACAAAAGGTAAAATTTAGGTTTTTACACGCACACGCACACACACACGCACACACACACGCACGTACGCACACACACATACGCACGTACGCACACACAAGTACTCACGTACGCGCGCGCGCGCACACACACACACACGCCTCCTTGCACTCTCTTTCTTGTTTATACCGCTCACACAGCCCACTTGGTGATCCGCTACATGAGGTACTGGCTAGGCAGACACTGCACTGATGAAGGCAATCTTTTGTCTGTTCTTGTCTTATTTTGCCCCCAGGTATTGGCTGAAATCCTTGAGACTCAATGATTCCACAAAACGCACGTCTACTCTGTTACAACGATAAAAAAGAGAAAGCCCTTTTAGTTTACAATAACAAAATTTCCGACCAAGTGCTAAGATTCCACATCATCCTCTCCTCGACGACTTGTTTGGGAATGACAAAACTGAGTTCTCAACAACTACAGTCCAGTGAACTTTTCGTTCAGTCATGCGCTTTTTTATAAGTCGTGCTCACTACCATGCATTCCTATCATACAGACAATGGGGACAACCCACGCTTCTTAAAATAGTCAAGGGACATAATCCACGTTTATAACAGACTGTCTCAAGTACATGAAATATCTCAAGCATTTGTCCTCAGAAAACTAGTTTTGTTTTTAAAGAGAAATATAAATGGTGTTATGAACATAGTTTAAAATCTCGCTTAGATGAAAATGAATGCAATAATAATATATCAAACAAAGTGAACAATTACATTGTGAATCCCTAGGAATCAACTTTATCTTCTTTACAAACCTCTAGTAGCACATACACAGGTCTATTGCAGGATTCTTCTGGCTCCCATTCGAGATAGTAGTGTGTATTTATGTTTGTGTGTACATACACATATGTAACCCCATTAATGGAGACAGTGAGGTTCTTCTAGAGGAGACTGTTAATTTAAGGCAGCCTGCTAATGTTTTAATCACAATGACATTGTAAGGAGATACTCACCACCCTGGCAGACAGTCACACCCACGATGGTCGTAATGCGGGTGCATTATGTAAAATTCCTCATTTTTCCACAACCATTTTAAACTAGCTGAGATTTGATTTAAAGCTTTATAAACTAATTTTTTGTAGTTTTATTACATTTAAGATGTCACGTCTGTTCACCACAAGCCGATCTGTTCAGTTATATGTTCTGAACTCATTGTATTTTTCTTAGAGCTACATCACTTGATATAAATTAGACCCCATGTTTTAGTTCACTTGTGAACTTAGTTTAATTCCCCATTTTCAGGCATAAAAATGCTTGAGATGCGTTTGAGAATATATTTTCGGATAGTGTGTCGTGTCAGAATAATTCATTTTTCCCAGTTCATTGGAAAGAAACCCAGTGAAGTTCTGTTTCATGTTAAAATATTCACTTTGCAATGTCTAAATATAAATCTTTGTTCTACTGCCGAAACTTCTGTTGTTCATTGAATTTGTGCTTTGTTTGTTTGATTTTTTTTTTTAATGGTGATGGCAGTTTTTTTCTAACTTAGATTTTTGTCTCTAGTCATGTCAGAGAGATTTGTTGGATCCAGTTTTCGAATTTGGCTTGGTTATAGTTTTAAATCTTTTGGCAGCTTTCAAAATAATCAGTTGCATTCACATTGTATTTGTGATTTTAGTTAGTTGAACAAAATTATTTAAATACATAATATACTCAGACGACATAAATTCAAAAATAAAAAGATGTTAAAGCCCTTAAACCTAGCTTTCCAGTCAGAAAACCAAACCCAAACTCCGACTTGCACCGTATGACTTAATATTAACAATAATTGTAATAATAGACAACTTATGTGGCTCAGAATACCATTCATATAGGAACATGCACTCATGGCTAAAGGCACTAGCTAGGCTAATGTGTTGTACCTCAAAGAACAGAAAGACAGAGAGCGGTGAAGATGAAGTTCAAAAGACAGTGAAGACACAGAGATAAGAAAAACGACAAGAAGTAAAATCAAAGAGATATCAAGAGGACACCCTAATCAAAGAAATAAAAGGGGGAGATAAAGAGAGAACGGGTTAGCAGTAGACTGTGTTTACAAGTAGTGGTCAAAGAAAAAAGTGCTTTAATTCACACTTAGAATAAATAAGTGGCGGATATAAAAGGAAAAGGAGGTCCACACCGTCCACTGCTTTGCTGCACTAGCGGTCAGTTGGGGCCAGTTGCACAACACATTTCTAATTTTAAACACTTTTAGGCATGAAATCTACATAGATAATCAGTTTAAAGCGCACACTACAATTTAAAATTTTTTTAAGCTAAAACTGCTTTAAGTAAGATAAACTTGTTTAAGTCTGACTTTCTCTCCTGTCAGTACAGCTTTTGTCTGTTCTTGTGCAATGCATCTAAATGGCAGAGAAGAGATTTTGCTTCTTTAGAACAGTTTTAAGGTTTAGAAACATGTTGTGCAACTGGCCCCAGAAGCCGGTTGTTGCTTTGGTGACAGAAGTAGATAGCGCGTGCCAGTCAAAGAGCGAAGGTGACTGTCATTTGTCGTAGATCAGTCAAAATAAAACTTTGTTACATGATTTGTGCTTGTTTGTTGGGAATTTAATGTAGAAAAGGAAATATAATTGTCCTTCATGTTCCCGCGGAAATGGGACAAAGACTGTGTGGACAGGGAGCCGGCTTGTCCCTCTTTTCAAGTCTGTCCCGCGCATGAACTGTTGCTAAAGAATGATGGGCTAAGGTACTTCAGGCGAAGCTTTCAACTAATTAAACGATACTCATGCGCATTTCTTGCATTAAAGAAACTCAGAAAAAAACATGTTCGCATGTAATACGCTTGCTTAAAACTTGAAGCTTAGAGAGCCTAGAAAAAAAGTTTTAAACGTGGGATGGCGAATAAAGCATTGAGCTGACAACTCGAGGTCTTTCGACTAAATATGTTTTGACAGTGCCACTAAAAGACTCATCTACATCGCCTACCCTGTCAAACTCTAGACTACTCAGTCTCCATTGAGTGTCAGCTGGTGGTAATTACCTGCTCATTTGGAGGAAAATCTCGACCACTCCACCGCAGGAGCACACTAAAACATGACACAGCGTGACTGAGATACTTTACAGTAACTGTCTTTAGTTTGAGATATCTGACTGTTGTAAACACTTTGTTCTGCATTTGAGGATGATAAATATGTAACCAAACGAGCCTTCAGTTTCCACCGAGTCTCTCAAGAACACTTTTTCCGTCTCATTATAGAAACATCAGCGCACTACTGACAACACTCTGATTAACCATACATAACATCGGTTTCGCCAATCAACTGTTAAATAATATTGAAGATTTAATTTTTGTATAGAGCATAATCATGACCAGACCAGTTTGGTTTATTCTATTGACAACTAATTACTGTTTTACATTTTAAAATTAGCATTTGTAAAATTAACAGCTCTTTGTTCTCTCCACTCTGTACCCGCTTCTTGCACTCGGCTGGTCACATGAGGTGAACGACCTTAGAGCAGGTGACGTAGCACGTGTATGTCTATAAATAGCGGCAAACAGCGGAGCCTGCAACATGTAAATGTCTATGAAGTTTTGAAATGCCTTTGTTGTCTAAGATATTGAAGTTAGTAAACACCAGGGACTGGTACCTTTCTTTCTGGCGAATAAATTGTTTTCTCTGATCGATAAATACATGCAAAACCTATCCAGGTAAAAATTAACTTTAAACACCTTTCTTCCTCGTTTATCTTTTATGTCGGAGTTTTCGATCTCCACAAATCCATTGTTTTCTTGTGTCAGCAAGTAAAGAATTGACATTGATATGAGCACGAGTTTTCTTTTCGCAAAATATCAGTATTGTGCATTTTATTTCCATAAATCCTACAATTTTATGTGATGCGTACATTTGCACGCTTTAAACATTTTGGTTTTACAAAATAGACCTAGGATTACATGTTTCCACACCGAATACCATATAGATACTGCTAGGATTCATCTGTTCTCACAAACAACAGTCTACCCCACAGAAAATGAAAGTTTCACAAATCTCACCACTGGATGAGATGCGCCAGTCCTATGTACGTTATCGCTGTTGTCAAAAATTGCTTGTCCTTCTCTCAAAGGATGAGCAAGAATCGGGTTCGAAACTACTGCCGCCTTCACTTTTTCAAACGAAGTCTGACACTACGTTTGCACCAAAAATTTGCGGTTCTTTTTCATAAATTTGGTCAGAGGTTTCGACAGCTGTGCTAACTGACCGATGTACTTCCTATAGTAGGCCGAGGTGGACACAATTGGGACAGTTGAGGTCGTCACCAGACAGGAATTGCTGCTGTGTGAAGAGTGAACTGAGAAGGTAAAATCTTCATGAAGGCCATTGGTGTCAACGGTCAGCAGACCCCTGCATTCTGTGAGAGAGGAGCGGACTAGCTGTGTGTTAGGAGCATTACAGGGCAAACATGTAATGCATAATCCCAACTAACATTAGTCCCACTTGCGATTGTTTTATTACACCGGAAAGGTAGAAGCTGCCCTGATTCCAAAACTCGTGAATAAATAAAAATCACTGGAGACAGACAGTTAAAAGGTTTGAAGCTGCAAGTACGACGAGGTACTGAACGCTTTCGCAAACACACACACACGCACGCACACACGCGCGCGCACACACACACACACACGCACACACGCGCGCGCGCACACACACACACACACACACACACACACACTAAGCTGCACCCTAGCTACAGACAGACCTCAATAATCGGTGTCCTACAGAGTCTGACGAGTATGTCCAACGTGACGAGAAGGTGTCACAGTCTCTGCGTTCACTTAACGCCTGGACATTTGCCCGTTCTTTTTTTTTTTCTCAGACAAAACAACTCTGCCTTTTTTTACGCCTGGATACATTTAATTAAATCATCAAAACATCGCAAAATACTTAGAAGAAATTCTAAAGGACAAAATAATCTAATTAGCAAATAGTTGTAAAGAAAGTTTGTTGTCTCAGTTTGATTGATAACACAGAATACTAGTAAAGGTTATACTCCGGCACAAAGTCACTTATCGATGTTCACACTGGATAATGTTTTTAAATTGCTGTCACTGGATAACTGACGATTCGAGGAGTATATATATATATAACTACATAAATTCTCCACACAGAAATACCCCAAACAACAAACGTTTTACTTATTAAAATGGCGCTGCCTCTTGGGGACGAGCGACAACAATACTCTTTGCCAAATTCTCCAGGGTACAAATAATTCCAGCTAACTCCAGCCAACTGCGCCTATAACAAAATTACTACTACGTATCTATATCTTTCTTTTAAAAAAAATGTACAGGAAGAAATCAACTTATGTAAACAAATCCGAGATACTAAAATAAATCGCAACAACGCACCTTTCTAGGAAGACGCAGCCTTCACTTCCCTAAACGAAGTGTCTCGGCACTTGCCGTGTCTCTCTGAGAAGTGAACGGCAACAGTTACTTAAATACTCTTCCCCCTTTCTTTTCTCTCTGTCTAAACAAAATAAGCCTATGACTCATACGCCAGGTGCGACTTGGCCATCCTCGCTGTACTGGCTATTAGCCTCCATGTCACCCCTCTGTGACAGAACATCGCTCTTTTCCGCCGGGCCTGGCAATAGCACATTGCTGTCTTGAAACTCGGCATCACCAGGTGTAGTGATTTTATATTTTCCCCTAAGTATTCATAAATAAAAACAACAAATGCAAAAAATGACTCCAAAATCGCACAGAGGCCGCCCCTTCTTCCCTTCTCCCTGCCCTTTCATCTACTGCTCCACTCGACCGGCTGTCACATTCTGCTACTAGCACCACTAAGGCCTGTATTAAAGAACTTAGGGAATGAATGGTGACAAACAAAATTAAAATTAAGCGATGATAAAGCCATCCTAAGCATTACTCCTAACACCAGTCCACACAATGCTAGTCTTGTTTTTTTACACCCTTCCCGCTGTTTCTGTTTGTTGCTACTTCCCTGGTTGTCTCACGAAACTCTTAGTCCTTGTTACTTGGTTTTTCTTTGCGTTTTCTGTATTGTTTTTTTATTTGCAACTAGTTCTGTTGGTTATCCTTCTGTCGTTCATAAGTTGATTGTTTGTTCTTCTGTCCCTCGTATGTTGTTCGTGTCTCGTTATTGCTCTAAAGCGCTAAGAGCTTGCTCCTTACGAATGCGAGTAGGAGTTATACAGATTTGTTGTTTATTATTTATTATTTTTGCCGGGTACTCCGGTTTCCTATTCCTCTCTCGTATAGTGTGGTCACCTCAAGATAGAAGCACTTCCCTACTAAATCAACGAACCAACCAGTCAGTTATAGTGTCGTGCACTGAACTCTGCAGACGTCTAGCGCGCATGTGTGTGTGTGTTTTGAAGGTTGATTGACCATTGAATGTGTTGACTGGGAGCGCGTCCAGGTGTGAATTGGGCGGAGCACGAGACAGGACACCGCCCCCCAAACTGAGTAAACCTCCATCACTTTACCTAGCACAGGCCTCTTTAACATTGCTTCAAAAAATTTTCTATCGCAGATTATATTGTGACTTGAAAGTATCTGTGCTAAAATTTGTTCAAAACAGCTTCCACTTAGTTCGCGAAACTTCTGTGGCACTATCCTTAAATTCTCTAATACCTGTTATTCTGTTTCCCCTAAAGAGATCACATCGTCTTTATAGACCAAACACCTTTTAAAAAAATCTATACTAGTTCTATCAAACTCCTTAAGGTTACCGGACCGCTACAAAAACCAAATAGACGCAGCGGGGTAGAAGGGTCAGTGATATGTAAATACCTGTTTCCTTCTCTGTGCTCCCTCAGCTATGCAGGCACCTAACTTGTAAGCTGTTCTTTACATGGGTTCTCTAAAGATCATCAACAATTGTGCCTTATTATTAAAGAAAACATTATTGTCGCTATTCCTCTAAAAATATGTACCTGTCTTCAGTAGTTTTTATTACGATGTGTGTCAGAAGTGTCTTACTTACAAAGTCACCAGTGACTGTTTCTACCCTCTCCTCCACCATTGTGTCTAGTGTATGACCGTGTGCATGTACATTTGTATGTGTATATGCAGAACTTAATAAAATGATAGAAACGTTGTTCTTTACACACATCCAGACACGTGTGAGTCAGACATTGCAAAGTGTATGAGGAAGACTTTGTCCATCACATTGTTATCTCCACTGTACAGCCTACACTTGAGTGGCGGAGACTCTTAATGCTTACTTGTTTTCACCGTGAGCTGAACACAGATGAAAGCAAGTGATAACGAGGCTTGTGAAGCTTTCATTTCCTGAGCCAGCAAACAGCCCTGAGTATTGCAGGCGAACTGTTGAAGAGGAAACAAGAGAGAAAAACGAAGAAATAAAGTAAGTAGAGCAGAAGTCAAAACATTAACACAGTGAGACTCGTAAAACTCCTATAAGAAGATATAATAATCAGGTTTTAATATTGATCTGTGTTGGGGGCTAACACAGAGAAACATGATATAGGTGTCACTTTTAAATGTCTTAGGACAGAGACAGAGGTAGGACATGGGATGACGGGTTAGTATGGGCTACATACAGGAACCATTTATTAGGAAATTGTAGATGATGTGTGGGTACGGGTGTGATGTGGGGTGGTACGGGTATGGTCAAGGAAATCAGAGATGCCCCATTATCGGTACAAGGTTTGCTAAGCTTCTGCATATTGTAACGTGTACAGGACTGTTTGTTGGAGACCGTATTCGATATTATGCTGTTGCCGGCAAGTTGGTAAATTTTTTGAATTTTTTTTTCAATATGATGTGTACTTGTATCGCGCAGTATCACGACTACGACAGATCGCACCCTCCTCGCTAACCAGTGATGAAAAATGAACACTAGATAACAGACAGTGGAAGGTGAGATACGTGTAGGCACTTTGAACAACATAAGTACAAAACTAGAACTTCATGCAATGGATGAAGGTATGACGAGATATATGTACTATAAACTAAGTGTACAGACGAGAAAGTTACATAATGGTTTACAGGACAGACAATATTGCAAAAGGGAATTCGTGATAATTTAGGGATCGCACTTGATATCGAACAGATATGTTTTCAGAGAGCGTTTGAATGTAGCCTTGTAGTCCGAGTGGTGATTGTGATGTGGAAGAGAGTTGCACTGCTTAGCCGCACAGAAGGAGGATGTCCGTTGTCCATATCTGACTGTTTTTGTGGGAGGGAGGATAGAATGGGTGAGTCTGATGAGGAGCGAAGGTTTCGAGCAGAAGTGTGGACAGATAAGATTTCAGTAAAGTAGTGATAGAAGGAGCTATGAAATATTCCATACTTGAGTCATGCTATGTAACACCAGAAAAAGAAGTTACAATACTTTAAAATGAAAACAAAAACATTTACAAAAAACAGAAAAATAATCGGGAAATTCTTAATACAAAGATCTGTTTTTGTATCTCATTTATACAAATTAATGCAATGGTTACAGCCAGACATGTATTATATCGTTAGAAAAAGGTGTTATTACTGTTTTCTATTCAATTTAGTTGGTAGAGCGAAGTCTCAAAGTCCACAAATAAGAAGAACATACAAATTGCCAATAGGCTTTCTTTGAAAACGGAGCTCAAATATGGGATCAACTGATAATACCTCTTCAGAAAGACAGTTTTTCCTGTGACAGGAAACTCAACAGTGGTTTCAGACACGAAAAAGTCTGAGACAGGAAGAGCAAACAGTCCTCGCTTTTCCTTTTTTTAATGCCACCATCTTTACCGTCGTTTCGCCAACAGAGAGATGAACCAGTAATAATGATGGCATATAACAATACATAAAATAGCTAAATTCTCAGGTCTGCTTTTAAAACTGAATAAGTTAAAAGTAATTTCAAACTGCAATGCTGTAAGGTGGAGGTGGGGATTGAAACGAGGCAATAGCAACAGGAGTCAACCATCCGCTGAAACCCTCCAGAAGACGGCTTCAAACGTTTCGGTTATCGACTACAACAGTCGCCGCATTTTCACAGAAAGCAAGTCTGAATGAAGCTACTTGAGAGAGACATTAAAGCTGTTGAGAACAAAGACTGCGCTTGTAGGGGCCTTGGAGGGAAGTCGACGTGGTTGTGGCCAGAGGAATAATTTATAAAAAGTAGTAATGGACAGACTATTCTGTGCATTATCGCCGCAGCGGGATCCCAGCAAACAGACCCTCTACCGCCCCGCACTTCTTACCATCTCCGAAAGTATGTCACCAACCCCGGCCCCCATATCACAAAATAGGAATTACAAGAATGCACAACTGGGGACTCTTCAGTATGCACACCAGCGAGCTCACACGGACACTTAATGGAGAAGGAAGTAAAATGTTCTCCAAAATTTTAACAACAGTATTATCAAGGCAGCCAAAAAAAAAAAATACCATTCCACTAATCGTGAGAAAGAACTACACACCATACTGGACTAACTACAAACGACACACGAAGAGTTCAGCAAAGCGAGAGATTAGGCAGAGTCCAACCCTCGCCAACAAAGCAACATCCATAGGATGTTGGGAAAATAGTCTGGGAAAATAGTCGCTAATGAACTTGCTTAAGCATATACACAAGTACAACATAATGCAACACGACCATCCCTCAGACCTGTAAAAAGCAATCAGAAGAGAAAAAAAGAAAAGAAACAAACAGCAAGCATGGATGCACACAACTCCATGACAAAAGACATCACTATGCAGGAACTTGTCACGGACCAGTCCGTGCCTCCGTGTTTTTCTTGTTATTGTAACCCCTTCGCGACATGTTGGCTGGAAGTATAGGCAGAATGTACGCGAAACTGAAATAGAACGTTAGAAAGGAAAGTGTTAACAGTGACAACATGTATTTGGCCAACATGGTTAATCTAGAAATTTAGTGGTAAAAGGGTAGCAAACTTCACTCAGGACCGTAACATTGAAGAAGAAAGATGTGCATGAGTGGAGACCGCCATGTCTCACATAGTGGTGATTGGTGAGTGAAACAGTAGAGCATCGATAGAAGCTCTGTGAATCTTGTTAATCTCACCTACAGGAGGTGCGGTAATTATTTTCTGTTGGCAGTTTGTAATATCAGAATGTAAGGAAACACCAGTACGTATTTTTTTATAATTTTGTAATACGTGGATTTAGAACAACAGACGGATAAATGGAAACAGTGTATACCGATTACAATGCAAAATCAAGTTACAGGTTTTAATGTATACGTGGAACCATATTGGGATCCACATTACGATGTACCAGGACATTTCGTGTATCCTCACGTAGTGGTATCGGACGTTCGATGGTCAGCTACCGACAGACGGCAGTGCGGGTGAACCAGTCCCACCACCTGACTGTGAGATGTCTGGTCGACTCCGTCACATCCGTGCGACCCCAGAAAACCTACAATTTTTTGGTCACATGACCTACTGAGAGAAAACAGCATTGTGGAATACCAATCTGATTCGGAACATGGAGTATATGAGTGTCTTTGTGTCATCCGGAAATTAGTATCGACGGCCTTTGTAGTCACGACGATTGTATCTCAAAACTGAGTTTATTCTCCAGTGACTGAGATACAGGCCTTAGGACAGAGAGATTGGTTATTCTTGTGAGACAGTATGAGAGGGTGCAAGGCGGATATATTATCCTGCATATGAGAGGGTGCAATGGGTATATATTATCTTGCATATTTGTTTTGTACGATTTGACTGCCGAATTGACTGGGGGAGCGCCCTAGTGGTTTACGTGTGATACATGTCACAGAGGCTATTTTCTCTGCAACCTAATGAGTGACAGACAAAGACAACTATTTTCAGACAGGCTCAAAAGAAGCTTCGTGAAAGAGACATGGGGAGGACAAAGAAATACCAGGAACAACTTCCTGCAGAAGTAGAGAACCGGGTTCCCTCTACCCATCCTCTTCCCTTGGAAGATACAGAGAATCACTTTACAATCTGCATCCCTATTCTGCATTTCACTGTCATAGACGAAGAAAGGGAAATAAGAAAGAAAACACTGACACTGGTCATGCTAGAAGAAAAGTACCTTCAAGAAGCGTGGATACGGGCTTACACAGGTGGGTCAGCGAACGACTACATCCGAAATGGAGGAGCTCGGGTATACATCCAGTACCCTGACAGACGCAGGTGAACGGTAGCCACACCCCCGGGCTCTCACTGCACTAACTACAGTCAAAGATAACTGCAGGGAGCAGTGTCAGCAGCAAAGCAAGCACAAGTAGTGTTCCTTGACAGATCCACTGTGCTACCAACTGCTTACAATAGCTAGCTTCCGAAGCTGACAAATATTGAACCATATTATAGAACAGCAGAAAGTGCACTTATTTGACATTTAAATGAAAGCGTATTCAATGCACATGGACATCCACACACGCAGATTCCACCTCTTATGAAGAATGGGAACATAACATGAATACAGTCAGCCATAATTTATTACTATCGGCCTTGTCCGGGCTACAGATCACACGAATGCGCTTTTGAATACTCCCAGTGTCCCCCAAACTCATTGGGGCATAATTTCCGGATGTCAGAGAGTTAGAAGGGCAGCTGGTAGTGAACCTTTTACAAAACTCGCTTGTCATAATTGCAATAAAAAATTAGAATAATTTCTAACCAAATGTATTAACTGTGGTTTTCATCAGACAATCTGTTTTAGTATGTTTTTTTCGTTTTCCATTCAATTTGTCCGTGTGGGCATAATCTACACCCACCGCAGTCTGTGCAGGGCGCGCAAGATGGTGGCTGACACATCCCATCCGGATAATGGCCTGTTCTGTCTAATGCCCTCTGAGGTCAGAACCTTTTGGTTGAGAAACAGTTTCGATGCTGAAGCGATAGTCTTCCTGAACTCTGCCCTCTCTCGTGTCAGGAACAAGGTGAATGTGTCCTTCTTGTGGTCTGTGAGGGTCTTGCAACGGTGCCCCGTCGGCGATAAAGCATTCATGTATATGTGTTTTGATATCTATGGTGGCTCTGCAATATCCAGTCAACACGGGCAGTGTCTGTTTATGTGCTAGAAAAGGAGTGTGTAAGAGAGAGCATGCGAGAAAGAGAAAGGGGTGTGCGTGTATGAATCACACATTTGATGTCTATTACTATTAGTTGATGAACTGTATACCTAATACAACAAGTTAAGTGGGCGGCCAAATACTTTGCTTTTACACATGTCTCTGATGATGAATCATGTTTGTCGCTTCGGGTTTTTTCTTCATTCTCTGCTTTGGCACGGAGAAAATATCTGTGTTGGTAACAACATCTCTTGAAGTAACTTCCTGGTGTGTTCAACCAATAAAATGTCTGTGAGCTGGCCGTGACTGTTAGAATACGAAATTTGTTCAACCAATAGACCGTCTGTGTGCTCGTGAGACAAGGAAGTCAAGTCTCTTGTTCTTTATACACAACGCACGACCTCTGGGAGTCTTGAGGAGGAAGCTCTTGGTGGAGGAAGTCAATTTGTTTGCGTTGTTTACTGCGACTTATTCAGAAAAAGAATTTAAAAGACAGAGTAGGTATTGCTGTCACAGCTTTAAATACTGTGGACTTGTACGGAAGAATATTCTTCAAGCAAGTCAAAGAAATCGTATCTCCTAGTAAGTGTGCATCATCATCATCATCATCATCATCATCATCATCATCATCATAATCATCAATCATCAATCATCAATCATCAATCATCATCATCATCATCGTCATCGTCATCGTCATCGTCATCGTCATCGTCATCATTAAATACTGTGGACTTGTACGGAAGAATATTCTTCAAGCAAGTCAAAGAAATCGTATCTCCTAGTAAGTGTTCATCATCATCATCATCATCATCATCATCATCATCATCATCATCATCATCATCATCAATCATCAATCATCGTCATCATCATCATCATCATCGTCGTCGTCACTGTCGTCATCGTCATCATCATGCATGTAAATTAATATTTATTGTGACATGTGTTCTCAGCAGTTGCGTCAAAGTTGATTCTGAGCCATTAAACATTTGTAATCTATTTGTAAAATATTGAAAACGAATGATCAATATGTAACCTGTCTAACAACCCAAGGGTTAGGCTGATGATGGTGTATATTTGCGGTGTTGTGTTTATTGCATTTTGTTGAATTTGTTATGATTTATGCGGTAGTGGTAATGAGGTTACTCATGTTTTGTCTTACATTTTGCAAAACTGTTGTGAGTAACAAACCTTAATTCACTGTGTTAAAGGTGTACTAAGTAAAATGACATTTGTTTTACTTCAATTGCCCTGGCAAAACAGAAACCCATCCCCCCAAAAAAGCAAACAAAAACAAACAAACAAAAAACCGAATAAGGATGTAAAAAGACGATTAAAATCTTCGAGCCAGAAATGTGTATAAAGACACAATTGTGTCAGTTGAGCTACAAGTGGGCTGCTCACTTTCTCTATTTCTGGAGGAATTAAGTCTATGGCTTTTGTTAATCAGAAAGTAGACTGTAGCAGTCACATTTAATGGTATAAAATTGATCAGGAGTTTCCGAATTTTTTAAAATAATTTTATAGACGTTTTAAAAGCACGACATGTTCGAAACCTTTACCCAATTGAGGAAAACATCAATGCAAGACTCGCCCACATATCCATCTGGCTCCCGCGCCTTGTTGACCTTTAACTTTCGACAAGACCGTCACACAAGTGACTAAGTTCACTTATTTTACCAGAAACCTCTTTGATGCTTTCTTGGCTCAGATCACAGTAAAGCCCTCTGAAATCTTGCTAACATTGTTACACTTAACAAGGAAGCTAATCCCAGTCAACCTAATGATTTCTCTTGCAGCCACTTACCGCCCTTGTAAAGAAGAATTGGGAAAAAATCGTGAATTAGGCCCACTGCAATTTGCTGGAAGGGTTACTAAAGATCTCAAGCTGTTTATATTGAACACATTATGTAAACATCTGTAAATACAAAGGCGCACATTTGGCTTCTTTTTGTTGATTTTACTGTTAGTTCTTTTAAAATACAACCTTACCTTTTAACATCGAGATTAATATCTGATTTTAATTTTACCGGTTTTGTGTATAGTAGATTTTTTTTTTACAGACAGAGAACAAAGAGATTTTGTAAATTTTCAGCACTCGAGAATTGCAGTTACCAGCACAACATTTCCGCAGGGATGTTGTCATTTTAGTATATCATGTATACAGACAGTTGCAGAAGTACTAATAAGAAAAGTTATCTTGTTACATTTTCAGATGATACCAATATTGACTCTGGTTCAGGCGCATAAGCGAGATTTATGGCAACGTCTTATTTTGAACATTTGTCTGATAAGAATTTTTTTTTAATGTAGATAGGACAGAAAAGATAAGTAGAATCTTTAGGAAAATATTTGAATTTATTTCTAGTTTAACACAGGTTAAACCTGAGTCATTCAGTACCCGGGAACTGTTTTTGGTTGCCAGTTTAAAAGGGATGTAGTCACTGATCAAACTTCTCAATGTACTCAACAAAGAGTGTAAAGTTTCTGATAATGCGGCGAAAATAACTTTATCTCAGTCTTTTCAATTTCTAAAGAGACAATTTCTGCATTAAAAGTGATCATTCTTTTATCCGATGACCACAGTGCAACATTATTAAGTATACTATGAGGTCGTTTCAAAATGTAGAAAACCCGACCCTATGTTTGTTAAAAAAGCCAATCGCAACGCAAGTCGATCATTTGAAATCTCCTTCCATATTTGCTGACCTGAAACCAGCTGAAATATTTCTACATTAGACATTTAACTTTGAATATAATAAATCTCAGTACAAAGACTACAAAATAGGTCTTAATCGCTTAGGGATAATATTTGTAGGTCATTGCTTTTCAGGCTGCTTATTATACTTTGGTAGCCTCGACCAGTTACAATCAATTCCAATCTCTCCCATTGCATAGTATTTACATCGCTCGAAATGGACCTCATTTATTGTCTTGACAATAGTTCTTGACCCGTCCACAGCCACAGACACTAAATTATTTCAAATATACAATGTTGCTAATAAGATGGGCCTGTTAACTTTAGAAATAGTTTTGTGAAATTAGAAAGGTATTTTTTTTACAGAAATAAACGTTCCTGTCGATGTACACCTACTGTTGAAGACTTTTTGTAGTTCTTGCCAGAATGCACTGGGGAACTGGCATTACCTTAAACATTACATGTAGGTATGTACCACTGTCAGAAAGAGAGATCGCGTGCCGCAAACACAAATAATTTCGGGCCCCAAGATGACTGGGGTCTTTAACATCTTGTTTTTCAAGAACTTAAAAATTTAAATAACTACCTAATGGAGCAAAATCAAATTCGGTAACAAGCCTACGCCCCACAGAAAACCAAATTGCTTAATTTTTTCAATAAACCAAAATTGATTGAAGGAGCATGCTCTTAGAGCTTAAAACGGGGAAGAGATATGGACTAAATGGATAGAACACGAGGGACGGAAGAATAAACAACAGCACTGACGACAAACAGAAAACAAAGATATAAAACACAAAAAGGCACCAAGTAAAAGGAACAGAGAATATAGTGATTCTACAGAGAAAGATGGGTAGAAAAGTAGTAAGAGCAGAAGGGGGAGGGTAAGAAGGAGAAGCACTGTGTGGACTGTGTTAGGAGTAATTCTCAAGGAAGAGGTGCGTTTTCAGTGCAGATTTGAAGGATTCAGTTGTAGGAAGGTGGCGGATATAAATACGAATACGAATGGTTTATTGTTTAGGCCTTTGGGCCCATTCAAAAAGATTGTCATGCAACATGTTACAAGGAAGATATATAGTACACAATAGATGCAGAATGTCATTAGCATAGAATAGTATCTCTTTTCTTTGCCGCTAAATATAAAAACTTGGCAAGATTGGACAGTATTGTTTCGTTTTTTGTTGACATCAGAATCTGCAGTTTGGAATTGTTTGGTCTAATGTAGTATATTTTCGGAATGAAATTTTTTCTCAGATCTTTCAGGCATGGACAACATAATATAAAATGGAACTCATCCTCTTCATCAATTTGACACATAGGGCATATTTTACTTATATTAATGTCAGAATATCTTAAAGTATGTGTCATTATATGTGAAATACCTAATCGGAGTCGCACTAATGCATTTCTGATGAATCTATTAACATCTAAACTCAAATACATTTCTCTGTGAGTCACAGATTTAATTGATTTATAGAAATTAAACCTTTCACTGCTATTGATTATAAAATCCCATTCTTGCCAGTGACAATCAATCAATCTTTGTATAAAACTTTTTGATAAAATTGCTTACTGATTGCACTCCTTGATTTAGCCAAACATGTCCAAAACCATACCTAAATAGAAGTAACCTTATCTCAGATATCCAGTTTTGCTTTACATTATTTTCTAGGCGTTCAAATATTTTGTAAGCTCTCCATGGAAGTTTTTGTTGCTCCTTCCTTGTTAATTTTATCCAATATCTGACACAGCTTATGTATATGCTAACGAAAAGTGAATATCTGCCAAAATCGCCGTATATCATCATGTTAGGAGTGCGTGTACCCGCACCCAAAAATCTTTTTCAATTTCTATACAGAAACTTCCATGAAGGCCCCAAGGCTGCATAACATGATTGGTTAATTTGCGTATCAAATAGCCTGGTTAAGGCATTCACGGAATGGTTTCCTATCTTGTATAATGTATTAATGATGAAGAATGCTGCTTTCTTGGTCTTAGCAGGTAGGTCTTCAGATGCACGGGAAAAACTTAATCTAATGGAGAAGTAAAGACCTAAATACTTATATGTATTTACCACATTTATTTGCATACCTCCATATAGCCACCTTTCACTCGCTGCTAAAAATCCCCCTTTTCTAAAAACAACAATATTACTCTTGTTTAGATTAACATTTAGGCCCAGTCGTACTGATGTGTTACATAATGTATATAGCTGGTGTTGTAGTCCTACTATACTTTCAGACATCAATACAATATCATCTGCAAATAAAAGAATGAATATTTCCATAAATTCATGTGCAAAGGTTGCCTCATGTTTTCCACTATTCATAATTTCTAAAGCTAGCTCATTAATAAAAAGCAAGAAAAGTATAGGGCTGCACACATCTCCTTGCTTAACTCCCTTTGTGCACTCAATGTAATTCGTGAAATCGCCTCCACATCTCACACGGGCTTAAACCGATTTGTACATATTTTGGATGCATTTGCGTAGTTAACCATGTATACCACGTTTGTTAAGGATTGGCCAAAGTAATTTTCGAGAGACAGAGTCGAATGCTTTTTCAAAATCGATAAATGCTACATAAAATTTACGATTCATAGCAAATTGTTTCTGGATGACAGCAAATAATGTTAAAAATATGGTCAACCGTATAACGATCTTTCCTAAAGCCAGCGTGGTTCTCCCCTACTATACCATTAAATCTGCCCATTTTTTTAAACCTGTTATTCATTCTAACATGACCAACTGGCTGAACTTGTAGGCTAAGTTCTACTGGAAAATGTTTGGATTCCATCCTGTCTGCCACTATCATCTTAAAGTCAGATGACTTTTTTATGTAGCAGTTCGTCTGAAGCAATGTAATAATCTATTGTACTATTCCCATTATCTGATAAATATGTGAATCTTCCATAAGGGTTGCCATTACATACTCCATTTGGTATAGTCAAGTCCAGAGTAGAACACATATAATAATCGGCCATATTTGTTTACCACCTTATCCTCCGACTGTCTGGATTTAGTAATCGTTTCATCATTTATTAGATGCATATCATACAATGTACTAATGCTATACATAAGGCAGTTTTCTGTCCCAGTTCTTGAATTTAGGTCCCCTGAAATAAGGAGGTATACATCTTCATCAACATTTTTCATATCAGTTATACATTCTTCAAGTAAGCCGATGCCGTTGTCGTTATCTGTTACAGCATAGTAGACCGAGTGTTCAGGGGGCACATATGCACAGACATATAACATATCTTTGTCTATTCCTAGGAGTTCTTTCTAAAGGATAAATGCAAGTATGTTGTCGAAACTATTATCAGCATGCTTTACATAGGCCACTAATTCATTCTTGATCAAAATTAATAGTCATCCCGATAATCTTCCGTGCATTGATAGTCTAATACCTGGCTTGCTGAACGCTGTGTGATGAGGAAAGTTCTTCGAGTAGAAATCCTTTATAAATGTTTCAGTTAAACATACAAAGTCAAATGTGGACACGTAAGCTATAAAGTCAATGTCTTCTAGCTTTGACATTAGTCCTTCTATGTTCCATTTCAAAAACTTCAAATAGCTAGGACCTAAGATTTGTTTTGTCTTCATCAGTTATCTTCCTAACCCTCAACTCACCTCTGACGGGCTTGCTGGTATCGCTAGTATCTTGAACTGCTTCATTATTTACACAACTAGCAACCTCGGCAGTGTCCAGCGCCAGTTTACGTGAGCGATGTTCACTCGCTCTTTCTGTGTCACAGTCTTGCATCATGCTGGGGTCATGCTAATTTTTTTAAGAGGTCGCTAAGTGGACAAATATAGTTTTTAATTTTGTTATCTGTTCTAACTCTCCAAATTTTAGATGAAACTATTTAAATTCATCGACTGATCTCATTTTAAAAGCTTATATTTTTCATATTCTACTCTAATTTCAGTGATCAAGATGACTTTGCAGCTTACTGTGTGTTTGCTTACACTCTTGATTCATCACCAAGTACAGAAAACACGAGGTAAGATCACGGTTTGACGATATAGTAGGATAATAATATTTTGGTTGATGATCAGCAAGAACCTACTCGTCCCGGTCCCTTTCACACCCACATAATAACATAGTCTTAAATTGTCACATTACGAGACCAAATGTTGATTATGATGAAGTTTTACATTTTAGTCTTGACCTTTGGTGTCCCAACAGCTTTGTTTATATTCTAGCCTGTGGTGGTGTGTACACCTCACCCAGTGGCTCCATTTCGTCTCCGCTGTACCCCAGTCAGTACCCACCTTATGAAGACTGTACCTACATAATCAACACAACACAAGGCCATCGCATTACCTTGACATTTGTTACATTTGAAATTGAAGCTGAAACCGATGATTGCGGTTCGGACCTTTTGCAGGTTTGTGATTGTCTCTTTACCTTCCTGTAAGTAGAGGTTTTCCAGATATTAAAAATACATCATGTAATATTGTGGCACTAGTTTGAAGATGTACATATATGGCAATATAATACTTTCATGGGAGGGGAGGAGTGTTTTGACACTTTGTAGCGACTAAACGTAACTCAAAGCAAAACAGACAAAGAAGGTGGAATAATGAGGAACTAAAGCAAAGTAAAAAGATAAATTAATTTGTGAGAGTAATGGATAGCAACCTGAGATAAATATAATATCTAGAAATCAAAACGAGGTTGAGAAACTTTATGTAGGAGAGTCGGCAACGAAAATAAAAATGTGTTCGGTTTCACTCCAATGTGTTTAGTGTCAAAAACTTAACGGCTCTTTCATATTGTTTACTCATTGCTATCACAGACAAACACAATAGGAAACGTGTGAAAGATTTTTACAAATACTTAACGCGCACACACACACACACACACACACACACACACACACACACACACACAATATATATATATATATATATCTTTCAACTCCGCCATTATCGGTCCCAAGCCCGGATGAGAAAAGAGGAGGGTTGGGCACAGGACTAGCAACCCTATCCCATAAAAACCTTTATGCTACGGAAACGACAGCCAGAGAAGTAACTTCATCTGGTAGAAGGAGTGAAGCAGACAAGACAACTTCCCCTATGACGGCAAGGGATTAAAGCCAAATGGAAGAGCTCCTGACACCAAAACATCACATGCGAGTTGGTTCCTGGAATTTATGGACTTTTTTCCAGACAGGAAGGTTATCACGAACAATTAAAGAAATGAACAGCTACAACCTCACAATGCTCACAGTGGCAGAGGCCAGATGGACAGGTACGGGTAAACAGGTACTTATCTCTGGGAAACCACTATCTGGTCTGGCAGGCAGGACAACAACCACCATGAAGGAGTCACCGTTATCATCAGCAGGTAATATGCAAATGCCATCTCACAGTGGAAGCCCATAAATGAACGCCTACTCTACGTGAGGTTAAACTCCAGGTTCACAAAACTATCTATTGTAGTAGCCTATGCCCCCATTGAGAACGCTGACGAAGGGGAAAAAGACAAATTCTATGGGGCACTTCAAATGGTTTTAGACGACATCCCCAAGCATGATGTGATGCTCCTCGTGGGCGATTCTAGCGCAAGAGTAGGCAACAAAAACGAGAACAGATAAAGAATCATGGGGCGGCATGGAACTGGAGAACTTACTGTCAATGGTGAGAGACTCATTAGTCTGTGTGAAGAAAACGATCTTATTATTGGTGGTACTCTGTTTGCGCACAAAACAATCCACAAACTAACCTGGACATCACCTGATGGAAGGACACAAAGCCAGTTAGATCACATCATCATCAACAGCAAATGGAAGCACTCCCTGCAAGACGTGCAAGTCAAGCGAGGAGCAGACGTTGGCAATGACCACCAGCTATTAGTTGCAAAGCTGAAACTCAAGTTGAGCAAAGCAAAGATTGGACAGAAAAGAAACAAACGTTTGGACATGGCCAAATTCAGAGACCCAGCAATCAAAAAGGCCTTCGGCATTGCACTGAAAATCATCTTCAGCATCTTCCGAGATAAAGCAGCAATAACGATCGATACCTTTAACATAGCCACAGTAGAAGCAGCAAAAGAAACGATTGGCTACAGGACAAGCCTCCAAAATGTGTGGATATCTGTTTACACATGGAACGTGATAGAAGAAAGGAACGAGATGAAGAGGAAGCTACTGAACTCAAAGTCCCCCAGGCTGAAAGAGAGGACTACAGCCCAATACAGGGAGCTAGACAAACAGATCAAGTCCTACTCAGGAAGAGACAGGCGACAGTATATAGAACAGCTCGCAGCTGAAGCCGAGGCAGCAGCCAAGCGGAAAGACACGAAGGCGACCTATCAAAACATAGGGAAGCTACGAGGTGACCATAGGCACAACCAGGACCTCCCGGTTAAAAGAGCAGATGGTACACCCATCACTGAAGAGCGAGCCGAACTGAAGAGACGGGGGAACATTTCCAAGAGATTCCAGCCAGACCCATCAGTGCTACCTGAAATCATCGATATCAACACTGGACCCATTGCACTACAAGAAATAAAATTAAGGAAGCCATTCACAAAATAAAGAACGGCAAGGAGCCAGGAGGGGATGTTGTATGTGCTGAAATGTTGAAAGCAGACGAGAAAGAGACCCCACTTATCCTACAAACAATCCTCCAGGAGATCTGGGACAGTGAAGAAATCCCTGCCGAGTGGAGAAAAGGTGTTATAGTCACGATACCAAAGAAAGGAGACCTTGGTGACTGTAATAACTGGAGAGGCATCACATTGCTATCCCTCACCAGCAAAAAATTGTTAGCCGTATAATCCTTCATTACAACAACAGTAGACTCCATACTCTGACAAGAACAAGTTGCCTTCCGAAAAGAACAATCATGCATCGAACATATCTTTGTGCTGCGACAGATCCTGGAACAATCGAAGGAGTGGAACAGCCCCCTGTTTATGGGCTTTATTGACTTTGAGAAGGAATTTGACAGCCTACATCGTGCCTGTCTGTGGAAGATTCTACGTCACTATGGTATCCCGAGGAAAACTGAGCATAAAAGAATTTTTGTGTACCTAGGCAGCAAAGAGACAGCAGATGGTGACTGTGAACAGGGGGTCAATACCAGGATCAGCAAAGCCAACCAACTTTTTGCAATGCATAATCCCATCTGGAGATCCACTGGCTTCAGAAGCCATACAAAGATCAGGATCTTCAAGAGCAACGTCCTCAGTGTCCTCTTATATGGGTCAGAGTGCTCGAAAACCGCAGCCTCCATCGAGAAAAAGCTAGAAATGTTTCAAACCAAGTGTCTGCGGTGCATACAAAAGAACTTCTGGCCCATAACCATATCAAAGGAAGAACTGAGCGAAAGGGTGGGGATGTGCACCTTGGCAGAAGCGATGCAACTGCGGCGCTGGCGATGGTTAGGTCACGTGTGCCGCATTCCTCCACACTCAATCCCCAGGACAGCCCTGTGATGGACACCACTGGGAAATAGGAACAGAGGGAGGCCCAAAGAGACATGGGGGCGATCCATCGAAAAGGACCTAAAGAACAGAGGCCTATCACTCGAGGCAGCAACTAGAACAGCAGCAGACAGAACCAGATTGAGGTCCCTAGCTGTCGCCTCACGTACCAGACAGCTCAAGGAGGACTGCTTGCTTGCTTGATATATATCATTCTCTTACACTCACATCATTCCCCACACTTATTGTTGTCTCCCCTGTTTCGTTTTGAATGCAATGATCATAATATGCCATTGAATTTCTTCAATTACTTTTTATCGTGACATGAAAACTTGGGGTTTTTTATTACATATGTCGGAATAGTGTTGCAGAAAGAGATTATCAAAGAAAAGATTTGCTTCTTTTTATTTTCTTTATTTTGATACAAGCCCAAAAGGGCATTCATAGCCATAATTCAAACAATAATGCATACAAATATGTTGCATAATAATAATCACGTGTTAACAATATGTTAAATTAAAACTACATTTGCATACTATTAAAAACACTAATGAGTATCCAGTTATTGAAAAAGTGACAATAAATTTGAATTCATTAGTTAATAAGTTTACTGCTTGCTTTCAAATTTATTAAGCACTTTGTTTAGTTTTACATAATGGACTACTAAGGCAGGGGCTAAAATTATAAGGTACTTCTATAAGCTACATTCTTCTTCAAACATACGGTAAGAAAATCAGATATAATTTGTGTACATACCTTGTTTCCATTCTTAAATAAACTGATCCTTAATATGTTGCATAAATATCTGCTTACATTGACGAGGAGAAAAGCTACAACCAAAAATCCATATGAACAAAAGACCTCAAGTATTTAGCAATGAACGCACGTAGTTAAACCAAGGGGTATTGGGTAGCTGTCGGGCCTGATCCGCGCCGGTCTGTCGCTTGATGTGATGTCCAGAGCGGGATGAGACTGTGCTAGACGGGTTTTCATTGTCGGCTTTAATTAAGCAATAAGCGGCTAGTGTCACGGACCTCAAGAGGTGGACAATGCGAATATCCTTGCTCTCCAGACTGTTGGGAGACAAGGCAAGGATGGTTCCAGGAGAAAGTTACCTCCACCTCAAAAACCCTGAGGCGTAGTACACCATCAGTAGAGACTCGGGCGGGTTGTAAGGTGGGGTTTAGCACTGTGGGCGAATCTGTTGTGTATGCAGCCGCTCTGATGTTCACCCCTCGGTCTTCACCTCGGGCAAGTCTGTGGGACTAAAGGGCCGGGCACACGAGAAACAAAATCAGCCCGGCAAACTTGTTGCTCGCGAACAGCGGTATGCCGGGCAGGCCCGCCAGCTGTCTCGCAATCCGGTTTGTGGGGGACCGCTGGTCACACGGACGAACAATGTTTCAGACACGCTGTGCAAAAGTAGCAAGAGTAGCGTCCCTTGTTCACTACAATGTCGGACACAATGGATTTCACTATGCTATTATTGTTCAGTAAAATAAAGGAAAAGAAAAGAAAGGCGAGACAAAGAAAGTGGTGGGTCAGACCTTCAGCGATGCTCTGATGCAGGAGATAGTACAATTGGTACCTACCTGTGCATTCAATGTCTATACTGGCCTCGAATGATAGCTTCAATGAGGTCCACAGACTGTTTTTAAAATTTTTATTTCTGTATTTTTGTAGTCGAGAGTCCTAAAGCTCGCTGTGCGAGTTCAGCAACTCAATGAGACATAAAGTTTGTGCTTCATTTAGATTAGCCAGAGGCCCTGTCCCTGTTCAGCCATGACGAAAACTCGAAACACGCGCCAAACTTTAGAACGGGCTGTAAAGCGGCGAACAGCTCGCGGGCTAGAGCCGAACAAGTTTGCCGAACTGTTTGCGGACAGTCTGCAGTGCTGGTCACACGGCGAACAGGAAAAACAAGGCTGTTTGGGAACAGTTTCGCGGGCTTTTGTTTCTCGTGTGCCCGGGCCTTAACGTTCATGTTCCCGAACTTCCGCGAGTTTCCTCCAACTTTCTCGGATTTGTTGTTGTTGATGATTTTGGAACGCACCGTGGAGGATGGGGATTTTAGGGAAATGTAGGCATGGGGGAGGTGGGCGAAAGTAGGGGGACTGGGGAGGCGTGGGGGGAGCGTCGTTGGTTTGAGGGGTTGCAGATGTTGTCTACTCTAGATTGTGCCCTCTCTTCCTGCTGGTGGCTAGGTTTGCCAAGTCTGCATTGGGGACGTCTGATACTCATGGCTTTTAATTTTTAAAATAAAATGTATAGCGGCTTAATGGTTGCTGCTGACTTACACATTCGGATATTAAAGCTAGTTTACACCAGGTCAGCCGTATAAACACATGCCGTGGACAGAGAAAAAATGTGCCTAAAGTGACATCTAAGCTGACAAGTGTGTTGGGGAAGCAGATAACAAAGTGGTTAGACAATTGACATCCAAAACCATCTGCGTACCGATACCCTGTCAGGACTGGGTACCTGACTCCATAAATGTTTTAGGAAGGTAGAGCAATGACAAGGAGAGAAAATAGCATTATCCTTAAAAACACTAGCAACGACAAAATTGATGTTTAGCAACTCACTTCCCAACGATCTACACATGTTCAATAGATGACCATTAACTTAGTGACAGGTGGCGACAGCAGCAAATACAAGAAACAATTAACATTAAAATGCAGGATAAACATAACTTTAATCATTGACTCCTTGATATGTCAAGTCTTGTACAACTATATGTTTGTAGGAAATTCAAGGTGACTAAGTGTGTATGTAGGTTTTTTTCTGATAACAAAAGGAAACATTTGGATGGTAATACTAATATTTATTTTGGATTATAAATCCCTTTGTAATTAGGTAAAGCTTTTTGTATTTGTACTTGTCGACATGTGGACACTTTCTTCTCTTTTCTCTCCTTTTTTAGATAACAATCTACTTATCGTTTCTATTTCCACTTTTATCTCTTGTACAGATTTAAGAACGAAATGGGATGTTTGATTTAAAGCGCCGTGAACTGTATTTACTAAATAAAGAATCTGAAAACAACATTCTCTTTAAAACAAAAAACGAAATGTTTATGAACGTTAGCAGTCGTCATGAATATTTTTGAACTATAACGAATTTATATTCACATCCTAAGATCCGGGATGGAAGCTCCGAGAACTCACCGTCTATGGGTGTCTTCTGTAACACCACTGTTCCGGACAAAGTGAGGTCAACATCAAACACCATGTGGATCAGATTCAGTTCTAACTCGTCAAAGTCCGGCTCTGGCTTCAATGCAACTTACTCATCAGGTAAAACAGCAGTTTCTTAATCGTTCCAAATCATCACTGACGTATTTTATGCGTTGTAAACAATATCTCTGTAGACAGCAAAGTAACCAACTTAGGGATGATTGAAGAAAGGACTTGAACCAGCCCGAGTACGGTCTTTGTAATTAGCTCATCGCCATCACGTGGGGAGGTTTAAGGAATGAATAAAATGTCGAAAAGACAGTTAATAATATAGAAATTAACATGCTAAAATTATTAATATTTTAACACTTCATACGAATAAATGGTGCAGATTTGAAATGGAGTAACACGCGACGACAATAACAAGAAAGGCTTACCTGTAGGCTAAGCTATGCGAAACAGTGACGTCACTCGACTTCCGCTCTCTCCTCGCTACACTCCCCTGATGTCGTCTGCTCAATCCACTAAAATGGCCAAATCCACGTAATAACCTAACCCTAACCACAAACAATAACCCCAAACCCTAACACCAACCCGTAAACCTAACCCCAAACCCTAACCCATAAACCTAACCCTCCCTAAACCCTAACCCATTAACCTAACCCTAAACCCTAACCCTAAACCTAATCCTAACTCTTTGAAAGCCCGGCAGAAGAGAGCGCCATCTTGACCCAGATCGGAGAGAGACTTCATGACGTCACAGGCGGCGCTGTGGTAGTCAGACATGTGATGCCACTACACCAATATTGATTAACCAGACGATGATCAATTACAACTGATATCACACAGGAGAGCTGCACAAAAGTCTCTCCACAGCACCTACAGTCGAAGTCGTTTAGTCCGATGAACAGATCACCGTGCTCTCTTCTGTAGAGACTAATTGTATCACAACTGAGAGAGACCAAAACTTGCCTCCCTTCCCTGCTTATCCTTCTACTAACATAGAAAAGTCTTACTGTACGACTTTGTCCTGATGTAGTCGGTCCCATGACAGCTCAAGCATCTGCCCCACGTCAGTGGTCCTCGGGATGGAACGGTTAACGGCTGACCAAGTGATAACCAGAACGAGTGGCTGATAGTCCTCGCAGCGACGGTCCCTCCCACAGGTTCGTGGGTAGGTGGTCGTTCTCCTCCCTGGTTGCTAGCAAGTTGGCGGTGAAGCCCTTTTACCCGAATCCCGTCTTCCTGGTCCCGGGTCGCCTTCCTCACCCCTCATCCAGCTGTCCTGCGCCTCAGCCTCAGTCTCAGCCTCCCTTGAGCCCGGAGTTCCCGCTCTCAGCAGATAGAAACAGAACCCTCCCGGCAACGGTGCAGAGTCCCAGCAATATTACAGCCAACCAAAAGCAGTAGCAGCAGCAGCTCACTGACTGTTCAGGGTCGGGCTTCAATACCCACCACTGTCCACTTGGACATATGGTGAGCATGGCCCGAACCACATGTGAGCCCCGAATAGTCAGAAGACACGATTTCCAGTTTCCCTGCGGTAGAGGGGTAAGAACACAGGGCACTTTGCTTTGTAACACGGGCTGTCCGCAAGAGCTCAATGTAGGTAGATACAGGTGGGAATCGTTAAAAGAAATCTCTTCAATCCCCGTACTAAGTTATCGCATCCTTCTTTTTGTCTACAGCTTATTCATTTTAGAAAGAAATCCTCAGTGAACTCTAAAATGCCGGGAGATATTTTGACAATTGAAACTGATCCACACTGGCTAAGTTGTAAACAAATCTTCTATGGTCCATAGGGTCCATATGTATGCAAGACTGTCACTGAACAAAACACGATATTGTGACAGCCGAAACAGTTCCAAAATTAATTCTTTTCCTTTGTTGCCCTTTCTTGTTCTTTCGTTCTTTTTTGCTTGTTTGTTCGCCTGCTGTCTTTTTTCAATTATATTTATTCATTATTTTTTTCTCTATATTTTTGTTTTATAATATTTTCATTTAAGAGAGGAAAACTTTGTAGGTGAGACAGTATCTGACATAACAGGCTTAAACCTTACTCTTATGGTCAAAAATAATGTAGAAACTTAATTTTGTCGACAGCAATCATTCCACAGAAGTTTCTCCTTGTCACTGACTCTGTTAACGCCATCCATCGCATAGACATCGACACGGGAAGTAATGTTACAATCCGTCCCAGTGGTCTACAGAAGCCATTTGGTATTGACTACGATCCAGTAGATGGTCGTATCTATTGGTCAAATGCACAGGAGAAGACCATTCGATCCGCTAACCTTGATGGCAGCGATGCTCGACTTGTTCACAATATTCGTCAAGGTAAAATTACTTTCACACATCATCATCATCATCATCATCATCATCATCATCATCATCATCATCATCATCATCATCATCATCATCATAATCATCAATCATCAATCATCATCATCATCATCATCATCATCATCATCATCATCATCATCATCATCATTGTCCTGGCTAAATCCGCACTCAGAGTCCGTAAAATACCGCCAGCATACATCATTGTACCATAAATGGGGCTTGAAACTGAAGGAACCATAGAGTTATGCATGATGCCATCTCTTACTTTTTGATCCTTTTTGTTAGTACCAATTATTGAAAACAAAGCCACAGCTGCTATTTTCACATAAATTGTATTTTACAGTGTGTAGTAGTGAAATTTACTTACATTTCTTTGGCTAGATCCTGAGGCTGGCCTTCATCAGCACTGCCCACCGATAGCATTTACATAAGACATAAAATTCATTAGAGCACCATAAATCTGGCATCAAGATGAAGCAATTATAAAGTTATGATTGGGCTCTTATTTCCCCAGCTACTTTTAGGGATGGGCAGGCCCATTGGGACCCTACATTGCTCATGTTGGTCCCGTTATATTTGTCCCTAAAATCCCACTGCTACAATGTACTGTATTCAAATATACTCACACAGAGTGCTCCACTGCCGAGGATGGCAGCTCTTCGGCAACACTGCACAATAATCACACTTGTGTCAGATGGGATACATCATTGTACCATAAATGGGGCTTGAAACTGAAGGAACCATAGAGTTATGCATGATGCCATCTCTTACTTTTTTATCCTTTTTGTTAGTACCAACTATTGAAAACAAAGCTACAAATGCTATTTTCACATAAATTTTATTTTACAGTGTGTAGTAGTGAAATTTACTTACATTTCTTTGGCAAGATCCTGAGGCTGGCCTTCATCAGCACTGCCCGCCGATAGCATTTACATTAGACATAAAAATTCATTAAAGCACCATAAATCTGGCATCAAGATGAAGCAATTATAAAGTTATGATTGGGCTTTTGTCTCCACAGCTACTTTCAGGGATGGGCAGGCCCATGGGGATATATTCCTAAGGTAAACAATTCACGATTCTTTAGTTATTTGAAAAAAATTCTTAACTACCATGGAACACAGTTGTCCAATTAAATTATTACTGGTACAATAGCATATTATCTGAAAGTATACACTTCCAGCAAATGTACCCAAGCATTCCCATTTTGTTTAACACTCTTATTCTGCTGTACAATTTACCAAGAAAACCATGAAAAATTACCTTGGTGATAGCAGAGTCATTTTAATTTTAGCCTTATTGGCAAATATTTTTTCTAATTTCGGAACCCCAATTGTACAGGGGTTTTTGAATTTTACGCCCTCTGGCATACCTGTAATCTCAACTACGGGTGCCAGAGAGTGTTTTTTTATAGGGAAAGGCAACTTCCCTCTTTCCCCAGTGCTCTGCCTGAAATCAAACATTCACAGGTCAGATAAAAAGCTCTAAAAATCTTGCACAAGTCAATAAATACATATTGCGAACTTGTAACTCTTCTACTTCTTTTAAAAGCAACTCCTTTTCCTCAAACAACTGTGATACTCTAACACTGTCTATCTCATACCCCAAAACAGTATAAGACCTAAGTTCTGTCCCCACAGTTTCTAGGGCATTTTCCTAACCCATGCCACATGTACTAGGACTGAAGAAAGTATGTATTTTCCTCGTTTTTTTCTGTACTGACTCTGTGTGTCAGAAAAGCAAAAATATTGCCTGTCAGACTAACTGCAGTTCCCCTATAGTGTGAGACCTTTAAGAAAACAGAAAAGCATGCCTCTCATTGCACATATTTTTTTTACATTTTCCGAGGGATAAAATATGACACTTTCTCACCATATGCCCTGTTGAAAATTTGTTGCACAGATGAGCGGACATCTGTGCTTTTGGATGATCTGACTGTTGTTGCCTGTTCCTGTGCCTCCCTTCTGGCATTATGTGGCACAACATAGTGGCAATCTTCGAGATAAATCTCGAAGAAGCAGCGCCCGCCCATCTGTTTAACAAAAGCTTCCTGGAAAGAAATAATAATAGAATTCATATAGTGTGGTTCCCCACATGGAGGCGACATTGATGCACTTCACAACAGACCAAGGGCAGTGAAAGAGGCCACTGGGTGATGTCTTCTTCTTCTTATTCCTGTACGCTCCCAGTGGAGCATAGGGCCGCAACTGGGTGATGTAGCTGTCAAAATTGAGTACAAACAAGAAAAACATACATGAACATACAGTCTGATATTAAAACTGAGAGAAAACCATCGTGGGCTGAGCGAACTGATCTGCAAGGTTGGCATGGCAACATAAGATCTGAGAGGTGGATTGGGAGAAGACCATGAACAAAACAGATTCATCTATATATCCTCACTATTGGATTGCAAGTAAACTCACAGTACACCTCTGTAACCTAACACTTATCAATACATAGTGAACCAAAGGAGAGAGGCAATTATGTAGATTTCATGCCAGTGCGAAAGCGATGAGGTGAACACTTACCACTTTGGTCAGTTGTCGGCACAAGTGAACCATAAAACTTTGCTTCTCTGAAGAAGTCTTTGGTATGGCAGGGGCTGCAGCTTCTGCCGCCAATTTCCCTTTTTCGAGAGGGGAGAGAGCAGCAAACTCTGTCCTCCCTCTTGCAAGAAACTCTATATTGCCTGTAAATAAGTGAAAAAACTTAATTCAAAAATCAGAAATTTGCATATCATCCAAACTATTAAACCCTTGATTTTGGGATGGATGGAGGCTTAGAAAACGTACCTGATTTTCGACAGACATTGTAGGTTAAAGGTCACAGTGGTACTAATATTGGGATGCTTACTTTCACCCTCCTGCCGCTTCAGACGTTTGACGAACACTGTCAGCGCAGTGCTTCGTCTAAATCCCCAGACTGATTTCTGAAACCAAATTTTAATGAAAATATTTCATGTACATTTCCACTCGATTTTCACATTATCACACAAGTCAGAAGTAATATGTTTGTATTTAAAATGCTTGTAAGAGTAATTTTTTATGCATTCATAAAAGTGTATGATCATGTGCACATGCCCACTCGATCCATGCTTTACCCATGCATTAGAAGAAATTGTCATTATATCCAGTCTTCTACAATACATACATTAACGCCTCATTTATTAGTCCTTACATTACATTACAGCTTAATTTATTAGTTCCAATAGATCACATTGGTATGCTCTATTTTCTTACATTTCCTCGCTTCGGCTTCATTTTGCAAAATGGCGCGAACAGCATCTCCTGAGAGTTACAGTCCTTGGCGTTAGCCAGATCAAAAGTTTAAACGATGATTCCGACATATCCCAACCGTGTGTTAGTAAAATGCTATTGTAAACACGTTCCGACATTGCAATAAGGTGCATCATCATCATCATCATCATCATCATCATCATCATCATCATCATCATCATCATCATCATCATCATCATCATCATCATCATCATCATCAAAAAGCGATTTAATAAAGCTTATTTTCTACTAAAAATAAGGCTGAAAGTGCTATACTGAAAGGCAAATACACAAAACAAACACGAAATATTTAACAGCAAAAAACACAAGTCCTCAAAACAATACTTGACAGGGCAGCTAGGTATAATTCATGTTTTAGTAAATATTTTGAGCAGAAAGTGTTTTTGAGATGGAATAGTAAAAATACAGAGCACTTCTCGTGTGGACAAACATAAAACTTCAGCAGAAGAGAGGACACCGTGAAGGACATGATTGCAAATTTCAGCTCCTGCAACAATGAATGACACGGAATTTGCATTGTGGGTCGAGAGAATTTATGAAGCAGTTTGCTAAAAGAGAGGTAAATCTTTGCTACTGACAAATAGATTACAAAGTAAAAAAGATATAAGATGGCGCAGATGTGGTAGTAGAGTCAGCTAGTCAGCAAAGTGGTCCACAATGAATCAGCATGGCAAGGACATAGAAAACAATTGAGAAGAAAGCAAGTAGATAACATACGGACAAACAGTTCACTCAAGCAGAACACAGTTACATTTCAGCCAGTTAGACAAGAGACATCTCTGACAAGATCACGCTTGTATTCTTGAATTAGTATGAATATGATTTACTTTAGCGAAGTTTATTTGCTGTGAGAGCAGCCAAGAGTACTTGACGATCCCTGACATATCTTGAAGAAAACACTTTGTGTCAGTGAAGT
The DNA here is from genome assembly GCA_004794655.1 of Marisa cornuarietis. Lineage (NCBI taxonomy): Eukaryota > Metazoa > Mollusca > Gastropoda > Architaenioglossa > Ampullariidae > Marisa > Marisa cornuarietis. The sequence continues at coordinate 630,824 of SMMW01000068.1, forward strand.
AAATAATAACCAGCAAGAAGTCCCACTTCAACTACACGGAGAATGTATTACAGAGACTGACCGCTTCACCTACCTAGGCAGCATAGTCACCAAGGATGGAGGTGAAGATGAAGATGTAGGAAGCAGAATAAATAAAGCCAGGCAAGCATTACACATCCTGCGACCCATCTGGAATTCCAAGGCACTATCTCAGCACCCCAAGATCCGCATCTTTCACACGAACGTAAAATCTGTCCTTCTATATGGGTCTGAGACATGGCGTGTAACAAACAACATCACCAGGAAGATTCAAACATTCATCAACAGATGTCTGCACCACATTTTCAACATCAGATGGCCCGAGAAGATCTCCAATACAGACCTGTGGGAGAGAGCCAACCAGAAACCTGCCAGCCAAGACATCAAGAAGCGAAAGTGGGGCTGGATCGGCCACACCCTGCGAAAGCCGGCCTAAAATCTAACACGACAAGCTCTGGACTGGAACCCACAGGGGAGGCGCAGGATTGGGAGACCCAGACAGACGTGTAGAAGATCGGTCCACGGCGAGGCGAAGGGTTGAGAGAACCAGACAGACATGGAGAAGATCGGTCCACGGCGAGGCGGAGGCAGCTGGAATGACATGGGCCCAACTGGGGAGGGAGGCCCAGAACCTGGTTCGCTGGCGTGGTGTAGTTGCAGCCCTACGCTCCACTGGGGGCGAAAAGGAATAATAATAATAAGAAGAAGAAGTGAAAATAAGTCTGTCTGCAATTCACTGTAAATCATCACATAAGAGAAAAACATAATCAAACTCGAAGACAGTCACCACAAGTTTTTTTAATACAGCATATCTTTTTAGAAATAACTTACCACATTGAGTCAGGCCTTCACCTTTAATTTTGATAACGATACGCAAAAATTTAAGAAAAAGAATTACTTTCTGTAAATCCAAAGAAAATTAAGAAAATTGAATTTCTTTAAAACAAATTAGACACTATTATCAATGTGACGTTTAGTTCGATGAACAGAGTATATTAATAGTTACACACAAAGTAGAAAAAAAAATATAACATTAGTGTATAGCATTAGGAAAACAAAATTCAAACTTTCAACTAACACCTAGATTTTCTGTCTGACGGGATTTGACTAAAAAATGTACTTTACCTGGAATGCTTAGTATAGATGTAAAAATTAGTAAATGTCTGACACAGGTGGGTGGCCCGGACTTAGTAGCTGCTGAAGGTCTCGACAAAGTTTAAATAAAGGAGTTTTGAATAGAAGGACGAAACGGTTTAAATTATATTTTGTTCTAGAAATTTGTGTTGTTGGTTCAGTGACCAAACTTCTATAAAGGTATTTGACTCACAGTGTGATATTATTATCAATACTTATTTATTAACTGTCTTTAAGGAGATTACCTACGGGGCCTTTCTTTGGATCCTGTGTCGAGGCTACTATTCTACGCCGACGACGGCAGCCGCGTCATCGGAATGATATCACTGTACAACAACAGTCATCACATTGTCGTCGATTCAGACATTGGTCAGCCTATAGACATCGAGCTGGACAAACACAATGGGTGACTATAATAAGACTGGAAATGAAGATAAACACATTGAGCTCCTTAGTGTTAATACTGTTACAATGCTGACAAATAATATAGCAGTTCATGTTAAAGACTTTATTAATGAAATGTATGAAGCTGAACGATTTACAGGCTATAAATGATACACTCGGGACCTCAGAAAAGAGATGGAAGAAGGAACAAAAAGGGGGTGTAAAGAAAGGGAATAAAGAATAAATGGAAGTAGAAGAAAAAGAGAAAGAAATAATAAAATCCTTGTGTTGAAATGTGGGAGACACTAAATACGTTTTCAAACAGACGAGATAAAATCGATGTCCAATTATTTGCACACACAACAGTGTCATCTACTGGAGTGACTACTCGGGTAAAATAGAGAGGTGTAACTATGACGGCTCCGACCGTCAGATACTAATTTCCGCATCACTGCATCCAACTGGTCTTGCTTTGGACACAGCAGGTAAGTTATTTCATTGATCTTGCACCTTTTATTTGTTTTTATGGTAAATTTATTTACATTTTATCTTACTTGTAATTTTCTATCACTATTTTTTTCTTTGCATTCCTGCTTTACGATTTTTGTTGCTTTTAGAAAGTCCGCTCTGTTGTTTTAAACTGTCTATTTGAGGACGTGCTGTTATCTGTTTATATTGCACCTTTCTTTACTTTATAATACAAATACAAAACATCTTTATTAATACCTTTTAGGAAAAACTAATTAATCTGCCATGCAAGTATAACATCAAATTACATGATGTTTCCGTTTCAACAAAAATTTAAAAAACGGGACGAGTGCCAGCTGTATGAGAACCTTCACTCTCAGACTGTTCCTGTCCATGACTTGGCTGTGTATGTGGATTGCCACTGGAATAAAAGAGTGCAGATATCGTGCGGATCTGACAACTTGCGTCTGTTGTCACATTCCTGTCGGAGTGGATGAGAATAGTCGCCTAAAATAGTAGTTTGTTTGTTGTACAGAAGCTTGTGTGATAAAGTGTCTCTAAGTCATTCTGAATCCTTGCAACCACGCCTCTTGCTTTTTAATGCTTTTGCTCAGCTTCTCCCTATCCTGTTTGACTATGCTCCCACCCCAGGACACAAGGTCAACGGTGCTGCATGTTACTGAAGCGTAGAATAGTTGCAGGAGTTCAGGGCGGACATTAAACGATCTCAGTTTTCTCAAACAGTTAAGGCAAATGTGCATTTTCTTGACAACACTATCAACATGAGCTTTTCGGGTGAGTTTATCATTGATAGTCATACCTATATATATATATATATATGTGGAACTGCCTACTCTTCTGATAACATCGCATTTATTGAGTGTGCCATCAAAATCAGCTTTGTGTTTACTGACATCTACATTCATTTCTTTTGTTTTCTTGACCTTTAACTCTAAATAATTCTCATCACACCATGTAAGAAAATATTCTTGTCTGCAGTAGGAGTTATCATTGTTGGAAATCAGCGGCCAGTTGCACAAGACATTTCTAATTGTAAACACTTTTAGGCCTTAACTCTATTTAGATAATTAAAGTGCACACCACAATTTGAGAATTTTTAAAACTAAAACTGCTTTAAGTAAGATAAAGTTGTTTAAGTCTGACTTTCCGTCCTGTCAGTACAATTTTTTGTATGTTTTTTCTGCAATGCATCAAAATGGCTAAGAAGATATTTTGCTGTTTTAGGTTTAGAAATGTGTTGTGCAACTGGCCTCAGGCCTGTAAGTCCGGTGTCTGCAATTTTCACTATATGGCAGTTTTCGTTCCCGTGTCTACACTCCGCAGTGTACAGGACAAACAAGAAAAGAGTGAATACATACAGTCTCATGGGGAACACAAGTATTGGTGTACAGAGTATTAGAAATGACATTAATAGAAATTTTTACAAACTGAGGTCTGTTGGTCAGTCTAAGATCTACAGCGAAGTTCTGGTATCAGCATTCATCCGAACTAGTGTTTGAACAAGCAGATGAGATTACACTGTGTTGACAGCACTGGAGAAGTCAAAAGACTTTAGACGAATGAAGATGTTGTTGTTCTCCAGATGTGTGCAAATGTTATTTAACACAAATAAAACAGTATGTTCTGCACTTAGTTTACTAGTATATGGGAACTGTGGAGAGTCTAATGAGTCCTGAAAAAGATTTACCAAACGTTTGAGTACAAGCTTTTAAAAATCATTCATTACACCTGAGATTAATACAACAGGGTGTAAATCATTTAATTGTAACACCGGGCTTTTCGTCGGCACTGGCACAATGTACGAAGTTCCAAGATAATGGAACAGAACTACTTGAAAGAGATGTTGAAGATAATGCATAAGATGTTGGCAAGCTGGTCAACATAATTCCTTAGAATAGTAAGTTTAATTTTTTTAGGACTGGCTGCCTTTAGAATGTGTATTTTGAGAAGTTGTCAGCGCACCTCCTCCTTTGTAAAGACATTAATATCCTCCACTTTCCTCTGTTAAAGCATTATTATGAGCCTCTTTCAGCTTATTTCTATCCTCTGTAAAATCATGGCAGTCAAAGCGACTAAAGAAAGTATTCAGCTGATCAGTGTACTCCTTGTCCTCTGTTTTATCATCCGGTTTACCACCTGTTTACCATGGTAAACACTTAATCCCCTCCCAGACTTTCTTCATATTGTATTTTTGAAAATTATCTTCTACCTTCAGTTTATATTTTTTCTTCCCTTCTTTGTTACCCAAGGTTTGTTGTTGGGGTAAGATCTGATGGTTTTCTTTTTCACAACCGCATCTTCCCACAGATTGTTATAGTCAGTAACAGTCAGCCAGTCACACATTCCAGTCCGTAACCTCAGAGAGTTCTTGTAGAGAGTCGACACAGACTTTGTCCCACTGACCCACGGATTTCCTTGTGGGTGGCACACGTTGTACGATATCGAGGGACGAGGCTGACAACATTGTGATGCAGTGACAGTGACATATACACGTCCTGTACGTTGGTGTCAAACAGGTCAAGCGTCTTGCTCCCCCGCCCCCCCCAACGTGTTGTACAGGTGACATGTTGTTGTTGTTGTTAAGAGGTAAAGGTCATCCCATAACCTTTTCAGGTCGTTGGGGAGTGAGGTGTTAGAGACCCTTACTTTTTTCGGGGCCAGCTTTTACATGAGGGTGGTGCCAATCTCCTCTCCCTCGCTGCCTTACCTTCCCCAACCCTCTATGGAGTCAGGTACCCATTCCCGTCAGCTGGGTCGACTGGGGGAAGTTTGCTGCGCTTATCGGGAATTGAACCAGCGCGCTCTCGGTTCGGACGCCAGCGCTCTAACCACTCGGCCATCCGCTTCCCGTTGTTGTCGTTGTTATGTCGGTAGTGTTTCCCTCAACGTGCAGTCGTTAAAGTCACCGGTTCTAATGTTGAAGGAATGTGTGGAGGTAGTTTCAAGGTCCTGTATGTAAGACTGAATCATTTCCCACGTGGTAGCGGCGTTTGCAGAAGGTGGCACATACATGACTGTCACCAGTACATGTGAAAATTCCCGCAGTACATAGTCGGGCCGTAGATCAAGTGGCAGGATTTCCACAGACGGGCAGAAGAGTCTGAGTTTCACCGTTAGATTGTTTAGATGACACCATTTCTTGTTCACATACACACAGACTCTCTCGCCACAGCTCTCGCTCTTGTTCGATCTGCTCTGAACATTGAGAAACCATCAACACACACTTGAGATTCAGTTGTACTTTGCCTCAGTCAGGTTTAGTGAAGCATAAAACACTAACCGTACAGATGGAAAATAAGGTTTGTATTGTCTTAATTTGTTTCTGTACTGGACTGCTCCTTTTTATTATCTGTTTTTATGATTAAATGGGAAACAAAAATTCCAGCTTAAAAACACAGAGACAGCTGATCACGTGGCCACAGAGCGCAGCACTGAGAGTAGAAAACAGGAGGCGGCAGTAGTGGATAAACAGTTAGTGCACATGATGCAGGATACACGATATTTAGTCTTATGGAGTGAAAAACAACAGATGCCTGGTATTTGTATAAATTTTTTCGTAAGCGTAGATATTTATGTCTTCCTATTCCTGATTTCATGTTTACTTGTGTTTGTGTTCATGCGTATGTCTGTGATGAACAACAACATATGCTCACAGGATTTTTGGCTACTGTGCAGCAAAACAATGGAACTCTCTCCCCTTTCCATATCCGCCACCTTCCTACAACTGAATCCTTCAAATCTGCACTGAAAACGCACCTCTTCCTTGAGAATTACTCCTAACACAGTCCACAATGCTCGTCCTTCTTACCCTCATCCATTCCGCTCTTGCTACTGGTCTCCCCATCTTTCTGTGCAGGATCACTATTTTCTTTGTTCCTGTTACTTGGTGCCCTTTTGTGTTTTCTATCTTTGTTTTCTGTTTGTCGTCAGTACTGTTGTTTATTCTTCCGTCCCTCGTGTTCTATCTATTTAGTCCATGTCTCTTCACCGCTTTAAGCCCTAAGAGCATGCTCTCTATGAGTGTGAATATGCGCTATAAACATCTTCATTTATTATCATGAATAAATGCGTGAACGAATGCATGGGTGGGTGAATGGATGGATCAATGGGTGTGCACGTGAAGGTAGGAGACTTTACTGGGCAGATGCAGACACACAACTGATAGGATGGACGGATGTGGACGACAGACGTTCTACAGTTTTCATTGAACAGGAGGGCTCATATTTTATGGGCCTGGATATCTACCAAAATGAGTTGTTTGTCACGGACTGGGGACCTGAAAAGTAAGCTCTATTAAGATTTTTCTTTGGCAAACAGCAGCAAACAAAGTTGTTTTTAACATTGGTACCGGACAGAGTAAAAAGCCTGGTTGTTCTAAGAGCAGACGCCACAGTAAAACAAAATTACATAGGAAAGCAAAATGATGTTGATCAATGAATACAGCTCTGTCAATGTTGATTACAAAGTGGATTTTACATTTGTGTTTAGATACCTAAATATGGCTTATTAATACCCATACTCATCCTTTTTGTTACGTGGTAGCGAAATTCGGGTTTCTAAACTAATAGAATATTAGGTACCGAACACAAAATTGCTTTATTGTTAAATGAGCATTTGTTATGTTTACATGAAAGTACAAGAAAATATAAGAGAAACAAAACAAAAACTGAGTTTCTATTAGTTTTGTAGATGTTGCTATTTGAAGTTCGTGATTTGATTCACAGATTTACTTCCTTATTCTGGACCATGTTTGAAGCTCTCATATGTAGCATCTGGAAATCTTAGAAGACCCCAAGTATTTTCTATGAGAAGCTAACTACACTGGCTATCTACTTGTGACCATACTAAGGGGAGAAGGATCGGGACTAAACAGCCCGAGGGGAGAGAAAACACTTTGTTGGTTCGCTTCACTTCACCTTCCTCCCTCTTTCATCCAATTCGCCAGCTTTCCGCACGTCCACAGTCACTCAAACACAAATCTTCCCCCCCCCCACTCGCGTTCTCAACACAACAACCGACAACACAGTTGTACAACAATATAAAATTATTATTAATACGAAAGAAAATGTTGAATAATCAGATGCTAGGAGATCACAATATACACATAATTAGTGAAGTGACCCGGTATCAGGTCGGAAAACTCGAGTGTTATGCAAATAGTAGAATGGAAGATTTGGTCAGTTAACAAGCTCCTATGTCCATCTCTATACATTTAAAAGAAGACTTCCCCCACAACTAGATATTTGACCCCGAGTCCCCCGGACGTGTGCACGGTTCCCGGTCGATTCGACTAGGGTAGTTTCGACTAGGGTCGGTTCGACTAAGCCGTTTGGTCTAACGGCCGAGTCATCTAAAGGACGCATGAAATGGAAAAAACTGAAGTGATTTAAATGTTAATAAACGATTTAAATCTATCATTTAAATAGTGCTTATTGTCACACAGACTCAACAAGCACTCAAACAGCCGATGCCGGCGACGCATCCAACCGTCCCTCAGTGTAAACATTGACGTGCACACGTGGGAACAGTAAAAAAAACACGCGTTTATTAAAGATGGAAGAAAATTGTAAGAGAGAACAAGAAAGGGCGAACACTGCCAAAAATAATGTCAAGATAACACATACAAATAAACCTCCCTGCAGAATTAACAAATTAATGGAAACCCGCGCAGCGCCGTACAGGGGTGCAACCACACGTAAGGCGGGTACAACATGACAACCCCCCTCCCCGATGCAACTTATAATAAAGTTAAAGTGAGAGTTGCGAGGAGGCAGGCTGTCATCAAGCGGCCCGCGTCCTTTAGAATTTCATGTTTCCTATAGACGACTCGACCGTTAGACGAAACGACCCTAGTCGAATCGACCTTAGTCGAAACGACCGGTTACCGTGTGCACCTGATCAGGTTGCTCACCGCTGGGACCATGTCCGTGTCTTTCAACCGTCTGCTTCCTCCTCGCCTCGTAGTAGACAGCCGCAGAATGACTTTAGCAAAGTACTGTCTACCCTGCCGAACACCCCCTCATCGCGTACAGTTTCCCCAGGCAAGAAATGATGGCAACGAAGACGAAGGTAAAGCACACTGTCCATAGCTCGCCTGCACTGTAGCTTTCTCCGGTTGCCCCAGGCAACGAACAACAGCTGCGGTGAAGACCATTAGGGAAGCAAATGGTATTTTGCACGTGGTTTGAGCTAATTTATTTCAGAGTTGAAATATTTTGCATTAGCCCCCATTGTTACTGCACATCAATGTCTATGTAAGAGGTTGTGAACGCGAGCACAAACACCGACACAACCTTCAAAACTCGTTACACGACACACGGACAATGACCACCACGCGGCTGTCGATTTTTATGCGGGGTACCATTTACCCTCACAAAATACACATTATTCTCCTAGTCACACAAAACAAAGACACACTCTGAACACATGACTAAAGCTGTTCTTTATTGTGATTTAAAAGGGATATTTCTGTTACTGATAGTTCATGAAATAATTTTAATTAAAAACGAGCGATTTTGTGCGATCGCGCGCTTGCCGATACCTAATAATAAGATTAAATTTATTTCCTTCTTACTAGACTTACCATTTTAAAAAGTACAATTGAAAGTTATAAATTTTCTAATCGTACTATGAAGACCGTTAAAATCGTTCATTGCTTACATTTTCGCTATATCATGCATGCATTATTATCAAGTAAATGAAACAAATATATTTTGTAGTACTGTGCATTCACTACTCTGTGTTATATTTTGTATTTCTTTTCCATTTGTGTTCCGGCTAACTACTACCAGGTTTCACCATGTCAGGTTTTTGTCAGCAAATAAGTACAAGGAAACATAATGGACATGATATAACAAGAAAGAAGGTTGTACTCTTCTTGGTATTGTTTTTATACAGAAATCTGGCAAAAACAACACACATCTATCGCATTGGCAAGAATGGAACAAACAGGGCGACTGTACAAGTTACTGGGAGAGTAAACGATGTTCGGGTGTATGCCGAGGAAGGAACACATAAAGGTCAGTAAACAGTCTGTACTGCCCGGAAATTTAGGGCAAAAAGGTGAGTCAAATACAGAAATGCACAGGAGATTATATTTTTCTCTAATATCTTCTTGCACACACGATACTTTTAATAACACTTATGAAATCTGATAAAAGACCGTTTAGCCTAAAAAAAGTCATTTTATGCTCAACTTGTATTCTTTCAGATTTCATAGTCAGCAATTCATTTATTGAACAAAGGCCTTATACCATGTGAAGATTCCCTTTTTAACACTAACTGAATAGTGAAATGAAAAGAACCGTTTTAGTCAACGTAAGAAGCTCGCATTACCCGAAGTGTACAAAACAATTAGTGATGTTTGTCTGTATTATTGGCAGTATCATAGCACAACATATCGAACTAAAGAGCAGATAAACGGTGCTACTAATTATTGCTTATATAGCCTGTAATATAATATTTAAACTTTCTAAGTGTTGCTTCAAACAATAAAAATGATATAAAAACTTGGAATTTGTATAAATATTGGTTGTTTCCTATTAAAATGACACTTTTTTGTTTTTACAAATAATTCATATTTCTTCCCCTTTAACAAAAGAGTTTCTGGTTACAGGACCAAACGGATGCGGGAACAACAATGGGGGCTGTAGATACATCTGTCTACCAACTCCAGGCAACAGAAGCAAGTGTCTTGTTCCCATAGAAGAAACACCTGGTATGTATAAGATAGATTACGAATGTAACACTGAAGAAATTTTCAGATACTTTAAAATTATTGACAAACACAAAAGTTCTATCAAGAAAAACAAAAGGTAAATAGTAAAAGTGCTTTAAATTTAATTGGCAAAAGATTGATTTGTTTTAAATGAACTGAAGGACTTTTCAATCGTTTATATCACTGTAGTGAAATAAAATAAACAAATACAAGATAAATGTCTTCTAGATCCATTTAGACTTCAATAGCCATGTCTTGGTGGTCCTAGCGACAAATTTCATAACTAGAGTTGCGCAGACACGCTTTTAAAGACAAACTAAGAACTTTACTTGTATAGTCTGCTTTCATGATGTCGGTTCTTTACTTACAGGATGTGGTCATTATGTTTCCTCTAATGGCTTCGTTTCCTCTTCATCATACCCGAGACAGTACACGGGAATTCAGGACTGCATTTATATAATAAGTACAACAGAAGGCTATCGCATTACCTTATCATTTCTGACATTTGAAACTGAAGACTGCAGATTCGATTTTCTTCAGGTTTGTTATTGGTTTCTTACTTTATAATAAGGGTTTATTTATACAGGACTTTCAGTTCTACATCAGTTATGTTCGGTAGTTATAGATTCTGACTTTTAAAATGTAAAATATAGCAGTTTAATGGTTGCTGCTGTCTAACGGTGTGTGATACTGAAACTATTGTACACCAGCTCAGCCTTATACACACACGGAGACAACAATACGCCTAAAGTGTGATGTAAGCTGACAAGTGTGTTGAGGAAGCAGGTACCCATGTGGTTAGACCGTTGGCATCCAAACCCATCTGCGTACGGGATACTTGTCAGCACTGGGTACTTAATTCATTAAATGGTTTAGAAAAGGTAGAACAATGACAAGAAGAGAAAATGCCACCGTCCTTACAAAATGTTAGCCACAAGAAAAGTGATCTTTACCACCTCACTTCCCAACGACCTACCCATGTTTACTCATTACGAGTTTATTGACAGGCAGTGACAGTAGTCACTACAAGATACAATTTACATGAAAATTCATTTAACTTCAATGAATTTATGCTCACATCCTAAGATCCGGGATGGAAGCTCGGAGCACTCACCGTCTATGGGTGTCTTCTGTAACACCACTATTCCGGACACACTGAGGTCAACATCAAACACCATGTGGATCAGATCCCGTTCTGGCTCATCAGAGTCAGGCACTCGCTTCAATGCAACTTACTCATCAGGTAAAGCAGCAATGTTCAAATAGTTACAATCATGTCCTTTTACTTTTCGGTTTCTTCTCCCCCTGATTTTTATACTTGATCCGTATACAGAAATATTATGTCGTTCGCACGAGTTTGTCATTTAACAAAGAAACAAACATGTTTTCTGTGGGTTTTCCCTTTGTTTATGTGGCTGAAATGAGATTACTGCTTTTACCATTCTTTTGGTTTCTTACTTTTTTTTGATGAAAAACCTACTCAACCAATGTGACCGGATTGAAAATATGAACACAATCAGAGTGATATAACCTTAATAATATAGAAATCTCCACTGTCATACTAATAAGTCGAATCATATCATAGTTTATCCACTACACTTCAACAATAACCTTAACTAATACACGCTTCATGCATTTAATCTCTCTCCTGTCACAGTTCAGAGAATGTTATTATCGCTCGCTACGGGAATAAGTATTTTGGGGATCGATACCCGTAACTCGATCCGATCCTAAGATGATTAAAAGGTCAAAATAAAACTTACTGTAAGCGTTGGGTTGACTGTTCCATTTTATAAGGCCGGGTACTAATGTTTCTTCTTGTCACCCCAGCGGTCATCACACGTCCTCTCAAATCTCAGAAGACAAGGATTACTTTCCTCAGTAATCCAAGTATTGCACTGTGGAATGATCTCTCCTGCACATTAACTGTCACGCATTTTATTGTTGCTCGTAAGTTGGCCTCGGTCATGGTTCCATTATAATAAAAATATAGGAAGTAAGACATTATCAAAGTTAGAGCTTATAGCGATACAAACTACACCCTTGTGGAAATTAATTGAAGCAAACTCCATTTGGTCATTTTTTCTTATGCACTACGGCTGTTTTAGTAAACTACATATATATTTTATCTGTTTGCTTTTATTCTATGACAGGATGTTTACTTTGTAATGTAGAGCCCAAACCTTCAGGGATAATGCAATGATGTTGATGTTTTATGTTATAAGTGATTGCATCATATTTAACATATCCAGTCATGTCCAAACTAGATTGCCTTGGTTACTTGCACTGAGTTCATGGCACGATGAGCTCGAACAGGATATTTCCTGATGCATCTGGTGTTTCCAGCAAGATCTGGCGCCATGTCATACTGCTAAGGAAGTCAAGAAGTTTATCAAGAATAATCAAATAAACGTACTCAGTGGCCAGGAAACTCTTCTGACTGAGAACTTGTGGTCTATTTGCAAGCAGCACCAAGACCCTAAAATCGAGGAAGACTGCTAAGAATTGGTGGATTCAGTGCCAAATAGTATTAAATTGCTGCTGAAGAATCGAGCAGTCATAACATGGACTTGAACAAACTAATTTCTTTGCTGTTTTGGGGTTCGTTTCAATAATTTGCACAATGATCTATATTAAAGATCCCCTTGACTCGGCAATAAATCCCAAACCTACACAAAGTTTTAATTCTGGAAACTATATTAAAGATCCCATGGACTTGTCAATGAATAACAATCCAACGCAAAAACTGACTCCCAGCTAGTCCCCCCAGGCCATGCCTCTAGCCGCGTGAACCGTCTCGTCATAAATGTAATTATTTCATTCACCCCTATAAAGCTAGGAGGTGAGCTCTTCTCATCTCTCTTTCGTCCTCACGAACTTCACGGTCTCTCCAGTTGTATCCACTAGTTCACACAGCATGTTACTAGGACTGACAACGCCTGGCATTCAAGACAACGAGTCAGTATTTCTAATAAAAGTGGCAATAAAAGCAACTGTCATTAAAGATAAACGGTAAGAAATAGAAATGCTATATAAAATATCTCTCATAACTGACTAATTCTATTTGTTGTGAAGAATATCTCTCTTGACATCAAAGCCACCAGCTTTAGGATGAGCAAGAAAGGACTTGATCGTGTCAGAGTATGGTCTTTGTAACTGGATCATCGTCATCACGAAGCGAGGTTTAGGAAAAGACAAAAAGTCGGCACGATGGTCAAGAATATAGAAAAATGCCTGATAGGAGATCAGCCTTGCTGACTGGGTTCGCAGACTTTGCTTTGAACAGGCACCTGATGAAAACCCTGGCTGAAATAGTGGGACAAGAAGGAGGATGCAATGCAGATGTTGTGGTAGGGGGTACGACACAAAACAACAAAATCTCCCAGTAGGCAAAGTTTGCAAAAATGCGAAAGAAAAGCTGTCCGCAGTATCACTATGTGGGTAAATTCAGGCTGCAATCATGAAAATGAAGCCTCTTCAGTCACCGTACTAAGTAAATAGGTAACTAAATAACCTCATCCTTCTCTCGGTCTCTCTATCATATTCTCTCTCTCTCTCTCCTAAATGTTAACCTCTAGAATGCTGTGTCAGGGAAATGGACCCTGACATGTAAACAAAAGGGAGTTTTGTCCCCTGGCGAGAGGATTGCGAGAGAAAAAAGATGGGAGAGGAAAATAAGAGTGAGGCAAGTGCGCAGAGGGGATAAAACGACTGTGTGGTTGGTACCTTTCTGTATATAACAGTTTTGTGAGGAGACTGCTATGTGGAATCTGTGTGGAAAGCCGCTGTAACGTAACCTGTGGTGGGATGTGATTTTAATCCATAAAATGTATTGGGAAGCGACCATGTGGTCTTTCACTAACTCTTGCCTGCTGTGTGGATTTTACATTTAACTTTCACTAGAAGTGACTGTGTAGTCTGTCACTAACTCTTAACTGCTGTGTGAATTTTTCATTCATCCCTCGAACTTAGTAGCGACTATGTGTCTTTTCCCCAACCCCTAACTGCTGTGTGGACCTTACCTGCTTACTTCCCAAAGGCGACGGTGTAGATTTTCGCTTGATTTTTATTCGACTCGCTGTAAAGCAACTGTGTGTGGATTTCATTGGATACCAGAGTACTGGGTGCTATTCTTAATTCTCTTTGTAACGTATCCAAGGCCTATGGGAGTATCTTGATGGATGTTTAACTGGATTTTTTTAAACTAATAGCTATAGTACCTTTCTTTGATTTAGATATATGTAATGGCCTTTACCATAGCCCAGGTGTTCATGTGCTGATAGTTTTTGCTTTGAGCTAGTCAGGCGGCCTTGACCCCTCGGACTCGTGCATGTATGAGTGATGATATTTGCTTTGGCTTTAGAAAATTATAATCCTCGTCTGGACAATTGTTTGTGTTTGTAGTAAGATCGCGCTAGTGAATCTGGGTGTGTGCGTGTGAGTGTGCACGACACGGTCAGAGTTCCTAACATGCTGGCATGTTCATTTTATAAAAATCTTTAGTTAACAATATAATGGCGGGAGGTATTTTGACTGATCGAAACTGGCTAAATTTTAACTGATTTCTCCTTCTATGTCTGATAGGGTCTATGCATACGATAGAAGAAATCTTTCTTCCTTTCCTTCCTTGTCCTCCTTACTCTTCCTTTTTTCACCTCTTCTTATTTTGCGTGATCTCTTTTTTCAATTGTATTTATACCTTATTAATTTTTTCTAGTTATGTTTTTGTGTTATACTATTTTTGGTTTAATATTAGAAAAAGTATATGTGATGCAGTATCCGATAACAGGCTTTTTTCGTGAGCTCTTCACAAAAATGTTAAACATTACTCTTGTTATGGTCAGAATAATGTCAGAAACTTCATCTTGTCCACAGCAATCATTCCACAGAAGTTTCTCCTCGTCACTGACTTCTATAACGGAATCCTTCGCATAGACATCGACACGAGAAGTATTGTTACAATCCGTCCCAGTGGTCTAAAGAACCCATTTGGTATTGACTACGATCCAGTAGATGGTCGTATCTATTGGGCAAATCACTACGAGAAGACCATTCGATCCGCTAACCTTGATGACAGCGATGCTCGACTCGTTCGCAGGATTAGTGAAGGTAAAATCACACACACCCTGGTTATATGTTTTAGACATTATAAAACTCTCATGGCCATTTAAAAAAATAGTAAAGTTATTTATATAGCTTTTAAAAAAGCAAGATTAAGCTCAAAGTGCCGCACAGAAAGGGAAATACACAAGAAAGACACAAAATGCATAATATACACACAGGGGCACATAATCAGACAAACTAACAGAGAAACATTCAACAGCAGCAAACACAAGGCCAAAGATCCCGAAAACAAAGCTCACCAGGGCAACTAGGTATTAGCTCAGCAGCCGTTCTCTTGGGACTCATGAAATTTTATTATGTTCAAAGAAATGTAAAACAAACAAACATGTAAGGTACAGCCATTGTTTTTTTCCCAGATAGATAGTTATCAGAAAAAGTCATTTTTACCTGAATTTTTTTCAAGCTTGTTTTTTGTTACAGTTAGATTTCTAGGAAGGTAAGTAAATGGTAACTAACAAAGTTATTTTGGGAGTAGGCTACCACACCAAACTTGGCTCTATCACCACATGGTGTGGGTTAGATGTGGAATGATTCACTAAGAATGTAAACACACAGAACAGTGATGTATATGGTTCAAAAAGATAAGTGCATTCCATACAGTGGAACAAAACGCCAGATCTCTCACACCATTTTCGAAAGTTAGTGAAATTCTGCCAAGAAACAGCCGACCAAGCAATACCAAGAAATGTTATAGCAGAAAATGATTCCTTAGGCTTTATACACAGTTCTATCACTCGGTTTACTTGTAGAAATACAAAAAATATCGAACACCTGTCATGCTGCTACCTTAATGCTCACGGGGGCATTTGTAACAAAACTCTGCAAAACAACTCGTATGAGTTAAAAAAGAGTTAGCAGCCCTTTTGAGTCAAAAAAGTGTAAGCTTGAAGTCGCTCATTAAACAGCAAAAATACAAAGCGATTTTCGTGAACACAAATTTAATCTTTCAAGTGGTAAAACATGTTCCAACGGGCACAGAGATGAGATTGCAGAGGACATGGCTGTAAATTTCAACCTCACAACGATGAATGACACAGAAGTGTCATTGTAGGTCGAGAGAATTTATGAAGCTGTTTTCTAATATAGAGTTAAAGTTTTGCTGCTGACATACAGATTAAAAAGTTAAACAGATACAAGATGGCGCAGATGCGGTAGTAGTTTCAGATATTCAGCAAAGTGGTCCACAATGAATCAGCATGGCAAGTAGCAAGGACATAGAAAACAATGCAGAAGAGAGCAAGTGAGTTAACAGAGGCACAAATCATCAGGACACACAGGCGAGACAGATTTACGAGCAAAAAGGAAAAGATGTGAAGAAAAAACACATTCTAGCCAATTAGACAAGACACAACACTGATAAAGATCATGTTTGTGTCCTTATATCGAAGTGGATATGGTTCACTGTAACAAAGTCTGGTCGTTGTGAGAGCAGTAGACAAGACAAGACGATCACTGATAAGTCTTCACTATTACATCCTTCAGAAATCCTCTGCCATTAGTCTTAAGGCTTTATGTTGCTGTCATCTTACATTTGTGTAGTCAGCGAAGTCACTGGGAAAAAACAATTGTCGTCCATGGAGTGACACAAAAATAAAAATAATAAAAGTATGTCTGAACTTCACTTATGTAGACTATCGAATAAGAAAAGACATCATCAAGCTCTAAGACTTTCACCACAAGTTCTGTAAACAGTATACCTATGTAGTTAGAAATAATTTACCACATTCATTACGGGCCTTAACCTTCCATTTTGATACCCAGATACGCAAGAACTGAAAAAATCATAAAAAACATGAGTGGATGATACATCAAAGTCACAATTAAAGTTGAAAGTAAGGAGAGAGAAACTATTCTTACTTTACCCCATTGTTAAATGCAAAAGAAATTATAAAACTGTATTGGTATACAGAAATACACAATTGATCATCATTGCGATGTTAAAATCGATGAAGAGGGTGTATTAATGGTTACACACCAAGTAGAAATAAATAAATATTATATAAGTCTCAGTAACATTTTGAACTTTTAACTAACGCCTTCCTTTTTCTTTCTTAAATAATATAACTCAAAAATGTCGTTTACTTTGTTTGCACAGTATTGTGGTAAACATTATTATTATATGACTGACACAGGTAGGTGACCCGGACTTTGTAGTTGCTGAAGGTGAATTTTTAATTGAGGAAAGTGACGGTTTATTGTCAGTCAGTCAGTCAGTCAGTCAGTCAGTCAGTCAGTCCCATGACCGACGCCTGTCGTTGAGGGAAGCACATGGATAGACAGGGCAGCTGACAGGCCTCGCCGTTCTTTTTTAGTTTTGGCGATAGTGAGCAGGTTTAGTTTATATTTGGTTCTAGTGTCTTTTTGGTTCAGTGATTGAACTTCTGTAAAGGTATTTGAATCAGTATCATTTGTTAATTGTCTTTAAGGAGGTACTCTATGGGGCCTTTCTTTGGATCCTGTGTCGAGGCTACTATTCTACGCCGACAACGGCAACAAGGTCATCGGAATGATATCACTGTACAACAACAGTCATCACATTGTCGTCGATTCAGACATCGGTCAGCCTATAGACATCGAGCTGGACAAACACAATGGGTGACTATAAATGAACGTAAATAATTAAAACACATTGAGCTCCTAAGTTTTAATACTGTGACAATACTGACAAATAATAAATCAGTGCATGTTAGAGACTTAATTCGTCAAATACATACAGATGAGCGATTTACATGTTAATAACGATACAATCAGAACATTGGAAAATAAATATAAGAAACAACAAAAAGAGTTGTAAAAGAAAAGAATAAAAAATAAATGAAATTAGAAGAAAAGGAGAAAGAAACAAAGGAATTCTTGTGTTGAAATGTGAAAGATGCTCTTAGAGATATTGAGTAACTTTTCAAACAGACGAGATATAAGCTTATTGTAAAATCACTTTCTAATTGTTTGCAAAAACAACAGTGTCATCTACTGGAGTGACTACACCAGGAGTAAAATAGAGAGGTGTAACTATAACGGGACGGACCGTCAGACACTACTTTCCTCATCCTTGTATCTTTCACAACCACAAGGTCTTGCTTTGGACACAGCAGGTAAGATGTTTGATTTTTTGTACTTTTTAGCTATTTTTCATGTGAATTTATTGAGATTTTTTACTGTTTTTTACATCACATTTTATTCTTTTTGCCTAATTGCTTCGAAAAGCTTTATTTACTTTTAGAAAAAGTACACTTAATCGTTATGCCCTGTGTATTTCAGGATTTGTCGTTGTCTGCTTGTACGTTAGTTAAATTCATCCATTTGCGTACATATTTGTGTCTTTCCATTCCTGATTTCCTTGATACTTACTTGTGTTTGTGTTCATACCTATGTATGTGATCAATGAATGAATTAACGACTGTATCGGTGTGTGAACGGGTGGATTAACTGGTGTGCACGTGAAGGTAGGAGACTTTACTGGGCAGATAGAGGCACACACCTGATAGGATGGACGGATGTGGACGGCAGAAATACTGGAGTTTATTTTAAACAGGAGAACTCATATTTTATGGGCCTGGATATCTACCAAAATGAGTTGTTTGTCGTAGACTTGGGACCTGAACAGTAAGCGCTTTAAAGATTTTTCTTTGGCAAACAGCAGCAAACGAAGTTGTTTTTAACATTGGGATGGGAGGTACAGGATAGAGAAAAAAGCCTTGTTGTTTAAAGAGCAGGCCATAGAGCTACACCTTAACGGACCCAAAGTGATATTCATATTTTCTATTTGTCAAGCTATAGACACTTCAAAGAGCCAGTCATACACATGTTGATCTACAAATGAAGCTCTATGTTGATTACTAAGTGTATTTTATGTTTGCGCTTGTATGCCTAAATATGGCTTATCATCACCAAACTTAGCCTTATTTAAATTAGGGTGTTTGGAACTGTGATGTGTGCAGCTGAAAGTTATGGAAATGTTGAATGTAAAATCAAGTAATTCAAACTCTTTTTTTCTTTTTATCAGTCAGTCAGTCGTCCATTGACGGGTACCTGTCGTTGGTGGGGTGGGGAGGGGGCGCCTAGACAGACGTATTAGGGGAGGTTAAGGATTCACTGACATACTTTTCTATATGTTGGCTTATTAATCTCCAACCAGATGACTCAGAAGGCTTCGATTGTTTTCAGACTCTTATTAATATTACCAACAGTAGCTTATAAACGAATAGGACTCATTATAAGATTAATGTACCATTTCAAAAAGTTCAATTTAAAACTATTAATTTTCTGCTTATGCTATAAAACCGTTAAAATCTTTCAATGCTTACATTGTTATTTTGTCACGCATGAATTATTATCAAGTAAATGAAACAAATATATTTTGTAGTCCTGTTTCGATACTTCGTGCTAAATATTGTATTTCTGTTTGTGTTTCCCGATTTCACCATGCCAGTTTTTAGTAAACCAATAAATACCAGGAAATCTAATGGATATGACATAACTAGTAAAAAGTTGCACTCTCCTTGGTATTTTTTATGCAGACTTCAATCAAAAACAACACATATCTATCGCATTGGCAAGAATGGAACGATTATGGCGACTGTAACAGTTAATGGGCTTTTATGTGATGTTCGGGTCTATGACGAGGAAAGAACACATAAAGGTCAGTAAACAGCCTGTACTACCTGGAAATTTCCGGTATATAGGTGAATCTGATATAGAAATGCACAGTAGATTATATTTTTCTCTAATTTCCTCTTTTATTTGTCTGTGTTATATGTTCTTTTTATCATGCGAACCTCAAAAAGCAATAAAACTTTCTGTACACATATACATGTCCTTCGCTCATACATTCATTCATTCATTCATTCACCTTATTGGTCGTTTTCTCTCCTAAGGGACGGTCTTACCAACCATGGCAACATCAGACCAATTTACACTCATTCACTGTTGCGACAAGAGGTTTCCGATGTCCCAGAGTGAAAAACCTGTTCTGTACTCAGTAAATGGTTTTACATTCCTTGTAGCAGGTTGCTAGCATCCTCCTCCGACACTTGGCTTCACAGGCTGTATTCTCTGGTGCATATTGGCAGGTATAGTGCCAAACATTTGTACAGTGAGAAGGAAATTTAGTGGAACTTGTACAACATGTGCATGACAGTATTTCATGATGACTTTGACAGCAGTGGTCTGAAAATGTTTTTATACACAATACTTTCAATGACACTTACTGAATGGGTTGCTATGCCACCCCATGTCCAGCCTGCTGTTACTGTTGTGATAATGTCGCAGATGTCTGCTGTGTAGTTGTGATTGAAAATGATGGGACCTAAAGCTGTTCACCTCCTGGAGCTAAATTCTGTTCTTTACAACCTCCCCTTTCTTTGTGCCTTTGGTGTTAACATGACTTTGTTCTTGTTAGTGCTGCTCTCCTTTCAAATATATAGTGTAATGGTGAAAACTGATTTTAAAAACTTCTCCTAAATTCCACAACGGTTTCAGAAGAATCTCATTTGAAATGTTTAAATTTGTTACCTAATCCGTAACTTTATTTAATATATCACATAGCGAACCCAATAGCCGTAGTTATCTTAACTCTATAAACTGCTAATATTATGAAATTAGCTAACGGAAAGTTCAAAGTTATTTTTATATCATCTTGTATTCCTTTATACATGTAAAGAGTCCTTTTCTGACAGTAATTGAATCGTGAAATTAAAAAAAACTGTTTTACTCAATGTAAGAAGATTGCTTTATCCGAAAATATGACAACTGTTATTATTTCTGGTAAAAATTATCAACAAATATAGACGCACTTTAAAAATGTAGTTTTAAAATAGTAGTACAAATAAATAGAATACAAATAATTTTTAATCCTTTTCGGGAAATTGGTTTGTTTGCCAACTGTTAAATCAGATTATTACATTCTATAAAACATTAACTTACACTATAAAAACCATAAACTGACTACATCGATGTCATTCACGCCAGTACTTACAGTTTCTTTCACATGTATTAAAACTATATTTATCCATATTATCACTTGTCACGTGCCCTCACTTTGAACTCTCACCGATGCTCACTCACAAGCACATTCACTCTCTTCACATATTACAAATGATGAAAAGTGTAGAGATTATTAAAGCTTTGGCATCTATGTGTGAAAGTGTATGTTTAAATCTAACAAGTAATGTGTTGTTGGTACTATAATACAGATAATTAAAACTTAAATATCAGTTCTTTCATGGCTGTAGAAGTAAACATATTTACATACCGTTGGTATACCATTCAGGACAGCCCAGGAGGTTTTAGGGCGACATAGAAATAAGAAACAGCGATGGGTAACGAACGACATACTAGACCTCTGTGACCAAAGGAGGGCCTTAAAGAGAGAAAAGAAAAGCAAACCAGAAGCAGCAACCAAATACAAAAAAGTGAATTGTGCCATTAAGAAAGGGATGAAGGCAGCTAGGGAGAGCTGGATCGAGAAGCAGTGCCAGGACATAGAGGTTGGAATGGCACGAGGTGACAGCAAAAAGGCCTACCAACTTCTAAAGACCCTCACTAAGACAGACCAGCAGAAGATCTCAGTCATCGAAGACAGCAATGGTCACCTTCTCACAGAAGGCAATGCTGTACTCAACCGATGGACA
Organism: Marisa cornuarietis; assembly: GCA_004794655.1. Lineage (NCBI taxonomy): Eukaryota > Metazoa > Mollusca > Gastropoda > Architaenioglossa > Ampullariidae > Marisa > Marisa cornuarietis. The sequence continues at coordinate 652,319 of SMMW01000068.1, forward strand.
GAATACTGCAAGGACCTGTATAATTACCAGCTGAAGACCGACACCAACATTCTCCAAAACAACCAGGCTAGAGACAGTGAACCTGCAGTCCTACCAGTCCTACGGGAAGAGGTCGAAAGAGCTGTACATAGTTTGAAGGGAGGAAAGTCACCAGGCGTTGATAATGTACCAGCTGACCTGCTCATGTAGGGTGGGGAAGAAACTACAAAGGCCCTAACTGTTCTGTGCCAAAGAGTCTGGGAGCGCAAGGAATGGCCCAGAGAATGGACGCAGTCACTAATCATACCCTCCCAAAGAAAGGAAACAGCAAACAGTGTCAGAACTACAGAACAATAAGCCTTATCAGTCACCCAAGCAAAGTCATGCTGAAAGTCATACAGAACCGCATCAGAACCACCGCAGAAGAGCTGCTAGCAGAAGAACAGGCTGGCTTCACACCACGTAGAAGCACAGTTGAGCAGATCTTCAACTGTCGTCTTCTTATAGAAAAGCATCTGCAGCATTAGCGGGACCTTTACCACAACTTCATTGACTTTCAGAATGCATTTGACAGAGTCTGGCACGAGGGGCTATGGCATGTGATGCGGAAATTCAACATTGAAGGAGGGCTTGTCCAAGTCGTTGAAGCGTTGTATAACAGTTCAACGAGTACAGTTTTGCTCAACAACCAAATAGGAGCTTACTTTCGTACCACAGCAGGGGTACGTCAAGGATGTCCCCTATCACCCGTGCTGTTCAATATATTCTTGGAGAACATCATGCTTGAAGCTCTTCATGACCACCATACCTCCATTTCAATCGGTGGAAGACCAATCTGCAACCTACGCTTTGCAGATGACATAGATCTGTTAGCAGGCAAAAACACGGAACTGCAAGACCTCACCAACAGACTGACAGACAGCTCAAACGCATATAGAATGGAGACCAGCACTGAAAAGAGCAAAGTTATGATCAATAGCAACGGCAAAGCAGAGATCTATATGAACGGGGTAAGTAGCTTCAAGTACTTGGGAGCCACCCTCTCCAAGGACGGCAGCTCCACGCAAGACATCCGCATCAGGATCGCAACAGCAACAGCGGCAATGGCTAGGCTAGATAGGATCTGGCATAGCCACAAGATAAGGTTCACTACCAAGTACAGGCTATACAAATCCCTGGTAGTGCCGATCCTGCTCTACGGATGCGACACGTGGACTCTGCTCGCCGAAACAGAAAGGAGAATCCAGGCATTCGAGCAAAAGTGTCTGAGGAGGCTGCTCCGAATCTCATACAAAGAACACAAAACCAACGACTTTGTAAGAAACAAGATTGGCATTCTCGTAGGACGCCAGGAACCTCTACTATCAACAGTCAAGCGACGTAAGACTACCGAAGACTATCCTTCAAGGCACCTTGGAGGGTGGCTGAAGCCGCGGTGGTCAGAGAAAGAACTGGCTTACGAACGTCAAAGACTGGACTGGCCGTCCTGTACAGGATCTGCTGACTATTGCCCAAAATAGGCAAGAGTGGCGGGCCCTATCAGCTGCAGCGTCTATCCATGTGCTCCCCCCAACGCCACGTGCCAGGCAAGGGACGACTGACTGACTGATACCATCAGGATTGTCACATCCTTCTGTGTTTATTGATGTTTGATGTTTGTATCTTACTACAGACAAAGGCTGTTCTTCTCTAATTTGGAAATTAATCAAGTAAACTTCTTCTTTATAAACTAATATCCTTGTGTCGCTAACTTTCACATGTGTTTGTATTTGAAACTGTAAACCACATGTTCATATTTTCAGCATCTACCTCACCAACACCAACAAGCGATCAAACAACAAAAAGTGAAAGTACAGGTAGTATTGAATGTTTCATCTTTTTATCTATAATTATATTTTTAATGTTTAGGTCCGACCCGTAGCATGTTAATATGCTAATGTGCATAGGTAACACACGCTTTAATGTCCTTATGGATGTACAACTGAAGATTTTCTACATTACTAGATGTCCTGTTACGATATATAACCGATATCATTAATGTTTCTCTCATGTCTGGGCATTTTCCTCTCGAGTTTAGGTCGGCTTTTGTTTGTTAAATTATAAAAAATCTTTAGATCATATCTAAGCTGTTACAGACCAGTTTCAAACCTGTCCGTTCTGTCTAAGGTTCTGGAGAAGATCTTTCATTTCCAGCTTATTGTACACGTAGAGCAAAATTATCTTATTAGTCCATTCCAGTCGCCTTACAGAAAAGGTCATGGTACTGAACTGCACTTGTAAAAGTTGTAAACGATCGACTCCTCAGTGCTGACGATGCCAACATATCATCTTTGCCTTTTTGACTTGTCAGCTGCATTTGATAATGTCGATTATTCAATACTTCTACACAGACTTCAGCAGTCTTTAGGTATTCATGATGTTGCTTTGTCCTGGTTTCGATCCTGTCTCATGGACCGAACCCAGACTCTGTGTGTGTGTGTGTCGCAAGGATCTGTATTGAGTCCAATACTGTGTGTATGTGTGTGTGTCCTATTTGTGGTGTCCCGCAGGGATCTGTATTGAGTCCAATACTTTTTGTGTCATATACCTCCCCTCTGTCTGATGTTATGTTACGCCATGCCGTGTCACATGTGAGTTAAGCTGATGATAAGACTGAACTGCTACTTATTTGTCCAAATAAATTTCTGATTAATCCTTCCCGTCCTCAGTCTGACTATAAACAACTCAACTATATTCCTTTCTCCATCTCTGTCCGCAGCTTGGGTGTCATTCTCGATCAGCGCTCGACTTGTCATCAGCATATTTCTCATGTCTGCAGAATTGCTGACCTCGAACTTCGTAGAATCAGTAACATTCGTCACTATCTCACCACTGATGAAACTAAAACTCTAATCTGTGCCTTTGTATTCTCGAGGATGGACTATTGTAATTCTATTTTAGCTGGAATTCGCAAGTATCTTCTAGGCAGGCTTCAAAGAATCCAGAATAATGCTGCTCGCCACATCTGTAGACCATTTAGATATGAACATGTATCACCTATCATACGATTTCTTCACTGGCTGCCAGTCGTCGACCGTATAGTTTACACACTTTCCTCTTCAACTTACTTCGCCATTTCTGGTACTGGTCCTCAGTACCTCTCCGAACTCAGTTCTGTCAATACGCCCGCACGAACTCTTCGCTCATCTCCTGACACCAAGCTTCTCTGTATGTATGATAAAGAAAGATGTAATATATCAAAAACAAACGGTTGCTGTTGCTGTAATTACTTTTATTACATTTTGTGGAACACATTTTATGAGGAAGCGGATGACCGAGTGGTTAGAGCGCTGGTATCCGGTCAGAGAGGGCGCTGGTTCAATACCCGAGTAGCGCAGCAAAATTTCCCCCAGTTGACTGTAAAACTGAAAATATTGGAGGTGTTCATGTACTAACATACCATGAGGAGTGTCACATCCTTCTGTGTAGGTTGATCTTTGATGTTTGTATACCTTTTATTTCTATTTTCAGCATTTACCTCACCAGCACCAACAAGCGATCACACAATAAGTGAAAGTACAGGTAGTATTTAAAGCTTCGCTGTTTATCTCAGTTCTTTGTGTTTAGGTCCAACCTGTTACTAAACATGTTGTTAATTTACTAACATGTATAGTCTGCACACGCTGCCTAATCTCCGCTTGGATATAGGGCTGAAGATATTTCACACCATAATATCAGACCTTTCTCTGTATGTGTGTTAGTCTCAGTGTGTGGCATCTCGTAAACAATTTCCTTATCATCTTGGATTCACCAAATTAGTATCCTGCATACGAGAGTTTACCTCCCTTATTTCACCAATCGTTCCTCTCAACCAGACGATCTGTCGGACATGTAAAGGCAAAAATAGCGAAACACATTTTTAATGTTTTTCAAATAAAAGAGAAGACATTTTGAAAGACATTTTATTTTACTTGTATATTGACAGTCATGACCATTTGATCTCATACTTTCGGTAATGAAACAATGTTGGATTTTAGACCACATAGTGCTTTATCAAATAATGTGTTATTATGTATGTATGTATGTATGTATGTATGTATGTATGTATGTATGTATGTATGTATGTATGTAATCCATGTATGACGCAAGATTAAATATAAAAAACAAACGGTTGCAAGTGCTGTTATTACTTTTATTACATTTTGTGGAAACAGAATCCACTGACGATAAGACTTTAGTCTTCATTTTGGTCGGCATCATCATTGTCTTGGTAGTAACTGCTGGCATCGCCACTCTCATCGTTTTCATCAGAAAAAGGAAATGTAAGTAAACATCAGGCAATATGGTTAACATAAAAATCAATTAAAATACACTAAGACACCGAAACATATTGAAACATTGATGACTTTGAATACAGTTTAAACATGACAAACATAACAGTGACATGACACAAGTACCAATCATGTCATAAATTATCTACAAGCTTGCGATTGTCTGTCCACCGAAACACACACGTGTTGCCGTAAGGTGACAGTCGTCACAAGGAAATGACTCGGACATCGTCGGTCAGTTTTCTCGACCACAGAGCAAAGATTATACACCGTCACACACAGTCTTGTCGTCGCCATAGCAACGCCCGAGTAAACGGAAGAAAATTTGCTGATTGTTATTTGCACAGTAACAATACTTCTTTGGGAGAGTGAAGAACAACATTTTCGTCTTTTGTTTACACAGACTTTTATTTCGTCGTTATGAAGGTGAGAAAGTTAATTTGTTTTATATCAGTCTCATGGTTTCGTCACATGCAAGATAAGCAATAAGACTTGAAGGTCTGTATGATTTGTAAATTGTATTAATGTGCAGTTGATCTAAAAATGTGGGCAGTATGATCACTTCTTTCTACTTTTCGTTCTTGACTGTTTCCACTCATTTTTTGTCTCAATCTTCTTTGTTTGAAGATAAAACATAAAACACTTCAAGTAATCTGCTTGGATTTAGGAACGTTTTAAATGTTTATTTCATTTGTTCTTTTTTTAATTTGAAACACCAATGGTAGCCAAGAATTCCACTCTTAGCTAAATGACTAGTGGTGTATGTTTCTCCAATGACTTGATAGAACTTTGGAAGACACTGATATGGATCTGGATGAATTTCCAGCTTCGGTCAACAAAAGAAAACATGCACATGAGATCACCATACAATGACAGGTAAAACTTTTTATACGTGGGTACTATGTTAGCCCTAATAAATATGAACCTCTATCTGTACAATACAGTCCTGTAGACCTCTGTCTGTACATGTAAGTCCTGTTGTCTATATTACAAACCTCTATCTGTACATGTAAGTCCTGTTGTCTATATTACAAACCTCTATCTGTACAATACAGTCCTGTTGTCTATAGTCTGTATTACGAACATCTATCTGTGCATGAGGATGATTTCTGGCTTGTATTTTGAGAGAAAAAAGTATTTCCAAAGAGCTGAAGAATAAGTATTTAGCATGAATATTTCACCAGTCACTACACACCTCATGATCGTTTATGAGGATTTAAAAGGTGACCAACTTTTGGTTCTAATGATGACCAAAGCGCATATGAGATAAACATCTTGTTCCCTGAAAGCATTTTTCGCTGTTGTAATCTGAATCACAAAGAACAGTTATGGAGAGACCTGCAAAACTGTATGCAAAACATTCTGTTATTTTAATGATGATCACTGGATTGGAAAGGAGATTAACTAGTTCTTCTACCAGAGCAGCAGACCAAAGCTTGGCCTTGTGTACTTTGTTTATGTAACATCCACGGAGCCTCGAATCTGCAGCCAGTGGTTCAATCATCTTACAATCCTATTGTGTAACATGCTGCTGTAAAAAAAATGTACAGGAGATATGTTATGAGATGTGTTTGTAGTAGAATGGCACCAAAAACAACAAACAGTACATAATTATAATCTATAACTTTTTTTTAGTATCAACAGAAAAAAATGGTATCATATTTTTACTCTAGGCTATAGAAGTCAAATTTATGACTCTTGCCTAAACTTCTCTTTTTCATATCAGTATTGAAATGACATTAACAGCTTTCAATGTTGACTCGATTCTTGTCTTATGAAATGTCCAGCCTTTGCCCTGCAGTTTCCAACATGTGAAGTCTATAAAATGGGTGAAGCTCTTACATGGACACTTGCTGAGAAAGAGGCAGACGAGCAGACAGACAGACATTGAGACTAAAACATTCCGGGTAAAAGAAGACAAGTGGTAGCTGAATGCCAGCGATCAAACCTTATTGAAACTAGAGGAGATGGAACTAACAGAAAATAGTCCGATGCTGTATGTTGAACATTGTTTGTGGTTGGAAGCATTTTTTTCTTGGTTGTAAATCCGTCACGTTTACAAATTAATTCACGAACTACTCAATCAAAAGTTTAGTCTAATGATTTACTCATTGCACCTCATCAAAGTTTTAAGATTGGTAAAAAACAATTTTGTATCAAAATGACCACAGTATATTGTCATTTTTGCTGTATTTTATCGTTACGGCCAGACATTTATTTTAAATCTCGTCATAATATATAACATATTTGTGTGTTGCAGTCTGACAAACTAATCGTGACAACCATCAGCCAGTCAGCCTGTCATGATGACTGACAAACGTGAGACCACAGGAGAGACCGACTGATATTTGATGGTAACTGGTGTCACACTGCCACAGAGAACCCAAAGTAGAGCTACTTTGTCTGTGGAGACAAAAGCAATGTCAAACTGAGGTTGTTTTCTAATTGAATACTCAGACAGACAGACAAACAGACAGACAGACAGACAGACAGACAGACAGACAGACAGACAGACAGACAGACAGACAGAGAGTGTCATGTGGTAACCTTAATGCGTAACAAAGGCCATAGAATGGCTTGTTGACAAGCCAGAGACCCCTTATGCAAGGAAAAGAAGGACCTATGTTCCAGCGCGGAGGTGTTGCATGAGGGTAGACAGCCCTAAGTGGTTGGAGCCGCCAAGATCAACCAGCTGGCTGGCAGAGGCTACAATGGCGTCTTGGGAGACCGACACCTCAGGGGTCTCCCACACCTGTCTGCCAGGACCGAGTAAGTCCGGGGAGGGAGGATTAGGCACCTGTGCACCGCGCCACATATCGGCGGGACAGAGTGTCACACACCTCACGTGGACATGAACATTCCTTCCAGGAAAACAAAACATGAGATCACTTTGCTCCACAGCAGAACAATATTACAGTGAGTCTTTAGCAGCCACATGTATAAATATAAGCCGTGACCACAGTCAGTCAACCTGCTCATACAGTTAAACATATTCCAAATACACTTGAATTAGAGATGCTCAAACAATCAATGTTAAAGTAATGCAATATCCATAGACACGGTGTACTAGGCACACATTAATTAACTAGACAGGTAAATAGTCAAAGATATTAGTCACAAAGCTCCTCCCTAACACAGCTTGTCAAATGAGGAAACATAACCAGCAGTTCTCCTTCCTCCTTCTTGCCGAGACTAAATATAGCAAATCTGAGAGGAACCCAAACTGATCCCCTTCCCCTTATCCTTCTACCAAGAGGGAAAATTCTCACTGTACCACTTAGTTCTGGTGGTTAGTCCCATAACAGCTCACGTGTCTGCCCCGCGTCAATGGTCCTCATGGTTACCGGTTGAAGTGCAAACCGCACTGACAGGTCGCTGCGACGGTCCCTCCCCTCAGTTCGGAGGTAGGTGGCCGTTCTCCTCCGGTGCTGCTCGTGTTGGCGGTGAAGATCTTTAACCTTACCCGTCTTGCTGGTCCCTCACGCCTGCTCCAGCTGTCCTGCGCCTCAACTTCCGACACAGCCTCCCTTGAGCTCGGCGTTTGTCACAGAGCTCTCCCGGTGGCGGTGTCCCAGAACCAGCAAACCTACAGCAGCAACAACAGCAAACAGCCACGGTAGCCGCTACAGCCCTATGACTCTTTGTTGTTGTTGTTGTTGATTTCTGCACCCTTTGTGTTTTCTCTAAGTTTGATGTGTTGTTGTATCGTGGGTTGTGGTGTGGGGCGGCCTGTTCTGTGTCTGTGGGGCTGAACATGAATCTGTCGGACTGGGTGGTGTGGTGGGAGACACTGTGTCTTGTAATAATAATTAACTGTCCTTTGTTTGACGATTAGTTCTATAGGTTTATTACCTGTTTCCGCCAGTACTGTTTAATGTGTACCAAGGTACTCCCAGTCCTCATTTTAGTGCTCTGGCCTGTTCTGACTGAAGTAAAGCTGTCTGGTTTGATCTCAGGTGGAGTCGCAGTGGAGCTGCGATAATAGTGTAAGACATAACATGGGCCTGTTAGAGGAAAAGATTTAGGATTTGTGCCCCAGTCATTTCTAGTAGCTACTCTCATTAGGTTTATTCCTCTTTTTGCAGCTTTAGTTATTTTGTCTACGTACTGGGTCAAGTTTGTTTTTCTGAGAAGTTACCCCATACAAATTTTATCTGTGAGCTGTAGTTATGGGTTGTTTCGTTTAGTGTTAATTTGGGTAATATGTTTTATGGTTTGGTTTTTGGAATGTTATTGCTTGGGTTTTGGTTGCAGAAAGTTTAAAGCCGTTATATTTGAACCGTTTCTCTGTTTCATTTAAATCCTCCTGTATCTTGTCTATTCCTATGATTTTGGGCCTGTTGGGATTATTTTTTTTTTGCGTGTTTCTACCTTTCCTAGAAGGGATGTGCCGTCTGAAAATTGTTTAAAATGTTTTACACTTTTGGGGAGGTCTGAATCATTATGTTGAGCAGTAGGGGGCTAAGGACACCAGTGCAAAACTCCATTATCTAGTGGGGATAATCATTGGGGAAGCGGATGGCCGAGTGGTTAGAGCGCTGGCTTCCGAACCTAGAGCGCGCTTGTTCAGTTCCCAATGAGCGCAGCAAACTTCCCCCAGTCGACCCAGCTGACGGGAATGGGTACCTGACTCCATAGAGGGTTGGGGAAGGTAAGACAGCGAGGGAGAGGAGATTGGCACCACCCTCATGTAAAAGCTGGCCCCGAGAAAAGTGGGGTCTCTAACACCTCACTCCCCTACGACCTGGAAAGGTTATGGGAAAACCTTTACTTACCTTACTTACCATTATCTAGTTATACCTCGCTGGATGGTTCATCTTCAATTCTTACTGATATTTTCCTGTTTTATAGGAAGGATTTAATTAGTAGGACTATTTTATTTGGGCTGCCTATGCGAAGGAGTTTCTGGAGCAGGCCTTCGTGCCACAGTATATCGTTGGCTTTTTCTATGTCCAGGAAAACTCCACACAGGCGCACTCTTTTTTCCGTGTGGGTCTTGATTATTTCCTCCTGTAATGCTGTTATGTGGTCAATGGTGCCACGTTTCTTCCTAAAACCACTTTGTTCTGGGGGCAGGATGTTGTTGGCCTCACTGAAGTGTTTTAGTCTGTTTTTAATAATTAATCAAATGTCTTGCCTAGTTGTGAAGTCAGTGCTATTGGTCTGTAGCTACATGTGACTGTTTTAGCTTTATCAGCCCTATGACAAAGGGTGAGCACAGCCAGCACCGCACGTGAGGCCCAAATAGTTCGAAGACCCACGATTTCCGTTCATTTGATGTGGTAGAGGGGTAAGAACACAGGGGCAGTTCTACCCCCGTCCCCTCTCTACTAGCACTGGTCATGATAATTACATTTCTTGCTACACTCATTGTTATATGACGCATAACTTTTAAAAAGGTGAAACCTTTGTATTGTTTGCCAAAATACCGATGACTGTTTAAACTTATTTATTACTTGCTCTAACAGGGATTTTACATCAATTAAAGCTTGTTTTTATTTCTGCTCCAGATCATTTTTTGTTTTCATATAGAAATAAAATATTTTCTTATAACACGATGCAGATAATACACAAAGCTATAAGCCATATGGACAGACACATTATTACGATCATAAGTTCCATAATTATATTGGCAAATATAAACTGACAATGGGAAACTATTGCAAGTGCTTCGAATTTAATTTCTAATGACTCGTCTGCCGTATGTAACAACAAACTTTGCAAAACTGTCCTGGTTCCCAAATCAAACCGTGTTTTCTGTGACCGTAAAGGTGACAGCACGACACCATGTGTCAATGAACGGGACTATTTCCTGACTGGCGAGAAACTGTCGGGTAATGGGAGCCTCATATTCTAAAGGTCGTTTGTTAGTGATGAGAAAGACAGAGGTGTACAGGTGTGTGGGTATGTGTATGTGCTAAACTACATTAGATAGTTTTTAGTGTGGATGAATGTGTATGCGTGTGTGCATGCGAGCATGTGTGTGATTTAAAAAAAAACCAAAGTGCATTAGATAGCAGTGTGTAGGGGGGTGGGGTGTGTGTGTAAACTGCATTATATAGCTTAGTGTGGCTGTATGTTCGTGTGATAACACACTGCTTTAATTGTAAGGCCACGACTGATAAAGACAGAGATACCCAGTGTCTGGCCACAAATGGACCTCAAGTGGCAGTGAGGCACGTGACCTGACCACCGCGTGTGGAGAACATTCACCGCACACAGCGCACTAAGTGATCTGTAAAGCGACTCCTACTCTGATTGTTATCTGACGACTACAGGACTTGTCAGGCGGAGCACGAAAGCACACACACACACACACATGCACGAAAGCACACACACACACACACACACACACACACACACACACACACACACACACACACACACACACACACACACACACATGGGTGTCCGCGTATTCACATAGAGGAAGAAGAAAAGTAAATCGTGGCCCATCATTAAATGTATAAACTGCATTCTCAGTACCACGATGTACTTGGAGACCATGAAAGCTTTAGCTGAAGTCCTGAAGTAAAACAGATGCTTGGAAAGTCTTTAGCATAAATTTCGTCAAACATTGAAGCGCAATGTCCGATTTCATTTCTATACCCTTTTATTCATGTTAGTAAGAAAACAAATAAAACATTAACATGAATGCCACGGAAAATACACAGCTCGCAGAGAGTAAAACCCATGAACACCGCACGTTCATGTAACACACGATGAACCTCGAGTATCGGATGTGAACTTCGTATGTTCGCAATCAAAGCATGTAAAGCAGTGAGTTGGCTTGTCTTTATTCTACACTTTCTCACACTCTCAAACTTGTCAAGTGTTTAGAGGGCTCTGCCCTTCACTGTGTGCACTAACCTCATGTATGTCCCGCTTTCAGCACTGGGTGTGTTCAGGTGGCCTGTCTACAGTGTCAAAGGAGTCTACAGGTAGATCACACCTGAGGGCGCGGGAACTAAAAGGTTCTTCTATGACTGCTTAGAATGAGCAGCGCAGTTTCACTGCCGAGTGTTTGTTGCTATAATATGCTACACTAAGCCGCTTGTAATGGAAGGGAAATTCTTTTGTTGACATGTATATTTATTCAGGTTGTTGTTGTATCAATGACACGCAGAAAAGCAAATCACAGGAAATAGGACAGACACAAATTGTCAGAGCAGTGGCTGATTATAAATCGGCTTACGAACGCTTATCAAAAAGGCATGATTAAAATATACCACTCAATATAAATAAAGATATATTTCGTTCGGCTGATATGTCTTCGTTGTGCGCCAAGGTTTTAGAATAACAGTATTGATATCTACCCTATATACTAAGTTGTGTAGGGGTCAATATAGTCAATGAAGCTTCTTTTATGTTAGGCTGTGACAGTGTGAAAGACTATAGACTAAAATGCATGCAACTGGCCAATACCAGTCTGGTTAATAATATTTCATAGTCAATGAAACTGTTAAACAGCTGACGTGGTCGACTTGGTGTGACAGCGAAAACAGCCAGTGGTGTGAACTGAAATCAGTTTGGCATTTGAATCTCACAGATGTGCATGACTTGCATTAATCCGACAGTCTTGTAGTAAGTCTTGCAGCTAGCTTAGTACAGCTTCTGGAACAAAGGAAATGTGTGCTGTATCTCGACTCATGTTTTATTATTTTCTTCGCAGACCTCTTTGTAGGAAAATGCTTCACCGAACGGTGTATCTGTGACTTATGTTTAGTATTTTTATTATGGATTCAAACACAGATAACATTTCTCAGATTCGCTTATGGCGGCAACTCTCACTTACTCACATAATTTTGAAGCGTATACGGTAGGGCGTTTGTTACACCTGTCGTAAAACTCACTCACCAGAGGGAAATGTGTGCAACAGGAGAATAAGGTTCAGGTTATTGCGGTCTGTGCTGGCAACGCCCTTACTATGTTCTGAGGAAAATGTGTTTGGTATTCAGTTGAAATCTCTGGTGTATGTCTCAAGTAGACTGAGCAGTCTCTTCTCCACTATACCATGAAGGAACTCTGTCTCCCGCTGGTGCTAGCAACACTCATCCTGCTGGTTGCAAAAGGCAAGTTGCAATGTGTGTATGGTAATTAGAAGCTAAAGAATAGTTAGATGTGTGGCGACAGGCATCATAAAGACGCTGAAGAAAAAAACAACAACAACACAATCTTATCTTCAAAATTTACTAAATGTACTTCTGGCTCACGTGTTAAAATGTGCATCATTTAATTAAAATAACTGCATCAAAACTACAATCATTTTTTGTTGTTTTTTTTATTTTGTCTAAAATATAAAAAGTTTATTTACTTCGCTTCTGTGGTTGGCAAAGTTGATGTTTAAAGCTTATTATCAAATTTAACAGATGAAATATTGTTTATATCTTTATATCTTTTATTTACAGATGCGGCCTTTCAAGGTAAGCAGAGTTAAATATTCTACGGATATGGTAAACCTGTATATTATCAACAAAATCCAGTCTGTCTGATTTGATCTTTGAAGTGTCAGTATGTAGGGAGTATCATGTATTCTGTTCTCTTACTCATGTCTATCTTCACATCAATGGTCAGTCACTTTTATAGTCTACATGGAATACATTAGTGTTAGGATAGACATGAATGGGGTAGACATTGTTAGAAAGAAACATTTCCACTTGAAGAGAAAGAAACTGTATATTAAGCTTGTGTGAGACATAAGGGGTTTTCCAGTTATTTGTATCTTGTTTCTCTTGTTTCATCTGAAGATATAAATGACATCAAGGAGGAAAGTGAGGAGTTCAGCCGGCATTGCGAGAACACTGTAAGCTCATTTGAGTGCGAGTCTCACTCGGGTTACACTCTTGAGGTGGACATGAACAGCCTCAAAGATCGTAAGAACTTCACCTTTACTTTCTTGTTGTTCGGTTTACTTGATAAACATGTCAACTTACAGTATTTACGGGCGTTTAAGAAGTTTATTCTTCCAACGACATCACTTACCAAATGCATTTCTATGTCAATGTTAAAGATACTCGTGGGATAGTTCATGTCTTACCTCGATGTCCTTCCTTGTCTTTTTCTCTTGTGATTTTCTTATGCTGTACTTAATATAGTTGATTACTGTTTGCCTTTGTAACTGTTAGTAAGAATTCAATTCTACAAAATGGATAGTATATTAGAGTTGATTTCCAAAGTCATTTTTCAAGATACTTTATCGAGGTCTGCCAATGACCGTAAATAATAAAACATACGACAAGGATTATCCAAGCAGTCATACTGCATAATAGTAATATGATTGCAAAGTTAGAACAAAGCACTATCACCCTGAAAAAACTTTTGTAAAATCTCTAAAATCAGTTATCATTGGGAGTAAAACATTGTCGCAATTTGGAATAAGCTCTTTAGGAATAAGTTCTTCAGGAAGAACAACAAAACTATGTTTTAACATGAACCCTATCTGATTCACATCCCTTACGTATGTCATGTGAAAATATATTGAAGTTAGGATTATTATTGTGGAATATAAATATGTAATACTGTTTAATACGGATTATATTCTGGTTCCACAGGTAGCACAACCAGTCTGCGTTGATTCATTTGCTGGACAGTCACCGCCTCAACCACGAGACCATCGAATAATAATGATAAAGGTTATTATTATAGCCCCATACCAAAGCCCTGTGAGCAAGCTAATGGCGCTTTACAAATGATATTAATTTTAACACGAATAAAAATAATCATAATAGGGACAAAGTGAAGAAACCAACCAGATGACACAAGCTGTAGACAGTTTTGCTGCCTCGTCTCATCAAGAAGTTTAGCCACATTGCACCACTTTATCTCGCTGTCGACGTGAGTAACAGGAAACTGGACTGAGATGAAAATGGACTCGTGGACGAAAGAAGTTAGTCGAGGGATCGGTTAAATCCGTAGAAATAAAGCAAGATGTCCGCAAGGAGAATACTCGATTGATATTTCTGTCCTTCCAGTGACTGTTAATTGTGTGGTTTAAAAAGAAACTACATCGTGCACAGACTATTCCTTGTTAGCAAACTGACGGGCAACTCAAGACCAAGAGTCCGGACAAGAACAATAATTAGCACTAGTCAGATAGCTGAAGCTTCACATACAGCTAAATACTTTTTTATGAACTTTAATATTAGCTTACTGCTTTGCTCAGTGGAGCGATGTGTTCTGTGCCTAGTCCCATCTTTGTCGGCAAATGAAACGTATTAACGAAAGTTTCATCATCATGGCGATCAGAAACCGTGGTGCGACTTTTACTGCAAAATCAACAATGACCAATGTTTTTTAGAGTTTAGGGGTAAAATCAGTGACAAGAGAGAAAACTAACTACATCGATAGCAGTTAAGTAACATATGTTGTACTATGTACACATAATTGTAATCAGTTTGTTTTGTATGGTTAGAACAAATGTTGTTTGTGTACATAAACACAACAGAATAGCAAAGGGTTTCTTAACTATACGTTTGAAATTATTTGCTCAGCTTAACTTTAAATGAAACTGGAGCAACGGATATTAAAATGTATTCCTTGCATCAACTTATGTGTGTCGAAAGTTCTTTACCTTTTTGTATGCTGATGTATTAAGTCAGGCACGATAAGTGCCTTCGGTTCAGTGAGCTGCAGACCTTAACGCCCTGCCCCTTCATCTCCCCCCCAAAAAAAAATCTACATTGATCTTTTTTCATATTCACAATATATTTACACGTACTGAACATGGCCGCCCAAGTTTATGGCCAATGCTTCAATGTTAGATATCCTTGTTGTCAATTTAGCAGCCCAGACAAATCGTTTGTAAAGAAACTGGCCCCCTATCGTCAATCTGGTCTGATCCCGGGTAGTTTCGTGTTTCACTGCTTGACTAGTGGGGCGATTGGTGTTTAATGTTACATCACAACAAAGCAGTCAGCCATGCAAACAGGTCTCTCGTGCAAACAGAACAGCCTGACAAGAGACTTGAAGTCAGGACAGCCGACCCTTGTAGTGTTGGTGACAAGCGCACTGCCCTCTGAGGGCAAAGTTTTCTGAGTCACAATAACAGTCATCCGGACCAGAAACACCATATTCCCCATAATGACTGTTCGGGTTAAATAATCAGTGCAAACTGCACCGATAACAGCATTGCTCCTCTCCACCTACACCCACACTGACCTCAGTGCTATCTGGGTGTGGCGGGTAAATCTTACCGAGGTTGAAAACATGTTCGGGTAGACGTGTGGCCTTTGGGAATCGCGATGATGAATGACAGACATTTATGTTTGTGTCTTTTTACGAGACCAGGGCGAGGTTTCCCCCCTTCTAGCTCTTCGTGACTGAACTAGAGCGAGCTGTCACGCTCACACTGTAATTACAGTTGGAAGAAAGTAACAATGAAGGTTTCATTTCGGTAGTGGTGCTTTCAGAACCGTAGAGACAGGCTTAATAATCGTTTATTCTTATGCAGCACTCGTACCATAGTCGAAGGTATTTCGCCGACAACCCAAACAACAGGCAGGTATGATGTCTGAATATTATTACAGCGGGTCTGTGAAGGTGAAAGTTTTATAAATGTCGCATGTGAAGCCCTACAACACCTAGTTGCTTTGAATGAAGGATAATAAACTTCAGTTAATACTTGTATGTCGTGTCATCTTTCATGTACGATTGAGTTGGAGTACTTTGGAAATTGAATAAAGTACACATGCGCGCTCAAAAAAACATTAATTTAGACACATCGCTCTACACGTGCGCGCGCACTCACACACACTCACACCCATCCACTCACCCACGGATGCTTAAACGCTTAATTAATTAAATAAATACAAACACACAGCGACCAATAATAACAGACAGATAAATTGACGCAGATAGAATTACTCACCCATGAGTAAATACAAACAGAAAGAGTCAACACTCTTTGGCCGAATTAATGAAATTTTCAGCTGAAGAAGGAGGTAGAAGGCAATCAAAGAATTTATTTTTCAAGCAGATTTAAATAAACAATGATAAGGTAAAATAGTTACATTTTACTGTCAAATCCTCCATTTAATATCTTCTATTGGTTCAACTAGTCATGAATAAATCTTTCTGAAACATGTTTACTGTTCACGCTCGCTTGACAATATTTCAACACGTGAAGTGCCTCCTCCCTAAGGAGAAAGATCAACCATATATCCGGTTCATCGTGGCTTCACCCCCTCCCTCCTTCAGGGGAGGTAAACCCAAATGCTTAGCAATATTTAGCATGCGTGATTGTGTCCCCTGATGTATCCACCTTGTCGATGTCAGTCTGACATTAAATGAATATATTCATTTTCAAACTAAATTAAAGCTTCTGAAATAATTTGAGATTTACAGCCACATAGCACAATGAATCAGCATTTTATATTGATTACTATAATTTGATTTTTCTTTTATTGTTTGTTTGAAGTACGTCTTTCAAGATATTGTTTCCACTGTGAACGTCGCTCACTGTCTGCATGGAGTTTGCTCCTGCCCTCCCTCCATCAATGTTGACCTTTTTCCTACTTCCGCTTTGTTGCATGTTTGATGCATGGTTGACTGTCGGTGTCTTTATAGTCTTTCGTGTGAAGCAGACAGGCTCACAAACACACAGGGAAAAGCGTTTTACAAAGTTAATTATTATCAACTTAAAGATGAAATATTTAGATACCGAAAAATCAGTTATGTCCTACAACAGCATTTGTTTTATCTTAATAAAGAGTTATGATAATTATTATAAAAATAAACTTATATGTTTTTATTTGTTAATTTTATTACGTTTCTTGTAAATTTTCATATATTTAAATTTCACCTGATAATATTATTACTTCTAACAATCATTTAATAATCATTTTGATTTTGGCTTCAGGAATTTACCACCACAATGTAATCAAACGTGGCATATATGGTCAAAGAAAATGTTGTAATTACTTTATGAAGATGTAGAAAGCTATCATGTTCTTATTTCTGAAATTTTTACGCAACATTCAGAATTTACTGAGTCAATCAGCTTAGTCTTCATCAAAGCAAGTTAGCTAGAGGTACATGTACATTCCGAATTACAGCCTTATTCGCAGCTACCAGTGTCAACATTAAAGTCGACCATTTAAATGATTTTTTTTTCGACAGCTCTATTAGTTCTTTTTATTGGCAAATCATTAAACACTCAATGATGGTAAACCAATTACTCCTCAGTTCTGACGAATCATTAACCATTATTTTCTGACAAATTACTGAACATCCACTTCTACAAATCATTGAGCACGCAGTCATGACAAATTTTGACTCCAGATTTAACAAATCACTACTGACCACGTAGTTCTGACAGATCCCTCACCACGTAGCTCTAACAAATCACTGACCACGTAGTTCTGACAAATCACTGACCACGTAGCTCTGACAAATCACTGACCACGTAGCTCTGACAAATCACTGACCACGTAGCTCTAACAAATCACTGACCACGTAGCTCTGACAAATCACTGACCACGTAGCTCTAACAAATCACTGACCACGTAGCTCTGACAAATCACTGACCGCGTAGCTCTGACAAATCACTGACCACGTAGCTCTGACAGATCCCTAACCACGTAGTTCCGACAGATCACTGGACACTCAGTGCTGGTAGCTCAGTGAACCTCTTCATGTGACTGAAGGAAGCTGTGGACTTAGTCATCATGTCCGGTGCATTGCCGGACCAGTGTCGAGGCTGACGGAAGTAGTTGACCTGCTGCTGACTCGGGACAACGTCCACACTGCTCCCCCTGCGCCTGGGGGGTACCTTCTTCTTGCTGCCATAAATATACAATTGAATTAAGTTACTTCGGTAAGGATTGTGTTTCTCTATCACTGGTGCTTGTCCTGCGGCATCATCTAGATAATTACCTGCATGACTCTGTTCAGGTGTCTGCCAACAGTCTTCAGCATTTGAGTGGGTGAAAGGGTAAGAGAGTGCTTAGGTGTGAGTTATATATAGGTATGTAATGATCCACCCCTTTCTTTTATACACAAACATACAGAGAAATGTGCTTTTACATCGGGAACTCCCGCCTTTTTTTTATCATGCCTGATTCGACTAATAGAATCAGGAAGTTCTTTTGACCTTACCTCATTGTTTGCTGAAAATAAACATCGCAGGATTCCTAGATAAGAGGATGAAGCAAACACTTCAGTCTACTAGACTACGGAGTACAGTAAACACTCACGACTGCCATATAACACAATAGAAAAGACAAAGCACGGGCTTTATAGGGATCATATTGTTAAAGGTAAAGAATTAGGAAGTCCCATAACTTTTGAACTTTATAAAGTAGGGTGTTTGATAGCGAGCTTTCTCGAGGCCAGCTCATTAGCTCTCCAGGTACACATCTACATTTGGGTGACCTGTAAAAATACGCTGCGCCACAATGGTAATGAACCAACTCCAGTCCGCGGTTGAGCATCCGACTATCCCCTTCGATCACAATATGGTGACTATACAGCCGACGGAAGCTGTGTTAATTAATTGTTGCCGATCCACAAAATAAACTTTCACCTGGTCTTCGCAGCTTTGGCGCAGCGCTTGGTGCACAGGTGCAACAGCAGGAGGAGTAGCAGCAGCAGCGACACGGCGAGGGCGATGGCCAACCCTAACACCAGATTCCTGTCGTAGCCCTTGTTGTTGCTGCTGGTGGTGGTAGTGGTGTTGTTGTCGATCACTGCAATATATCACGGCGAAGTTTTACTTTGTTATGTGGTGCTACTGTGTAATTTTTTTTATTTTGTCAGATGATCCTGTATATAATTTGCTGTAAGGCGACGAAGCATACGACGACGATGATGACGAAAATAAAAAGAAATAAAGAAATAAAAATAAAACTGAACAACAAGAAAAATCAGCTTGCGTTCGTTGGAACTGTTGCAGGTGGTTTCATATGGTTCCTCACCTTCCTTGTTGCTCACAGGTTCACACGCAGATTCGTCAGCGCGGAGTGTGAACTGGGGGTCACATGCGCACGCATAGGAGCCGGGCAGGTTGTAGCATCTCTGATCGCACGTGTCAGCGAGTTCCGTGCACTCGTCGATGTCTGGAAAACAAGCACATCCCTCACAACCAGCTTTCTTGTACATAATAAATATATTTGCAGCCGGGCTTTCTAATCTGTGTGTGTGTGTGTGTGTGTGTGTGTGTGTGTGTATTTGTGTGCGTGTGTGTGTGTGTGTGTGTGTGTGTGTGTGTGTTTATTAGCTCAAACTCCGTGAATGTTATTACTGTATGATTAACGTATGATCAACAAACAGCGGTAACATGTGTCATATCTAAAATGTGAATTTTGACGCTGTCTGTAAAGATAAAAAATATTAGTCAACAAACCTAGTTAGACAAAATACACAGACCATATCTCATTATGTTTGCGCCGTTATTTTCAAATATCTTTATCGTATCATTCGTAACAGATCACGTGACTTAAATAAGAGGTCAGGAGCGAAATAAATGTCCCCCATGGTGTGTCACGTGATCACGTGAATAAAACAAAACCTTTGACATGCTGCCTGATACTAAAGGCACTCGAATTCCTACTGTAACATCTCTCTGTAGGGTCTGCATCATTGGTTGACAGGGTGCCGTTAAAATGAGACCGGAACTATTTTAATCATGAGTTGTATTATGATTCGTATTAATTAAAACAGGCTTTTGAAGTACTTCCCGCTCAAACACGCCTTCAGTGCTTAAGTTTAATACATCTAACAATTTGAATTAAATAACCTGCACAGTTAGAGAGTTTTACATCTTTAAGGCTCAGGACTGATGGTCTACAACCTTCACAGGCAAAGCCGTCCGCCATCAGTCTGTAACCAGGGTTACAGTCACAGGTGTAGGATCCTGGCTGGTTGACGCAGGTGTGAGTACAACTGTGTCTTCTAATAGCACATTCATCGATGTCTACCCACATCATGAAACAGAAGAGATCATAATCATCGTCATCATCCACACAACAAAAATAACAACAAGGGGGAGCAGCATCATAACTATGTACAGACGGAAGCAGAGGAAGTAAAAGGTGTAGGAGGTATACTCTGTGTATGTAAGATGACAATACATTTCCCGATAGAGTAAGACTTACCCTCACAAGTTTTAGCATCATTACTGTTTAGAATGTAGCCAGTGTAACACAAGCAGGATTTGGAGCCCTGGTTTTCGATGCAAATGTGGTCACAGTCGTTGATGGCATCTGGGCATGGATCTGCGATGACACGAGTAGAGACATTAGGAGTAGAGACATGCAATACATCTACGGGGTTTTAAGCTCTCTCTCTTACTATATATATATATATTCTCTATATATATTCTCTCTATATATATTATCTTTCTCTCTTGCGCTCAGTCAGCAGATGAATTTCTTTCTTTGCCAAACATGTTGGCCACGTGAAATACTTGAGAAACTTTGGATTAATAAAAATGTTACTGAAGTAATCATTTTAGTGTTTTATGTCTATTATTAACAGTACACCCAAGCAGACTCATACATATCAAGAACTTACTTGATAAAAATTGAGCCATGAAACCTCGGTAACTGTCCTGAGCATCGGAGCCGAACAACACAGTCAAGATGTTGCTGGACCCGCGCATGACTGGGGGTATGGTGTTTCCGCACAAACTAAACAGGGCAAAAAGATTAAAAATAAAGTAATTAATAATGAAGAAACTATCATGTCTTTTTTTTCATCACCATCACTATCATCGGAGAAATTGACCACCTTCATCATGCCACCACGGACCTTCATTCACTAGTCTCACATTCGTTGTCTCTTTGCTCTATCATAGGAGTGACCAATCGTAACAAACCCTAACAACAAAGGGCTTTCACTTCCGTTTTCTGTCAAGACGGCAGATCTTCCTAACGTAGAAGAAATTTTAAAAGTGAGTAATTAAGCTTTTCTTTCATCACAACCTTGTTAAAGAAGATTGATAGCAAAATAAACAGTATTTTCTGTAAAAATGTAATCTGTTTGTTTATAGAAAACGCATTTAGATTTTTCGACAATTTTATAAAATAAAAACATCGTTACAACAGATGCTACTGACTTGTGTTACCACTAACAAGTAAAACAAACATTGTTTTTATTTTTTGGGAAACAATTGTATAGATTGTTCTGTTACGAAACAAAGCATCTACTTTAAGAATTTATTTAAGGTATGCAAACAAAGAACCGGAAACACCAGGCCTGTCTAACGGAAAGCCGAGACTTACACCGGACATGAACCTGAGTCGCTTATCCAGTAACGAATGTCCGTAATGCCACTCCTCGTCCGAGAACTCTTTGAAACTAATTTCGAATTAAACCACTTCTTTTTTTCATGGCAGTGTCATTCTGATAAAACACGAAGTGTTTTTAATATTTTCTTATAACAACGTGCTCTTTTTCTTAGTTAACAGTAGCAGAAAAATAAATCTATCGGAATTTCAATTAAGTCTTACTTAGAAAAATATTTTTAGTTTATACGTGTATGAACTTTTTTGCAACGCATAGATCATAGGAAATAAACTACAACATTTTTTATGTATAGTTTTCATCAGTTCCGATCTAGTAATAACTTTTTTAAATGTCTGGATATTGTTTTCTATTTTATTTGTTTTTATAAAAATCGTGTTTTGGTGTCTAGACGTCGTCTGTTCATCACTCAGTTTTCTGCGCCAGTCTCTTTGCTCAGCCGGTAGGTTGAGGGCATTTACATATCTTCTACTGTTTCGATTTCATAGAAAAGACTTCGCTTTTACTTTTGGACTTCACTGGATCAGTAGTGGCATAATTAGACACAAAAATCACATACATTGACATTTTAACTTAAGATCTGTTTTGTATAATATTTAGAAATAACTGAACACAGCACTAGATATTTAAGCCCATGGTAAACCAAAGGGACTCGGGAAAGGCTGTCTTAAAAAACATGTTTGGTGTCTGCTTCTTACTCGTTCCATGATGTTCCTGCCACTGGGTCTTCGACGATCACATAATCGAATTTACAGGCGGTGTAATTGTACCCCGGGTACAGCCCGACAGGTTCCAAGTCAAAATCCAGAAATTCGAGGTGAATGATTGTCCCGGGTAGGGCGGTTAAATGCCAGGTACAGTTTCGACGCAATTCGGGGTACTTGTTGGGGTAGTTTTCAGTCCAGAACTGTCCATAGGCACCCGAGAGGTTACCGCCACACCCCTGAGCTGCGGTTCAGATCATTGTTTGTAGTTAATGCTTAAACAACTATCGCCAGAACTGTGATTAAAAATCGCAAACATAAGTCAATCAATCATTCTATCAATCAGACAAATATATTGTTTGCAATTTGTCGTTTCGAAAACTATAGTTTGCAATGAGCTGATGTCGATACTATTCATCGTAGAACTAGTCTTGAAACTCACAGTAAGTAAATTATTTGCTGTAGTTAAGTTTTTTTAGCCTATACTACTACATCCCTTTGTATAAAAGAAACCAAGGTACTAAGCTCTAAGTTTTCGTTATTTGAGTTAGTTCCTGTCAGCATCTGTGAAGCGGATGAAGAGGTATGTGACGGTCTGAAATTTATCTTCAACATTCTGGGTGATGTGTGTGGATACATCGCCATACCGCAGTTAAACTGTGCATGTATAAAACAATCATGAATAAAAGATTGCAAATTACTTGTCCCAAACGTTTTTCCAGCAAAGAAAGAGGCGAGCATACATTGATTACAAGAAAGCATCAAAAGCCTGATTCTCACGATATATTTAAACCAAAAGATCCAGACATTACCATCGATGGTCGCAAAGCCGAAGAGAAGCAGGAAAACAAGAGGTTCTATCATGCGCTTCATTCTTGTAGACGGTCCATCGATTCATCTAGCGACTGAAGTTCTTCACCAAGTGGGACAGAGCCCTTTGATATCCAAAAGACACGTGACTGCTATACAGTTCTTATCGCCTAAGACCATAAATTTCAGAAGCTCCCTGGGTCGTCCACGACACGTTAAATTATTGGCACTTCAGAACAAACGTACAGAAAGGTAGGTATACAGAAGATTTACCTTTTACACGTTTTAAAACTGCTTTGATTTCTCCTCCCACCTTTCCACAAAAAATGTTGTTGTTGTTGTTGTTATTATTATTATTATTACTGGTTTCTTTGTCGCATTTTGTTCCTACAAATGTCAGAGAAGTCACACAGATAAGAAATAATTCATTCTTCGAATACTGATCCATACTTCTAGCAAATGAGACGAAAGAGTTGTTAATTGAGTTGCTTATGCAAACCATTGTCTGTCTAGGCAAGGCATCCATCGACTCAAAGGCACCTTTGTTATAGTTGTCATAGATGTGTTATTGCTGAGTTATAGCTGATTTCTATGCTTGCCTAATTACAAGCGCAGCTTAATCATGGTCATTTCTTTCGATGGTACTAGAAGGACACGATCTGCTAATGTGAGGCGATTGTACAGGGGGCCTGAGTTATATCGATGACAAATTTACAGGTAGACGTGAAATTTACTGATGTGTCCGAGCTTAACCGGAGGGCAAATATCTCAGTGATTTTACTACTGAAAGAGGGTAGTACAACACTTTATGTCTGGGGACAACCTTGTAAATCTCACTGTGTTCATTTGTCTTAAAGCATTATTAGTGCTGTCTGCTCATATGTGGCAACAGTTTTTAAAGAAATTGTTATAAAAAAATCTCATTAAAGTAAGTTTTTTTTAAAACTTAGGTAAGGACCAATATTAACGTATTTCCATTGTCGTTGTAATTAATTCTTTTCAGACTGTAAGAGGTGGAACAGAGAAAACTCCAGCTTTAGTCGATTAGATATTTCCTCGTTTCTTGCATTGTAAATTTCTTTAATTGTCGTCAGGTCGAGCGCGGGGGCACTGTGCTGAGAGTCAGCAGGTGGACTGGTAGAACTTTTCATCCGTTCATAATGCACTTTCTAACCCCGCATGTTTTCGTCTTTTATTCCTGTTTGTCAGCCTAGTAAACCAACCATTTCTGGGAAGTCTACAACTTACATATACTTACATGTCTCTAACCTATTCGGTCTATTAAACCGAATATAATAGTGTTTATAAATAATTCATAAAGAGAATAATATCATAATGCTAAAGTGAAAGCGATTCTTTTAAGATATATTGACTTTCTGTTCCAATATGATTCAAAAATAAATAAATATATATATATAGATATGTCTGCGCACGTATCCGTGTGTGTGTGTGTGTGTGTGTGTGTGTGTGTGTGTGTGTGTGTGTATAAAATAAATGTATATATGTGTGTCCGCGCACGTACTGTGTGTGTGTTCGTTGTTGCGTCCAATGATCAAGCACGTGCACATTACTCATCTTCTAAAATACTCCAGCACAATCTTTCGTGAAGCGTAATAATTTATAATTTCTAGCTGTAACACGTGACAATTTAGCCAATCAACCTCCAATTCATAAGTGACTTTCCCATAATTTCAACTACGTGAAAATTTCACATAAACCCTACCCGTATAGAATAGTTCGTCACCAGTTCTTCAAGTTGTTGGCACAATACCACCAACATTAATTATTGGGCACTTGATTCTATCAATAAAATCACAAAGGCGGCGTACAGAATAAAGACTTCAATAGTATGGCGTGTCCTACAGTGCTTACCGAGACTTGTCGTGGGCAGCCCAGCCAACTGCTGGTCAAATTTATGGTCTTGTGGCGATAAGAATCATATAAAAGTCCCATGGCATTTGTGAAACTTTGACCCAGCGTAACCGAACAACGGCATTCGGCGATTTGGTCGAGGAGCGAAGGGTTCTGGCGATGAGTTTGTACCAAAGAACCTGAAACAGGAATATAGAACATGCTAACTTCTCTCCCACACATGTTTCTCTTCGAATCTGTGGCCATTAATAGGTAAATTTCGGGAAATAAAGTTACTTTTATTGTGAAACTCAGGTAAAACATCTTTGCAATGACATAAAAATAAATAAACAGGTAGGTAGGTACTACGTAAGTACATAGGTAAGTAGGTTGGTAAGTGAGTGGCTGGTTGGGTGGGTGGTGTTGGAATCCGAGTTCAGGGATACAGGCGTTGAAGAGTTTTTTACGCGTTAACTACATTTACGAAAGCCAGACTTTACAGATGACAGAGGTGATGGAAACATTTCGGGTGACAGTTTTCAAATGAGGACCACACACACACACACATACACACACACACACACACACACACACACACACACACACACACACACAGAATGCAAAACCTAAGCAGATGTCATTTCAACAAACTTACTTCAAAGGTAAAATAATTATGTCCGAATCACACATTCTTGCAACAGAATTCAATGGGTCAGAACTATGGGTCAATTCTGATGGAGGCCGGTAATAAACCTCAGTGCCCTTCATACAAAATACACTCACTAATGTCAGAACACATACCCTCTAAGTTCGTTTGATATTTAGGTTGGAGAAAAGGAGGGAGGTGTGACGAGAGGAGAGTGAGAGCAGCTCACAGCAGTTCGGTGACAAGCAGGAACCACACAGATGTTTCAGCTTTAGTGATGGGGACAGAGAGAACTTGACACACCCACTTCACCGAAGGCTCAAAGCACACAGTCGCCTCAGCTACGATGATGGGGAGAGTGAAGCTGTACACAGCACTTGGGTCCAAGACGGGAACCACACAGTCGCCTCAATTTTCTACTTTCCTCTTTCTTGTCGCTAATCTTTTTTTCGTATATTCACTCCCTAAATCTGTTTTCCTAGTGCTTCTCTTCAGTACAGAGATAACAAACAACACGGCTGACATCTCTGACGGAGTCGTTAGACCATCGGGGGCGGCTCCTTCAAAGGAAAGGCTGGTTTTAAAGTTTTAATGTGAGCGAATTCAAACAGCTTCACTTTACACAATAAATTCGGTAAGTGAACGCTTTATGTCTTTATTTATTGTCCAGTCCATTATCACTAGGTTTGGTGTGTAGTCACCTGGCCTGGCTTTTTGGTATTTGACCGGCCCGCCGCAAAGCTTAGAATTTGGAGACCGGTCGTCCGAGGAAAACTTTGCCCACCCCTGGACTAGATCCTACCTGCATCGCACTGTCACGTAACACGCGTTGGTGACACTACTAGGACAACTACTCCATAGGGAGTCGTAACCGCACCTGGCTTTTAACTGCTCTTCGTGGGAAAATCAAATACTTAAAAGTTTTGGAGTTTGACCAGTCGGGCGTATGTGGTATAATTATACCGGCCATCTTTGCAACTAGATATTTCCAAAAACAAACGAGCGCCATATATTGAAAAAAATGTGTTATGATTTAATTTGTTGCACCTCAGTACATACTAAGCTGTTATAATTCCATTACTGTGTGATAAATTAAATAAAACTGTCATCGTCCTACAATTTTTCATGCATTTAAAATTTGCTTGTCATAAACATTTACTCTTGATTTCACTAACTTAGAAGGCTGCTCATGCCAGTATTGTGTCTAATCAGCCACCATGATTAATACACTTTAAACAGGTGTAATTTAATATGTAATCAATAATTTTTTCACAAAAATATGAAAGTAATTTTGTAAAATGAGATTTTGATTTAATCTATTTTTCTTATGATTATTATAATATTACTTTTTAAACTAAATTTAACAGTTGCAGAAGTGTGTACTAACTCCGCCTGGAAACCCCCCGGGTAACCTGCCGGTCCCAAGCCCGGATGAAGGAGGAGGGTTGGGCGTGGGGTTAGCAACCCCACCCTGTAAAACAACCCTGCTACAGAAACCGCAAAAAGAACATTACCACAACGAGAGCCTGGACGGGAAGATCCCTCCTTGGAGGGGCCTATGACGTGTGCTGACGAAAGCCCTCGGGAAGTCAGCTCGCCGACCTATCTTCTCACGGCCAAGGCAAAAACCAGGATAGGGACCTGGAACATCAGAACCCTATACGAGCAAGGTAAATCAGCTCAGGTAGCACAGGAGATGAAGAACTATGGCATCAAGCTCCTTGGCCTGTGCGAGACCAGATGGAATGGTAGCGGTCAGACCAGACTCTCATCAGGGGAGACTATCATCTACTCTGGACATGAAGATCCTGACCATGACCACTCACAAGGAGTAGCAGTACTGATGACACAGGAGGCTGCAAGGGCACTAATAACATGGGAACCAGTTTCTCCACGACTCATGTCAGCTCGGTTCAACTCCAAAGGAAGAAAGATCACCATCATCCAGTGCTATGCACCTACCAACGCAGCAAAAGAAGAGGAGAAGGAGGACTTTTACAACTCCCTACAAGCGCTGGTTGATCGTACTCCAAGACGAGACCTGAAGATCATCATGGGCGACATGAATGCCAAAGTTGGAGATAACAACACGGACAAAGAACACATAATGGGAAAGCACGGTGTGGGCAACTGCAATGAGAATGGTGAGCTGTTCACAGACTTCTGCTTGTTCAACGACCTTGTAATCGGAGGCACAGTCTTTCCTCACAAAACCATTCACAAGACCACCTGGACTTCACCAGATGGAAATACAGAAAACCAGATCGATCACATCACCATCGATCGACAGTTTCGAAGAAGTCTGCTGGACGTCAGAGTAAAGCGAGGTGCAGATGCAGCCACAGACCACCATCTACTTGTGGCAACCATGAAGATAAAGCTGAGGTCCTTCCATGACTCATCGGACAGACCGCACCACAAATTCAACGTGCAGTTCCTCAGAGATCGGAATAAACAAGAAGAGATCAACTGCGAAGTAAAAAACAGGTTTGCGGCACTGAAAGGACTCTTGGAAGAAACAGTGACCAACCACTGGACAAGAATACAAGAGACCTGGAAAACTTCCTGCACACACGTTCTGGGGAAGAAAGGAAAACAGCATAAGGAATGGCTGAATATAAAGACCTGGCAAAAAATAGAGCAAAGGAAAGAGCTGAAGCAGAAGATCAACCAATGTCAAGACCAGCAGGAAAAAGAAGAACTCAGAGCAAAATACTGGGAGATAAACAGAGAAGTAAATAAGAGCGCAAGAGATGACAAGAGGCAGTTCACACACAAGATGGCAGAAGAGGCAGAACAAGCAGCTGGGCAAAATAACACAAAGAGACTATATGAAATTACAAGAATTCTGGCAGGAAGAAAAAACACCAATGAGTGCAGACCAATAAAGGATAAGAATGGCAGCGCCATCACCGGAGATGCAGAAACAAGATCACGCTGGGTGGAACATTTTGATGAAATACTTAACCGACCATCACCAACAACCACCTTGGACATTCCCCCAGCTGCCGAACAGCTTCAAGTAAACACCAGCCCACCAACCAAGGCAGAAATCATCAAAGCCATCAAGTCCTTGAAGTCTGGCAAGGCGGCAGGCCCAGATGGCATTCCTGCTGAAGCACTAAAGGCAGATCCAACAGCCGCAGCAGAGATGTTACACCCACTGCTGAAGAAAATTTGGGAACAGGAACAAGTTCCAGCAGACTGGAAGCTTGGCTACCTAGTAAAGCTACCCAAAAAAGGCGACCTTACACAGTGCAGCAATTGGCGTGGGATTATGCTGTTGTCCACTCCTAGCAAGGTGCTGACCAGAATCATCCTGGAGAGACTAAAAAATGCCCTAGACAAGAGACTGCGGCAAGAACAGGCAGGCTTTCGGCAGGGAAAATCATGCATAGACCAAATCGCTACGCTACGATATATTATTGAACAGTCCATTGAATGGTAGGCACCACTATACATAACCTTTGTGGATTTTGAGAAAGCCTTTGACTCCGTAGACAGGGAAACCATCTGGAAACTGATGCAGCACTACGGATTTCCACCAAAGTTTATTGCCATCATCCAACAGCTGTATGAGGACTCGAAATGCCAGGTGATCCACAACGGAAAGCTGACTGACCCCTTCACAGTGAGGACTGGAGTGAGGCAAGGATGTATGCTCTCACCGACAATCTTCCTGATCGTCATAGACTGGATCATGAGAAGAACAACCTCTAACAGTAACACGGGCATTCAGTGGACCTTCGCCAGGCAACTTGAAGACCTCGACTTCGCAGACGACATCAGCCTGCTGTCCCACAAACAACAACACGCACAAACAAAGCTCACTCGGCTCGCAGAAGAAGCAGCAATGACGGGCCTGACCATCAACATCAAGAAGACGGAAGTAATGCGGGTCAACAACAAGCAAGAAGCCCCACTACAACTGCATGGGGAATGCATTACAGAGTCTGACCGTTTCACCTACCTTGGCAGCATAGTCAGCAAAAATGGAGGTTCAGATGAGGATGCAAGAAGCCGAACAAACAAAGCCAGGCTTGCATTCCACACCCTACGACCTATCTGGAACTCCAAAGCTCTATCTTTACACACCAAGATCCGCATCTTTAACACAAATGTAAAGGCAATACTTCTATATGGATCCGAGACATGGCGGGTGACAAATGCCATTACTAACAAGATACAGACATTCGTCAACAGATGTCTGCGCCACATCCTCAACATCAGATGGCCTGATAAGATCTCCAATATAGACCTGTGGGAGAGAACCAATCAAAAACCTGCTAGCCAAGACATCAGGAAGCGGAAGTGGGGCTGGATTGGTCACACCTTACGAAAGCCAGCCGACAACTTAACAAGACAAGCTCTGGGCTGGAACCCACAGGGGAGGCGCAGGGCTGGGAGACCCAGAGAGACGTGGAGGAGATCAGTCCACAGAGAGGCAGAGACAGCTGGCATGACATGGTCCCAACTAGAAAGGAATGCCCAGAACCGGGTCCGTTGGCGGGGTGTGGTTGCGGCCCTATGCTCCACTGGGAGCGTACAGGAATAAGAAGAAGAAGAAGTGTGTACTGCTTGAAATGATTTATTTAATTCGATGTCTTCCAGGTATGACACTCGATAGACGAAGATTTTGAGTTGCTCGAGAATGAGCATCGCACTCAAAGGGAGGCAGTCTCACATTGCTCAGAGTAAGTTATAGATTGGTTGTGTCCCTTACCTTGTTTATTTTACTAATCATAATCAACTGGTTAAGTATAAATGTCGCTCTGAATGTGTAACTGATTTCTGCAGTTAGATAGCAGAGTTCCACAGGAATTTACTTGTTTGTATCTTCTCGACAGAGGCAGAGAAGTGGTTTATCAGCCATTGTGGAAAATTTTCCCCCATAGAAGAACACGCCAGCCAAAACAATATTCATAGCAACAGAATCTGAGAAGCCATAAGTCAGAATAAACAAAAATCAAAGAAAAAATTCACAAGAATCAATGCGGAATATTTATTTTCCTTTTTTTAGTGTTGGCTGTAGCATTTTGAGCATCTGTCACGAGGTTTGACTGAGATAATACATATCTCATATAGTTGAGATTGTTCAATATTGTAGATTTGATAATGCCTAATCATGTGTGTATATATATATATATAAATCAACAGAAGTTGTTATATCAAAGATGCTAGATACTACTAACTAAAAATACAAAGGTGCTTTATAATACTAGCATTTACTATCTTTGTTGATACAAGCAAAGTAAGGGACACAACCAGCCTAAAGCTTACTGTGAACATGTAAGATTCTCTCCCATTGACTGCAATGCCATTATTCTCGAGCCACTCAAAACTTCGTCTACCGATTTTGTTTCAGAAGATAAGAGACCAGATAAAAACACTTTATGTTAGAAAAACAACGTTGCTTGCCTTGAAATTCGACTCTCTTTCTCTTCATTCCCAACTAACAAAAACAGTACAGACTGCTTCGTGGTCGAGTTGTTATCACTGTCACTTATAGTTTGCAAAAAAAGTGAACAGTTTTCAGCAGGAATATTTGATCAATATTTCACAACCATTTTGTTACAGACAGTTCTGTGAATGAAGAGGAAAGCAAAACCACAGAAGATATGCATCACAATACAAAAAGGTGACTTATGAAATATAATGTCAGGTAGGATGGCAATTATCTCCTAGTAGCATCAACATTTAGAAATGTTTCAGCTAAACACTTACAGTTGAGATAATATCACATATGTGACATTTTTAATGTGTGTCAATGTGCAGATGAGTGAGATTTTTAAAGTATTTTCATAAATATCGACTCTGGACATGCTCATTTTCATGGTGCCTGGGATACTAGCTTTGTAACAATTACAAAAATATGAGAAATCGAGCGAATTCACTGATAGGAAGTTCATAATTTTCTCCAGTAGTGAACTTAGTCAACCCTCTACTATATAAAGTCTTAAGAGTTGCTCATATGAGAAGGTATTATAATGTCAAATCCATAATCTAAGAAAAGGAACTCCTTTAAACAAAAAGTAAGCCTTGGAATTCTTGTTTTGGACGGTAGGGCGGTAATTTTAATTAATCTTCTCTGAGAAGTCATTTCACACAAAAAAAATCTAAATTTTGATTTGCCTCGACAGGTCATCTGAGACGATTTAACGACAGGAACGATTCAACTGTTCATCTTCTTACAAACAGTAACGGATTGCGACACATAAGCGGCACTAAGCAACAACACTCTGCTCAGACATCTGCAACCATTTCACTGGTCAAACAGGGGAAGTCACTCCACGTCACCTGCTGCAACATTCGGGACAAATATCTACCTGTCGAGCCGGGTGAAGGTCTTGTTCGGCAGCCACTGAGTATAGTTACATCATCATGGTCAGATGTTCTTTTAACAACCCATTTCCCTTCCTTTTTGTGTGTTGCTCGTGTATGAGTCTGAATCACCCTGGTTTGCGCTAATAGAGCTAATATTTGTCGCGGGGATTCAGTTCGATTCCAGAGACTGTAGTCGGAACAACAACTCATCGTATCCATTTCCTGCTGTTGCTGCTGATCACAGGCTCTGTTTCTAGAGTTTTCTCCGTCCTTATCGCAGTCTGCAAGCGGGGCTGCCGTCTGGGCGGCTCCACACTCATTTGTGGCCGGAGGTCCAATTACACCGGGTACGGATATCCCCCCCAACACACGGGGTGACAGCTGTTAGCGCTACTCTGCGTGTCGACAGTAAAGCAATTCTCTCGACTGACCGCCCAGGTATTTTTCAAATTATTCGCTGCACATCACGGAGGACCTGGTGTCAGCTTTAATCGAGCGACTGTCTCATTTTAACATAGTTCTGGAGTCAGGAATCGGTGAACATTTTCTATAACAGCAGCAGAAGTTTTTTTGTGGGGGGGGGGATCGGGCGTCGAGTGTTTAGAGATGTTTGGGGTAGGACAGGAGGAACGAAGCGAGGAGACAGGAAGAGTAGTTACGTAAAGGAAACCGTTGACTCTAGAGCTTGGAGCAGGCACAACTCTACGCGTGCACAACTCTACACGTGCACAACCCCTATATGTGCATAACTCTACACATGCACAACTCCTATATGTGCATAACTCTACACGAACACAACCCCTATACGTGCATAACTCTACACGTGCACCACTCTACACGAACACAACCCCTATATGTGCACAACTCTACACGTGCACAACTCTACACGTGCACAACCCCTATATGTGCATAACTCTACACGAACACAACCCCTATACGTGCATAAATCTACACGTGCACCACTCTACACGTGCACAACCCCTATATGTGCATAACTATACACGTGGACAACCCCTATATGTGCATAACTCTACACGTGCACCACTCTACACGTGCACAACCCCTATATGTGCATAACTCTACACGTGCACCACTCTACACGTGCACAACTCCTATATGTGCATAACTCTACACGTGCACCGCTCTACACGTGCACAACCCATATATGTACATAACTCTACACGTGCACAACCCATATATGTACATAACTCTACACGTGCACAACCCCTATATGGGCATAAATCTATACGTGCAACACTCTACACGTGCACAACCCATATATGTGCATAACTCTACACGTGCACAACCCATATATGTGCATAACTCTACACGTGCACAACCCCTATATGTGCACAACTCTACACGTGCAGACTGGAGTAACCACAAAGCAGTACCTTGCGGCTTACCCACCCTGTAAGAGCTCGACAAAAAGATAGATTTTAAAATGTTTTTGCTACCTTTTTGTAATATTTTGTAATGAAGAAGAGTAAAGAGTAAAAAGAAAAGCAAGTCGTCTTTGATTCTTCTGCTTTGTTATCATCTTCTTCTCGCTTAAGGCTTCTTTCTTGTACTTTTCTTTCTTATTTTCTTTTTCTTCCGTATCTACTTAATTTTTGTCTTTTTCTATTATTTTTATTCACGACGATTGGCTAGTTCGCGGTATTCCTAGAATCCCTAGACCAAGAAAACTGAACTTATTAAGCATCTTTAGAAGTGGCTTGCATGATGCTTTTACAACAGGAGCAGCTGCCATCTGAGATCATTTTATTTCGGTCACATTTTGCTCTGCCCTTGCAAAGCTTGTTTTGTTTGCAGGTGTGAACTCTTAATTTTCATTGTGCATGTGCGTACGTGTATGTATGTGTGTGTGTGTGTGTGTGTGTGTGTGTGTGTGTGTGTGTGTGTGTGTGTGTGTTCGGAATGCACTCCGACATGCAAGCGAGACTATGGAAAGTTGTTGACCGTTAACGTTCCACTTTATCTCTGACACGTTTCTCATTAAATCTTATGCTGTTCTCTACCATACAAGTGAAACCAAAGACCAGCTCTCCAACACCTTTTCTTCTTCAAAAAAAAAAAAACCTTTAAAAGGGAACGGAAGAATTTTTTTTAATCTGTCATCCGAGCTGCTTGTTCTCCGCACAATCGCCGTTAAATCCGGAATCCGGGTGTTATTATTCACGACGAAGCATTCATGGCTTTGTTTCTTTTTATTTTTTTTTTACGGTAGGACAGAACTGTTTAGAACGTCTTGACATGTCTTTGCTTTCCAAGGTCTTTTGTGAAATTCTTCTCATACACATCCTCACAGTGAAAACTTCCTTGCCAGGTCTTAGTCCGTAGTTAACATATGAATAAAGAGGTCCCTGTTGTTGTGGACGCAGTCTTCTAAACAAGATTCTTTTTTCACACGCTTACTTGTGTGTGTGTGTGTGTGTGTGTGTGTGTGTGTGTGTGTGTGTGTCAACGAACCACTCTTTTTCTGAGTCAATGCGAGAGTTGGCGAGTGTACACGTGCATTCTTCAATTTGCTTGTAACTTTTCTTGAGGCTTTTCAAATTTTCAGCGTTCCTGGACACTGTAATACTTCTCCATCACATTTATTAAAAAAAATAATAAATAAATAAAAGGAAACGTGTTGCCATAACGATTCATGATAGATTACTGTGGACGTCAAAGTGACATGGCAAATGCTGCAGTCGCTTTGTGCCACTACTTGTTTGTCGCTTGATGGGATTCACTGATGGAGATTTTCAACCGAAAAAATTGTGGAGCGCCTAGGTTAGGTAATTGAAGTAAACTTCGATTTAACAGAACAGCTGCTTTATTTTCTTTTAAACCTCACCATGGATTCTGCCACGTAAACAAACAGTTGGAAAGCGCAGAACACAGCTTTACAGTCGCCGTGTGGTGTGATTTCAATGTTAGTCTCCCTAAATACCCGGCTAGACAGACAACTTCAAGGGACGCAATGCTGTGAACGAAGGGAGATAACAACGCTATTGTAGGCCTGTCTATGAAGAAGCATTACAATACGAAGCGAAAACACGTCCTGTGTGCTCGGCGGAAAACGTTGAGTGCGCGTGCACTCTCTACAAGCGGAAGATCATTAATCAGTATACAGAGACAGAGGCACGCAATCTGTTCGAATCCAAGAGTAGGAATACACAGCTTCTGTAGCCACTAGAAGAAGAAAAGGACATGATTTTCAGCAGAACAAGACAGGAGAGGACAGTGTACAGTTTATAGATCGCGGGGCAACTTTGCATCGTTGCCAGGAGAGTGGAGCTGAGATTCTCTGGTCATTTGATTTGCCATAAGTTAACATCTAATTTCCCCTCCACATCTGGGGGAGGACTGGTTCGTTACTGGAGAAAATTGTGAGCTTCATGTCAGTGAATTCCCAAATGGTGATCACTAATCTTCTTTTCTTCTGTTCGATTCACTTTTATAAAAAATAATTCAAGGGGCTGGTTTGTAACAGCGAAATAATAATACTACGCTGCTGCTGTCAGAAATCGAGGCATTACACACGATTATCCATTATGTTACCACACCCTCCATTAATCAGCTTTGGTAGCTGTTACAAAGCCACTCACAATCAAAATAACCATGTGGTAAGTCAATGAGCTGGGTCTCCCGACCCAGGGTTGGGAGACACAGACAGACATGGAGGAGATCGGTCCACGGCGAGGCGGAGGCAGCTGGAATGACATGGACCCAACTGGGGAGGGAGGACCACAACCGGGTCCGCTGGCGTGGTGTAGTTGCCGCCCTATGCTCCACTGGGGGCGAAAAAGAAAAAAGAATAATAATAAGAAGAATTCAATGAGCATCAAAATACTTGTGAAAAACACCAACTCATGTAGCTACACGCTGACACACATTAAAAATACTACAACATCACACACAGTGTCTTGAGGACTGGGCGGCTTTGAGAAAATTATTGACACCAAACTAACTGTTCATTGGTAGTGACTGTCTTTGTTGGTAAGGGCGGTGATGAATGAGTGTGTGTGTGTGTGTGTGTGTGTGTGTGTGTGTGTGTGTGTGTGTGTGTGTGTGTGTGTGTGTGTGTGTGTTGCCCAGCACTGTGTCACGATGATTCTGTTTATATCGAGGCGGCACATGGTGTAGCTATATGACTACATCTTCCTACCATCCGTATAACTGCTGTGGCAGCTGTCGCAGCCAATGAGGTGAGTGACAAGCTGCTCAGAGCAAACTTAATTACCAGCCTCCAGTTTACCTCGTCTGCTTACCCTTTGATGTTAGATTGTAATGATCTGATCATGTAGTGATCACTACTTTAGATAGAAATAAGATTAAAACATATATGACCCTTATATTAAAAAATATTCTATTGTTATAAGTGTAATACTAGTTTTAAAATGTGTTCTCTCTCTCTATATATATATATATAGGTATGGGGGAGGGGGAAAGAGAGAGGGAGAGAGAAGGACCAGATTTACGTTTACATAAGAATGTTTAACGACACCTTTGGAATATCTACAGTAGGTATAGTTGTGCTCGGTAGTGGTGTCGATAAACAACAATTTTCATGCCGCTCCTCCTGCAATTGTTCTACTTTGTGCAATTGTCGCCGGGTCGTATACGATCCTCCTGCTCCCCAGAGGACAAGTCAAAGCCTGAAGCGATTAGACCACAAGAATGTCAACTCTGACCTCAAGAGCGGATGGGTAATGTCAGACTGGAAAATGATCGCAGAAGATTAAGGGAGGGTGGGGAAAGGGACACCCTTATATTACGGGTAACTACACGATAAGCGAGTGCGATCTTGATAACAATACCCAACGATATCCAACCACCACACGACTCGTCGTCTCTCGAAGTAAAGGAGGCGCTGCTGTATGCTTCCGGTACTATCTGATTGGATGTTGCATGCCAACGGGCGCTGGTAGTCAGACTAAGGCGACGAGGCCTTATAAAGCCCTCAACATCCACGCATCAATGAGTTTTGCCTGTCCTCTAATTAAGTTACGCGATCTATTTTTAGATTTTGATGAATTTATGCAAATGACGGCTTCTCTTGCGGTGCTGAGTCAGCAGTTAGTTGAGGTTGCAATGGAGGTGCCGAGTATTTTCCCCACTAGCGAACGTGGAATTTGCTCGAGTGGAGCACCATCTGCAACTTCTCCGGGCGAGTGTTTACAGCCTGTTGCCACCTTCACAGTCGACCTGTTTCATCAACTTTATTTATGTTTCCTCGTTTCGAGTCAGAGGTCGACCAGCCAGACCTACCCTCGACCACACACAGGCATAACACACATTTATTTTTATCACGTTTAATACCCATACAAACACACTAGTAGACTTGTCATCATGACTGATATTTAGAACACAAAAGTAATCCCCGAACATGTCAGCCCCTGCTGTCGACATCGCCACTGGTTCAAGGCCTTTCCTAAAGTGGCTCCCCCCCCCCCCCGTTAATCTTGTGGACTTCAGCCGCCTCTCAAGAAAGGGAGATGACCTGAGCACCAGATTGGCGTTGCCTCATCGCTCGTCTCCCTCAGTTATGCCCAACAGTCATTAATATTCCAGGCGGAAAGTTTTAGGTGGAGCGGGGTGGCTGCGTCAATACGCATCCAACACTCTTCTCCCTTAAGCAAGAAACGGTGGCTGGCATCTCTTCAGGAACCCGTCTCCTGATTTGTGCCGACATTTTTTTCTTGCTACATTCTTGCAAGGCACTAAGTATGGTCAACACAGAAGTGTAAGAACAAATTGTACCTTTCCAAATTTAAAATTTGTAATAGACTGTCAACTAAAACGACTTTGAGAACATGGTCGTTAGATACTGTAACCTGCTACCTACTGTCAGTTATATACTGTCAGTTAAGCTCTTTAGTCATCCTCTAAGTAGTAGTAGGAGTAGAAGCCGCAATTGTAGCAGTGATAACAGTAGAGTAAAAATATGAGCAGTAGAAGTACTAATAGGAAGTGTAGTATTTCGTAGAATTAGTCCTAATCGTCTGCTTAGTCGTACTCGGAACACTTGCCGTTAAGCTGCAGTAACAGCAACAGCAGCGAAAATCGCAACAACAAAAAAATAGGAGTTAATTTTTCACCGTCTCCCCCGTTCCTGGCATAAATACAAGAGGAGTAGGGGCCTCCAGAGGTGGGGGAGGGAGGAAACATTTCCTAGACCAGGCATGGGGAGCGAAGTGAATAGCCTTCTTATCCGGAAGTGACGTCGCTCACAGCTCACTGCTCAGCTTGTCACGCCACGTGCTCCGGATAATGGGCTTGTTTGCTGTTGCATCTCAGCTATTCTATGGCTATCTGTTTCACTGCAGGGGAAGAAAACGAATTTAATATGCTGGTTAATATTAAGAACCGGGGCCTTATCTGAGGCAGGTCATGCAGAGACCTGCAGGTTGTTCCTAGATTGCAAGAGGCTAAAAAAAAAAGGAAGTTCCCGCTCAGAAAAGCACCGCGGACATGCGCAAAGCACCTCCCGTGCATGAGACAAGTCGTCCAAGAACTAGCGGAGTGTGGACTCAAGTGTTTTCTGATGATCATCAACTAGTGGCACCAGTAACATTTTGAAGCAAACCAAAAAACAAATGTGTCGCGGGACAAATATAAATCTGTTTTCATTTTAATTTAGTGAGATAAAAATGTTCTAAAAATGTTTTAGCTCGAGTTTTACAGCTATAATAGTTCATTATCTCTTCAGGATCATGTTGTCCTGTCTTGTTTCTGTGGACATAAACTGGGATGAGATAAACGTTTGGAAATTTATTTATCGTACGAGTCTCTGTTCTTGGTTCTTTGACTTGGATTGACAGTGACCATCTCATAAATAAAACAGAATGTAGTGATTATTTGCGTCTGAGAGGAGGGGTACATGCGTCTGTGTGTGTGTGTGTGTGTGTGTGTGTGTGTGTGTGTGTGTGTGTGTAGGGGGGAGGGATGGGTCTGGCTGAGCGTTATGCAAGCTTTTTTGTCCGAAAATATTTGAATTTTGCAGGAGTGTATTTTTTGGATAAAAAAGATTAGATCGACTTTTCACAGTTCAATGGATTTACCACATCGTACCTTTTTCCATTTTATCTCAATCCTCTTCATTCACATCAGTAACTGCTGGTATAAAACATTTGCTTAAAGATGTAATTCATGTGGGATTAAAATTTTACTTCAACTCCTGTGGGCATTCGATTCCTCAAGAAAAAACATTTTATCTAAATCGGAATTTACCAAAACTATAACCAGAGATTGATCAGTCTCCCTTTCGGTAACGTATGGCTGCGTATGACAAAAACCTCTTCTGGGTGAGCGATCAAACCTTCACTTCTTGAACCTTCCAACCTCCACTTTTACTCCAATCGCTTGGTTTACAGACTGTATCCTTCATGAGAACATTTCTATATTTATCCAGCACATCTTAACATAATTTCACTGTATTACACATTCCTTTCTTTGCAACATCTAAAGGGAATTTAAAGGTGATTGTGTTTGTAGGTCAGCTTATGCAAAGAGACCTTAACTTATACCTGAAAAAATATTTCCTTAAGGTTAATAGAAGAGTTCCCCGATCGTTTCTCCTGCTGGTAAAACGAACTGGGTAGGCAGTCCATGACTGCGGGTAAAAATGTCAGCCTGGTCTAGAAGGGTAAGACACTAGGTAAATTTCACTTCAAGATTGCGGAGTTAATGAACTCCTAAATTCTCCCCTAATTAAAAGCAATATTGGCAGTAATTATGAATATATTAGACTTAAAACCCGTTGTAATGCGCGCCTAATGGGGAGACGAGGTACCTGCAACCCTTCTTACGGACGTCACGTGCTCTACACAAAGCTGATGACTAATCATTGATTTGCCTTGTAATGAGCCTTTGAAACAAACACAAAAAACGTCCTTTTAAAAGGAGTTCATCAAGAATTAGACCTTTCAGTTCGTTATTCGCTGTGATCACTCCCAACATGGTGTTCAAAGCATCAAAGACTGTTCAGCTTAATAGAAGATGGCGGGAAGGACTGAAATAGTTAACGTTTCCAAAAACACAGAGAGAGAGAGAGAGAGGGAAGAGAGAGAAATCCGATTAAAGTTCTTGAAATTGCAGCAATAACTACGAAATCTAGTGAAACATAAACGACGGCGATGCTGTTACCAATGGCAAGAGGCTGTTGACGACAACTAAAAGACCTTTCAAGATGCAAACGATTTTCTGCAAATAAGCGGCGAAAAAAGGTTAGAAAAGATCCCTGACAGCGGCTACTGCAAAGAAATGAGTTATCTACAGCTGTAAATGTGATTTTATTGACAACAAATACTACTAGGTCAACCTGTAAAGAACGTTTACAGATGTAAATGTGAGGCGATTGATGGCACTCACGAGGACTGACAAGAATCAGGGATCCCGTCAAAAAATATAACATAGAGAACAGAACTGACAGCTGTGGACAGACCGAAGACATAAGATATGCTTGCGAAAAGAAAATAATTTCAGCTGCAGGAAAGTTTTCTTGAAGGACCGGCTAAACAAAAACGAGGGGCGAGTGTGGAGAATTCGTGGCTCAATAATACAAAGGAAATGACAACAAGCGTGTGTTACTTCCAAAGTAACAGTTTTCCCGACATTGTGGAAAATGATACCAGTCAGGTCAGAATAAAGTAAGACCTTCAAATGACAAAAATAAATAATATTCTACGATACTGTTTATAAAATACCGCTTTGTAATACTACTCGGTGAAACAGACTCAATATCATAACTTCATTCAAATCATCGAAAAAAGCAAAAGTAAAAAACACATTGAATAACAAGACTTTGTAAGCGAATGCAAATGCCACAGCAGTCCTGCATAAAAGGCGAGGGATCCTGTATGCTTAAAAGCTTTAAAGACTTTAAGGATAAAGTATTTTTTCAGTTTAGTGATGCCAGAAAGACTTGTTCTGTGCAAGTATAGCTTTTTGCAAGTAAGCCATGCCAGATACTTTAAAGGAGTTCTTGGTGTGTGCTTTTACGGTACAAATCCCTCTCCCTGGCTTATGTCTACTTGACTTTGGCGGAGACTGGCTGTGAAAGTCTTCACCAAACCTCTGGGTACTTGTGGGGCTTGTCAATGTCCACTTACTACCCCTGAAAAGCCGTCTGTATAGTTGAAAACAAGTTAGAGCCCTTGCAAACTTTGCTCGAATCTTCCAGGCCGTGGGAATGCAAAAAAAAAAAAAAAACAACACCGTTTGGAAGTTGAAACTTTCCGAGTCTTAAACTCTTTCGGGGCAAATGTCGGGATGTCAATCACTGAAAGAAATTTTTTTAAAAAGCAAAAACAAAGTGTAGGCACACAAACAAAACAGAGATGAAATATTTTGAAATGCAGGGAAATTGAATGCACTTAAAAACTAAGCATCCAGAGGAGTGTTTGTGACAAGAAATGAAGCCAAATAAGTGGCGGGTGGAATATATAGAACTCCCTCGTTAGAACAGTTACATGAACGATTCTTACAGGAGGAGCTAAATAAATTTTCTGTGACTGAGTTTAGACAAATAGGCCATCTTTCTGACGGCAGGTTACAAGGGTGCAATTAAAAAAAACTTAATGAATGGACAATGCTGTTAGAGCTATAAAATGGGCTTGATTTGGGTTCATTAAAAAAAAAACGGGGTTTCAAAAACAAATCGACTATTTTTCAGAAAACACTTACCTAGGTTGTGGGATCAAAGGTGAAAGTGCCTTTGCAGACTGTAAGAAGATGAGGCGACCTCACTTGGTGCTGTAACAGTCTTTAGCCCAAGACATCCCCATTGCATTCCTCGACCATTTGTTTCTCCGCGGTATCGTCTGCTTCTCTTGTGTCGAGGGACTGGTGGAGTGTTTGACCTTTCCGGTGTTCTCGCCCCCCACCTCAACTCTACGCATCTATCAGTCCCACGGTTTCTGGCCTCTTTCTTCCCTCATTGCGTTAATCACGGGGGAGGGTTGTATTTCATTTGATTCCACTGATTTTTCTCGAAAAGCTCTCGCAGACCTGTGTCTGATGAGGTAGTTAAGTGGCACTGTAGACTATTTTCAAGGTCTCTTGACAGAGGAGTGAGAGGGGAGTAAAGAGAAGAGGGACAGCGAGAAAGAAAGCAAGGAAGTAAGGAAGAAAAAAAGAAAGAAAAAGAAAGTAAGGAAGAAAGAAGATTAGAAAGAAAGGGCAATGAAAGGAAGGGAGATACATAATTAAGAAAGAAATAGACGATAAGGTTGCATGAAATTTGTCGTGTATGATGCAATAGGTCGTGCTTCTCGTTATTAAACCAAGATTAATTGCTTAAATAAACAATGGTTTTCTTTCTTCTGTCCTTTTCATCATCATCATCATCATCATCATCATCATCATCATCATCATCATCATCATCATCATCATCATCATCATCATCATCATCATCATCATCAATGCAATCAAGAGCATCAAGCTCTCTAAACGCTTTGGCATAAGAAGTAAGAAGAAGTAAAGGATGGTCATGTCCAAGCTTGTTGGTGTAGCTGATCTTGGTTGGGCTGCTAATGGGTTCAGTTCCTTTGCAGACCTTGCATTGTATAATCTGGTAGAGAGCCGGTCAGGAGGTACAAAGCCTCATTATGAGCCTGATTACGGACGTAGAGCCTCCGTGAAGACGCCCTGTTGTCTGGAGCCAACCTCAAGACTGTATTAGTCTTCACGAAAGTGGAACGAACCAATCCATTTTTACAAAATAAACAGAACCAACCAACCCAGAGTTAAAATCCAATTCGTATCTCACCAAAGAATGAGGATGATAGCTTTGAAACCATTGGTTGTTTCTGGAATATACCTATTTGTTTAAATGTTTCCCGCTGAGTGTGGAAATTGCCTTTCTGTTTATTTTGGGGATGGTACTTCTAGGTGGGGGTGGGTTTGGGGGGGGGGGGCAAAGGAGGGCCAAAAAGAGAATTTAGGATCGTTATATGCCTAATGTCTTACACAATAAAATGAACAAATGACTGATGAAAACGAAAAACCTTGCAACAGGCGGACACCACATGATTTCAATGGCCGCTTGAATCACTTCGGAGAGGATGCGATAGAGAGCAAGGCGGACTGTATTGCGGAGGGCGAGGGGCCAGCATGAAATTGACTGCCAGTTCCTCCCAGCGGGTATGCTGGGCGGGGAGGAAAATGATGGTGCGAGGGAAATAGAGAGACGCCTGAATTTGCTGAGAAGAAAAGAAACGATCTTGAGAGGGAAGCGAAGAGATAATAGGGCCGGTGTCTGTCTTACGCACGACAGGCAGTTATGACAGCGGAGCCCCGAAAACGATGAGTTTGAGTGGCTCACGGGCCTAATGTGACCAGCCAGTTCACTGGACTTGTTCTTCCAATGCTCTGCACAAGGTCAGCAGACGAATAAGAACGTGAAACAAAATGGAAAGGGACTATAAAAAGGACAAAGTGTATTATTCTAATGTACCAAACCTGCTCTCCGTGCAGCTAAGTCAGCCTTTGTTTTTGTCACTTTTTTAAACTAAAGAACGAGAAAAGAAAAAATAAAAAGAAAGAAAAAGAAAAGGAAACAATAGAAAGAAAGAAAGAAAGAAAGAAAGAAAGAAAGAAAGAAAGAAAGAAAGAAAGAAAGAAAGAAAGAAAGAAAGAAAGAAAGAAAGAAAGAAAGAAATGCAGTGGTCCATAGTAAGACCACAATCTGTATTTCGTTCCCCTTACGGGGTACAATGGAGAGAATATCAAATATGGGCCTGGTTCACATAGTTGTAAGGACAGGATTCTCTTTGTGTGTGTGTGTGTGTGTGTGTGTGTGTGTGTGTGTGTGTGTGTGTGTGCGTGCGTGTGTGTGTGTGTGTGTGTGTGTGTATGTGCGTGTCTCTGCGCCTGTTGGTTTTGGCCAACCGTCTTGCCGACTTCTAGAACACCAGCAGATTACTTCCCAAAATAGTTGAAAATAAACTGCTGTCTCGTAATCGAATCCGTGACAAAGGTAATTAAATGCAACACACGCCCTCAAACAGACACAAATGTCAGAGTCTTCAAAGAAAACTTGTCTCAGACCTCGTCTTTCATTCCCAGGTGATGCGGGTTGATCGTCTGTAGCAACACTTGTTGCCGCACCTTAGGCACCTCGCCAACCTCCTGGCACACCTGACATTGCTTGCTAGTTCAAGATTCTGTATTCTTTATTCTTTATTCTGTCACATCTCAAGTATGGAAAATATTTTCAGTCGTCAGAGGAGAGTTTGACAGCAAATAGTTACCTGTTGAGAAATTTCACCTGTCCATACAAGATATGAGCGGACCATTTCCTATGTTTAATTCATTAACCAACACTTTGTCGTTCCATTTTCTTTGGTTTTCGGTAGAATTGTGGGAAAGAGGTTACAAAGTAAAGAATATTTTTAAAGAAAAATGAACAGGTTGCAG
Organism: Marisa cornuarietis; assembly: GCA_004794655.1. Lineage (NCBI taxonomy): Eukaryota > Metazoa > Mollusca > Gastropoda > Architaenioglossa > Ampullariidae > Marisa > Marisa cornuarietis. The sequence goes on from SMMW01000068.1 coordinate 696,595, forward strand.
ATAAAGGAAAATAATGGCGAATTGAAGCACATTCTGAGCAATGAGCATGGAACAAACAAACCAATCCGTTTAATTTAAAATTCAGAAGAACTAATGAACCCAAATTTAAACCCAGAATTGCAGAAAATAATGAGCCTAATAGCTCGAAAATATTTTTCTTCAATGTGTTTATTTGTTTAGTGCTATTCGCTGAGAGTGGAAATGTTGTTTCTGTGTGATTACTTATCAACGTGGGTGTTCAGTGCTACACGGGTGGGAGAGCAGACAGAGCTGCACATCAAGATGCTCGCCAACATGTCTGTCAACATGTCTGTCATTCCCGCTGTCAGTATAAGGATGTTTGTGGGGAAAAAAGCGACAAAATAAAGAGCATGTCTAAAGCAAGATGTAGACAGATTGTAAATAAAGGATTTGTTTTAATCCTACAAGTCCGCCAATGCCTATCCTCACAATAAATATATACTAAGTAACAAAGGCATCAAATATAAAATACCCTAAGTTAAAGGATTTATATACCCTGTACCACAATGAGTTTGTTACAACAAATATTTGTGTCGTGACCTCCATATGAGGGTGAACCATGTCGACAAACTTGTGGGTAGTTTATGGAAACCTGCATGCTAAGCTAAGAACATTCTAGTAAATATTCACTTCACGGACCCAGGTGCAGTTTACAGCAGGTAAATTACATCTAATCAACACATTTATTCACAAACATCTGTGGATATAGTAAATTTATTTTTAGAAATAACATATTTTTTATTAAATGCCTTTGGAAAATTCAAAACTTTCCGCAAAGCTAGTCGGTAAGCTTCCTAAAAGATCCCTGACCTCTTGGCTTTAACTTTACAACCTTTACCGGGGTTTCTTTGGAAGGATTCTGGCATGTGACGGGTAAAAAAATTGATTGGTTATCAGCATCATGCGCCGATGCAGTTCTCTCTGTCTCTCCCTCTCTCTCACTCCCTCTCTCTCTCTCTCTCCCTCTCTCTCTCGCACGTAGCTTTTATTTATTAAGAATCGACATCTAGTGATGCAGCGGCCTTATACACTAGAGAAAATCGACATCCGGGTAGCTGAGTGTTAACAGAGGCTCGGGCAGCGCATCACCGTTGGCCGTCAGTTCAAATTTCTCTTACAGTGTTGATATCAGGTCACTCCTCCACAAAAATATTCAAAATGCTTTCTTTACATTTCAGTCACTAGTAGTTGTTAATTAATTAAATATCTAGTAAAGAACAAGTACAATAATTTTACCGTGTACGTAAATTAATATTTGAGCTATATGTTGAACAGGCTCATAGTTTAGTAAGCAATCAGCTGTTGACTTTTGCCCCCAAATTATAAAGACTAATTAGCGCTGACTGCAGAAGCGTTGTTGATTCTGAAAGTACCTGTCTGCTAGTAGACATTATGTCCACTCTATCTAACATATGTAGCTGAGAAATCGTCCTCATCACCTTTCAGTCTAGGTTCCAGGAGAACCAAAAAGAAGTTGTCCAGAATATTTAAAACTCCACAAAGTGCAAACAAATTTTCAGTCTGCTTGACCAAGCTCGGTACAAGATATGATTGTTTTGAAACTTTGACTTTAAAACTATTTCATCCCTTTTTATCTAACCTGTGATTTCGAGAAACAAGCCAGTAAGTACCATCATGCAAATAAAGTGGTTGACACCAAAGCCTCGCTATATCCATAAATAAAGATGTGGATTCTGCTCTGCTATTGCTGTAGCTTTAACAATGTAAGTGTTTTAATCTCCATTACATCTCCATATCTTAAATAAAACAGTGCAGAGATTATTCGCAAATATTCTTCAAAAATCTATTTTGCTCTGAGCTCAACTCAGTGAATTACACTCCAGCAAAACTTTAAGATTTTGGGGTTTGTGAGAAATTTACTTGCTTTTCACAGCTTGGACCAAGGACCAGTTCTTCCTGTCAAGACCGGACTTAGAGATGCTTAGGATGCGCTGAGTGTACTTTCCTCTCAGAGCAGAGGCAGGCACCACACAGGAGTCTGTACAAACTCCACCGCCCAAGACTTAATTTATCTCTTTCTCCCTCCCTGTTTCGGAATCACAGCCATCCCACCAGGCAATGCGATCAGCCCACATTTAGTGGGATTTAGATAGGAGAAGAATAACGAAAGGTAAACGTATAAAATAAAATAAAAAGACAGTAAAAGAGGGGGAAAAAGGATATATGGAAGACAAACAAAAACAAAATAATAAAAAACGCAGAAAGCCTAGGAGACAAATATTTCTTTAGTCGAAGTGAGGTAATACAACTTCAAGTTAGATACACTTGTTAAAAGCAAAATAAAATGGCATCTACGCTTCCCATCCCATAGTTGACCGGACAGGTCAAGTAGTCTATAAAACTACAGCATACTTTAGTCACCAGGTCTGGTCAAGTTAGTAGTTTTAATAAGAAAAGAAAGGAAAACCGCAGTAAATTTTTAAATTACTCACTAAGGGGCGATAACTCACTAAAAAAATCCATGACTGAGCATTGCACCAGCATGCGGCTGTGACACCAACATCGAGTGGCGGCAGCTGTTGCTGATGGTTGTCACGCTCAGTCACTGCCCTGACTGTTGATATAATTATTTGTGTTCGGTGAACTATGTCCAGTCCCACCGCTTGCTATAAGGTGTTCATCAAAGGCGGGAGCAGAATCCGCGATCCTTCAACATCCTGATGAAGAGAAAAATAGGATGTGGGACCACCTGAGGAGAGCATCTTACTGTTTCCAAGAAAGGTGGAGGGACGATGAGACCGATGTTTTTATGCCGAACCAGCAACTAAGCTCTTATCACGGGGTGACGCAGCCGGACTTGTAAACAACTTTCACTTGTTCCTGAAAGGAAGATGTAAACCTGTATGAAATGATTCTCGGTGTATTAGTGACAAATGCAAAACTGTTGTCGCTTTATGACCCTGAACACTGGTAGGGATGGTACAGCAAACACTATTTTTAACTTTATTTACATGTAATGCTGTATGTGGTGTACACCATTAAATTTGTTGATACCCCAGCCCTGTTTGTCAGGAGTTTCTACCTCGTATTAACGGGTAGATCTTTTACTTTTCTTGTGCTTTACCTTTCTTAAATATTTGACATCCGTTGAATACAGACTATGGAGCACTCGGAAAGATGAGGACAAGCTATCAAAGTTAATTATACCTCTTTGATGTATGTGTGTGTGTGTGTGTGTGTGTGTGTATGTGTGTGTGTGTGTGAATGTGTGTGTGTGCGTGCGTGCGTGCGTGCGTGCGTGCAGATCCTACACCTTCAAAAATCTTTCTGCTATATTGTGTCCAAATAGTAAATATTATTGTATGCATTCGTTTAAAGTTTTTCTTCATTCAAACCATTTTTCGTTCCATAAACGTCTACGGGGGATGAGATTAATGTAAGAATTCATTTCAGCTCCGATAACTGGATCATCGATGATGTTTCAGCAAAGGAATGTCGTGATATTAGAAAACACACAAGACGGGGGGGGGGGCTGGCGGTAACTACCTCCCACTATTTAAACACCCGGCTTTATTATCTTGCCTTCCCCGGCATGTTGTTTCATTTCTGGGAATCAATCATTGGCCTGTTTGCTTGTAATGACCAACTTCCTCCCCACAGCTGTCGAAACCCAGAATCAACAAATGCAAATGCACTTAATATCGCTTACAGCTTGAATAATACAACATATTTATAAACAATGACAGACCTGTACAGAAATACTACATCTAACGCCTATCACTCACAATAATTTGAAGTTTAAATTTGAATTAAATTTTCTATTTTTTTCTAATCTGACATCGGCACCGATGATTGGTCAAAGAAGAGCAAATAATAAAAAAATTTCAAGAAACGACATTTTAGACTAACCTGATGAGCCGAACACAGGTAAGTGTTGTATAACGGCCTGTCATAATAAAAAAATGGTGGTTGTAGCCAGATGGCTATTTGTTATTTTCTTTAGTTTCTTTATCTCTTTTTCTTCTTTCCCTGTGTCTTTGTATTTATGTTTTACTTCTGTGGCTGTTAATGTTTATTTATGTTGTCATCATGGTTTAAGACAAACAGTGGAACGATACCAGTAAATAAAAATTCACCTTTATGAGTATATAGTTACTGTACCTAAAGGTGAGGGTTCTGTTGGTTGTTAATATATTTTCAAACCTATATTCGCACAGCGGACGCGCAGTCAAACACAGAAATATTTGCAGTCATTGTCTTTCTCTTTTTATCTTCTGTCCGTCTGTCGGTTGTTCTTTCCAAATTTCCGGGTTCTTTTACCCATACAAACATAAAGATATTTTATTTCTATTTATGCTTTCATATAGTAATATCATATTCGATGGTTTTTCAGAGATTACAATACTCACATGATAAGTAATGAATATTTCACAATATCTAAGAATGCTCGCACAAATAACAGTTCGTTACATGTTTTTTCACTTTGATAGAAATAAGGGTATGTACTTAACAAACAAACGGAGAATATTTTTTAAGATCCAATAATCAAAATCTACATTTTTTATAATTTGTATTTCTATTCTGTTTATATGATACCCAGCTTTTGCCTCTGACTTCAAAAGACAGCGATGGGGCTAATGGCGAAGTGAAAGTTATTCATCATATGGCCATCAGAATTATTAGCTCTAAAGGCCAGAAGAGCTGGTGCTGGATGCTGGAAGCCAAAACAAACATCTCCGTGTGCTCTTTTACTTACATGAATACAAGCCCATGGTGTCTTGCTCAGTGCAAACAGCTAGCAGGTGACTACCCTCCCCCCCCCTAGGCTGACTTTATGGCCTTTGTGAGCAGGCCGTGTGATGATACTGTCGATGATATTCTCTGTATCCATCAGCAGAAAGATTTGGTTTTCAAAGGCTTTCACTTCTCCGTCTTTATTTTTGCGACGGCTGTAGTTTTTGTTTGAATAAAATTTGCAAAATTGTGCAATCAGAAATGATTAGGTCTTGTTATAATAATGACAGAGTGCAGGATGGTAAAAAATGAAAGTAGGTTTACTCTCGTACTCGTATCTGTGTTGTATCTGTTTGTTAGCCATCTCCTCTCGAAGGGCTCTCTAAGAAAAAGGTAAATCAGTAATTTGTTCATCCATATTCCTTCTACCAGGTAACACAGTTGTGTAACTCTTTAAGGGCAAGGTACGCTTATAGCAGGCACTTTCTTTTTCTCTTTACTTTACCACCCCACCCCGGATATGCACACACGAAGACATACTTATATTACACATGCAAAGACATACAAGCACGCACGCACACACACACGTGCACACACACACACACGCATACACAAATTTTTTACACAAGCGCACGAAGAGACACACGCGTGCACGCGCACCTCGTGCCTGGCAACCAGTCGGCCACGTTCCCCGCTGCCTCCTCGCATCTTGTACACAGCGACGTATTCCGCCGCGCGCCCGAGCACTGCTCTGTGTGGTGTCACGCATGTGGGATTAGTTACCCCGTGGTACTGGCAACTATTCGCCGCTTGCAGGTGAAAGCAAGTAGAGGAGAAGAACGACTGATGCAGGGACTACTAGCGACGGTAAACTTCCAGACTGCAGGACCAAGAAAAACTGTGGCTGGTTGTCTGACCGGATTTTACTTCCTTTTTTTCTACCCGACAGAAAGGTATCCCTGCGTGTGAAATTTCTGTTCAAAGTGTTCTTACTTTCTGATCAGTTTGAGCCATTCATCTTGTAAGTGCCAGTCGTCAAGTGCTATCGACCTTCACAAGTGGCACTCATCGCCGCCATCTTCCCGAAACACAACTTCTTTACCAAGAGGCCAAGATAACTTTCACTTCGGTAAGAAATATTTTGGACATTCTTTTTAAAATAATTTCATTAACCGTTGTCTTGGTAAACAAGTTTGACCAACACAAGTTCTCCGATTATGAAAAAAAAAAAACTACAACATTGGCAGGTAGAGTGTATTTTCATCCTCCTCAGCTGTGACTCAGCCACCTCTGCTATCTTCCAGATGTCACCATACCTGGCACAGGTTATTGGGCCACTGGTGGTTTAAAAATATTGTAACTCAATGCTGGGTCCTCTGTGATATTAGATACTTTCCTCAACTCTACCCTCTTTAATATAAAGTTACGGTAGCTTTCGCTGTATGCGAGTAAATGCGATCCCGAGAACCTATTCTGGAATTTTCTAGAAATTGTGTGAAATATGTTGACTCCCTTCTGTCACCAAACTAACCCCTCGTTCATTTAACACAACGAGCAATGTTTCCAAAGCTTTTTAACAATTTTTAAAATCCTTTTTCGAAATTTTGTTACAGGAAAATATAAAAAAACTTCCTGGTTGTACTTTTAAAAATTATTATGGTCAGAACATAATGATAAGATTCACAACAAAACAGGACAATGAAATGTATCAAAAGGAACTTTCTTCAGTTTAATTGGAGTCATCTGAAATTATATTTAATGATTTCAGCAATAAGCTGTGATTTACGATGAGCTGACTAGATATTTCCTAAAGTATTTAAAAGACAACCGACAGGCGGCATGTGTCATGTTAGCAGCCAGGAAAAGAAGAAACGCATGGACTATATATATATATATAAGAGAGAGAGAGAGGGGGGGAGGCTAAAGTATAGACGAGAATATCCAAAGAAAGAGTGAATGCAATAGAAGAAGCATTAATATAGAGATTTCCCTACTTACTGCAGTGATTGCACATTAATAACAAGCAACTTGACTTCGATATGGCAGCTGATCATCTGGTCTTGTGCAGTATACGTGGTTAGTGTTAAAGGTTGAGGGTTGAGCGCGGGTTGTATGTAAATGAAAGGGAAAACAGGCAGAGAGACCCCCGCGGCGTGGCAGTCATTGTGTGCTGCAGGTATGTAGATGGAGTAGCGAGCGAAACAGCGGCCTCTGGCCTGTGTCTTGCCGACACCTGTAATTGAGCGCAACGCCTACCTGAGATGAGTTTTAAGGTGTTACCTGGCACAGTGGTACCACAGCTACCCTTCCTACAGGACAACGGTCACATGGCAGGGGCGAATGCACACACACACACACACACACACACACACACACACACACACACACACACACACACACACACACACACACACACACACACATTTAAGTTCAAGAGAGCAATCATCTTTCTGTAGTCAACTATGAACATGAATTTCCTGAACTTATACCATACTACTTACTTCACTGACACCGTCTTTTCAACGAACATATTACATGGCATTGATATAACCATTTATCACAGGATGGCGTGGTCAGTTGAATAATGCCTCATGAGACAGTGTTGATGGATGTTGTGCAGTAATTGACTGTCTCGAGTTCCCAGATATACTTCCACCCAAGGACGCCGGCGCAGGCAACTACATGGTCTGTGAGAGACCAGGGCTTTGTGTACAGAATATTTTCGCAGCATTTATTTCCAGCCCTCGGCTGACATTTGGCGACAAGCGCAACGGAATTCAGCTCCAAATTGTAACTCGGTGCAGTCTAGATATGCGCTCTTTCCAAAGTTTCTACGCAATTGTATCCACACTATCATCAGACCAGCCTGTCATCATGCAACTGGCCTGAAGTCTGTTGCCACATCGTCCCCACCACCCCCACCCCCACCCCCACCGACGCCGGCGTGCTCACTCACCGTGAAACGCAGACTCTGTCAGGCCGACTCACCCCCAGCTTATTGGCTTTGTAATGTGAACGCCGGACCATCTGGCGCGTGCAGTGCGCGGTTACTATTCATATTCCTTCGGCACGTGCAACAAGCAGCAGATGGTTGTTGTTTAGAGGCACACGTGTATTGGTATTTCGGTTAAATGGCCGGCAGGTCGAACGCTGAGAGTTGGGAGGACAGACAGCAGGAGTGTGTGAACCACTTACTCACTTGTGGCGTTTATCTCTCCATTACTTCGCGCTGATGTTTGCACGAAATTCGGACTCGGCAGGAAAAGTTAGTTAAAGCATCTGACTTACGGCCACCGCCATCAGCCCACACAAACACACACAAAAGTACTCGTCACTCTCTTTCACCTATTACAGCTTTTCAGTACATTTAGCCCTATCGTCTTTCGACGATGCTGTCTTTGCCTGAGAAGAAGCTAAATTTAGCATCACAATTTTTCCCCCTGTCTCGCTTCTGTGTTGCTTAAAATATTACAAAAAAGGTAAAAGTATCAATTGGGTAAGTGAAATGTGAGTGGTTTACTGTGTCTAGAGCACGGCATGAGAAACTGGCCGCTCAATCGTCTTTTTTTTATTATTATACGTCATTGACGATTCCTGACACATCAGTACGGCTCGCTACTGGATGGTTAAAAGCATTTTTTCCGGCCATCATCCAACTAGTGACCTTTTTTTCCCCCCCCGAACAGTTGGCAGTCTCGCTGTCGAGATTGTTCTCTTCCCTGGATGCATGTGCGAGACCAACCACCAACACTGATGCGTGAGTCAAGCTCAGCCTGACTACTGAGCATGAGCACTACTGCGAGACACGTAAGGCAACAAGTGACCTTCGCCACCATTTTCACGTCTATGGCTATTTTTAGAAAAAGACGAGCTTCTGCATTATAAACAATCCCGCCAAGTTTCCACTGTCCTGTTAATTCGCGAGAGAAGAGAACACAGGGCCAATGAATAATAAATGCGAGGGTTTACATCGCGCAAAATCCTTGCCCGCGCTTCACGACAATTGGAAGGGACATAATTACAATCTTAGACGCAAGAGTTACGCCCCTTGGCTTTCTTGAAAATGAGACCTACGACTTGACAACAAGTCAGCTATGGACACTCACTCCCGGTGGTCTCTGAAAAATGATCCTACCTTTTCTGTAATTAAATTCCTACAGCGTGGTAGTTCTTTTCTGTGCCATGCTTGAGTGAATAACATTTTCGTTTAATGTCAAGCTGTTGTAATCGCAGCATACTTTCTACAAATAAAAGTTAATCTTGTGGTAAATTCATATTTTGGGGAATTTTTTATTTGTTATGCAATGTTTCATGAGAAATGAAGGAGCAGTTAGCTAAAATAACGAGCGGAGTTTACAGACACGCCCACGTCTGACTTGACTTTAGAAAGTTTCAATTTTTTTCTTCCTCTTTCAAGTCTCGTGCACGGAAATACATTTCTTGGGATGCATGTAGTCTTAATATGCATTCCCTTGCCAAGCTGCCAGTGCTAGGTAATCGGAAGACTGGCGTACAACAGGAGTGATTGAGCACTTGCTTTGCTGACGTCATCGTCGGATCGCAAATTTTTGAATTTTTTTTTTTTTTTTTTTTTGCTGCCGAGCAATTCAAGTGTCTAGCCCCGCCCCTTTTGAAGTGCTGGGGGGGGGGGTGAGTATTATTGCCAGGAGTGGAATGGGCGTTCAGCGTCACCGACATTGATAATGCGGTTTCGTATGATCTTTCTTGTTGACTGGCTGCTAATTCTCTCCAAGTGCGTGCGTGCGTGTGTGTGTGTGTGTGTGTGTGTGTGTGTGTGTGTGTGTGCGCGTGCGGGTACGTTGGTATGGATGCATGTCCTCCTTGATAACAGTTAACACTGTAATCGCAAGAAGCTGTGTGGCATGCTCTCACCGGCAGATGTCAGGGCGGATGAGAGCGTGAACGACAGCCCTCGCCGATAACCTACTACAACCCACAGCCCTGGCCAAGTCTGGCTCCATACATCGGAGCGATAAGTCGCCAACGACTGGTCGGGCGGCAGTCCTAACCGGCAGAAACCACGAGCCTTACTTCTGAGTCGTAGCTTCAAGCCAACCTATAGTAAACAAAATATCTACATTTATCTCAAGTGAAGTATTTTACCATTTGCATATTTTTCTGTTTGTATTCTTCTCTTCCTCTCCTAGCTTCTTCCAGAACGCATAAAGCGTGGCTTGTGCTCGTAGAATACGCAAAAAATGTAAGAAAAAAGGAAATATGCTTATAATATATACAGGTTCCACAGGCTACATTGTTTCCCGCGCTCATTAATATGAGAACGTGTATAGATAGGCACACACACACACACACACACACACACACACACACTAATCTGCACAGTGTAACAGTCATTGAGACTCTAGTGTCAGACTACAACATTGTAAGAGTCCCTTGACTGGTCAAGACCACCTAATGATGGTCGCGCATCGTGTCCGGCCATTAGATGGACTGCGTCTCAAGGGAGACCAATCACATCCAAGGACCGTCAATGAGAGAGAGGGAGATGGGGGTGGGGGGCAGTACCGTTCACCAAGTCCTTTTGTCAAGTCACCGAGCTCGCCCTCTCTCTCTCTCTCTCTGCCTTGTATAAAAGATCGTTAGAGGAAGTAGCAGTGTTGTGCCAAGAAGATGGCAAATAAATGCGTTTAAGTGGAAGTAAAATGGCGGCTCTGTCTACAAGACCGACACTCGGGGCACTAGAAGAGATCGCACCAATCAAGCTGTCGACTGCTCAACGAATGTCAACCGCTTGATGTGTACTTAGAAATCGCCCAGTCACACGTGCGAACACAACAAGGCAGAGGCCGCAAGCATGAACATGCGTGTGTGAGGTGACATTATTGACCCCAGGTACCAGCTGTTGCTGCAGACTGAAGGAAAGCAAAATCATCCACAGATATCATTCGTAATCAATATTACATTAACCACCTACTCATAGGTGCTATCATGAATGTGGAAGCGTGACCGTACATACGTGAGACACACACACACACACACACACACACACACACACACACACACACACGTGCGTATATATATATATATATACACACACACACACACACAAAATACAACTTTTTTCATCCAGAAGTGCAATTCAAGAAATATATTTAGAAGCAGCTCTGTATAGGAGCACAACAACAAAAATGGTGAAATGGGTAAAGATATATATATATATATAATAGATATAGTAGAGAATGTGAAAAATATAGTGATAGACGGATAGATGGACAAAGAATTATATTAAAGAGAGAGAGAGAGAGAGAACGAGGAAGAGGTAGATAGAGAGACTACAACTACTTGCACGGTTGGCGGAAATGGTATCAGTGGGTTGCAGCGATCGCTACCTTTATTCCTTTGGTCAACACCCAGGGTGTTTACTCATAGTCTGAGCCAAGTACAAGCACCAGCCGCATCAGGGGGCCAGACAGGAAACACGTGCATGCGCGTTCATGATGTGAGTGGATTGTGACGTGCACTGGTCTTCACGTCCTACCACCACCCAGAGACCACAACCAACCTCAGTCTTGCCCCGACAGTGGAATTCACCCCATACAGGACCCAAGGTGAAAAAAGACCCAACTTAATGTACTAAAAATATGGAAAACAGAAAAAAATCAGAAAAAATTAAATGCAGAATAAAGAATAGAGAACGTAGGGATTTTTAAAATAAAGTAAAGATTTTTTTCGAATTTGTGTAAAGTTTACAGCTGTACACAAGCAGCTTAGGGAAACTAGTTTGGCATCGAAGAAATTCACTGCTAAAATATGTTTTGATACAATTGATATTTATTTTAGCAGAAAAGAATCAGAAACAATTCAAATTATCCTCTACAACCCTTGAGACTGATGTCTCATTATATTTAGGCGGTCCGGTGGCGCAACGGTTAGCGCCTGTCACCAGTACAGTGAAGGTTGGCTGTCCTGGGTTCAGTTCTCGTCTCGGGCACGCTGTTCTTTCTCTGCATATGGCATCTGTTTACAGGGCTGGCTGCCTTGCCGTGATATAGCCTTAGTTGCTGGCTCGGCGTAAAACACCAATTTAAAAAAGTCTCATTATATTTAAATGTTTTCCGGTTACAGAGAGAGTTTTTTTCATTAAACTAGCCTCCAGGTTTGAATGTGTTTACTACAACTTGTAACGACTTCGCTAGACCCACTGCTGAGTTTAGTTGAGATAAAGGCTGCTATCCTAATTTCATTCATTTCTCAGGGTGAATTTAATTTGTGATGACATTTTGAAGATACCAGATGCGGAACGAGAAGAAAAGACCTAAAAAGTATTATTTTAATGTAATTTAATTTTCACTCCTTCCGTAAAAAAACAACACTTACACTCTTCAATGTTCAAGTTTTTTTGTTTAAATAAATCTCCAGCATTTATATTTAGAAGTTGTCTTAGCCCTTTAATGTCCCATGTAATTTGTCTTTCACAAATTACTTAAGAATGTTAATTGGTAGGGGGGGGGACTCGTAGTATGGTAGGCTTTGGCGCTGAAAACACTTCGTTCTCTGCTTGAACACACTTTCTAGTTTTAGTTTGGTTACAGTGAGGGTAGGGGAAGAAAGGAGATAAAGAATGAGGATTACAAGAGATCGCTTTCTTTCTTTCTTTCTTTCTTTCTTTCTTTCTTTCCTCCTTTCTTTTTTTTGTTGCTGTTACTAAACTATTCTGAGTCTCTGCTTTCTAAAGATCTTCCTGGAAATTTTGACTGAGGTACTGAGTGGATATTTTGGGTGAAAACCACATTTAAAAGAATAACTTTGCTTACCTTCGTGTGTCGTCTGTTTGCTTTTCAACTCATCTTCTGAAGATTGTAGATACTTTGGTGCTGTGCAATGTTCTTTTAGAGCCAAGGCTTTTCTGAGTTTATGACTGGAAACAAAATTCATTGAAAAATGACTCATCCTAGACCTACACTAATTTCCTATTTTTATCGTCTCTGCCGCGAAAGAGCTGGTACTCCATCTGATTGAAAGTCTTTGATTGAAGCGAGACTCACAACGGGTCGCTAAACTCAAACGAGCTTTTTGCGAGTCTTGATTGTCTGGTCTTCGTTTATGAAAAAATGACGAACTTTATGCTAATCTTCGCATGCAGGGCCTCCTGGAATCGTACAGTTAGTACCTGGTATCTCACAAATAATGCCGACTGTAGCTCTGTGAGCTCCATCATAAGGAAACCCTTAAAAGGCAAGGGGTGGCCTCAGTCAAGTGCATGTGAGTCGCACGTGATGTTCCCAGACAAGAGCTGGTGGTCCTGGATTGACGTCCTCCACCTACAGTCCGCTGTCTGCGAGTGCAGCTGTCATTTCAAGACTAGACAGCTGTCATGCAGCTCCTTACATTTCACTGCTATTGGATTCTGGCTACCCTACTATAGCCTTTATTCACTCACTTCTGCTGCTATGGGGATGTTAAACTTGTTAACTGTTCATCAAAGATGTCGTTAAGCTGCACAGATCGTTGCTAGGAGCTAGTATAATGGCTAATCCTTAAAGGTCACATTAAAGGTTTGGATGAAAACATTTTTTTCTAATCACTGAGTAAAGTTTAGTGCAAAATGCTATCTCCCGACATCCTCTTTCTGTTCTCTAGATACACACCTATAAATATCACCATGCACAAAAAGTGGTCAACATCACAACATCGATCGTGGATGTATGCTGTGGATACCCTTGCAGCAAAAGAGTTGCATCCATCTGGCAGTTGGTGAATCTGTCAACAGACCTGACCATGACTTGTCTGCACCCAGTGATGTTTGTGAGCGGGAGTCTTGAGAACGGAAGGGAGTTATTAGCCTCGAGTTTGTGAAAAAGTGTGTAGGTGGCGGGGGGGGGGGATGCCACAGGGTTGTCTGTAAAAGCTTCCACCTTTTTTTTCCTCTCTCTCTCCCTGTCTGTCATTTTTGTTTCAGGCTTTATTGCAGTGCTTTCATTCGTCTGCCCGAAGGTCTTTCGTTCTCTGTGATGATCTCCCACTCATCTGCTGAGTGACCCGCGATGCTGAGTTATGGATTGAAAATTCATTTATTGCTTTCGGATGCTTGCAGTGGGGCACTAAAGACTTCGCTTGACCCTGTCGCAGTCACTATCATTGACGAGAGATTTTGTTGTTACGGAGCTAATTTTTCCACTGATCCCCGTATCATACAATGATAACATGTCAATGATGGTAATTTTTCTTTAAATAGCTTCTATCTCTAAAATATCGACATTTTCCTCCAGTTTGTAAGGTTCCGTGGTTTTTCTAGATCCCACTAAGCTCTTCATGTTTTTCTCTACGGTGCAGTAAGGTATAGGTAAAGGTCGTTCCCTGACCTTTTTCAGATCGCTGGCGAGCGAGGTTTTTTTTTAAGACCACACTTATCTCGGGGCCAGCTTTGTGTGAGGGCGGTACCCATCTCGTCTACCTTACCTTCTTCAACGTTTTGGGGAGTCAGGCCCCCATTACTGAATGCTGGGTCAACTGGGGGAAGTTTGCTGCCCTACACGGGTATCGAACCTGTGAGCCTCTCGGTTCCGACGCCTGTACTCTAACCACTCGGCTAACAGCTTTCGCAATGGTGCAGCTGTGGGTGATAAACAGTGGGAATTATTTTAAAGTCCGTGAAGTGGAATGAATTTGACTTGAAACGTAGCATATTGAAGTTATTTTGTTGTCTGTCTGTCTGTCTGTCTGTCCGCCCGTCTGTCTCTCCGCCTGTGTGTGTGTGTGTGTGTGTGTGTGTGTGTGTGTGTCCTTATTGCCACATCTGTCAAATATTCAATTTGTTTCATGGTTTAACTGCATGTACTCTTTTGCTTGCTGTGCTTACTTCCAGTTCTCTAAGGAGACTTCCGTTCCATCCCCGCCATATATCATCGACTTACAAACAAAGAAAAACGGCCTGAAAAAGAACCATTTCTCTTAGTTGTAGTGTTTCTTTCAAATATGTTTTGTTATCACCAACCAGTCTTCTCTTACTTTATTCTCATTTATTCTCCATCAGAGACATCACTTCTTACTAGAAGTCTACAAAGATTTAATCATCTCTAAAATGGCCGTCTTGAAACATCCTGATTTATTTCTTAAACACGAATGAGCTATCATTTGTTGCGCTGACTTTACAAAAATTGAAATAATTTTTGGTGGAAAATCCAGATTAAAAAGGTTAGCAAGACACTGTTTGAACACTTTGAAAGGTTTTAACTTAACTCGGATGTTTGCAGCTACATCAGCAGTCTTTTTATTTTGGTATTTTTGCAAGAGTGACAGACTATTTATGGGCAAGTGAAATGGACTCACCAAGTTACTACAACAGTGACTGCGACTTGATGGTGCAGTATTTCCAATAAATTATATCTTACTAATATATTACCAATATATTACTAATCGGTCTCGTGTGGAAGACTTCTGTATCCTTAGTTTTACTTCAGACGAAAGGGTTGTGGCCCCGAGACTCAATGATGCTTTCCTTTTTGTGCTTTCATTGTTTGCCTGAACACCCGTGTGTTGTCCGATGACAATGTTGCTCTATGCCACTTATACACTTTCCTAATAGATACTGGAGGTTTTACCATTCTTATATCAATTTAAACGATTCCTGCAACAGATTCAGATGAGAAAGCAACTTGTCGTTTCGAGAAAATGACAATGAGTGCATCGTTTGAACGAAGTGTGAGGTAATCTTCCAAAATTAACTTCTGCGGCTCTGCATCCTAAGGATCTTTGAGTTAATAGTTAAATATGTAAGATGATTTTTGTAGTCTTATTTTTAATCGTTTTTGTTTAATCTTTTACGTGGACTGTCAACCCGAAATATGTTTCGTTCTTGTTGTTTGCATGTTCTGACTGCCATGCCGCCTGTTATAGATGTTTAATATCTTAAATGATATTCTACAGCGTTTTCTTGTGAACATCAGCTTTGTCCTGAGCACTCTGGGTTATTACCTGTAAAGAAATTTTTAAATGTTTATCTAACAGCTGCCACAGAGCTGCTCTTTAGAAATATTTTGTTTCTCATCTTCTGTAACTGATCCAAAAGTTTTGACTGAGATGCAAAATTCCGCATATTCACCCGATGGACTTTAAACTCATCTTGTACTACAGGTCCACGCTATGTAAACATGTTTTTATAGGGAACAGTATAGATAATCATAAAGAAAATCAGTCTCATTACTTTGCATTTTGACAAAAATCTTTAAAATAATGCACCGAAATATTTTTTTAATATTATCATGGGTACACAATCAACAATCTTTTTACGCCATGTCTTTCAATCAAAGGTATACTCTCTATCTCCAGATAATAATATTATAAAATAAATAGCCATTTCTTGCCCTTTTGATTTAAATTCTCAAAAATCGTAATTCCCCGGGCTGATTATTACTACTGAAAATATTTGAAGCAATCTGTGGTATTTATAATAGTTGTCGTAAAACGCAGTTTTGTAATTTATTTCTATTTCTTAAAGGACTTAATTTCTTCAGGCATTTTAAGGGAATTAAAAGAGAGGTTTCAAAGCTCAGTTCTCTGAGCTAAGAACCAGAAGTTCATTTACTCTATTTAGTCTTGTAAGCTAGCGGGACGCGTTCCTGGTTGTGGCTTGCGGAACTAATCATTGGGTGCACCCACCCTATTAGTCAAGTTAGTGCCACACATAAAAAGCCAACTGTCGGGTTGTTTTAGTGCATCTGACCTCTGAACATATGAAATCAAGGCATGCATAAACTAGATGATGATTAGCTTTCTAATTACACGCCTGTTTAGTGCTTCTTAGGAAGTGCGTAAGCAATTTGAGTTGTTTTTTTTTTAATTCATCTTAAGATTCCGTTTAATGTGAAATGTTGCAATAATAAAAGACACAAATGTAAGGATATAACAACTGTTGGCATTGCTAACACAGCCAAACTGTTATTGATTCAAACAAAGCGACACAATTCGAGAAAAATCACTCGTCTTTAATTGGTGTTTGTAAAATTTAAATTGGGCAAAAAAGAAGTAATAGAGAAAAATTACAACTTGAGATAACTTAAGCATCCTATGTGTGCGTTTGTGTGTTCGTATGTGTGTGTGTGTGTGTGTGTGTGTGTGTGTGTGTGTGTGTGTGTGTGCACGTGGACTTTAGAGCTTAAGTTACTTCGAACAGTTGAAACGGCACATAGGCCAGGGGGAGACTATTCCCTTGTGAGACACTAATCTCCCCTGATTCTTTCAACAACTCGGAACGCACGACAACCGATTAAAATACCCGAAAGACTGTTAATGATGAGACCAGACAAAGGTCAGCACAGCGGAACAGGAATAAAATGGCGGCAGTCCTACATCCCCGAATGTCATTTTTCGTCTGTAGGCAACTGGACACCTGACCTGTTTGTTTAACGGCCTACAAAATGGCGACAGTGACGATGTTTCCATCACCGGCAAGGAAGCCTCAGTGTGGACCGTAAGTTCATCCAAAGTAGCAGTCAGTCCTTGGTAAACAGCTTCTTGACCTGGACATACTTTATTCTCTGGAAACTTCTGTCTGGATGGGCGATAAGTCTTTGCTAGAGGATAGAGTCAGGCTTATACGACGACATGACGTCTTCAAGGAAGCAATCGATGACTGACGCGACGAGGACAGGCAAGTCACGTGATAAATGTCAAGAACGGAAGAAGAGGAAGGCTATAACAGTAAGTAATCATCTAAGAGAGCTACAGAAGAAAAATACAGCGGAGGAAAGAGACAAAAAGAAATAAGACAACGATAACTAGAAAGAAGCATAAAAGAAAAGATGAGAAAGCAGAAAAACAAGAAACAACCTCAAAATATTTACTTTCTTACCTTTTCATTACCTCATATTGAATGTACGATTAAAAAGGTCGCAGGGTTGTAACATTCCGATGTTAGTCCTTTTTTGTTGTTTATTCAATTACATTTTTTTCACCTTTGAGTCGTTATAAAGTACTTCTAGTCGCGATTAAAAAAAAACAGGCAATGAAAGCTTCTTCACTTCTGTGCTGGCCTTCGAGCTAAAGTCTGTCAATCCCTTTCTTTCTTTCATCCTTCTTCTCTTTCCTAGTTCTCCTTTCTTTTCTCATTCTTTGTCTCTCTCCCCCACCCACACACGCACACACAAACACACATGGACGGCAGCGCGCGCGCGCACACACACACACACACGTAAGTTCGTTTGATGTACAGGAATTGATTAAACATATAGAAGGGAAGGCTTTGATTTTGTAGCGGGTCCATATGCCAGCATAAGCTTCGCATAGAATATTTTTTTCAAATCTTTGGCCTCAACGCATGGATCACAAGACAAAAACAATCTGAGGGATCTGTCATACTTTGAAGTCACGTTTATCGCATCCAGTCTCCTTCAGAGCACGCAGTAAAATAGAATAAAGCAGTCCCTGTCTCTGAAATTTTGTCATAAAAACTTCAAGCAGGGATCAGTTCTAAAAGCTGAAGACTATCATTGGAGGTTTTGCTGAGCTCATCACAAGTTTTCCTCAACTGTAAAACGTGGAGCGATGAAAAATGCGATAAGTGAATGCAGTATTTCTTTGTCTCCTCTTGTAGGAGCTAAACGACCTTTGATATTTTTTTATTCAATTTTTATTTTACTTTCTTTTTGTTTTTGGGGGGGTTTGCTGACGTGGCAAGATTGTTCAGGAAGGCGTGTGTGTGGTGGACGGAGGAGCACAACAACATAACTCTCAATTATTTAAGAGTTGAGGGGAGGGCACAGAAACATTATTATATGGTTTTGTCGTTTGGCAGAAGTTATGGCTTTGTCACAGATATAAAAGTTTCTCCCTCTTTGCAAGGAAGTTGAAACCTCGATAAAGCTTAATAATAACTGCAACGTCTACCATTTCTTACGTGCAATACAATAAGGATCACAGATGCCACGCATATTTGAGACAAATTAAGTTTATCCGATTTTTTTAAAATCAGACCCATTTACACCTCAAAAATGGCCAAAGAAATATGAAAAAAATTGTGACTTAAAATAAAGATTTTATTATTGCCGTCAGATCTTCTTGGCCGGGTTACTAGGGCTACTGTATAGTTAATGATCATGGCTAAGAATTAATTAACAAATAGCAGTGATAGCACAACAATGAAGTAGATGAAAGCTGCGAGAAAGATCTCACAAACTTTCCTCGCACACCTTTGGTCGCCTGTGTGTATAACTTGCTGTCAGTTCACGTGAATGGTTCTTCACAATTAACTTGTAGACGAAGTTTGTGTCGCGAGCAGACACTCTGTTTATATATTTGTTTATTGGTTTGTTTATTTATTGACAATGCACCGTGAAAATATGGAAATGAACCAACATAGTGTGTGACGTGTCCAGAAGCTCAAGTCGGCTTTGTTTAACAGGTCACCATCAAATACGATTATAGGTAATAAACAAATTAACGCAAGAATTCACAGCAAACGAGGAAAAAAAAATATTAAAACATAACAGTTTAAAAAGGACAAAAAATCACCACCATGCACTTTAAATGTTTAAGACTTTTACGCTAAAAATAAAATTCTATCGACACACTACTGTAAAGTACAAGCAGAGGTGGCTACACATGCACAATGTGATATACCTACACAGATAAATACATCAACAAATACAAAGGTAAACACATGCTGATGCAGGGCTTCTCTTACACAAACATATTGCTACATACCTACAAATATAGGTGAAAAAATACGCGCCTACAGATACAAGGATAAACAAGTTGGGAAAGTCTGGGACAATGTTTGATGTAATAAGATTATTCGTCTGTCTGCACAGGTCAGAGGTTATCTGCTTCTGTCTGTTGATCTTCGTCTTGTTGATATGTTGATCTGTTATTCATCTAGTTTTCTTTCACCAGTCGTCTGGCAGGCGACGAGGTGTCAGCGAGACGGGTAGTGAATTACTCGTGAGACTACCTGAACAATTGATGTGAAATGAGACTGACTGTAGTCATTTCCCTCGGCAAGGACACCCACAAGCAAGTGATGGCCATAACAGACTTTGGTTCTCTTTGATGCAGCGGATGCTCACAGCGTGAAAAGGAATCCATCAATGTAGGTTTCTGATATAAGTTGGTATCACATGACTTTACCACAGACTAACGGATGGAACATAA
Organism: Marisa cornuarietis; assembly: GCA_004794655.1. Taxonomy (NCBI): domain Eukaryota; kingdom Metazoa; phylum Mollusca; class Gastropoda; order Architaenioglossa; family Ampullariidae; genus Marisa; species Marisa cornuarietis. Next base: position 716,437 of record SMMW01000068.1, read on the forward strand.
GGGTTTAACACCCTCCACCGTCTGTCATGTATTCCTCCTCGCCTCGTCTGTATGTCAGTCTGCGTGTCTGATAGTCTTAAAAAGTTATATATTTTGTGCTTCTGGGTGTACACACAAAATAAACATTAAATGGCTGGAAGGTGTAAAAATGGCGTCTTGTCGGCAAAGTTGCATTTATTTTCATAATTTGCTTTCTAGGTTTGTTTTGATTGCTCGATTTGCAGTTTTATTTATTTTAAAGCAAGAGTTTCGTCACTTGCATCGTCTTGTATGATCATCGTAATGACTCCTGGGGCAAGCGCACGATGCTTATTTAAATACCCGTATGTCAGCTGCCTCATATGCTCGCCAAGCGCCCAGTGTAGTGGTTGTCAACACTCGTAACTGACCAGCCATGAATGGGGGAACCCTCCGTGTTATAGCTCTGTAGGCACAGAAATCTTTTTGGTAAGTTTGCGTTTCTCCCTCGACGAAGTTTCGCCGATTACACCCGTGACTGGCGGGGTGTTGTGTCAGAAAACTTTCCACGAATGCCACGCTCTCAGAGGTCAGAGAGGCCGTTATCACAAGGTTCCCGGTAACATTTTTAACGGCCGCTCCTTCTTCTGGCCTCTTCCTGAACTCCTGTCTTCTGTTTATCTTCTAACTGAAGCAATTGCTAAGACCTTTTTTTTTCAAGAGTCGAAAAGAAGGACACAAAGAACACAGACTAGGGAGGACGTTTAATGCTGTGTCAGCAAGAGACTGTGACACGGCGAGTATTTATACACTCACCCATCAACTCATTTTCTCACTCATTCACGTGCGCGCGACGTGAAGTTACCCTTCGTGAGTAGTGAGGGATATTAATTCGCCAATTGTTCACTCATTCATTTATTCGTCCTTTGACTGGTACCAGCTGCCAGCAGTTATTGTGGTCCGCCGTTGCTGGTCGTTAGTAGGCGAATGGTGGTAGACGCAGCTACTGACGAGGCTGGTCGCCGAGTACTGGTTTGTTGGTCCAGCCTGGAGTAACTAGTCCGGTGCTTAACATTTACCAGCAAATTCTTTATCTGTCCACCTCGATGTTGACCACCCGCCAGTGTACCCTGAATGACGGCCTTGCGGGGTCACATGGCTGAACCAGACGAGAAGATGCTGCTTTAATGAAGGGTTCCAGGAGGGGTCTCGTGCTCCGTCCTATGTCAATGATCGTGCGTTTGGTGTGGGCCTTCAGACCAGCCTCTTCAACTTTGGTCTCGGTTGCTTCTCTTCTCCTCTCCATATGGCAGAATGTTAATTACTGAGGAGTGTTCAGTTTGTGGCTGGAGTAAAACTGATTGGATTAATGAACCAGATTGTGTCCAGTCTTGTCATTACCATTACTGCTACCAGGACTCTCCGACATTGATGTCTACCATGCAGCGGTCATTTTTGGAGAGGATGGATTCAGAGGAAGAATAAACACACTTTTTTATCGACAGTTCAGTTGAGGTCCTACACACACAGAAATCTCAGATATAAACATGCGGTGGAAAATTATGAAAAAACACAATGCACGTAGATTAGAAAATGTGAAAAGCGTATTACATAGATTAGAAGCAAAAAGTTATAATTGCAGAAAAAAGAGACAAGTTATTCCATCAAGCGAACAACTGCTCTCAATCAGCTGGAAGGGTTGTTAGGAGAAGAAGTGGTCTTCATGGGGAAACAACTCTGCGCCAGCATTGAACTGTCAAAAACAAAGTTTTACGGAAAAACAAAACCAAACAAATTAAGAACCATAAACAGGCCATCTGATTAGATTCACAAAGAGTATTTTGACAGTAAAAGTAGGACAAAGTGCTGTTTATAAGGCAACTCAGCAGGACTGTGCGTGTTTCAAATCAGGAATGACTGAATGAGACTAAATGGCTTTTACAAAGTTCCAGACAGCCTAGTAATGTTAATGACAAAGAATTCACTAACGTGAACTATTTCCCAGAACAATGTGGTCGTATAGACGAGTTGTTTATCCCCATAAGGTTTTTTTTTTAAAAAAAGAGGAGGAAGTGTCTGTCAACCGGGATCACCTCATACGATACATGTATACTCCACCGAGTTATAAATACGATACACGAAACAGGTGATACGTATCTATTCACCACAACAAAATAAATAAGATGGTCAAGGCCAGACAATATCGTATACAGCAACAAAATACAAATAAAGGGGAGACGACTATAAAACAGTGAACACAAGCTTTACTACGACTGGCGATTCTCGGCCATCGAGTCTCTGTTATAGGAAACGCGGTGCTGTGTGAAAATAGATATACCCGTTAGCACAAGCACAGTGCAGAGCAATATATCTGTACATCAACTATCCTCAAAAAGAAGCCAGGAAGAAGTGCCTTCAGACAGACAGGACAGTAATGGAGACAAGGCAGACGGCACTTTCTGTCAATACTTTAAACACAAAGGGTCTGGTGGACAGCTTTTTACTCAGGACAGAGTCGAGACAAAGCCAAGGACATCAACCCAATGAACTATAGCAGCCTCAAAGGACGAAAAGTAATCGTTCTTTAAATTAAGATTACTAAATGCCAGTCTGTTCGTATGTCTGCTTGTTTTCTGTCTCAGCAGTAAGTACTGTGGGTCCTGATTTCAAATCTCCCCTCCGGCTCGTGTGTCTAATTTTTCCCCAAATTCCCCACATCTGTCACAATTGAAGAAGACTGTTGGCCTGCCTACAAGGCTATCAGCTTGCACGCCTTTTGTGTGTCTGATAGCTGTTTCAGAAAAAATAAAAGCAACATCAAGAACTAAACCATAGTGTGTCTCATCATCATCATCATCATCATCATCATCATCATCATCATCATCATCATCATCATCATCATCATCATCATCATCATCATCATCAAGATTCATTTTATTTTAAAGCAGTGGGACGCAAAAGAGGGGCAAGAAATCTACCCACTGCCAAAAAGGAGCTATTTATAGATTAATTGGAAGCACAGCCGGCTTGCATCACCCAACATGCCCGTGATGGTCGTTGACTTTGATGGTCGTGAGTCGAGAAAACCAGGTCAGTCAGTGAATCATCGAATTTCAAAGAAGGCAAAGTGCTTTGCGCCATATTGTACTAAACCGCATTAGCATATGCCGACCCACTTGTTCGCAGGCAGGTCAAAGGGCAAAATCGTCACATGATCAGCCCGGGGCGCGTGCAGGGACGTGACAGACGGGGTACGTTACATCCCAGACATGCTTTGTATGTTGAATGATAGAACATGTCCTACTCAGGTAGTCATGTTTGTGTCCGTCAGTAAACAGTCACCATCTACTGTAGTGATATCAGTCACAGCTACAAAGACTACTAACATCAGCTGTGCATGGACTTCTGTGAGACATGGATATATATATATATCAGTTATTACTTGCTATACAGTTGTTATGTCAGTCGACGCTGAAACTCATACCAGGGGCGAAAAAAGCGGTGCTAGCAGACAAAATAATGAAAACAGACGTGGAGGTAAGAGATTCGGAGACTGATAGTTGCCGAGAGAGGAAGAAGGGGGAGGCGTGTTTGTACGTGCGTATGTGTGTGTGTCTGTCTGCGTCTGTGTGTGCATGCGTGCGTTTGAATTTTTGTTTTTGTTTGTTTGAGATTTTTTTTGTTAGTTGCAAATGGGATGCGCAGAAGTTGCCGAAGTCTCCAAATGCAGAATGGATGGTTTTTGTGCCTTGGCGTTGACTGTAGTCTTCAGAAACTTTATTCTTGCACGCGTTTCCCTATTTCCAAATTAAGCTGGAATTTTTAACAGCAACTTTTCTTAGTGACAGATGTAGGTTGCTGCTTTTCTGATGCAAGTCGATTTTCTTTAGAATGATTTATATCCCCTGGAAGCCACATCAAGAGGGTTTTTTTGCAACTGAAGCGCGTAAACGTGTCCACAAAGATGTCTGAGCTGTCCTTAAGTAGGTGCAACGAGGACAGCTCATTCCTAAGAGACCCTCACTGCTGAAATTAAATATAGATTCACAAAGGTTGTCAATAAAATAATGTTTAAAATTACTTTTTGTCGCTGGCTAGCGCGCATGCGGGATAGGAAACCATTGATGTTGTAGCCAAGATACGAAGGCCATGCGGTATTTTTCTTGTGGCGGGTCTTCAGACGCCACCTAAGAGCGACTATGTTGTCAGCAACAACAAGAGAGAGAACTAAATAAACTTTTTCTTGCCGACTTTCTAGGCTGTGCCTATTGCTCACCTTCAGAGGTGTAGCATGAAACATCAGCCCTACGGTCATGTCCTGTTCCCGTCTTCATGAAGAAACATAAGTGTGGAACGACCCTAGCAGTCACGTGCTCGGTTCGGTAATGGTTTAAATCTTTTCTTGCAAGCTACCCCATGACGATGAGAGTTTTAAATAAAATAGATGCGGAAAAGACTTTTGATATTTAATGAGCAGATAATTTACTTGCTGAATACAAAACTAAATGTGTGAATTATTTCTGAAGCTGAAGGTTCAGATCAAGATACTGTCTTCCCAAATGTTGGTAATTACCTCACTTCCGTTTTTAAAATACACACCTGTAAACATGACCATGCACAGAAGGTCAACAACATGGACATCAGCATTGTACATGAGTATGTACATTGGGAGGGCTGAGACCATAGGTTAATTTGGTGTTTGTTTGCAAACGTGCCTTCACGATCTTCATTATGTTGACTGTAGCTTAAATTAACTAACTTCCTTTATTGTGCGACTACTTTTCGAGCTTCAGTAATAAGAGATCCGTAATCATTTTTATTTATTTTAGATTAATAGAACAACATGGCTTTTCACCGCTCATTAATTTTACACACATCCGGGATATTAGTTTAGGAGCACAAATGCGGTCGTTGGATTGCTCATCCGTTGGGTTATAGGATGTAAATTAGTCGCAAACATGACTTGTTTGTCAGAGCAAGGTGGGCTCACAATCGTGCCATCATTACATTATAATGGGGCGTTGGGATGGAATGTGGAATATAAAGAAAAATCTTAACAAGATCTTGTTCTCACAAAATAGGAACTGGCGTTGACCAGGATAAAATGAGCGAGCTACAAGTGTTTTTCTTCTCGTTTGCATTCTCTTTCTCTTTCATTGCTCTTGAACACGAAAACAAGCATGTCCACCTTCATGCGAGCACACAAGCACGCGGACACCTGCACGAGCAGGGGAAGAAACAAACGCCGACCAACCCACTCCTCCTTCTCTTTCTCTCTCTCCACACACACACACACACACACACACACACACACACACACACACACACACACACACACACAAACAAACACACACAGAGAAAAACGCACACACAAAGACAGAAACAAAGAAGAGGGAAACTAATGATGTGTTCAGGTGCAGCTTATTAGCCTCTTGCTGTGAAGTCAGTTTTTCAAGGTATAACCAGTAAATATACAGACGAGTGACTCACTCTCACAAACGTGTAGCCTGGCTCACACTACCCTAGGAAACGCTCTCAAGCAGGTAAAAAAACTAACTTCCAGGGGCGGGAAACGAGAGCATGAGCCTTGGAAGCAAAGAGAGAGAAAGAGAAAAAACAAATTAAGAAAGAAGATAGAGCAATCATGTGGCGAAACAAATAAAGGGCTTTTTCTTTTAGTCGGTGAGGATCGTGTAATGTGGGTTCACATCTCGCCTTTGGCACACGTGTCCTGTCTCTGGATGTAGCACCATTATACAGGTGATGGATTAGTAAGCTGTGAGACCAGGGGCTTGTATCACTGGACTGCTTGCAGACGATTTTTGTCAGTGAAGTCATAGAACGAGGCTTTGGACGACAGTGCTTCCGGTTTAGTCACGTTTCAGTCTAATCACGGACGTGTATAGATGGACTGCTGTCTGTCTGCCGAGACCAACGCTGAGCCTCTTGCAAAGTCCTCCGCTGTTAGTCTCGGCGAACCTTCACAATAAAAATATGACTAAACCGGAAGCTTTGCACACGCCAGCCTCGTTCTATGACTTCCCTTAAAAAAATTTGTCTGCAAGCAGTCCAGTAATACAAGTCCGTGGTTTAACTACGAGAACGAGGCTTTGGACGACAAAGCTTTCGGTTTATTCACATTCAATGTTTAAGCTCGCCGAGACTAACAGAGAGAACTTCGCAAGAGGCTCAGCGTTGGTCTCGGCAGACACAAACCTGTCCACCTATACAAGTCCGTGGTGAGACTGCCTCACTGTCTGACGGAGCGAAACCCCAGCAAGCAAATTTGTTTATGTGTGTGTTTATGTGTCCATGTAGCGGTGTCTGTGAACGAGAAAGAGAAAGTCAATAAGTTTCCAGACTATATATTCACGAACTCTTGCTTTATAAACCATGTCTAACGCAGTATCAAGTGTATTCTTCTGACCGATACATGTCACAGATACGTCGTCTCCAACACGCTCGACAAACTATCAAGAAATGGAGGAAGAAAAAAAAACTATCCATATACAGACGACACTGATAGTTGACATTTTTAGCCAGTAAACGAAATTTATTCTTTTTTCTCTCGGAAAATGCGGTGGGGAAAAAAAACTGAAATATTTACTGCCTCCAACCGTACATCTCACAAAAGAAGAGGCGACTCGGCGTCTGCATGGCGGTAGTCTTCTCGGCCTCGGATTGCACTCGAGTGACCTCTCTCTGGAGAACTCGCTGGCCGTGGTGTGGAGATGGCACTCGAGTGGTTTACACCGCTTTTACGGGATAGACGCTGTCCGACAGCCATGGAAGGGGATCGAAACTCGTAGCCAGGGATTAAAAACTCGTCGCTATACGTCGTCGACACTCAAGCTTTTCGCCTGCGCCTGTCCAACGCTGCACGTGCAGCAGCGGGTGCCGAGCCGTCAGCAGTCGAGCGTGAGGACGAGGGGCAAGAGCTCGACAAATCCACAGCAATGTTGGTACTGCTGCTGGTGGTAGTGGTGGTGGTGATAGCATCGTTTATGTTGGAGACAACGACATCTTAGGAGTTTTATTAAGCATTTAAGATTTTCCTGGCTGTTTCTTTAGCTGATACACCACTAACACATCATCATCATCGTCGTCGTCGTCGTCGATGTCTTCGTCGTGAAACAAAGATAGGAAACTATTTGTAATGAAATTTAATCCAAATAATACCATATAATAGGAAGATAGGGGTTTACTCCATTTGATATGTCTATAATATATTTAATCAAATCACATATATTGGAACTGTTCATCTCTAAGAATGTGATGAACGTCGATTGCAAAAGGTCGGGATATGTCTGGCTGCAAAAGGAAATATGCTTTTGCCATCTCAAGCGTGGGTGAGTGAAGTCTCACCTGCTTCTTCAGGTTTGCAAACGTTACGAAACGTACAAGTAACTTTGCTACTTCATTTATTTATCTGACGGAAATGAATACCGGCTTTGAGAAACTGATAACCCATCACAGAAGCCGCATTCCTTACCAAAACACAATTCCTAACAATACATATAATCATGTGTTGAGCCACCACATCTGTTTGTGAGAGATGATAACAGTGGGACTGCCATTACTTCTCGTCCACCTCTTATCACCCAACTGTCTCCAAACCCGTCACCGCCGCACAGACACAAATGGCAAAGCAGGGAACTGGACTATGAAAACCATGTGATGTCAGGTCGTCTGCTTCGCTCAGCTCATTTTTTATTTTTATTTTCCGAGCAACACCGGGGCTTCATCGTCAAAGACATATTTCAAACAAACGTTACATGGCTGTAAGAGAAAAATTAATGAAACACAAGCGAACAAGAGCCAAGAAAATGTTAAAAAAAAAAGAAATCCACTTTTCTCGAGGTAAACAAAAACTTCCCATCTACATTAGTCCCTTGAGATTAGATAGACAGGTTAAAAAGAAAATTTTGGGTGCGCTACAGCTTTTTACTGACAGGACCGAAGAACCGAGTGAACAATGGCTGTTCTTTAAACGAGATTTTAGTTCAGTTCTTTCTTTAACCTCTCACATCGCCTTTCTCCTTGTCATGACTTTTTAATATTGATTTATGTATGCGCGTGCGTTTTTAGGATATTTATAAAACTTCTTCCGTGTGTCCGTGTGTATATAGGTATACATATATATGTGAGTGAGCGACAGAAGGAGAGAGAAACTGAGAATGTGTGAGCGCGCGCGCGCATGGTATGTATACTGTGTCCTTTGCACGTGTAGTTTATGGGCACGTGCAGGTTACCAAGCTTGACGTTGATGTTCACGCATGCCAATGAGGATGGACAGCATGCGACACTGACGATATTCCCAGTAGCTTCTTCTGGGGCCATAGGCAACAGTTGGCACGAGTTGGTCACGTGAATGCTCCACGATGTGAGCCCCCCTCTCTCTCCCCCCCCCTGGATCTGTGCATGTGATATTGGCACTCACGTGATGTAGCAGGGAAGAAGGTGGTTTGGTAGAGGACTGGGATGGAGGGGTGGGCTACTGATGATGACCTATTCCATCTACCTACCCCTCCGCTTCCACCCGCTGACGAGGCTTCAGACGGAGGGGGGTGGAGGGACAGGCACGTGAGTTATTCAAGCATGCGTGTGCGGCGTTCGGTGTGTGCCAGCGTAGATCATTAACACACGGTGCCAAGGCAGCGGCTGCCAAACTTACAGACAGTTGCGTGCTTTCTGGGTAATCAAGCCGCGGAGAATAAAGCTGCTGCTGAGCTTTGTTTGCAGAGAAATTCGTGTCTGAGCCTGGCGGCTTTTAAACACTCGCTCATTTCATTGACAGTAAAAAAAACAGGCGCAAGATGTTTGCCTCGATGTTAACATGTGAAAACAAAGAAGTGGAGCGTCAGATGCGTGGATCTGAACCTGGGTGTTACACTCACTCACTCTCTCTCTTTCTCTGTTGTGTGTGCGCGTGTGTCGGTGGAGGTCTGGTTGTCTATGTCTGCGACTGCATGTATGTGTCTTCTGTTTCATGTGTGTGCTTGTGTGTCTGTGTGTGTGTGCGCGTGCATCTGTGAAGACGTGTGTTATGAAATGTGTGTGAACGTGTTCCTGCACGTGTGTGTGGGCGGAGCCTCGCGATGGATTGCGTGTCATTACCTGCTCGTGTGCGTGCGTGCGTGAAGGTAAAATGGATCTGCAGCCGGTGATGTTGCCGTGCGGAAGTAAACAAGAATATTCCTTCAGCCTGAAAACTGATCACCCTCAGACCCATCCATTAGAAACGGACTGCCACTCACTAAAACTAATAAACGACAGAAGTAGTGAACGAAAGAATAAACGGATGCAGACAAATGGACAGAAAGACAACAGGTGGATGGATGAACCTCTGAATCAAGAACTGATCAAGCAGAACAAAATAAAAAAAAAATTGTCTTAAAGATACTTATCTTTTACCTGTGAACACTTAACACCGAGTGTGATAACATAATACCCGTATTTTCTCAAACAAGCAAATAACCCCCCCCCCAAAAAAAAAAAAGAAAACACACACACAATCAACAAAACGCATCAACAAACATAGGGTGTAGTGAAGTCTGGCGAACAAGAGGTTGGTTTGTGTGAAAGCCGAGGGGTGGTGTACAATAGACGAGCTAGTTTTTAATAGTGTGCATGATTGAGACATTTGTTTATCATCAAGATTGCCACAGCCTTCCATCGTGTGCATCTTGGTTGCCATCCTGATGGCTGGCAAGCAGTGGGCGCTGAGTGATGGATGAAATATGGATAAGGCTGAGACAGTTGCTCATAGAGCGAATATCACCTGTGGGCGGTGCACAGGTACGTGAGAGGCTGCTGCTTATATTGTGCTTTTACCTGTGTTCATGAATACTAACCTACCTGAGAGGATAACAGTACTTTAAGACTGGAGAAACTTTCTACTGCAACACGAAAACGCTTCCTTTTAAAATTAATTCTTAAATTACTTGTAAATTGATAAGGGACTTGTTTGCATGGAAAAGAGGCAAAATCTCCGTTGTAGACTTTTTCATTGTAATAAAAAGATAAAATAGTTAGAAGACTACTCTACCTCCTTTTTCCAAAGCCTGAAATGAACAAACAAACAATTAAACGGGCACAGTGCTTACATTAACACAAAAAGTCTGTGAACGTGTGATGTGTCTTCACGGGTGGTTTAGTCCTGAAGCCGGGTGTTAGTGTACTGCATGTGGTCAGTGAGGTAACAGACCGGGTAGCATCCACTATCAGGTGGTAGAGTGACTGGCTTATACTTGGATGAAAGGTTGATAAAGTACGGGGTGAGGTCGAAAGGGGAAAGGTCGTCCCTTTTCGTCGGATCGCAGAGAATGAAGGAGAGAAAAGGGGGGAGGGGGAGGGTGAAAGAGTGTAACAGAGTCTGTGGGCCGATCTAGACGATTCTCGGCGCGTGCAGTCAGCTCACGCGCGGCTGCTGCTGCTGCTGCTGCTGGTGCAACTGCTGTTGTCGCCGCTGACGGCGCAGTGGCGGGTGTGGGTGTGTGTGTGTGTGCGTGAATTGCCTTCCCTCGCACAGACGCTCAACCCAACTCGTGCTGTTACCAAACGGCCGGCCTCACCGAGCTGCCTTTTTCCATACGACGACAGCGTGAATCCAAATAAGCAGCCAACAACTTTCTCTTTGAAGTGCGAGACTCGCTAATTCAAGGAGAAAACATAACCGCACTCAGCGATGCAGCTCGGCACGCGACTGACTGCGGCCTTTCAAGCGAGGACACCGCACGAGCAACGAAGATAAAAGTTGAAATAAGAAAAGAAAAAGAAAAAAAAAAAGCGGTGGTGGTGGTGGTTGGGGGGAAGAGTGAGATGCGCTGCACCGCGAAACGAGGAGACTGCGCTCTCGCCCGTGTTTAGTGCCGAGTTCATTTACAAAGAGCGACGACAATTTTCCTCTTGATGGAGTTCGGAGTATCCATACTAGAGAGGAGGGCCCCAGGCCTGTGATCAGTTTTCTTGAAAAACTTCCTGGCCGCGTTCTTGGCTCCAGTAGTCGGGTCTGAGGAGTATCTTTGTAATCTGAGGTGAGTCTTTCTTTCTTTCTTTTTTCTTTCTTTCTTTCTTTCTTTGTGTGTGTGTGTGTGTCCTCCCACCCTTACCTGTTTTCTGCATACGTTTGTCTGTCTGTTGTATGACTCTGCTGTTTGAAGCATCCACATTGATAAGCTGCTGTCACAAACAGTTTAGACTGTTTTCACAAACACTTCGTTTTATTTATATTTTTGTGTGTATATGTGTATTAATGTGTATTTACGTTTGTGTGTGTGTGTGTGTGCGCGTGCGTGCGTGCGTGTTTGTCGTTTGTGTGCCTAGGTGCGCGAGGGAGGTATGTGTGTTCGTCCGTCCATCAAACATTTCTCTGTCACGTGACATCACGTGTACATGCCTGTCGGTGCGGTAGTAAAAGTGTGACCGTTAAGTACACGCCAGCATGCACGTGCATGTGTACGTCTGTGTGAGTTCCACTCGAAGTAGGAGCCAGTTCCAGACACCGGGGGATCTCTGGCTCCTCCTCGATTGTAAGAGGCAAGATGAAGTTGACCTCATGCCGTGCCCCGAGGGTCTAAGCCTTGCAGTGGCCTTTGCCACTTGTTCTTTCCCCCCACAGGGACCGGCTGTCTATTTTTTCCCAGTCCTGATCCTGACGATCAAATTCCTAGCATTTCTGTCCTGTAGTTATAGCAATTATTTCTTTATGTCTTCTCATCTTCCTTTTGTTCTCACATTGCGCCTCCTCCCGTCTGTCTCTTGTCTGTCTGTTGTCTGTGTGAATGTGTCCGACCGTGTGTCTGCGTGCGCGCGTGCTACAGCGCCAGAATCAGTACATCCACCATCTAAGCCACTAATTTGTTACCCACAGTCATTCAATATTTTTCTTGTAATAAATGCAAGTCAATAATCCTTCAAGTTGATCAGTTAAGCAGCTGATCAATGAAACAGTTGATCAGTGAAGCTGTGCAGGAAGCTGCGATGGAGCAAGACGAGGGGTGGGGTGGGGGGGCAAGGGAGGCACTGGTGTGGTGTCACCTACAGGGTTGGAATCTGTCATGTGGGTGGCATGCCGTCTCAAGGCAGCGGCGTCTTGCAATATTTTCTTTTTTTGTGAAATCGATCTCAAGGAGGACTGCAGTTGTTTTTGCCGGCGAGTAGAAAACCTCTCTAATCTCCTCTCCTGCTCCAAAACATTAGCTTCGTTCCCTTTCGCTTAGCGATAATATTTATAATGGTTTTGTCATTTTCTTTTAGCTTCTGACTTGTACCAGTTATTTTTATAATCTATCAAGCGTTGGTTGCTTGCTGGTTCGTGTTTTTATTTTCGGTTTTGTTTTTGTTCTGTTTTTTTTTTCCTACCAAATCCTTCCATCTTTCAGTCGGATATTGTATCTTAAAGGAGAACAAACCACTAAAGTATTTTGGTACAAATGTCAAAAATTCATCTCGTTACATGGAGAATGTCGGTATTACTGAGCAGAACTTGTGTTTCCATGGTCATTCAGTACATAATTGTGGCAGTCGCTTACATTAATTAAAGGTCGTGGTGCAGGGGCTGGAGACTGTTTTCGTCTTTTCGAGCGCGAGGGTTGTTTGTTTTATTTTATTACTTTTAAAACAGACACAGTTGCTGCTGTTATAAATGTGAATATAACTGCCAAAGTTCTGATTCTTTGTAACGTAAGGTTAAAGGTCGAAGGGTGTAAAAGTGACAAAAGGAGAGTGGCTTAACGTGCAATCATTTGACCCGTCCCGCCGAAAAGCATGTACCCTCTTGCTGTCAAATGGGTGGAGCGGGATTTGGACATTTGGTGATCGCTTTCTACTCGAACGTTTAGCTCGCTAACCCCTTGGCCTCCCAGTGGTGCTCCATAAAATCAGTCAACCGCCACTTCTGGGCCAACGTCAGTGTATCTGGGGTTTTCGTTACACGCCTGACTGATGTGAGCACCGCCATTCTTGATCACTTTTGTCAGCTTCATTGTTGTCTCGTCTGCATACTTTATACTCCCACTGAGCTAATTCACTCCCCGTGTCTCCTCTCTACCTCTACCCAACGTGTACTACTTCGTAAAATTTAAACACTTTTGAAGAGTCTGTTAATTTTTCATCTGTGGGCGTGAATTCTCCCTCGTAACCATCATCGTTCTCTTCAGTTATAAACTATCTGCACGGAGGAGGAAATCCGACTGTACGTCTACCAGAGTGTGCGTGGGAGGAGTAATACGGACAGGACAGGTGATAAAAGCCGTTACGACGCGTGCACGTTCCATCCCACCTGGCATGCGCAAGAACCGGCTTAACACCTCAGTCTTTGATCTCTCGATGCAGACCAGAAGCGGAAACACCTTTCGAGATTAGGAAGCTACCTGACCGAGCCTCACATCTCCTCTCACTAAGGGCCGTTTCTAGGTGATGAGAGGGAAAATTCAGCAGACGTCGCACTGAGGAAAACCGCCCTCTCGGCAGTTAAAATGGCTCCCCTGGCGTCACACCCGAGACTTATTGCACTCATGTAATTGTCAGAACCAGGCCTGCAAATGATGCATCGTGGTGCTGTGCTACACTTTTCCACCTGCATCCTACGATTGAGGACTATTCTGTTGTCAGTGCCTCTTGTTGGTTTACCGATATTTGAAAGTGAACATGCGTTAGAGAAGATTATGTAGTGGTCACGTGACCAACTCCTACCACTCATTTACTTGAGGAGTAAGAACTTAGGTTTGTATCGAGCGAAGAAGAAGCATCAAAGTATTGTTTTTAATATTTGGTTTTTCTTTCAACAGAAATGTACAAGTCCGGGACTATCAGCGTTCCGTGAGTTCTCGCCTGGTAGGAGTAAAGGGGAAGGGAAGATAATTATTTCTAGTGCTTGTAGTCTGACAAGTAGATGGAAGTTGTACTGGGTGGTACCTTACAAAACCCTCACAACCGTGCAACTACTGTGTTTTGCATTCCAAAATAACCTTACCTCCTCCACACACACACACGCACACACACACACACACACAAACAAACACGCACGCACGCACGCACGCATAGTCACACGCACACGCACAAGCACACGCACAGACATCACATCAAGAGCTGTGGCATCGGTTATTATATTGTCATTTGAAATTGTTCCTCTCACACTAACTCTTCTTTTTATCTCCGACAGTAGAAGACAGAGAATTGTAAGTTCGCCACCGATGCTGTAAAAGCAGGAAAGTAGGTCAGAGATTCTAGGAGGTCAGAGGTCAGTACCACTCAAGGTCGGTGGTGGGAAATATTTCTGGCAGTTGTACGGATACAGATGTAGGCTGTTCGTCGCAGAGCTTTGCTGAGGGAATGCGGCGTTGGCAGTGACAAATCATACTGACATTAGTGTCATATGTGTGTAGATCTGTAGGCCAGGTACACGTGTGTTATGGTGTGACACTAGTTCATACTGTTGTATGCCTCGTACAAACCTTATATATAGCATAACAACATTTTGTATATAGCATAACAACATTTTGTATATAGCATAACAACATTTTGTATATAGCATAACAACATTTTGTAGTGCTTCGTGGCTATTCCAGGTTTGTTACAGGATGACACCAGTTCACTGGACTACATACTAGATAAATGTTCTTTATACCATGACACTAGTCCAGAGGACTATATACTGGGTACATGTCTTTTAGTCCATTACAGACCTGTGACAACAACACTCATCAGCCATAATTTTACACACCAGTAAAGACCTCTCAAAGCATTACACGAGTTCGTAATAGTATTTGCCAGCTGGGGACAGTTATGCAGCAATTTAATAATATTGTAGTATCCTTGTGTAAATAAAAGTACACGCAAACTATAAACCTCTTATAGCATTGAACCAGTTTCTAATCCTACATTGCATTGTAATCTCCGACATGAATTGCTCTCATGCTAAAATGATGCATGCCACTCATGAATAGTGTTACAGTACTTTGTCAAGAATATTGCATGTCAGATAGGGACCTCGTAGAGTATCACACTCGGTTACAATACTGCTTTATCAGTCAGTAATATCTTCAAGAATTTCATTACTAATGCCAGGACACAAAGATGTCGACAAATGTATGAATGATAGCAAAAATGTTTAGCAAAATATAGGGGTATATCATTTGTACACTTTGTTCTGACATTACAAGTGTTCTAGGGCTAGATACAGACGATGTGCTGTTATAAGGCTACCTTAACTTCATCCCAGATGCAGAAACAGCATCGTACTATAGTATCTTAGTGGCAGGTACCTCAAAGTCAGTCAGTCAGTCAGTCAGTCAGTCAGTCAGTCAGTCAGTCAGTCAGTCAGTCAGTCAGTCAGTCAGTTCTTGCTGCCCTCCTTGGTTCTCGTTGACTACCGTTCTAGTCACAAACGTCTCGCGAGAGGTTCACCAACTTCACCGCGAGAATAAGTAATTATTGTTTTGCACATCTATGTCCCAACAAAGTTCTCACATAAATTCCTCCCAGTGCGAGACACGCCCTTTACTTCTGATCATGAAAATCATATCGAGGATTCGGCAAGGCTCGTTAATCAAACCCCTCATTGTTGATAACCGTTATACAGTTTCCGGGTAGGTTACGATGAATGATGGGTCAGTGACAATGCTGAGGTCCTCACTGACCCAGTCCGACATGTTGGATCCAATAACAATAATTTGTAATAATGCATTTATATCCTCGATTTCGTGTTGAGGAATGTAGTTATGGAAATGGTGCTGTCAACTGTGGGGTAGACTGTGTAAGTGTGGGTCTGTAAGGACAAACTTCTTATCTAAGGCGGTAATTTGCGTATTTCGATGATATGTTAGTGTCATAGTTCTGCTCTGCTAAGAGAAACTTTTGTTTTGTTTTAGAAAGAAATTCATTAGTTTTTGCATTATTAGCAAGAAGATAGCAATCAACATTCTAACTGCTTACGGATGAGCGATGACACCATGCAGATAACATGAAAGTAAATTGTCAAGAAATTATTGCAAATAAAAAAACATTCATTGTTACGAAGACGCAGAAGCAAGAAGTTTATTATTGATTATATTGTTTACATAATGTAATAGGACGCACAGACACTTACCTTGCATACGCACGACACATATTACACACATACACCACGCTCGAGGAGCCCCCGTAGGTGGGGATGGAGGTGAAGAGATTTCTGGTTGATTTATGGAAGATGAAGAACTCGCTGCTCTCTCTTTTCTATTGGCCATGGAACCGTCGTCTTTCTTCTTTTTACGTCATTCTTTTCCCAAAATGACGACGAACAAATGACGCACACAAGACGTCAAACACAAGACGTCATTCACACACGGAACAATACAAGACCTACCCCTAACTCATTACACATAATGTTAGTATTGTTAACGTGGTATTTGCAGTAAAAATATCAATCACCTGCTTTTTTGTCCATGTCATACGCGCGCACACACACACACACACACACACAAACACACACACACACACACACACACACTTATCTGCACAGTGTACAGTAATCGACTTGATGGAAGAAGATCTGCACAACCGACTCTTATGTGGCAACAACACAGGAAACTGCAAAGAAAATCTATAAAAACAGCAAGAAAATGTTTGTGAAAGCAGCAGGAAATGTTGATGAAAAATATCTTAAAAGTGTAGGAAAACTTGTGTGGAAACAGCAGTGAACCAAAAAAATCTGTGAAAACAGAAGGAGAAAATATGAAAAAATATAACAGCGGTTCTGCGAGGCTTTATCCACGTGATGAAACAACAAGGGAGGAGATGAAGGGTCTATAATGTACTCTGTAATTCCACTACTTCCATTCTCTTTCTCCTCTGCTTTGTCTCTCTTTTCCTTCTTTCTATTCTATTCTACAAAAATACTTTGTGGACTTTGTTGACAAACGGTTGTTCCTGTGTCCAACAAGACGGGCTGTGTGTCGGTTATTTTCCTCCACGGCACGGTCGGATCTTTCGAGATTTGCCTGGAAGAAAAGCTGACCGCAAATGTATCCAGGAACAGTGGATTGTCCGCCCTTTAACCTCCGAGGGTTATCGATCTCTTTTCTCCTCTTAATTTGGAAGTCGGTTCCTGTGGCTCTTGTTTATAGGACGTCTTATTATTTTTTCTGAGATGACTGTCTCCCACTCATTATCCTCAAGAGGTTGGCTAGACAGGTTCTTAGCCACTAAACGGACAGCGTTCAAAGTTAGCGGCCTTTAAATTGCTTCTTTCCGCATAGCGGAAGATGTTGTTAAGTCACTGTAATGACCATAGTTACTACACTACTGGGACATCGTAGAGTCTGCCTGATAGGAAATAGGAAGAGGAGGAGAGGGACGCCCTGCCTGTCAGGATGTTGCGGGGGTGGGGGAGGTTGGATGGGGAGAGAACTGACCGGCGGAGAGAACGAAAGTGACCGACAGTTCCCCAGCTGGATCTCAGCTTTGGACTCACAGACTCGTGGCCCCCCAAGCCGCAGGAGACTTCGTCAGCACTGGCCTGGAAACTAGTCAGCTTCGGTGAAACGCGCGGCTGTCGGAGACCATAAGCGCTTTCACCCAGGGAATCACTTTCACCTTTCAGACCCGGAGCCAGTGTAAACAAGTCCTTGTGGGGGGGGGAGGAGGGGGGGAGAAGGGGTAAGTGGAACGAGGAAGGCATGCGAACGGGCGGCAGCCATCGACAGCTGTGAGCGGTAAGGGAGGTAACACAATACCGAGGAGCGCTTTGACGTCACTGGGGTAGATGTCTGATAACGAACAGCATTTTAACCGTTTTGTTGACGACGGGCAGAAGAAAAGGCACTGGCGCATGAACGTGTACGACAATAAACCTGCCTACCCGACTACCCACAGACACACCCGCTCCCCTCACCCACATACACACAAAGTACACACTTTACCTCTTGCGCAGTTAGATGCAACGCAGTTATTCGCTCATGAGTTACTCACTTACTCGATCGATCAACAGACCACTCAATTGCTCAATCCTTCAGCCACACAAGGGTACACACAGACACACTCTGTTCATCGAAGTACACAAGAGGCAAGAGAGGTTATTTTTCACCGAATGCCTCACAACATCTGCGTGTGATTTAACGCTGATGGATCCATTTTTTTAAAGCTTTGGAGCAGAAAAGTATACACCGGCAAAACAAAGCAAGCAAACAAACGGAAAGGGGCAGGCTGTCAGACATGAAGAGAGTTAATCAAGCTTTCAGGGCGAGATGATGTTGTAGCTGGCTAAGAACATTCCTCGGCTCAGGCGACAGCTTGCCTCTTAACCCTCCTGCCGCTGTAGCAGTAGCCATGAAGTAGGTGGCTCTTGAAGTTCGCTACGACTGTCCTACACTTCTCTTCCCCTCCCATTTCCCTCGCACTTCCCCCCACTGTGAAGAACAAGACTTCGGTCTTTTAGCTTAATTACTCCGGAGGTGCTGCCCTCTTACATGCTTTTGCTTTTGACCTCTGACCCTCCCATCAGTTTCTAATTAGCAAAGCATCTTCTTCGTATCCTCTCTCTCTCTCTCTTCTCTTCTTTTTTCCTCTTTCTTCTTCTGGTTCTCCATGCTGCTGCGCTGTGCAGCTGTGCATGCAGAGGATATTTGGCCATGTTATTTTAAATTAAGATATCACTTCACTCATGGTATCTATCAGTGGAACAATTTGTTTACATCCCATACAGAGATCTGTATAATATCTAGCATTACTTATACATTAGGTTTAATGTCATTCTATAAACCTAGGAACTATGTAACAGTAGGAGGCATGAGGATAAAGCATTTAGTGGCCCATACAATTCATACATACCTGTGCATGCAGACAATATTTACCGATAAGATTTAGACATCAGATATACCTTTAATTCTCATTCCCCTGTTTCTTTAACGTTCATTCATTCTTTCTCTCGGACCGCTTGCAGTGACTGCTGGGTCGGCTTCAAAATCACATCCCTCCAACCCCTTAACTTTATGTAGAACTAAGTCACACACTACAAAGTAAAACTGATTGTAAACAAGACCAGCAAAGTGCTTCCTAATGAAAATCTATCTATCTATCTATGGAACTGTGTTTTATGATCGAGGGCAGTCACTAAATCCTGATATTGCTAGACTAGTCAGGTATAATTTGTTGTTCTCGAGAAGATGGGAGAGTAGCAGGAAGTTGGAAAAGACAGGAGATGAAATACCTTGTTCTTGTCCACAGTCTCTTTTATTGTGTTTTCTATAACCGCTCGGAGTGTTTTGGACGATCTTCAGTCAAGCTCTGGTCTTTGATGACCTTAATTCATGCATTGGGCGCCACTTTACTTTGATGGTCTTAATTTATACAACATGCTTCATTAGTTTGCTGTTATTAATTCATGCACACATCGACCCCCTCCCCAAATGAGACTTTGATGGTTTTAACTGATGCAACGCGGCCCAGTAGACTTCGATGGTCTTAATTCATGCACCGGGGCCCATTAGGCTTTTTAGTCCAGGCACTCATCCTCGTGAGACTTAAATCAAACGTTTGACATTATCATGGAAATTTTCTGCAATCGAGTGTCGATCCATCTCCTGCTGCATCATGAAAGCAAGTTATTTATAGCAGGAGACGCTGTTTGATTCCAGCGCGTGCACGAAATGCCTGCTCGTCGGTATCACCACCACCCGAACCTTTTCTCTACCCACAACTATTTCCACACATGCTTGCAGCATAGCATTCAAACATAATTAGTTTGTTTGTCTCTTTTGTTTTTATTTACGGTGTTATGTTTCAGACACCTTCCTCCATGCCTTACGGTTGACTGCCATGTCTTTCTCTCTCCAGGACTAAGACTTATGATGGAGGGTGAGGTGGAGGGAGGGGAAAGACAATGAGGCTGTCTGGACTCTGGCTGAGCAGACGATGATTCTGTAGTTTTCATTTATTTACTTTTTATTCATTCGTTCATCTTTCTGCTAACGTGTGAAGTCTGTTAGAAATGACGACTTGCGTGCTGCGGTCTGGGTGTTTGTAGGCAAGCTGGTTATTATTTGTGGTTGTTTCTTTTTTTTAATTTTCTTTAATTCTCGCGTGTCTTGTCTGCACGGTGCTGCGTGCCCACAGTTCTGGGCTGCCATAAAAACCAATCACACAGGATGCAGGAAGAGCTGTGACAGATCCTATTCTCTTTCCTCAAAACTGCAATCGGATTCGAAATGCTCAACGGCATTTTCTATTCCATGTGTCCAAACTGTGTAGCCCACAGCCGTTGATTCTTTATTTTTATTCTTTTTTTTTACTTTTTCTTTCTTTCTTTCTTTCTTTCTTTCTTTCTTTCTTTCTTTCTTTCTTTCTTTTGTTCATTTATTTTGATTTCTTTCTTTCCATATACGTTTTCTTTCTGTCCTTTTATCTTTTTTGTCTCTCTTTTCTGTTTTAGTTTCTGTGAGATTTTTTTCTTTTTTCTCCTTGTTTTTCTTTCTTTCTTTCTTAATCACTGACCGGCTGACACTGGCCTTAAAAATATTTGTGTTTTTTAACATACTAGTTGAAATGGCTCCTGGTTGGAGATTATTCCTCTTTCTTACATTCATATTTTGTTTCTTTTTTTTTTCCTTTTTCTTAGGTTTTTCCTTTTTCAGTTTTTTTTTCTTTGTTCATTTTCACATGTTTGGGCAATATTGATATTTACTGGTCCGAAAAGTTGGAAGCGGTTAGCTGAGTAGATAGAGCACTAGTGTTCAAAGCCGGGGGCGATACACCAGCCGGTTCGATACCTGAATGGCGCAGCGCACTTCCCCCATTTGACCCGGCTGTTGAATGGATATCTCACCCGAACTGAGTTGAGAAAGAAATGGCATGGAGAAAGAGGAAATGGGCAAATCCCTCACAACAAAGCTGGTCCCGAGAAAAGCCCTGTCTCTAACATCTCTCTTCCCCAAAACAGAACGGCAAAGATCTTACCTTCACCTTTCTGTGGTCAGGGTGGGCAATCGGTACATATCAACATGCAGCTATTTATTTTAATTTATTCTTTCACAGACTCTGGCAGTCAGCAAAGCAACAATTTTCCAAAGTTGTCTTTCTTCCCGACACACGGTTGCGAAGGAAAGGTCTCGGTGTAATTCAATCCGAGTTTTACAGAGGAAAACTTGGTTACTTGATATTAAACTAGAAATTCACTTTGCTTTTCTTGTTATTTGACTACCGGATAGGAATATTCTTTTGACAAGGGCACGATTTTAATCAGTTTTGTGAACTAAGCCAAATGGATCGTTTCTGTCTTTCCAAACTCATTTTTCTTTCGTCTTTACGTTTATTCAGCGCCTCAAACTGAGACAGAGTAGTGCTTGGCGATCTACTGAAATTGCACAGCATGTAAGAGGAATACAAATAAAGAGAGAAAAGAAATATGTGCTTCTGTTACTTAAACCCTCAAAAACTAGTGAGTAATATTCCGTGGTTTTCTGTTAAATAAGACAGGATACTGTCAGGATACATGGCGGTGCAAAACACACTGCTGAGGAAGATAGAAGTCAGATCAGCTAAGTTTTCTTCGTGTTCTTATAATTTATATAAATGCTTTTCAAAAGGTTTTTAAAAATGATTGTAAGATAGCTGTGATATTTTACAACATATAAGTCGAAATTTGACTTTATAACTTACATGTAACTTACATGCACAACAGAGAAGGGAGCGGAAAGATGTTGCTAACTAAAAATGACTCTTTTAGTGTTACTTATACCTATTTTGAAATAAAACACTGAAATAAAACATTACTATTGTATAAATTATTGTCAATGGTACCTTCCAAAGAAAAGTGTGTTTTAAAAAAATTACTTATTTTATTTAAACGTTTTAGTCTTTTTCAATGTTGTAATCGATGTCTTTGTTTTATTTTTTGAATTTACTCCCTTCCTTCTTTAATTGAATATAAACTATGTACAGACTACGAATAATAAATCTAAAGAGTAACTGAGAGAAAACATTTTTCTTAGTCACCTTTTGTTTCTTTTTCTCCTCTTTAATTTGATTCTTTGTGCCGTCTGCTTAGGTAACTGCTAGGACTAGTCAACTATAGTTTCTCTTTTCATTCGGCCTTAAAGTTCTCATACTAATTAACAAATTTTTTTTACTACGCGTGAACTGCTGGAAATGATTTAATTGCATTGTCAGCGAAAATGAGTAACTACTGAAAATGTCAGACCTCTAGGACGATGGGAAGTGGGTGAAAAATTGATTACAAAATTCCGACCAGAAAGACAGAAAAGTGTGCAATAAAAACGCCTCTCTTAAAAAAGAGATTATTAACTGCGAAGCTGAATACAAAGTGGTCTAGCCCCAACTTTTTTTGCAGACAAACACAAAAGAGTGCATCATAAAATTAAAAATTAAAAACCTTCCCCCTCCCACGCCTCTCGGGAGTCAGCTACTCAGTCCGCATTTGTGTCAACTGAGAAAATTCCACGGCGTTCCGTGGGTATCGAACCCAGTGGTTCTGGCGGACACTAGCCTGTCTGATTCTTCAAAATGGACAGTAAAACCCCGACCATCCGTGTGCAGCTCTATAGAAAGTAACTACTGGTAGATTGTAGCTTTAAGAGAGTCTTGCCTCGCTGGCTTTCAACATCCTCCACCCAAATGTATTTGTCCTCAAATCGCACACTAAAGATAGAAATAAATGGCCCGCTACTGACGACATGTGATTAATAGAACAAAATTGTTCTGCAATCATTACAAACACATTTTTGACTAAGGCGATATTATCTGATGCTGGTTATTGCGGAAGAGCATGCACACCATACACTGGCATGCTTCATACGCACAGCCTTTCTGTTCTTTGTCAATGGCAGAAGGCTCCTCTAGATATCATAATAGTTCCGGGTGCCAGTTAATGTCATGGAGCATTCCCTGACGAAAACCAAGACCTAGATGCATTGTCACGATATCTATCCACATAAACAAATGAATGTTCATGCGAATCCTGCACTTAATGATGGCGCCGTCGAGGAGATTGCATGACTCTTGTTGTTTGTGTCCCCGTTCTTCTGATTGCGCCAACTCAGCCCATCCAATCAAACCGTCGAATCGAACATCAAAACGTTTTCAAACGTAGCCCTCGGTAATCTTGTTGAGCCCCCCTCCACCCCCCACCCACCCCCCGTTGAACGCTGCCCACGACAAACTTCTTTCATCTAAACTTCATGTGCTCTGTGACGGGACCTCCTCTTCGTATTCGGAAGTTGCTGCTGACTTCGGAACTTCGCACATCTCGCAAGATATCTGCGTTTGCTTGTAGCCGCCTCGCATGGCCGTCTGACCTCTTGTGACCTCCCATGACCCCTCTGATCCTTGGATGTCGATCCTACACAATTGCGAATAACGACCACCCTTTGTGGGTTCCTGCCTCGGCCTTTCTCCTGGCTGTGTCGGTGCTATCTGAATGACCTGGGACCCTCATTACGGTCCCCCGACCCAGTCTCCAGACCAACTAGATTCCCCTTTCCCCAATCACCACCATCAAGTGGTTGACTCATGTACAAGTATTGAAGGCCGCCACAGCTTCCCTCCTATGCTCCTGACTTTACTTTTTTTGTTACAGTTTCTCCAAAGTACATGCTTTGCGATCTGTGCTCTCCAACCATTGCTTGTTAACGAAACCTTAAACCTGACAAAACTTCCGGTTTCTTCGAAGACAAAATGTCTTTTCGGGATAAAAACGTGTTTAGAGCAACGTGAAGCTCTGAAAGTCCTAAACATTAGCAAGTTTGCTGTTAAGTGTCTGCTTTATTAAAAAAAAAAGTCCGTTACACAATAATAAAAAGCCCGGATGTAACAGCAGACTAGTGTTAAAGACTTTCAGAGTCTGACATTGTCCTGACGATGTCTTTAACCCGAATATCCTTCCGTTGTCTGAACTTGGCTAAGAAGTAGTACATCGACCAACAATTGTTTGGAATGTAACCGGACATTAATTGTCTTCAGTGGAGGGCAAAGGATACCCGTATTCTCGCCTTGATGTGACGACTGCGCGGATATTCAAATGTTCCCCACAAAAAAGTCCTGTTGATGTCCTCATGCAGTTTGGTGAATGACCCGCTTCCCTGATGACTAGTGACGCGCAACACTTTTTCAGCCTCTGAGGACTGTTTATAAATAAACTCCCCAGTTTGTTTTGTCCCCTGCCTGCCGCTGTTAGTGCTTCGATCGCGCATTAATTTTCGCGTGCTCGGGCGAGGGTGTTTGAGTAGTTTGTCTGTAAGACTAAGATCGTGTGTGATCGTAAATTAAATTACGTCATGTGCGTGGGACATCCGCCAACACACACACACACACACACACACACACACACAAATACACAGACATATTGACAATACCACTCACACATACACGCACGCGCGCGCCCACACACTATCACTCTCTAATTAACTCTCTAACACTTTCTCTTTTACTTGCTTTCTTATACTCATTCTCTAACACACACAAACCGACACACACACACACACACATACACACACACACACACACACACACGTACGTGAGTTGCCGCGAGAAACAGCTGTATCAATGAAGGGGGGAATCTTTATTCACGATAGCAATAAAATAACAAGGCAATGATCATTGCTATTTCCCGCCATTGCCATGGAAAGTGAGAATAACCCACAGTCGTAAAAAGGAGGATATAAAATGGAAATAAAGGCTATAACATAATCAATAATTATGAAAAGCGAGAGATATGGGGACAGAATGGAGGAAGACCAGGCTATGGAGGAGTCAGAACGCTTAGCAAGCGCAAGCCTTTTAATGGGGAGGGAGGGATGGAGAGAAGGAGAGAGGGGGGGAGAGGAGTGGTAGAGACAAGAAAACTCTATTCAGCAAGCCTCTTATTTTTGAAGCACGCATGTTGACGTATCAACACATACCGTGTGGAGGCCTTTGATCGCATCGATCTTCGCCGCCACAGTTGCCCTGCGAGGGCGGAGCACCAACGTCCCGCTGACGACAAGCAGACGTTCCGGCAGGAAAATCAAGGCCGACATCTGACAGATACAGAAACTTGTTTAGTGCAGCCATTTTATTCCTTGGCCGTGAGCACCGCGCATTTCACGCCCATTGCCTCCCCTGCCTGGACTTGCCGGCCTGGGCGGCGCACGCTCACCCAGAGAGGAACAATTAAAAGCACAAACAAAGTCCGAGTCTGTAAGCGTGCTTCATGGTAACATGATTTAAATCCCAGGGGGGAAACGAACCGACTGCTGTGCAAACGCGGCCAATCGCTGACGGGACTCCCGACAGCTCAGCGGGTGGGGAATAGAGGGGAAAGGAAGTTGCCTTTGTAATCGACGCAATTTATGATCGCGCTTTTGCAGAGCGCACGTCAGCGCCTATCGCTCATAGCACGTGTTTCCCAGCGAGCGATAAGACGCCATGTTTAAGTGTGGGGGGGGGGGATTTTAAGGGGGCCGGATAGTAATTTGAAGTAACGGTTCGCTTCTTTGAAAAAACAGTTTTCGCCGCAGAACACGTGGCTGTTACGCAGAGAGCAGACAACTGTTCCCTGCTGGGGCCGTTGTTATGAAACGAGAGCAAGTCTTTTCACGAGGGGATAATCAGGTACGCAAGGAATTGTTTGTTTGTCCGAGTTTTGCACCGTGCCACCAGCAAAGGTTACATCACGGGTGGAACTCAAGGAAAAGCGTCTTGTTTTCTGGCTAGACCCGCGGACACTACATCATGATACTACTTCATGTTTCCTTACCCCAGGGCACCACTTTGCAGCTATTGCTCCAGGGATAAAAACATCACCTGTGGGATCTGCATTCCGCTTTATAATTTCAGAAACAAGACGCTTATCATGGATTTCCCACGTTGCCCCAGTCCCAACGACTTGCCCTCGCGTGATAACTACGCCCCCTGGAGGTAACCTTGCCACACCCAGTCACAGACATTGATAGCAGCATACGATCGGGGGTTGGGGTGAAACAAAAAGTAGGATGATGATTATAAGAAAAATTTGAGCGCCGCAGAGACCAAAATGCATCCAAATTGGGTCAAATATTAATTGTCATAATCCAAGGCGAATATTTCTTTCAGGGGCCACAAGCCATAGCTAGTCGACAGCTTGGCTTTGGATGGGTCTCTCTTTGCGAATCATGAATAAAACTGAATAAAATAATAAAACTGAAAGACGTTTTTAATTTCGTCGACCAATGAGAGAGGAATGGAAACACTGCGGCACACACACGCACGAGCACACACACGCACACACACACATACACACACACACACTCACACACACACGGGCGCGCACGCACATACACATACACATAATCAACAGTTCAAAGATTATTTTCGTCAAAAATGGCACGATTCTTCCCACTAAGCACTAAAAATATGTGTCAAGCTCGTCTCCTACATCTTGCGAAAGTCAGGCACAGCACGTTTGTCTCTGTCGAGAAAGCCTAACTAAATATGTCGCGCTGCTCGCCACAAATCCCAAGCTACGACTTAAATCTTTTTGGTTGGGCTGCATGAAAGAACTTTATTCGGACTTGACATTATGCCCAAGCCGTTCTCCTCAACCTTCCAAAATCGTCGTTGGCTGGTGTACACGTGAGGTCATGAAAATGAGTCTTTACTTATTGGTCTCAAGTGACAAGTCGACTGTTCATACCAACCTCGGCGAAGTTGACTTGCACTTGACACCAGCCTTTTCAGACATTTTAAGACCATACAACCCATCCTCAAAATGGACGCCCACTCATTTTAAGGAAGGTGCGGAAGAGGCCGCTCGATTAAGCTAGTCTTCTATTGGCTAAAGATTTAGGTTCCCCCGGCATATCATTACTTTACTTTTCCATCTTGGTTCCAACCCCAGCTTGCATACCCTGGTCCTCTGTAGCTCTCTGGTTCTGACGTCACGTGTGGAAGGGAAATTTGAGACAGCCTGCAGCAGGCTTTTCTCTGGGGCTTCCTGCCTATCAGGCTAACTTACAGAACTGTAGTAGTCACGTGGGCGAGTCGGCGAGAGGGTGAGCTTGAAGGTGGAGGAAGTGAAAGAAGCAGAGCGGCTGCCGCCATGAGGGTGAGTCCACGGTGAGTGCCAAGCCCCCTGTACAGCCATGCATGGTTGCAAATGATGCTGAGTCTAATTGCTGGGGCCAGACAACCCTCTTGTCCAATCAATATCTCGGTTTGGTTCCTCCGTAATCTCTCCCACGGGCCGGAGCCGCAGAGGGAGAAACTTGTCTGAGGCCGGTGAACGCGAGACCATTTCTCTCCAGTTTATACGTTCAATTGACATTTGGGGCACTCACATACGGGCACTCAGCGTGCGTGCTGGGATGCTCGAGGGATGCAGAAAGAAGAGTGGAAAGACCAGCCTAAAGCGAGCGAAATGACAGGCTGTGTTTAGTTACTAGGATGCTGGATCATTGTGGTGTATTTACCATGGCTTGTGGTGTACATACACAGAAGTTAGTAGCGTTGCCATGTGGACGAGGGCAACCACTCCTTTGTAAGCAAGTCAGGCGGAGTGGTATATATATATATTGCTACCCATATGTCACATGTAGTTATTTATTGTGTGTGCTACATGATTTCATCTGTCATATACTGTCAAATATACGTTGTATAGGTCTCCATGTTTGCCTGTTACACTGGTCCATCTAATTATATGTCACGTGCTACTGTCACTGGTTACTGTTTACTGTTATGTTACAACTCTCCATGCCTATGAGTTTTAATAAAGTCAGTTTATTTAATTCTAGTGCAGAATTATTTTTTAGAAGTGCTGATTTGACAAAACCTTGTGCACACGACCACACATTGGTTACAGGTTTAG
This sequence comes from Marisa cornuarietis, assembly GCA_004794655.1. Taxonomy (NCBI): domain Eukaryota; kingdom Metazoa; phylum Mollusca; class Gastropoda; order Architaenioglossa; family Ampullariidae; genus Marisa; species Marisa cornuarietis. The sequence goes on from SMMW01000068.1 coordinate 744,206, forward strand.
ATGTCCAAATCAAACATTTACCTGAAACCTCGCCATTTTAAACACGTAAACAATTGCAGACCATGTTGAACAAGGTAACGACAACTCTGTCTGCTCAGTTTTATTTTATGTTTGACTACAGTAAGCCCTTAAATGTAAGTGCTCTAGAAGTGAATCACCGCAGGATGCAGTGAACTAAGTGGTTCATTGTGTCTAGAGTTTTGCCAAGTCCTCTCCTCTCGCTTCTTTAATCTTTCCTGATACATTTATTACCCTTTCGAGCAGAAATTTCTGTAGGAGGACATATTATTAGAAAGAAACTCCATTTGTCGATGTGTGAGGGGGGTGATGGTGGGGGTGGGGGTGTGTGCACGTGTGATTAGTCTCAGTTCCACCCAATTTGTCAGATTCTCGTCAGATTTCTCATGAATGTCCTTTTCGCCTTACCAAATTGGTCATGAACACTGTTTCTTTCATATATATATTTTTTTTTCTTTAAAACATGTTAGTTATTTATATTTACTTTACCAACTCTTAGCATTTAAGGGCGGCGTCAAATGAGAGAAATCTAATAGGCAGAATAAATTGCGATGTTTTGCTACATACAGCAAAATAGTTATTATCGTAGTTAGAGAAATGGCCTTATGGGATGTCTCCCAGAGAGAGAAGAAAGACGGTTGGAGATGAGTTGGGGGGGGGGAAGGAGCCAGTCATGGCAGATGGCACCACCCCAGTGTCTGTCTCCCCCATCGCGACTAAAGGCCACCGGCGTCTCTTTCTTCACCTTTTCTTTGATCTTTCTGTTGACTGTCTGTCACCCTGACTGATGATGAACACATCAATATTTTATTTTTTTTCAGATTGTATCATGTCACAGTTAATTTCGTTTCACACAATGTTGATGCTTTTAAATATTATCTCCTACTATTTATTAAACTTATATTTGACTACTCTGCGCAATGAGCATTCTTCCGAATGGATACCTGCGCATTACAAATGGACATCATCATCATCATCATACTCGTACTTTAATTACTACATATAGTGCATATATATATATATATATATATAACTATCTGTTTTATCTGTATTATCTGTTTTTAGATATAGTAACGTTTCTTGCTATGTATTGATTATTATATATTTGTTGAATTTTTGCATTGCCGGATTACAACAATTAATGCTTTTTCTAATTTTAATTTGTTGAATTATATTGTTGGTTTATCGTTAAGCTATTAATTTTTTGGGAAGTAATTAGTGCACTACAGGCAAAAAGATACAAAGCGGGCTCAATGTAAAAATAAAAATGGTTCTGTAACCTTTCATCTTTGCCAGCGCAATGGAGGAATAACCAGGGGACTGTAGTGTGCCAAGGCGTTCTGCTCTGTTTGCACAAACACACATTAACCCCAGCAGTTTGGATGTCTGTACTCCCTCTCTCCCTTATTCACACACCTACTCTCTCACTCCAGTCCTCCTTAACTCCCTCACGTATTTCTTTCTTCTCTTTCTCTTTCCTTTCGCACCCCCTCCTCTTCCAACTTAAGTGCTCTTTTCTTCTCGAGAGTGAGAACTGCTCACTAGCGTGTGTTTTGGCGAGGGCTGGAGTAGGACACATTCTCTTCGTTTAATTCCGGATCGGTGAATTTTTTTATCTTCCTTTATTTCTCTCTCTCTCTCTCTCTAACCCATTTATCTTTTCTTACAAATATTTCAGCAACCCCTTCTTTCTTTCTTTCTTTCTTTCTTTCTTTCTTTCTTTCTTTCTTTCTTTCTTTCTTTCTTTCTTTCTTTCTTTCTTTCTTTCTTTTCAAAGTCATAATTGCAGTATTTTACCCATGTTTGATTCTGCTCTGGTGTACATCCTCATCTGGCTGTTGTGCCGTGTATGCGGCTCTCAAGCACAAGTCGGCGTTTAACAGTCTTTCAGCGAGACTCACAAACCCGTGAAAGCCAGTAGCAGGGATCGATAACCGTGCATTCACTTTTCCTACTTTCTTCTTTTGCTTCCAGCGCTGCTGACTGACTTTGTGCTCTCAGGACCTTCCATTCAGATTCAGCGCATCCTTTAGCAGCACGCTTGACTGAAAAAACAGAAGCAAATATACATTTGTTTGAAATACATTAAAACAATTTCTGCTTTTTAAAGGAGGCGGGGGCGTCTCGATGAAGATGTGGTTGTAGATGTAGGTGTGTGTTTATGAGGAGACACCTGGACCTTGTTTATTTAAGCAGCTCATGCAATGTACCTACCCCGAGGTCAATTTGTCTAATAGGAGTTTAACTCCCAACCGGGGACTACCGCCTAATTTAACTATTATTAATATTATCTATGTTGTGTATCATGGAAAGTTGTCAAAGAGGACATAAATATATTCTAGCAATGGCAGGCCTGCTGTTACGTGATGATAGAGGGTTGTGATGATGATGATGATGATGATGATGATGATGATGATGATGATGATGATGATGATGATGATGATGTATATAAATTCACAGATAATATAGACACACGCACGCACGTACCCACATACCTCTGTGCATTCATTCACACTCGGATATATATATATAGAGAGAGAAGTTATATATATATATATAGAGAGAGAGAGAAGTTACTTATATATATAGAGAGAGAGAAGTTATCGGAAGCGATGAAATTTGTTCACAGACACCATCAACATGAAGAAATTGTTGTTTTTAAAACTCAAAACCAACTCGTCCACGACACCAAATTTGGAATAATCTCCTTCAAGTCCCCTACCCCTGGAACACATGGCTTGTGAAATATAGGCACACTAAGCTGGCGGTAACCATTTAACGATCTTGGGTTGTGTAGACCCCGAGCAAGAACCTAGAAATAAAATAAATAATAACAAGCTAAATGCACGCACAAGCGCAGGCTTTGTTTACTCTTGTCAGAGCTGTCTTGTATAAAGAAATACAGAGGGAAACAGCACGACTGAGTCGGCAGCTTGATTTGAAGCCCTCTCATCTTTCTTCTCGTTTTTTTCTTCCATCTTATTCTCTTCATTCGTGGCCCTAGTGTGATGTGTGCTGTGTGTAGGATGTGTTATTAGGAACTACATTGACTAGGGAGTGTGTTACGACTTGTGTGATGTGTGCTGTGTGTAGGATGTGTTATTAGGAACTACATTGACTAGGGAGTGTGATGTGTGCTGTGTGTAGGATGTGTTATTAGGAACTACATTGACTAGGGAGTGTATTACGACTAGTGTGATGTGTGCTGTGTGTAGGATGTGTTATTAGGAACTACATTGACTAGGGAGTGTGTTACGACTAGTGTGATGTGTGCTGTGTGTAGGATGTGTTATTAGGAACTACATTGACTAGGGAGTGTATTACGACTAGTGTGATGTGTGCTGTGTGTAGGATGTGTTATTAGGAACTACATTGACTAGGGAGTGTATTACGACTAGTGTGATGTGTGCTGTGTGTGGGATGTGTTATTAGGAACTACATTGACTAGGGAGTGTATTACGACTAGTGTGATGTGTGCTGTGTGTAGGATGTGTTATTAGGAACTACATTGACTAGGGAGTGTGATGTGTGCTGTGTGTAGGATGTGTTATTAGGAACTACATTGACTAGGGAGTGTATTACGACTAGTGTGATGTGTGCTGTGTGTAGGATGTGTTATTAGGAACTACCTTGACTAGGGAGTGTATTACCACTAGTGTGATGTGTGCTGTGTGTAGGATGTGTTATTAGGAACTACATTTACTAGGGAGTGTATTACGACTAGTGTGATGTGTGCTGTGTGTAGGATGTGTTATTAGGAACTACATTGACTAGGGAGTGTATTACGACTAGTGTGATGTGTGCTGTGTGTAGGATGTGTTATTAAGAACTACATTGACTAGAGAGTGTGTTACGACTAGTGTGACGTGTGCTGTGTGTAGGATGTGTTATTAGGAACTACATTGACTAGGGAGTGTATTACGACTAGTGTGACGTGTGCTGTGTGTAGGATGTGTTATTAGGAACTGCATTGACTAGGGAGTGTGTTACGACTTGTGTGACGTGTGCTGTGTGTAGGATATGTTATTAGGAACTACATTGACTAGGGAGTGTATTACGACTAGTGTGATGTGTGCTGTGTGTAGGATGTGTTATTGGGAACTACATTGACTAGGGAGTGTAGTACGACTAGTGTGATGTGTGCTGTGTGTAGGATGTGTTATTAGGAACTACATTGACTAGGGAGTGTATTACGACTAGTGTGATGTGTGCTGTGTGTAGGATGTGTTATTAGGAACTACATTGACTAGGGAGTGTATTACGACTAGTGTGATGTGTGCTGTGTGTAGGATGTGTTATTAGGAACTACATTGACTAGCGAGTGTATTAGTGTGTTGTGTGTAGGATGTGTTATTAGGGACTACATTGACTAGGGAGTGTGTTACGACTTGTGGGACCTTTGATATTTGGCCTGCGGACTGTGTTGGTGCTGTGTGTAGATGCTGCCCTATGACCTGGAGCTCCGTCATTTTGTTCTGACGTCACATTATTTTCACGTCACACCATCTGTCATTTGTGAAGCGCCTTGAGTTTGTCCTAAAGGGAGGATATATAAGGCGCTATACAAGCTAACTTTTATTATTATTATTATTATTATTATTATTATTCATCTCTACTTCGCTTCTTTGAGAGTATTATGCAAATTTCAATAAATGATAAACATGCTGAAAAAAACTCGAAAAGTGCGATAATTCTGGACACATCACGATCTGCGCCTTCGAGTGACAAACAATTTTACAATATAATAGTCCTGCTGTCGACGGCAACAGCTCTTTTTCTTTCTTTCTTTCTTTTCTTCTTTCCGCTAAAGAACTGTTTCCTGCATGCTATTCTTCTTTCGCCTTCGGCCCAGTGCAAAGTTCAGCTGAAGTTTTACGAGGCTGCTGTGCAAACAAGATCAATTTGTGGCCTGAAAGAAGTTTTTGGAAGGAATCAATAAAATCTTAAATATGGCGCGTCTGCAGTCTGGCACAAGACATCTGCCAGGATTAAGGATGAAGACAATATAAAGTGAAATCTTGGCATAAACACATACATTTATTTGCCCGCCTCTCGGCTTTTGTTTATGGCGAAGAGTATTCATTAAAGGAGATGGCACAATGATCAGACCTGCAGATGGATAAACAACCGGAGCTCGGTTTTTGTGACTGGTTGCAGATTTTTGGTCATACATTAAATTAACCATAAATTTTGGAGGCTCAGCAGTTTTTTTGTACTGAACGACTGAACAGGTGGGCCAGAGGTGTGCAGTGGGTAGATGTTACATTAAACAGCTGTAAACCCCTCTTCCAAGAATACAACAAGATTAACAATATGTATAGAATTGAAATTTTTATAAATTATAGAAATGTAGACTGCTGCAGCTTACTATGGTGTAAGAGGTGGGTAAGGGGCGCAGCACACGGTATGATTATGGTGATAAAAGGCGCAAAACACTAGTCGTCTCTGTATCATCGAAATATGATCATGTTTGCCATGTAGATGAAGATACCGTTCTCAACAGCTGCAAATTTTTGAAACAAAAATCCGATGAAAAATGCATGAGCTTAAATTTTAGTTGCGAAGTTTTTTACGACTTTTTTATTCACAAGACGAGCGATTGTGCGACAAAGAAACAAATCAACAGGTGTGTCTGAGTTCACATGCTACATACTTTGAGAGAGTCTGGTTGACTGAAGCATAAAATAGTCATCACTGTTCTTTGGTCGATGATGGTATGCAATGTACTGCAATATTGTCCCATACTTTATAAAATTATATACTGTGTAATGTTAAACATATGTTGGCTTACGATGGTGTAATATTTTAGTTGAGAGAATAAAACGATAAACACACATATATATATATATAATATTATCAAAGGCTAATAATGCATGCAGTAAAATAAAATGTGTTCATATAAACAAGATAAGATGCATCAGATGAGACAGGTGGCGCTAGATTACAGTTCAAAATGTTTTTTTAAAACAACACAATATTGTAACTTGAGGCAGCTGACATTAGAGGGGGTAATTCAGAGCAAGAAGAAAAGAATCTCAGATGTGAAGGATGCTAAGAGTCAGACAAAATCTGTAGCAGATGTCACCATGACATCTTTATTTCTACCAAAAGAAAAAAAATTCGCTTTGCAATTGCGAGATCGGCTGCTGTCTTTAGCCGCTCTTTGACCTGTCGATCGGCAATCGAAGAAGATGTTTCTCGACTTTCTGCTTTGCCACAGCTCCCACTGCGTCCAGAGTGTCCCTGGGAGAATGTTGGCAGAGTTGTGGGTGGAGGGAAAATAACGAACGAAGAAGAGAAACGAATCAGCGTGTAATTATTATCAACAACCTTGCAATTATTGTCAACAACATTTGATGTAGCGCATCTTAGAGAAGCTTTTACTTTCGTCAAATGTAGGTCGGTAAAAAAACAGCAGAAATAATCCATTTTCTATCCTGTTCCCAGCAGAATTAAGATTTTTTACAAAAAACATAATTAAGTGACACAGAATGGGTTTTCATTTGGCAAGAATGTCAGATCGCTATCACTGTTGCGGTTTTTTCTCGGTAAATCCACGCAAATGTGAAGGAAGAGGAAGATCCAACATCTGAGAGGAAAATAAGAGAGGAAGAAATTGTAGATGTGACTTTTCTCCTCGGAAGAAAACAGAGAAAGGTAGATTAAGATACTGCACTCCATAAACATGTAAGTAATATGTCAGTGTCCATCTATTTTATCTTTGTTATAGCATCTGACCCTATATGACATAATGTTTATATATATATATATATAAGTGACAAATCACGTGGCACCGAAATGTGAGGTTATTATTAAGACAAGTATAGTGAGAAGCACCACGGGGGGGGGGGCTAATTATAGCGCCCACAGGGCTGTTGTCACTGTTCGCCTGAGAGAGTACAAAACCCTGTGGGCATCAGTGATAATCTAAGGAAAAGAAAAGGTCGAAAAAGAGGGATAAACTAAACCAACTGCTGAGCAGCAGAAGGACAGTCTCAGCTACACTTTATTAATGAATTAACATAGTAATTTTGAACAGTACAACAAACTGACAGAGTTATTTTGGGGGGACATTTGAGAAAGGCTGCTTGGTGTTGTCACATGACAGCAATGCTTATCTTCTTCCGATGGACAGCCATGAAGTGTCAGAGCTTAGCTTTGCGGCATGTAGCCCGGAGGGTGGCGCCACTGTCGAGTACACACAGTCTCCGCGTTTTGCCGAAAAGCAGCCCCGAGGGACCTCAGCCCAATTTCCAGTCACATCAACCACGTCAACATAATGAAAGTACTGATGTGAACCCACTTTCATCCTGCGGACATGCCTGGAGAGAAAGGCACACGAACCAAGGGAAGAGCATCGCGTAAAGCAAGCAATTAGGTGCAATGGAAACAGTGGACAAGGGTCACTCGCAAGTTCTGATCTTCTGCACCGTCTCTTGAGAACCTCATCAAAACCAGACATCGGGTCCATTAGGGACCAAAGCTCACCCATTGCATGCTGGCAAAAGGAGTGTTAGTTCAGTTAGAACTCGGGTAAAAAAAAAGACTGATGTGAGGAACGATCACTCTCTCTAGCGCAGGACTTCTGTTACATTCTCTCCCTCTTCTTACTCCCAATCCCAAATGTGTTTTATGTAAGTGTGTGTGTGTGTGTGTGTGTGTGTGTGTGTGTGTGTGTGTGTGTGTAGGAGCTTGCAAGCGCGTCTATCCTTTACTTGCTGTTATTTCTTTTGTTGTGCTTCTGTGCCTCTTTTTCTGTACTTTCTTCCTTCTGTCCCCCCCCCACTCGTTTGACCGTTCCTCCTCATGCTGTCCGTGTACATTATACGCCAATAAAAGTGTAGAAAAATACACAAACAGACGAACAGAAATACACTCCAAGTGTTAGTCAGACGGGAACTAAGGGTCAAGAGGACTTTTCTGACTTTCTTTGCTTGCCGGCCACCATGTCGGGTCTGTCTGTGCGGTTTTCACTGTCCCTTCATCTCATCACGTCTGGGCAAGATGGTGGGTTAACAACCAGTATGACTGCTCAGACTTCAACACTAACAAGCAAACGCCCCGAAATGATGAGACTGACCGGACACTTAAGTCCACGGACAACAAGAATTTCGAGGGGGTAACTCATCTGCAAATGGCCTCGTTACGTGATGTGGTCCATGGGCTGGTCTCCCTTGGGTTAAGGAGATGAACGGTGCTTAGCGCGATGCTGGGTGGGACAAGCTTGGCTACGTGTGGCCTTGAAAGGTCAACAAAGGAAGATGGGGAAGATTGAATTTGTCTGACTGCATGGCCATGGTCATCGCCGTCCCGACCCTGCGCATCGTCAGGAAGTCGGGCCAGACGAGTTAAATTCAGACCTTTGCCCACTTTTGTCGAGTTGCTCTCCCAAGAGATGGCGACGTGTTGCTGAAGCTTGTTTCACAACGATTTTCTGTGCTCACCACATTCTACCTTCACCCCTATATTACACGTTCACCAATTACTCTTACTGTACGCTCACCACCGTATTGTTTTCTACGCCCCCTTATCTCTTTTCCTTCAACCCAACCCGACCAGCTACCCGGTTAAATACCCGCTAAGAACTATTTTGAATTATTTTATTTAAATGTTTGCGTCTGGGAGCCTGTGCAAGACTGCCGTTCCCAAAAGCTACTACTTGCCCTCCATGTTTCCGACGAAACGATTCCTGGAGCCTCAAAGACAGCTGCCACGTGTGAAATCTGTGTTGCTGCATCCGAAAAAACTTTTAAAAGTGCGAGGTAGGCGGGAGCCCGGAGGAGAGGTCAACGTGTGGAGGCAGCGAGAGTCACCCACGTGGGCACTTCTAGGGAGGTGGCACAAAGGTTAGCTGAGTGGTCTTTCTGCCAGACGCTGACACCTAGTGTCCAAACACCAAGGACTGTTTGTTTTACGACACCACGACTGACACTCCCTCCTCCTCCTCTTCCTCATCCTCCTCCCACCTCCACACACACAATCGCGTTATCCAAGTCGTCCAGAAAAATTAGTCTGGCGTGCCAAGGACTAAGTTCTGGTTTGTCACCAGCAGCCTCGGAGATTTCCAAGATCAGTCTGGAGAACAGGCAGCACGTGTCCCTCGGTGCCACCAGCGGTTGCGAGGTGTGAAGTGTACCGGCCTGGTTCTGTCTACTGAAGGTGCCACCATCTTGACACCTCCGGGACACCGTGTGCAGAAGTTTCGTGATTCTAAACAGATATTCTTTCCATCCACCATCTATTCTGAGAGAAGGGAAGGACAGAAAGTCAGACATAAGTCTTATCTGAAACAGAAGGACAGACGAAACGATCGACAGAGAGCCTGAGTCCGCGGGACACAGAGTTAAACTTAGCATCTCCTAGATAATGGCAGCACCAAAATCGTCAATCATACGGTGACTTTGACGAATGTTATGATTATGACTGAGGCACCGTCATTAGTTTTCCTCTATTATCGTCCTGCTCATTGCTGCCACCACGTCTGATGTCGGAAATGAGTGAATGTCATAAGCGACCCGGGGGCTGGCGGCAAACACTTTATTCGCTCCTGTGGCTGAGCGGCCCGTTTCCACCAAAGTGAAACTGCTTTGGTCTCTAGAGCAACATGGCGCAAACGTCACTTTAAAAGCTTCCGCCTTGTGAAGACCAAGCAAACCTGCGGCTGAATCGACTTCCGTCGATACCCAAGCATCTGCCGGTCTGCTTGCTCGCTGGTTTTCGGTGTCATGGGAATGGAAGCTGCAGAGTGGTTACTGGTTCAAGAGCCGGCTATGGAGGGACAGTGGTACCCACACGGAGGTCAGACGCGTTCAGTCAGCTACGCGAAAGACTGTTGGTGAGAGAGACAGATCGTTTAGAGGAGCGCGCTTTGGCAGGTGAGCCACTCCCAGAAATGTGCGAACGTAAAAATCAAACCATCTACACGCTTGAGTGTTGGAATGCGGCCAAATGCATTGGCTAGAGAGGCTGATAGAACATTCAGGAGATAGCTGCAAGAATAATGAATATACCTGAGAATGTGTGTTGGACTTTTTGAAATAACTGACAAACGTGTTCAAAGCTAGATTGAGCTGTAATAGGTATAGCCTCTGTCTCTCTATCTAGCTATATATATATATGTATTAGATAGGTACACTCACACAAGTACAAACTCATCCTGTAATATATATATATATAGGTCTACATAGTTAAATCGAAATGGATATTGCTGACAGTCAATGTAGGCAGTCAATTTTGCCCACACGTTGCTGTCATACAACCAATGAGTGCCTCGAGTTATTTAACTGTTTGGCTGACACTGAATGCTGTATAGTGACTTCAGCTCGGTCTTATTGATCATAGCAAGCATATTGACTTTGTTCATGATGAGGTCTTCACACGGCAGACAAATCTCTACATCGCCCGACAAACACCATAATTACATTTTTCGGCTCATTCATCTTTTACAAACACACATCCCTGGTGTACTTACAGTGGAAACTATATCTCTGTCGCGCAATTTGTTAGAAGAAAAGGAGGTTCGTGAAGGTTGCCTTTTTGTGCTCAGTCTAACAGCTAGTCAGGTCGTTTAGAAATCCAGAATTTCCTCTCGCCAAAGGCACGAGGACAAAAGCAGCCCTCACCACGTAAACTGGAAAATTACCCTTCCTCCCTTCCTCCCTTCCTCTCTTCCTCCCACCCGTCTACCGACACTTATTTGCGCTAGCGTGGGGATGGACTATGCAAAGAACTGCTATAAACATAGAAGGTGAAGTAAAAAAGAAATGAGGGAGAGGAAATTAGGCAGCAAAGGTTATTTTATTGCAGATTGAATGAAGGCAGTCTCTCATTTTATTTTCCCATACTTGCTATCTCTCTCTCTCTCTCCCACCCCACCCTCCTTTATATGACTTGTTTGCTGGCAGAGCATCCAATGGCTCTGACAGTTTGTCTTTGACTCTGGTCACGTGGCTTTTCCTGGCTCGTGCACAGTTTGTCTTCCGCTTCTAGAACTGTGGGCCTTCTGGGCATGCGACTGGCTTCCAGGCTTGTGACAGTTTTTCGTTTGCGCGCGATTCTGACAAGTTGCCTTTTGCACATTCGGGCTTTAACCATGTCTCCTTCCTGAGTTATACCAAATCCTTGCAATCCTAGAGGAATTTGAACTGTCTGGACAGCTTCCAGGGAGCAAAGCTGGGATCTGTGAGGAAGCATATAAAAAGGTAAATGGCGATATTCCGATTTCGATTACTTTTAAAAGCGCATCGGACGGATCTTCAGACCGAAGGACGTTAGGATAATGTCAATGAGCCATTACTACCAGCACAAAAACTGATAAATCGAAAGTTTTAGAGGACTACTGAGGTGCAATTTTGTTCTAATGAGTGAGTAAAAGTCAGTACAAGATATTAATTCCACAGGTCTGGGGAATATTCCCCTTTTGTTCTCGAGATACACGTCTTCAAACATATCTGTGCACAGAAGAAGGTCGACAACTCAGGCTTCAGTGTTGTACTTAAAACAAGCCAATGGGAGAAGAAGTATTTGTGGACAAGATAAGCATCAGGATGTGGACTTCTTTCCGTTCATGGTGATATCTGAAGACGTGTAGTTCGAGAACTGAAGACGGCTTTTAATCCTGACTTATAGAGAAAGTATCTTACACAGCGTTTTACCCAAATATTACCGAATAATATTGCACCCCAGAAGTCCTTTATGACCTCAGTAATTAAAGTGTACGTGTCAGCCTAACTGCGCGAGAAAGTTTGTTTCATCCGTGAGGGTACGTGGTTTAAGTCTCTAAGACCATCGCTTAGTGTTGTTTTCGTTCATCATGTAAATAACATATTTTAATGGCTTACATTTCCACGTATGCTGTGGAATGGAAGAATCCAGTGAGTTGCTAGTCTGATGCACTTGATGGCTCGAAGTGTTCCCTTAGGTAATGCAGACTGCGATGAGAGGCCTGGCATCAGTCAGGTAGGCATTCTGGACGTCGACAGCTGCTGTGCAGCTGATGGTCTTTGGCTTGAGACCACATCTTCTACCCGACTTGCTGACATAAACATAGACTGTTCGTCTGCGCGTGCTTGCAATCGTGTTCTCTGTGCAAACGTATGCACGCTGAGGCATTCATTTCCTGTTTTTCTAATGAATCTTAAAAATGTTAAAGCAGCTACAAGAAGTTTCGGCTTTAAAGATTTCTGTAGACAGTTCATTCATGGTCATTTGCACTTTCCTCTAAATTTTAATATTTTTAAGTCTTAAATAGATTACGAGTGAAATAATTGATGGGAAATCCAATCCATAGACGTTTTATTTGCAACATGTGTGTACAAGAAGAAACAACAGTAGTTTTTAATCTTTTGTTTAAAGCGCTGGCACAAGGTGATGGACGTTCAAGTAAAGTTGATTGTGACATTTTCTCCTCATGTCGAGTGACGAGTAAAGACACGTGACAGTATGGAACGAGACGAGAGAAAATTGACAGCAATCAAGGTTGAAGTGAGTTAATGAGTTTTTAAACAACTAATCAAGTCGGTGGCAAGAGGACTTTGCCTGCCCGCCTAGAATGAAGTGCGAGAAAAAAGTAAAAAAAACAATGGTTGCGTACACGTTTGGTTCATATAGAGTAATATTGTCTTTATTATTTAGTGTTGTACATGCACTTAAGGCGCTTAGAACATAATGGAGGCTTGGACAAAAGACTTAAATAGTGTTCTCCGAAGGGACGAACCTTTTGCTAAAACACTGATAGTAACTTAGACTGGTATGAGGCGGGAGCGGTATTTCATCTTTTTTTGTAATTAAAAATTACAGCCCCACCTCCGTGCTGCTTGCCACATTTGTAGCACTGTGAGGCACTGTGAGACAATGTGAGCCACTGTGAGGCACAGTGAGGCACTGCCGTTTGTACCTCATTGCAGGTGTTTCCTAGTCACTCCTGAAATCACAAACCTGTTCCTGCATACACAAACACGCGAACAACCGAACACACAATCAGATATTTATGGCTCACACACTTATCTTCTACATGTCTGCTAATTGTGTTTCCTTCACTGAGAACTGGGATCAACGTGAATACCAGGTGTTGGCTGATAAAAGTTTGTCTTGGCTCTGCGCGCCGCCTGGGCGAGACTAAGTGGATCTGCATGCAGTGAAAAGTCGACGCCACCTTTCAGCCAGTCGGGCAACACACACAAGAAAAAAACAAAACAAAAACAAGAAGACTAGCATTACACAGGTCTGCACGCTTAACCCGCCACCCAGCCTCTCACAGCTCCCTTACCTTCTCAGACACGGTGCAGGGAACTTAATTTTAACACCGATGTCGGCTTTTTGTATTCTTTCCGACTTCTGTCTTTTCTTTAATTGGTGGCGTTTTTATCTGAAGTGTGAAGGCCATGCTTTGCTGTGAGTGAGCATCACCAATGTTTTCGCGATTAATCAGTTGACAACTGTTTTGGAGACCTCTTCAGGAGAGAGAACTTGATGGGTTCAGTGATGTTACGTTCTTGTCACGGCTGGTCCTGCTGTAACTTCTATGTCACAAATGGTAGGGGTTACAGCGTGGATTTTATTTTTATATAATTATTCAAAGATAGTCTTCTATGCCCAATGATCCTTGGGTAGATGTGTGGGTTTTGAGGTCCGGGCAATAAAACAAACTTTCAACTATTTTATCGCCGACAGACTATCTGTACACAACTGTTACGTCCAAGTTGACTTGTTTACTGGTTACAGAAGGTTATCCTTCTTCCACACAATCAAAAATTGGAAAAAAACGATCGTTGTGAGTTCATGATGCCCGCTCTGTTAGTAAAGCAGCATGGTTGATAAAGACAGTGTAATATACTTGAAAAGAGCGAGATCACTGATAGGTTGTTATCTACTGGTAAAAAAGCAATATGTGGTAAACTCTCAAATTAACCTAGCGAGAAGAAAGCACAATTCCTCTCAAGGGAGAATGTAATCTACGCGTAGAAAAGCAACACCGCTGGTTAAGATGTAATCTACTGGAAGAAGGGAGGATCGCTGTACAGGCGAATGCAGTCTACTGCGAGATTGTTGGAACGACACAGGCGCGACGTGGTCTTTGGGGAGGAAGACAAACTTTGTGTTAAAGATGTGATGTGGACTGCGGAGAACAAGACAAACTTTGTGTGAAAGATGTGATGTGGACTGAGGGGAAGTAGACAAACTTTGTGTGAAAGATGTGATGTGGACTGCGGGGAAGAAGACAAACTTTGTGTCAAAGATGTGATGTGAACTGTGGGGAGGAAGACAAACTTTGTGTCAAAGATGTGATGTGAACTGTGGGGAGGAAGACAAACTTTGTGTCAAAGATGTGATGTGAACTGTGGGGAGGAAGACAAACTTTGTGTCAAAGATGTGATGTGAACTGCGGGGAGGAAGACAACCTTTGTGTCAAATATGTGATGTGTTCGACGGTGGGCGGCGGGCCGCTGGTGTAGTTGCAGTGCCGCAAGGTTCTTGATTGTTGTGAGCATAAGCCAGCGCATTCCGAGCAACAGCTAAGCAAGGATGTTGATGTAAGGCTAAGTTTCATGCTGATTCAGGACTGGGTTGCAGATGGCGTGTAGGAGCCAAGCCAGGCGTGAAAATCGATTCTGATGCACCTGTTGCTAGCAAGCATATTGACTTTTTGTTTAAAGTCACGCATACACACATTCTTTCTCTCTCTGTCTCTCTCTCTATCTCACACACAAACACACATAAACACTGGCACTCTGGCTAATACACTCACACAGGCAATAACACAATAGTCATATAAACATTTGCATGCGCAATTATTGTCAGAAGCGGTCAACTTAATCGTGTTTTTCATCGTCCATCGCCAGCCATTGAGCTTCACACACCACAAGAACGACTGAATGTCAGGCACCCGGAGTCTAACAGCTCATTTATTGTCGTTTTTTCACAAGAGAATAAAAATCAATCCATAAAACAATCAACCAGCCACTCAGCCAACCAGCTAATACTCAGCCTCCAACAGCAATGTGACTTATCTGTGGCAAATATTACTAGCTTTTCGGTTCTATATATATATATAATATACACCTGTTGTGCGACAGGTGTGAACGGTTAGCGGTTGAATGTTTTTCTTAACGAAATTCACCGGAAAGGAGAAGTAGGAAAGAAGATGTGGAGCAAGTATTAGGAACCAAGAAGAGACATAGGAAGACAGGAAGAAATAAAAAAGTACATATATAAGCCAACGGGGAAGGAAGAAGAGGAAAAAATAGTAGGAACTACAGAGGGAGGGAACGAGAGGGGGAGCGATTGGTGTTTTATCCGAGCCAGTAACTAAGGCCACATCACGGCAAGGCAGCCATCCCTGTAAACAGATGCCACATGTAGAGAGAAAAAAAAACAGCGAGCCCGAAACGAGATCCGAACCCAGGACAGCCAGTCTTCACTGTATTGGGGACAGGCGCTAACCGTGGATCAAGAGAAAGAGATTAGTGACAACAGGATTAGTAACAAGAGGAAGACCAGGAACAACAGGATTAGAAACAAAAGGAAAGAAGTACTAACAAGAGGAAGAAAAGAAAAAAGACGATGGAAGAACTAACGGAAGAACAAAAAGTACAGGCGAAGTAAATAGAGAATAGCGAGTATGAACAAGAGAAAGAGTATGAAAGTCATTAGAAAGAAAAGGTGTAAAAACAACAGATGAAACAAGTGTACGATAATAACTAGAAGAATCATGATTAGCGATGAAGAGAAGCAGGAACAAAAGAAAAACACGGCAAATGGAAAGAGTAGGAAAAACAGAGGGAAGAACAGGATTTGTAACAAAACGAGTCGTCAGCATAGGAGAGATACAAGAGGGAAAGGAGGTATAGCAACAAGAGGGAAAGGAGGTATAGCAACAAGAGGGAAAGGAGGTATAGCAACAAGAGGGAAAGGAGGTATAGCAACAAGAGGGAAAGGAGGTATAGCAACAAGAGAGAAAGGAGGTATAGCAACAAGAGGGAAAGGAGGTATAGCAACAAGAGAGAGAAGAAGGTATAGCAACAAGAGAGAAAGGAGGTATAGCAACAAGAGGGAAAGGAGGTATAGCAACAAGAGGAAAGGAGGTATAGCAACAAGAGGAATTGGAGTAATAAGAGTAGCAACATTAACAATCTCAAGGAATGAATAGGAATACGAGTTAGGAAGAATAGAAGTTACGAGAGAATTAAAAGGATCAAGAGGCGGAGCAGTAAACCGGAGGAAAACAAGAAATGAAGTAAGAACAAGAGTAGGAAAAAAAGAAACATGGACACCAGACCGCAGTCCCGGGGGCTGCCTGTACTTACAGCACGTGCAAATTCGTTGCTTGAGGCAGACAGGACGAAAGAGTCTCCTTGTAACCTCGTCAGAGCTTCTAGTCTACGAGGGGCTTACAGAAGAGAAAGCTGCAAGTTGTATGTAATAGCCTTTCAACTGTTTATTGCCTCCAGTGCCGAGCGAGGGACTTTCACAAAATTGGAGATCATAAGGAGAGGTAATCTCAGTTGAAAAACTCAAATTAAACTCGCTATTCACGAACAATTACTAAGTTATTAAGGTTGTGCCCAGTCTTGAAATTGATATTTTGTGAAGATCTATAAGAATTCTGAATCACAGACACTTAATCCCCAGACACTTAATCCCCGACACTTAATCCCCTAGACACTTAATCCCCAGACACTTAATCCTCAAAATGAAATTTCAACTCAAGAAATTATGAAGTGAATGAAAAATTTAATTATGAAGTGAATGAAAAATGTAATTCAAATTCAAATAATTATTTTCATGTAAACATCAAAATAAGTTTGACAATTAAAATAATAGTTAACTTCAACATCTATAACGTTGGGGGCATTTTTGAGGATTAAGTGTCTGGGGATTAAGTGTCGGGGATTAAGTGTCCGGTCACCAGAATTCTATCTGTAAGAATTTACAGTAATAATTTATTTGCCTACTTTGAATATATATATATATATATATATGTATATGTGTGTTGTGTAGAGCGGACAAACTTTGTGTTTTTGTTGCAGCAGTCCCCTTATGTCAGACCATATGGTCATGATGATCTGTTACATAAACATATCTGGCAAAATATGTTTTAAAAATTCTCATTCTCTGAATTATTTAGAGCGGCAAGTCAAATCGGCATTCAGAATATCTTCGACCTTGTCTGTCGCCTGTGTGAGTTCTTGGCCACATGATTTATGTCTCTATAAGCCAACTTTGTCCCATTCTGGCACACGCGGAGAAGGCCTCATCATGTTTCATCTAATCTGATCATACTTTAGCACCTGATTCATGGTTTTCTTCATCTTTATCTTCTTTATTCCCTCTGGGGAAATATTTTTTCCCCTTTAAAAAAAAAACCCGAATCGAAGCATCGAAATGTTAAATGTTTTTCACAGTAATAAGTAGCTCTTTGGTGAAGCAGAGCAAGAGTATGAGAGATGGTCTTTGAAAGGCCTTCGATATGAATGCATGTCATGATTGACCTTTATTGAAGTCCGTACGTTGAAGAAAATGCCATAAATCTTCAGTTCATGCGTGTCATGTTTAATGCGGTAAATGCCAATGAACATCGACCTCGTGGAAATATGGGTGAAACCAGGTCATATAAACCTTGTAAAAACTGAATAATGAGTGAGTCCTTCTGTCCGACACTCAATCAAGGCAAATGTGTCCGCCTGGACCAGCCAAGGAAAGAAATTAAATGGGATAATGACTGTTTATGTTTGATTGTCATTGGCTATTCCCATGTTGTCTTCCTGAGATCACAGAAGAGGCCGTGCACCGAGAAGTAAGCCTGTCCATACTATTTTTGAGCACCATATGGGGCAGTGCGTCCCTCAATTCATTAAGATGATCCCAGTGCTACACCTAACATACCTTTTATCGTCTGATCATTCCTTGCCTTTCGATCGTTACATGACGGTCTGATAAAAGAGGCCGGCGAAATAAATCAGGTTCTCTGAATGAGGTGCGAAATTGCCGAAAGAGAACACGGGCCCCTTTTTGGTGAAGGCGAATGTTCGTGCCTTTCCTGCCATTTGGGGGATCAACGGAATAAAATCGGGCAATGGGAAGCAAAGTGGAGTTCGATGAAAAAAAATAGATATATAACTCATTCATTTGACCGGTACTAAAGACTAGTGCTGGCCAGTCCTTGCTGCTCGTAAGAGATGGATAGAGGTTATTGGTATCGCAATTGCTGACGGGTCTTGCCATAGAAATGTTCTTTATCAGTGAAAAACAAGCCTCTTTCATATAATATATATATATATATATTATATGTGTGTTTTCATATATATATATATATTTATGTGAAAACAAAGAGAAAGAGATGGCGGCACAGTGCAATAGTTTATCAAACAAAAAATACTAACGAGGTAAAATATCCATAAGATAATTAGATATTCAATATCTTATGAAAAGCGTAAGCACTTTAGAAAGAATTCTAATCTACTTCTACTTTTATTAGTACAAAAAGAAGCATAAATACCGATGAAATAAATTGCACAGTAAAGTACATAAAATAGGCCCAGAATGCATCGTTCATAAAAGCAATTTTCCTGATGGGTGTTCAATCTAGACAAAGGGAAAAAATAGAATTTATGAGTCTGCCGTGCAACGATTCTAAAATGTGGGTAAAAGACTTTTTGGGAAAATAGTTCCGACCCAGCATTGAAAAGATAGAGTTCTTCTTCCCGGCGATCATCTTTCAATCTGACTGGACATTATTGTAAGAAGTTGATGACTCTCCTGGGTCGCCCAGTGCTCACTGAAATTTAACCCTCAAAGTGAATAACAAGCGTCTTCTACAGCGCATGCAGCATATTGATTGACCTTTTATGTGGATATATAATAAAAATACAATACACACAGGGAGAACAAAGACGGTAAACTAGCCAGACACAGACAAAACATTCAAAGCCATCAATTAGATGTTATCACTAATCTACTTACATTTTTAACCTTCTGGTATATGACAACTGATTGCTTACTAGTGCATTAATAGATTGTTTATAAAATTATACATATATATATATATATAAATACCTTGAAAGTACACAATAGGAATAGACCTCAAAGAGATTAGCAGATATACCTATGCATCAGTCAAATTCCATTGACATCAACCTCCGTTCTCTAGATAATTAATGCATCCAATATGAATGTTAAATCACATATTAGTTCATAAGTGCTGATGACAAATGCTTATTGACAAGGATTTGTCATCTCTTTCTTGAGATGTAAATGAACTGACAAGTATCTGAAGTATAACTTAAGCTCAACCAAAAATGGATTCCAAGGGGGTCGGCAAATATATACAAGCTTACTTTTATATGAAATGTGCTGACCAGTTTTATTTGGTGTGTGGCTTTTGGAGATCTGACACTTCACCAAGATGAATGCACGAGCGACCATGCACAACATGCACCGTATAGAATACGTGGAAATATAAAGCATTCTGGGATACGTTGAGCAATGAAGCGCGTAGAACACATCGTGATTGTGTTGTGAAAAACACTGAGTGTGTGTTGTGTAGAACAGTGAGTGTGTGTTTTGTAAAACAGTGAGTGTGTGTTGTGTAGAACAGTGTGTGTATGCTGTGTAGACCAGTGAGTGTGTGTCGTAAAGAACAGTGAGTGTGTGTTGTGTAGAACAGTGTGTGTATGTTGTGTAGAACAGTGAGTGTGTGTCGTGAAGAACAGTGAGTGTATGTTGTGTAGAACAGTGAGTGTGTGTCGTGAAGAACAGTGAGTGTGTGTTGTGTAGAACAGTGAGTGTGTGTCGTAAAGAACAGTGAGTGTGTGTTGTGTTGTGTAGAACAGTGAGTGTATGTTGTGAAGAACAGTGAGTGTGTGTTGTGTAGAACAGTGAGTGTGTGTCGTGTAGAACAGTGAGTGTGTGCTGTGTAGAACAGTGAGTGTGTCGTGTAGAACAGTGTGTATTGTGTAGAACAGTGAGTGTGTGTCGTGTAGAACAGTGAGTGTGTGTCGTGTAGAACAGTGAGTGTGTGCTGTGCAGAACAGCGAGTGTGTGTTGTGTAGAACAGTGTGTATTGTGTGGAACAGTGAGTGTGTGCTGTGTAGAACAGTGAGTGTGTGTTGTGTAGAACAGTGTGTGTTGTGTAGAACAGTCAGTGTGTGTTGTGTAACACAGTGTGTGCTGTGTACAACAGTGAGTGTGTGTTGTGTAGAACAGTGAGTGTGTGTTGTGTAGAACAGTCAGTGTGTGTTGTGTAGAACAGTGTGTGCTGTGTACAACAGTGAGTGTGTGTTGTGTAGAACAGTGAGTGTATGTTGTGTACAACAGTGATTGTGTGTCGTATTGAACAGTGAGTGTGTTTCCCATACACGAGAAACACGCTCTGCTTCCTAGATACTAAAAACCCGAAAGATGAGTTTTCCTCCCCACCCTTCCCCAAATCCAGTTTAAAACATGGGGAGCCTTCAGAGAAGCTTTGAGGCGACCTGTTTGCCCCTTTCACTTCTCAAGATCTATCGAACATTTGAGAGTTTGATACGCTTCACTGCGCCGACCAACACGAGCCATTTGCATGCGGTGTGCGCGTGCATGTCCACGGATGATTGAAAAACATAGAGACAGTCTTCAAGCAAGGTCATGGTCAAACAACATTCTAGACTTTAATTTCTAACGGACAAAAAGAAACGGTGACATGCCCTTTCGCTTATCTACGTTTTTAGTGGCCATTTATTTTAAATGTACAACGATGCATCTTATTGTTTACGAGAATCGGCATTAGTTAAATTAATATTTTAAATAAGTTTCGGCTTATTTCTTGTTTAAGGACAAAATTAGCTCCGTTAAAGAGACTTTTTTCAATATCTTATGGCAACGGAATTATTTTTTTAACTGATTGCTATATGGATATGAAAATCAGGTACTCTTCATTAGTTGGTGAGCTTGACAAACATAAGTGACTTGGATTCTTTGGTAAAGTATTACCAACACCACCAAAACCTCCCCACTGATCGCCCATACACTGACTCCCAGTTCACGACCTGCAGAAGCTGCTGGGAGACAGACCCGGGCTTTGGCGATAGAAACTAAGAGGAGATAAGATCGTTCATTTGTGGTGACTCAGATGCCCTGGAATTATGAATGGGATTATCCTGTCAATACTCCACGCGTGTTCAACAGTCTTAGGGGTCTTTCTTTATCTTTTCTTTCAAAAAATCGAAAAGTTGTTCTGATATCTCGTTTCAAAAACAAACAAAGCAGTTTTCGACTAGAAAATGAAAATGTCTGCGACAGTTATTGTGGTGGTTAAGACAATGTTGAGCATTTCTTTTCTTCTTTTCTTCCTTTAGTAATAATTGTTGACGTTGTTAACTTTGTTGCTGATGTTGTTGTGGAAGTAATGAAGATGTTGGTGGACGTAATGACAGTTTTATTTTGTACCAACAATTATTTACGCATCTCAGGTGCTTTTTGATGAGACGGAATTTTTCCGCCACTCACCATCACCACAAACCGCAACCACCACAGTTGCAAGCGGCCAGGGGCTGCAGTCTCTTTACTGAGGGCCTCGAGCTCTGGCAGTGCTTTTGGAGAGAGACAAGTAGAGTGTGTTTTGACAGGCGGGGACTCTGGCAAGCGTCGCAGATGAACTGGTATGGCGGAAAAATGGGGTCGTAAACCAGCCTTGTCTTCTCCATTTCTTCTCTAGCACCGCCATCCGGACTATTCGCTTCCCGAAAATAGTCAATATCATTTTCAGCCACTAGGAGGGCATAACGAACGACTGGAAAGTCTTATCTGAGCAAACACTTTCCATTTGTCTTTTTTTTTTTTATTCCTCCGTCTTCCTTCTGCAGATTGCTCACGCGATTCTGAAGACCTGAAGGGTCAGTCTCATTATTATCGATGTCTAAAGTGATAAAAAAAGCTTTTAAAACAAACATTTGATTTAACACCAATAAATGTAACACAAAACGTTAAACACTAAACACTTTATTTTGAGACATTTCAGTTGGTTGCATGGTCAACATTTCCGACCAACGAGAGCTTTGTAAAGGAGTGCTTCAATGCCTACACGCATTTTTGGCATTCTCAAGCTTTTAAGAGCAATAATAATAATTGTGCAATGTTGTATTTAGTGCAAAATCATGCTCATATAGTGGCACGCACTTAACAGTAAAAAAAAATAGAAAGACAATTTTGACAGAAATACTGTACGCAAAAAAGATAGAAGGAATAAAAACGGTTCAGGAATAAGAAGGATGTAAGACAGGCGAGATAAAAAAAAGATAAATGGGAAAATAAAAGAAAGACGAAATGATTGGGACAGCGGGTGTTCAATGAATGAATGACCTGAAACAAGAAAACGCCACGTTTCCATCGTCTCGCCTTCTGCCTCTTGTCCTGCTGATGTATGGGCGAGATTTGCCGGGTGTTCAGGCGCGGACTATGACAGTTCCATACATCACATCGGGAGGCAGGACGAGGCACGTGCAACGGCGCTTCAAGGACGTTCGATACGCGCGCAACAGTTGCGCCAGGGCAAGGTGGTGGGAGGAACATGCAAGGGGCTATGTTCCTTTCACCTGACCGCAACACGAACCCGGAGCAAAAGGGTACTTCAAAGGGTCGGCATCGCTGTGCCAGGAAGCGCATTAAGAGCCTGAAGCTAGCCATTTGCTTTATCACTCTTGGAGAATAGAGGCGCACGGTTCGCTCTTGGAAAGGAGGCTCGTTACTTTAGCTGGGTTTTTTTTTTTTTTTTGATAACGGCAAAATCGTGTGTACGCCTGCGTGATGGCACGAAGGAGGAGAGTGAGGTGGAAATGACATCACGTGATCCGATGGATCGCGGTCTCTGGTATCGCGTGCCTTTTTCTCGTCTTATCTGGAATTCCCAGCGATGCGATAATCTACCTTCTCCTTCATCCACCCACCCATCGGTATACCCATTCATTCATTCATTCGTCCATACATAATTACGTCTATCCATATATAAATACATCTACCTACACGTACATCCAGCTAAAGAAAAGTCCATTTATACATACGTAAATATATATATATATATATATTACAGACGGTCGTTGGTAATATAAATGTCTACCCCATTGCAAGTTTCCTTTCTTATCTAAATTTCAAGGCACTTCGTTAATCCGTCCATTCACCAATCTATAAATTCATCAACAATTTCACACTTGAGGGTCTAGTAGGGTACATATATTTTTATTCTAATAACTGGGCAACGAAAAATGTAAGATAGTATTTCTCAAACATCTTCTTGAAAAACCCACACTTCAGTTCTTAAGATACATGGCTACAAATGTCACCCTGCACAGAAAGAGATCAAAATCGTATCACGTGTGTCCACAGACGACCTGTTTATCGTGGTTGCAGCTGTTGTACTGGTCAAGGGACTTACAACATAAACATGCCCAGTCCCAATCCTGGCGATTATAGGCGTGTATCTCAAGAACGAAAAGTGGATATTCGACGATCTTTTACAAAAATAGTATCTTACATTTAGCTTTACTCAGTCTTTTAAAAAAAAATTCTTTCACCTCACTAGACCTTCAAATGTATTCCACTGAATATACTTGAGACAGACGTCTACTGGCTGGCTCTCCTAGAAGTCTACTGTAGTTCGTGCTTTGGATGAGGCCACAAGACATCTGTTTGTAGTGTGTGCAAGTGTAGGATAGAACCTGCTGGGACAAACATGTATTCTTTTCAACACAAATTTGTAGAAAATCGTCTAGGCTTCAGTAAAATAGACTTGGCTGCTCCACTCGTTCTCCGAACTAAAACATCTGAGCATATCCCATCACTCCTGCCAGCTCTCCACTTGTGTCAAATTAGAGCCATAAATACCTGATACTGATTCTTGACTACTTCTTCCCTGTTTATCTTTTTCATCTCTTGTCTGTCTCCTCGTGTGACTTTCGCATTCTATCACCTCTAGACAGTTACATCCGGACAACCTACAACTTGGGCTTCAAAGTACATGGGACTGTATATAGGACTCTAGGTACTTTGAGCAGTTTTCTCTCACTGCTCTAGTATCCTTCATATTGATTTCATCTGGCGGAAGCTGGAGCAGTGGGGGGGAGTAAAGGATGGGAGGATAGCGATCATCAATTGGAGAGCAAATGGAAGAATTCTGGATGGAGTTTCAGTTAGAGAGCTTACAGCTCCCTCCTCCTACAGGCCTGTAGCGAGCTGAGGCCTGCTGCTGATGCTCCAGCTCTTTAGAGATCAATGGTGCTCGGGGCTGAGGATGTTCAGATGTGGGAACAAAAATGTGCAGCAAGTCAGCCCTCATTTAATTTGTTTGTCTGCTAGACATCCCTATTGCATCAGTTTTTACCTGCCATTGACACCTAATAGGATTGATGTCTGAGCGTGTGGCTTTTTTGTTATTCTTTTTTCACTTTATTCTGTTTTAACCTGTTGGGAGGATTTCTGTCTTTTCCGCCTGTCCGCTTTAGACTTTTGCAGGTGTAATACAATGATGGCGACATATACTATACTTGCCTAAGTCTTGAACTGTGACACTGGATAACAGATTGATTACTAGGCCACATGGGCCTCATTCTGACCATGTTACCACTGACCAGTTCTATTCTTTAAAGACTCAGGCCCCTACCCATCGTAGACTACAGTCTCAAAGCATCTTTAAAAGAAACTGTACACGCTAACCCACTCCGTCTGGGTAAATGTAAATGTCTGGACAGGAAACCAGAGGACAAAAACCTTTTTTATCTTTGCTTTTGGGACGTGCGCATCGTAAGGGCGAGTTTGCCCACAAAACGGCCCATCAGTCTATATTTAGACAGACCATCTTGAGAGTGTGCAAGCTGAAAGAGTAGCTGAGCAATTCAAAACATTCGTCTCAGATTGCTCATTAATATGACAACCCTTTGGTCGGTATCGTGGACGGGTCTGGGGCCCTCTTGTTTATTTGCGATTATCACGAGTACCTGACAATGACAGCCCTATTATCTCAATTGCTGTGCTCAGCATAACAAGAGGTCCTTTCAGATAAGGATGCATTTTTCCTGTCTGTTCAGATCAAATATATTTGCCGATTTTCCCATCTTTTGTTTGTGTATAATTACTTCGTTTCCCTCTTTTAAAGTTTTCTTTCCCAGAAGTACAAAGTTGTTGCAGACATTCACTCATAGAGGGCAGCTCTCAACTCCCAGTGGTTCACTTCCTTCTAGTCTATGGTATGAGCTATTGTGTGAAATTCCTTGCTGCTTTCCCTTCTTTATGTCTTTGTTTCAGGAATTTGCGGCAGATATAAAAACACATGTCTTTGCTTGTACTGGTGAATTTTCCCAGACCCTAAAAGCTTCATTCTTTGTGTCTGCCTTTTTTCCGATTTTTCTTTTATTCGCATCCGTTTTTCTACTTTAGCTTTTATTCTTTTGTAGAGCTTACATTTTAAACCACATGCGTATCTCTCTTCTTCTTCTTCTTCTACTTCCTTCATCTTATATTATTCATTTGTTCTGTTTTGGAAGGTGACCTACCACATTTTCAAGAGTGTTTCTGTTAGTGTTTGGTTTTGTAAGTAGAAAAGTTGATCAACTGGATATGTCATTAAAATATTACAATGAATTGGAGCTAATTTGTTTCTCATATAATTTACTAAGAGATGCAAAATAAGGTGGCAAATCTCTCAAATCAACATTAGAAACCGGTATGAAATCCCTAACATCTTAAATATCTTTTTCTCGCAAAAGTTCACAATTTCGAGAGAACATGAAAGCAGCCAATATCTCTTAAATGAAAACTTTAGGTTTTTCCCTTTCGGGGGGCGGCTAAGTCGACGAAGAATTCTGGGCAATGAGCGGACCAATCGACTTTGATGTCGGCGATAAGCGGGAAGCAAACACCAGGACCAACGTCTGGCGGCAAACCTAGACTTCCGGCAAACACTGCAAGGGGAGACAAGCAGTGTGTGCAGCCATGTTAGGATCGTTGTTGTGTTCTATGTACATCCTATCGGCCGTTCACACCAGGTCTGAGCGCTACAACATTTCTGAAATTAGTGGAAAGGGAGACTCCAGATATCGGTGCCGCCTCGTCACTGGCTGGATCCTGGAGACAGAATTTGTTGATATTAAAGCAAGTAAGGTTCATCACTGCCGGAATATTTTGGATCGTATGCACGCACCCTGTACAATGCATGGCGTTTGGATAGACTCTTACGCAGCTCAGCAACAAATTTCTGATTTTCATTTTTTTCCCTTTTCTCTGTTATCTTTTCGTAATGCATTGTTTGCATTTACAACTGGTAAACAAGCAAATATCTTGAGGACGCTAGGCGCCATGTTTCAGCTGGTTGGTCTGGTTATCATTGTAAAGTTGTTTTTTTCTATTGTTGAACGCATTTTTAATCGCCGTTTCTAAAGAAAACAGACCTGCATTCGCTGATTGTCAGGTATCATTGTTATTGACTGTATCGTGATTAAGCTTAAATTGTATAAGGATTATTGTGGAAGAACAAAAGAGCGTGAATGACGTCAGTTGTACGTAAGACGTGTATGAGTGATGTAAAAAAGTGAACGAAATGACGTGAGAGAGAGCGCGAGGAGCAGTTAGTCAGGTAGGAGAGGGAGAGGTTTAGGACGGAAAGACAAGTAGGGTAGGAATTGTAAGAAGAATTTGTTGAGTAGGGCGTTTAGAAGTATATAGATCGATTAGGTGAGTAGGTATTCTTGTAGATATTCAGAAAGGCAGGACTCAACGGTTAGGGATTTTATTATTTTAAAGTAATCTGGTTTTAGGAATCGTTTTTTTCTTAAACTGACTTTTCATTTATTTTTCTTGTTTTCGTCTTTTATTCATACTTAGTAAAGCAGAGAGATTCGTTAGGCAAATCATTTTAATTTGTGTGAAAGAACACGTGTTTGTCAGGCTCCGTGTATGTGTTGAAAGGATTGAGTGACTGATACACTGCGCGGTGGTCGTGACACTGATGTACTACTCTATTGTGTAATCTCATACAGTATATTTTGGTTCTTGGGTCTGTGGCTTCTCCCCTCCCTTGGATTGTGGCACATAAACCTGACATTGTCTGACAGAGAAAACCTCTTCATGATCAGCATAGCGATAACAACTTTAAATATCAACTTACCTTTTTTCTCATGTATCCTTTTCGTCCCATACATTCGTTGATTCTTTCACTGTGTGTGTGTGTGTGTGTGTGTGTGTGTGTGTGTGTGTGTGTGTGTGTGTGTGTGTGTGTGTGTGTGTGTGTGTGTGCATGCATGCAAATCAAGAGCTAGCTGGTAAAAGCGTTAAAGCATTCAACGTAAAAAATAAAAAAGACAGAGAGAGAGAAAGAGACTGAGAGGTCGCTCAGGATGACATACTGACAGGTAGAGAGAGGGAACAGTCGGGAATACAGATGAAGAAAGAGCTCACCATGCATTTCCACGTGCAGCATGGTGCTCAGGCATTTCTTACCGCGAATTATTACTACGAGGTGTAACATTTAGTACTTCTTTGTGTCTTCAACAGTACTGCTGGGATTTTGAATGAATGAAAGAAAAACAATACTATTTCTACTGGTGTAAGTCTCTACACGAAGATTCTTAGCAATTAAAAAATCAGTTATCTTTGACTATCTTTTTCTTCTGTAAATGTTCTACCAAACTTTCTTTTGCATTATTAATTTGGGTGATTGCGTACAATCTGTGTATTGTAGTTTACACTCAGCAGAAAATGCCAGTTGTTTTTAAAGTTGACAGCATCCTCCATTTAAACTTTCTTCAACGGCTAAAGTTTCATCGTATCTACGTCAAATAACATGGTTTCCAGGAAGTGAGTTTCAGTCAGCTTTGGTGCATTAGGAAGGAAGAACTACATAATGTGCCCATCAACCTCTTGCACAACAGCAACCAAAGAATCCTGTGCTCTAGTGGGAATGTTTTCTCCATCTGCACTTTTTGTAGAACTTCTCATTCTTATATACTCTCCCTTATTACTGTAACACAATATTTTTTGATATTTTCATGTTTGTTTGTTTGTTTGTTTGCTAACCCAACATTTTTCTTTGATTTTTATGTTTGCTTCTTCGTTCTGTCTATAATGTATTCCTTTTTTCTTTTTTTTCTCTGGTGCAGTGTGCATGCGATCCAGTTTCCCCTCAATCGCCTTTGCGTTCTTTCCCTGAATGGGTCACCAAGAAATTTGAACTCTTGACAAAACACGAGTTTGGACACAGGCCGCACACTGAAGGTTCAGATAAGTAGGTAAGTGAGCAGTTAGACAGACACGTGCCAGACAAGTGCTGCTGCTGGTACCATCTCAGCTCGCTGTCAAGACGACATTTCCCAACAGACAATGCGCAGACCTCATATGAACGAGGATGGTACGAGATGTCGAGCTGCGATGACTGAAATGAGTAAAACTTTACAAAGTAAAATTATTTCCTAAAAAAAAAAATAACACCAGAAATTGTACCAATTCAGTTATTTAGCAAAGAGTACTAGTAAGGTTAATTCGAATTTAATAAACGTCAATGAAAGACAAATAGTTTCAGTAAATGCAGATAATCCCCCAAAAATGAAAAAAAATACAACATATGGCTGTGTACAGAAATGACAAACACTGCAACAAGTTTCACTTACATGGTGATCGCATATACGCTTTAAATAACTGTCAACACATCACATGGTGGATGTGACCTGCTGCGTGCGGAGTAAATGTGAGACAAGGTCGCTTCGAAAGAAAACTGAGATCATGACCTCACCACCGTAGAGGTCTGTGGTGTTCAGCTAAAGGTTAAGGCAGCATGAGCCCCACCTAGACTGGCAAAGTGTTTTGCACAATGCACCGCAGTCCAGAAAAATGCGCCACAATACCTCGGCCCATCCAGAGGGTGAGCAGTGTGTATTGTGTAATATAGCACTGGGAGAGCATGATCCATCGACACCACACCCAAAGGGTGAGCAGTGTGTAGTGTGTAATGGGAGAGCAGTATCCATCAACACCACAACCAGAGGGTGAGCAGTGTGTAGTGTGTAATGCAACACTAGGAGAGCATGATCCATCGACACCACAACCAAAGGGTGAGCAGTGTGTAGTGTGTAATGCAACACTAGAAGAGCATGATCCATCGACACCACAACCAAATGGTGAGCAGTGTGTAGTGTGTAATCGGAGAGCAGGAAGGGACGTCAACCACTCTGCGGTTCTTATTTCAGGTTCTTTCCTACGGTCTCAAATTTTCTCGATGGTCCAATGCCAGTCTTTGTCGATGTTAAGCTCAGGCTTGTCATCCACTTAGGAACCACGTTAGTATTTCAAAAGTTTATGCAATGATACTTAGTAACGCAGCAATTTTGTTTCTTTCCTTCATTATTCTTTCTTTCCAAGTTACTGCCTTTATTCCTCCACTTCTTGCTTTTTTGGGGAGAAGAAAGAACACGCTTTTCTGGCGCATTAATCATACTAACTAGTTATCTTTGTCAATAAACGCGCCCACTAGTAAGTATTTCTCGTGCTTTGCAACCATTTTGCTTGCTTCTCCTGATTTGTCATTTAAAATGAGTCCAAACAATGGGAGCTTAGTGTCATTTCGAGCAAACTAGAGACAGAAAGTTAAGTTTCTAGGGAAGGATTTCTCCAGCTTGTGGAGCCTTTTTCTCCTACCACCGTTTTGTAGACGCAGGTGGCTTTGTTTACAGTTAGCAAACAATGTCTTACAGCATTGGGTACTTTTATTGTCTTCAAGACAGACTTTGAAATTTGTATTTATAGCCACCTTACATCGTTAAATTTCTATTTTATGTCTCGAGTGAGCGTGATTTTATAACATTTTCATGCTTCTTCGGAACACTCAAATCTTTGAGGGTGTTTAATTTTATTTACTGCATTCATTCTTTTTATTGTCGTCAGGTCATGAGAACAATAAACAAATCTAAATTTGTCTGGTTCAGGATTACAAAAGGAAACAACAAAAGTGCCGATTTTATGCCCTATGGATGTCTTACATGCTTTCTATAAAAGAAGAACAAACAAATTTTATGAGGTATAGTTGGTGTCAGAGAAGTTGCGTTTCATTAGTGTGAGGTGTAACCCGTTCGTCTCAAGAAGGGCTAAATTTAATTAAACTTTGGACATAGCACCTTCTTTTCTTGCGAAGATACATGCGCACCCATGAAGGCACACACACACACACAGACGCACGCACGCACGCACGCACGCATCCGCAACCCGAAGAAATCGACCTGAGCATCACCATGCGGGCTTCAAGCCTCGCCTAACAGCACCTCAAAAGATGATAGCCGATAACAGCTCCATATAACCCAGTGCTAATTTTCCGTGTTTGATGGACGTAGGAATTTCTATAAATTACAAGGCATTGAGCACCCCGTAACTCCTAAATGTGGCCAGTATTCCTCGAAAACTCAATTAAACTTTGAAAAAATGCCTCTCCATGGTTTTTCACCGAGCAAAAAACAGATTTCCACAGCACTTCAGTGGGCCTTGAAGCATTCTTCTCTTGGTCTTTCCTACAAATAGCAATTAGCTAAAAAGATGTCCGCCCACTAGTTCAGGATCGAAGAAAAACCACTTTCTCTTCAAGAAAAGTGTCCAAAAAGGCGGCGATTCAGAAAAAAAGTACGGTTTTGGAATAGACAGCGCTGTGACTACCAGTTGTTGCACCAGAGGATGATGGGCTTTTAAAAGCTTAATCATTAATCTTGTTCTCATGTGACAAAAGAAAAAAAACAATAAATGATTACACTCGGCGGAAAATTATTCCACGAGAAACCGCAAAGAGGTTAGTGAAGATAACTCTCCTAAGCCTTCATTTCTCAACTCAATAATCAGTGTCATCAAGATCAAAATGTTGCACCTCAATGCAAATGCACGGGCTCGTCATAAAGAGTGACAGCGACTCAATAGTCATCGCAAAACACCTCGGTGCTGCCGTCGTTTCACCTTTGATCTCTGGGAATTTTTTGTTTTTCGTGGGTCTTTGATGTTGCCGCTTAATTCCTGAGTCCTTTGTCAAAGTCACGAATTGCCTTTCTATTTCTTCACTGATTAGCTGCCCTTAGAGTTGTCAAAATTGTCCTCTTGCTTATAATTTTTTTCTCTTGATGCTTTTTATTTTGTTGTCATTGTCATAATTGATATGCAATGCTAGATTATTACTGATAATAGAAGAAAAGGTCTGGACAGATTACAAACCTTTTATACATAGTAAGATATTTTTAGCCTAATTCTCTTATAGTCGAACTTTACTCCAATAAAGATCCACGAGACGAGGAGAAATAAGAAAGAATAAGTGTTACTATAAGTTTTGTTTACAAGTCTATTTAGTTGTTTTTTCTATTGTGTCGACTGTTTGTCGGACAGTTGCCTCGACGGTCGTTGAGCCCGTTGGTGTCTGGACGTCGCTAAAGACCTGACACCTCCCTGAACTTCGCCACGCATTTGTCCGCAAATTTCCCCAGACAGCTGCCCGGTGTCTGGTAGTTAAATTACATTATGTCTGTCGACTAATTTCTGTTAAGGCTTGTCACACTCATACAATTTTAACTCACAGCTTTCACAAAAAAAAAGTTATGAATGTCCGGGTGTGACGGTCTTCAAAACCTCTTCTTGGTGTGTAAATTGTCAGGCGTCCCCGCCCCCTGCACAACCCAATGACGCTTGTGATGCACTAAGATTTCCCTGGGCGAGATGGAGATCGATTTTGCACTCTTTCAGTAAAGGTCCCAGGCGATATTACAGGACTGAAACTTGCTCAGGGTCCACGAGGAAACCCAGGTCCGACGTCTTGAAGACCAAACTTTAGCAGAGCTGATGCCACTCACCAGATCGTGAGACCCTCGGGTATCTCAACACCTACCGACTGGACATTGAAACTCCACATGCTGCCACCTGGTATTTGAGACAACAGTTCTGAACTGCTGGTAATGTCCCTGCTTTCCGAGAAAGGTCCAAGCCAGGAGTCTCAAGCGATTTCAAATGTAAAGACTGATGACGGCTGTAGGTAATGAGAATACCGCTCACCTTAAACGTGATTTGGTGAGAATTCACTTTAGAACTTTACACACCGACATACAGGCTAAAACACACAGAGAAACAGTATTCGTTTTAAAGTCACAAATGCGAGTGTTCAGCTGTGAATATTGTCTGTACTCACATTTATCTGTGCGTGCGTGCGTGCGTGCGTGCGTGCGTAGATAAGATCTTGATTTTTTGTTTGTCTCCTTCACTCACTCCTTTACATCAAATTATATTTATTTCTTTGAGGAAAATAAAAAGGTATTGTTTTAAAATATTTGTTACATTATTAACTACATAGCACGCAAGTTCCATTTAGTGACCTGTTACCGAGGGTAACCTGGGTAGCGAGAGGAAAAAAAGTTTGATAAGAATTTAATGGTCTACTTTCAATGCTCGCTTGTGACAGTGACATTTCTCTCTCTCTCTCTCACTCTCATTTCCATACCAGAGAAATCAGCGAGCCTAGCGAATCCCTGTAGAGCTTAGCAGTCGGTTGTAGAGGCCAGGGGACTGCCCTGGATCTGACAGCTGTATCACGGACACGAGGAGGAAGAGGAGGAAGCTGAAAGCACAGCTTACTGGACCAATCCTAGGCGCGGTTATGACGGGTCACGATGTCGGATACAGCGATTACAGACTTAAATAGCAGCCGTGGTCAGTGACTGATGCACACACTCACACACACACACACACACACACACACACACACACACACACACACACACACACACCCCCCACACACACAGCCTCCCTCCCCACAAAAATCATAGACACGCACATACTTTATTATTTATATTATTTTTTTCGCTGAAGTCTTGTATGTTCCAAGTTCTTAGGACTACATATGTAAGTTAATATATAAAAAGTGAAATTGTGCTATAAATCCGGTCTCTGATATAAATCATTTAATGCAGGCGTGTTTCTGCAGCAAACCAGAAATTTTTACAGCCAGTGACAACGAGGCTACTCAGAATCCTGTCTACTTTTTCTTCCTCTGCTGCTGTTGCTGCTGTTGATGCTGTTGCTGTTGCTGCTGTTGCTGCTGTTGCTGCTGCTCCTGTTCCCAGTTTTAGTTGCACTCAGCACCGCCAGCCTCTTGCACTGAGATCTCGCCGAGCGCTGGAGGTCTTTCAAACATTTATTCGTGTTGCGGGCATCAGTTCCATCCTGGCCTAGTGCGCCAGTTCATTATGGTTCAAACTTCCAGGCAGCAGAGGTGCTGTGGCCAGGACATTGGTCCGAGTGACCAATCTGGTGAGAATTAAGAGGGGATACCACGGTCGTTTGTGACCTGTCTCATTCACAATACAAGATGTTTTATTCCTACCTCCCTTGAGGGGCGGTGGGAATATCAGTACATGTCATGAAATAAAACAAACTTGCAAAACTGAGACAAAGTCTCAGGTCCACATATATGGTTACAGAGTTTATATTCTCCACCCTTCCCATGTCTACAATCGAGGCCACAGAGGTACATCCTCTGTTAGCTCCACGCAGACTCGCTAAACTCTTCCTCCCTCGTATTATCTTATTTACTCTTTCTTACATATTCCTTACCACCAGTAGCTTCAATAATATCTTAGAATATGTACACATTATACAATGTGCATAAAGAATGTGTTATTATCACATTTCCCTCCATTTTTTTTTGTTGCTCTATTCTTTCCTTATATCTTTCTTTTTCGGTTTCTTTGTTTTGTTTTGCTTTTTTTCTTTGTTTCTTTTTCCTTAATGTCTTTCTTTCTTTTTCTTTTTTTTTTGGTTTCTTTTTCTCTATTTTTTTTCTTTTGCAGTTTTTTCCCCTTAATTTGTTACTTTCTTTTGCTTGTTTTTAGCTTATTTCTTTGTGTGCCTCATCACTTTTCGCTCAGGCTTCTTCTCATCTGCCTCAATTCTTCTCCCTCCCTCCCTTCCTCCTTCCCAACCCCTTTTCTTCTAATTCTCTTTTCTCGGCATTGTGCATTCTGTCTAGAAGCGCTGAGCGTATCTATCAACCCGCCCTGCAGTCTCCTGGTGCAGTTGACATGGAATAAAGAAAGTTAACCCCTTGGGTACCAATCTGACAGGGACGAGGTGGCGTCCATCAGCTGATTGGCCCTGCTGCTCGGAGGAGAGCAGAGAATAGAGCGCAGCAAAGCAGATCGAGCAGAATACGTCACAGGGGACGTCACGTGAGTGCACGTGCGATATTGTCAGAGTCGAACCTTCGCCTTTCTTCAGGCATGTTCTTCTTTGGGAAGTGGAATGGGTCAGGATCTGTCTGGTGTCTTCTTTCCTGCTTGCATCCTAGACAGGCAGACTCCCCTGACAGAGCAAATCCAGCTCCACCGCAAAAAGTCCGATCATGTTTCCAACACTTTTCAAAGATTTCATGTTAATATCGGGGATAAAGGATCGCTTCTTGCCAGTCGGTGTTCTGGAATTCTGAACTCACAGCAAGATTTACGAGTATATTTATGTTTGGAATTTTAGTAGATTAAGAAGTGCGTTTTTCAGGATTTTCATGCGTGAGAACCGGCTACCACATCCAAGGAAGGCAGTGAGTGAAACGTACCCACTCCCAACATGTGGGAGTTAGTGACAAAAACAACAGTATGGAACTCTTCTGGGGCTCAGTAACTGTAATGAGTTCACATTAAACCCCTTTAACGAGGATCTTTTGTGATGAAGGCTGGTGTCAGGTGCCGCGGTAGTTCCAGTTCCAGTCGCGATTCAAAGCTCGTAGTTGGATCTACGAGTGAAGGGTTAAGATAAGACTTTCTTTATCCCAGAGACCAATTAGAGGCAGCTTTATATACAGGTGCAACAACTATACAACAATATCACACAATATTCTTATCCGCTGCACAAATAGACTCTCAGATACTCATGGTTCAGCCTTACATAGGAGATACATTCATTTGCACGCAGAATGATGCCCGGCAGTGTAGTGGTTAAAACACACTGCAATGAGAAACTTCGGGTTCAGATCTCGTCTCGGGACACTCTGTATACGACACCTCTCCGCAGGCTGGGGCGTCGGAGGCTTTTTCCGGGTACTCCGGTTTCCTCCCCTTCCCTCTCACCCTACATTTTTCCCCCGAAGTGCAAAATCACCTCAAGATGGCCGCACCTTCCGACTAAATAAACCAACCAATAAATTTAGTGAATTCCACACCATGAATATCTACTGGCACGCTGAGAAGAGAGAGCAATGGCGTGTCAGCATTTGACAAGATATTGACTGTCGTGGTTGCTGCGACAACTGTTATTATATATGATAAAACAAAAGCGGAGATAAAGTGCGCCTGTGGGGTGAGCCAGTCCAAGTTGTGATGGAGGTTGTCATCATCTGTCTTACCTTAACCACTCGTACCCGCAAAATCTTCGCTACCATAGAGCTCCGATCCTCCACTGAAACAGTGAATGTTCAAGCAAGATAGAAGGAGGCGGTTGTACCTCAAAACCTATTTACTTGGAAGACAATCGAAGCATCAGTGCACACATCAGGAGCGGTCTCGCAGTACAAAGCGGGGGCATCCACAGGACGAACGTACAGCAGGAGAAGCGCAGCAACAGGAGATCGTTGTGGTCAGCACCCGACAAAGTGTGGCACTAGCCACTAAACAGCACAGCTTCCCAACTCTCAACCAAGGGAAAAATTGTCCATCTGTCGTGTGAGCAATCTCTGGAGAGATTTAGGTTAAGGGATGAGACCCCCGGGAGAAAACCCTTCTGCCTTGTTGGTAATCTAGGGAAAGATAAAGGCTAAGGGGGTCTCACATAAAAGAAAATGCGGATTTGAACATACGGCATCTTCGTAAGCTTTCTGCGGTGAAAGTACTGGTCAGGGACCAGTGCCCACGTGTTCACGACCAAGATGACCTGTTGAGTAGACGGGTATTGACTGTGGTGTGGATGGAGAGGAGATGTGTGTTGCCAGGCTCATGATGATGACGATGATGATGACGATGTCGATTTATATTGCGCAGGTATCCATTCAAAAAAATGTTCATTGCGCAGCAAGAAAACAGAAGAGAAGAAAAAAATAAAACAACAGGAAAATAAAAAAAATAATAAAGACAGAAATGGTGCTAGGGTGTTTAAGTCTGTCTTAAGTAAACAAATGAGTCTTAACTTCAAACAAAGGATCGCGTGGAGTTGCTGTAAAAGTAACAATAATTATATCGAATTCCTGACCCCTTGGAGCACCAGCGACCACTTACACACCCTCCCCTCCTGCAAGTACCTTGAGAAAACCCTCAACGCCCTGCCCTGCGGAAGAGGTGAGAGAAACGTATGTGTGACTAGAGTCGTGCTGAGGGCAGGTACAACGATCGAGACGTGGAACGTGCGCACGCGCTGTCAATGATTGAAAGGTTCACGAGCAAATCGACTACATGTTGGATCTCATGACACTACCTAAAGACGGTCCTCCAGGGGAGGGGGAGGTCGTTTAACGAGAGACAAGTAAAACATTTCACATGACCAACCCCAGCGGCGAACCCTTTCCGCATATGCTTCTCATCGGGTGCCATTGACGGGTGGGTCGGCTTGCTCCGGGTCCGGCTGGTGCCTGTTAAGGGGATGATGATGATGATGATGATGATGATGACCTCTGGCTGGAATACTTTGTATCGAGTTACTGAAGTACTGTATAGTTACGCGTCATGTATTACCATCATGAAGTTGTATCGCTTTGCTTCCCTGCTAATCTGTACACCTTCACCTTTGCTTCCTTCGCTTTGCTGTTGTTTTGTGTTGATCCACTGATCAAGTAGTAAACTCTTCTTCAACCACCTACTGGCATTGTTATTATCAGTGTGACAATCCACAGGCACATATACTATACAGCTGCATCCCTGAGCTTTGCCACAGACATGTTCTTATCACGTGGCATGGGACTGCTCGCCGTTGCGTGTCCAAGTTCTGTTGGTCTCTTTTATTTATTTTTATTTTATCTTTTCTTTTATTTATTTTTATTTATTTTGCACTGCCGTAGCGTTACAGCTGCACCTTCTCTACCGACAATTTTGAGTGTGTTGCCTCGCTTCTTGGCAGGGTTTCAGATGAAAATATTACATTCACACACCTTTCCTTTTCCGATTGCACCTGGCTCGGTTTCCATCTGTTTCCTAGCAACACTGATGTCTTGCTTGGTTGACTTCCTGCTTGCATGCTTTTGATTGCAATATTTTTGAGGGAAGGGCTGGCATCAGAGTGGGTGCATCTGAGGTCTTTTTTTCTTATCTTTGTTATATTTCGTAGCACGAAGCCCTATCTTTACGACCATCGAGCTTTCTCCGTGCGTTAAAATAGCTGCAATGTTCTTTGGTCATTTTGATCGGTCTTATTCAGATTTCACTGATGCTCCATATTTCTTCGTATGCTCTTGTCCACTCAAAATATCAAAATTCATTGTAGAGTTGAGAAACAATGATTTTGATGGCTTGGAGAAGAGAAAAAAGAAAATAAATACAATCGGAAGTAAGACAGCACCAGTTAAAGAAAACACGATGGAAGAAGGAATAGAAAATACTAAGTGCAATGCCGTAGCGCTCAAGGTTTAAAACTAAACTATTTATTTATTACGGACTTTATCGTGAAAGCCTTTCCATCTTCTGTGACCCATTATGCTGCATGCTCAGGATTTGCCTCAATAATTCAACATCTTATCCCACGCAATATGTTCTTCTGAAGTTTACATTCATCGTCGTGCTAGCGGTCCCCATCATGAAGCAAGGATTGAATGACCCAGTAAGTTCAGACAGATGTTCTTCACGTGCAGTTTATTGCCTCTCGCGTTCTATGAGAGAGCAGGCAGCACAAAGCCTCATCCTTTTTATTTTTGCTCGAGAGATAAAAAAAACAACTACACAAGTCTGCAGATGGTGTTTCCCAGTAACCATCCAGGAGCTGGTTTTGTAATAGCTCTCTTGAACCTGATAACTAATCGGAGCGAAGAAGTACCATCCTGTATGCTTGAATGTAGCTGTGCCAGCAACACACAGTGGCTGTTCTTGCTTTTATGTTGTTTTTTTGCGGTGATGACAGGCAACTAGAAAAGTGTTTGTAGTCGTGTGTGGTTAGTACGATCGTCTTTAGAGCAGAAGGTGTGGAGTATGTGGGTACCAGAGAAAGGAAAATTTCTTTTGTCCTTTGATAAAAAGAACTGGTATTAGAAAAGTTAAAAAAGGTGGTGTAAGGGATGCACCTGCCTTCCGTGGCCTAGACACGTTAAACCACTTACACTTCATTACGCTACGATAATATTGACTATCGCAGCTGCAAGAAAACAAACACCAGGGCAGTCGAGCCTGAAAAGATTTGCTTCGTTTTTTTTCATTACATCTTCTTAATCCGAAAAATGTTTTGAATGTTTTAGATTGTGTACTTTAAGCCACTTACAGTTCATTACGATAAGCTAAAATTAAAAATCCAATCTGAAAAAAACAAACACCAGGATAGTCGAACATGAATTAAAGGATTTGCTTTTTTTTCTTTCGCTGGATTTTAATCTGAGAAATTTGTTTACTGTTTTACCTTATTTAAGTAAAATCGTTGTGCTGTATGTGCATAGGCAATCATGGTGAGTGACATTCGCTGAAATCAGTCTTGGCAATAACAGAACATTATTTATTTCAAAGGAGAAGATGAGGCTAGATAAGAGTGACGTTTAAAAATATCCACGAATTCAGACATAACATCTTCATCAGATCATTTTTCTGCTTCTTCTTCTTCTTCGTCATCCTTATCATCATCTTTTTGATGTGATTTTTTTTTTTTTTTTTTTTTTTTGGTGGGCGAGGGTGAGCCAGGAGTCTACCCAGATTTTCTTTTCCGTCAGGTCTAAAGATGAATATGTAACAGATGTTGTCAAATCTGTCTGTAATTAATATTTTAAAAATCTCCTAGGAATTGGCGATGAGAATCTCTTTTCCCGTGGTGTATTTGGTTAACCCTTAATTCATCCCAGCCCAGACCGTGTTACATGTGCACTTTGCTTGCCTCGACATCTGCCCGACACTTTGTTGCATGCACCCAGCAAGTAATACCCCCTTTCCTGCTTCTGCAGAATGTAGGAGACTGATACTCAGGTAAAAACAACCTGTGGAGAAATACACGAAACAAGTAGTCGTCCTCTAGAACTGCACAGAAATCTTGCTGCAGTTGTCTGCATTTTTCAGTGTATCACCAGCGAGTCAGTCACCAGGTGGGAACTACTGGAGTGTGATTGCACGACGGTGGATATTCAAGCTCCACAATCTCTTAGCATCTTCCGCGGTCACTGATGGTGAACTGAAGACTTTCTACTGTATCGCGCACCTGGACTATCAATTCCGCTAGGCTATCTTCTCATTTTCTCTTGTACACCGACGAAAAATTATTTTCTTTTTCTGTTTTTTTTAAGTTCATTGTTCTTGCTTTTTTACCCGAGTATCGTTTGCTTTTTTGTTGCTTCTATATCTTCACTCTGCTCGATGCAGATCGACTGAAAGGAATTATTGACAGTCTTGAAGAAGTAGACCTGCAACAAAAATCATGTTTGATATTGTGCAGTACGGTCGAAATTTAATCAGATTCGCTCCATAACCTCTCTACACCAACAAGCCGAGGCGTTGTCGAGGGAAATCTTTCCGATCAAGATGGATTTTTTTCCTGAGAACGGTCTGATTAGTTTGTGGGGGGGGGGGATGTTTCAATGGATTCAGTTGCAATGTGTGATACTGGCTTTAGGCAAACTTCGACTCACATTTCAGAAGATGCTGTTTGACCTTATATTGATATACTTTAGCGTCGCTAGGATAGACAAAGAAGAGTTTGATTTCTTAAAGATAAATGTAACATATTCGGAGAAAGATTTCTATTTCACAGATCCTAACAGCGGAATGTTTTCCGATGATAGTTCTAGGGGTAAGGGAAGGTAATGTTGGAAAGGGGGTCACATGCAGCTTTCCTTGTGTAGATGAACCACTCTCATTTGGAGATTGTATGTAGAAATAAAATTTAGGAAGCCTCTGGTCCTAAATGTTTTATTTTTGTTATTTTTCTGTTGGAGGATAACCTTGTTGTCAATTCTCTCTCTTTCTCTCTCACACACACATACTGATGACTCCCCATGCTGTCCCAGCGTCCTTTCCCTCCACTGCTTGCGGTTGATGCAGCCCTCCGTGGAATGCATGTTCGTCTCCCGAGTGCGTCACAGCACGTCACGGCACGTCAC
The DNA here is from genome assembly GCA_004794655.1 of Marisa cornuarietis. Classification (NCBI taxonomy): domain Eukaryota; kingdom Metazoa; phylum Mollusca; class Gastropoda; order Architaenioglossa; family Ampullariidae; genus Marisa; species Marisa cornuarietis. The sequence goes on from SMMW01000068.1 coordinate 784,449, forward strand.
GGCACGCGGCCAAAACACCAGCTAAGACGGGAGCGACGATTACCCTGCTTATTGTTGGTGATGTACGGGTGCCCACCGGGGTGCGTCTGACTTCCAGGGCAAGACGGCTGCCCGCTGGAGGTAGACAAAAATAAGTATGATGATCATTTGGATGTTTGCGTCACCGCACACGGGGAGGGGGTAGGATTCTGCACGCCATCTGTTCGCCCCAGGTTTTCTTTCATTGCCACTAGCTTTGTAGCTATCTCCCTTGGTCCACATTTACCCCCTACATCCCTAATCTGCGAATTCCTTTAGAAAGATTTTTCTCTTTCTTTTTTTTATAAACATGTGTATGTAGATGCATAATTTTTTCTCTCGCACTTACTCACACAAGCAATTAAACAAGATATGAGAACAACAACTTGTTTTCCACACCCTCTCTTTCCTTGGAGGCCCTGGTGGCGCTTGCGGGAGCTAAAATGTACGCCTCTCGGTAATAACTAAACATGTTGTTGCTTTTAGTCTAACGAAAAACTAATTTCTTGACGTGGTTGATAAAGCTTTGAAAGGGACTAAGCAAAGAGTAGTTTAACATGTTTTTCATGTACCCCTGACGATATATAAAGGTCCAAAAGTTTGGGAGGAGTTGTGTTTGATGTAAGTGTGATGTACCTGTTATAAAGAAAGGTACCACTCTGGTTTATAAGTTTCTAAAACTATGCCAGAGTCTCAGAACTAGAGCAAGTCTGCCCTTAAAAATGTCTAAGTAGTCGTCAGTTCCCATGAAAGTCAAGGATTCTCCTCTCATTTCTATCGTCCTTATCCCCCGATCGGAGGTTTCTTTTTCAAGTGGTTCATTTCCTCGTTGACGATTTTATTTAGTGGCCAACAGCAATACATATCTTGCAACTTTCTTTTTCTTTAAATGACTTGATTGTGCTTAGTGTCTTTTATCCCATAATCTGAGTGAGTCAGACATCATCTTTGTTTTCGAGATATAAGGCTACAAAGTTTTTTAACGCTTGCATCAGGAATGGACCTCGATACGCCCACGTTGTCATGACTACAGCTAATGAGAGAACTTAGGGTCCCCGTGTTTATTAGTCACAGATTTCATCTCTTTGTGTGTTTGGTGACGCGTGCACGTGTATACATCGGGTTCTTCTTACATTCAGGTAAGTGGTATCTTTAATTAACATCGAACCTAGTGCAAGAGAATTCTGAAGGTTGTCAGGAACCTTCACTGCTGGCGTACAAGTGCCATTTAAATAATGATTCAAGTTAAAACACAAATGAAGTTTACAGCAAAGCGCACTTTCAAGTTCTTTTTGTTCTTACAGTCACCAATCTTCCGCAACACATTTGTGAAACAAGTTGCACGTGACTGTCCATTTTCAAACACACGGCAAAAAACAGAACAAAACGGCAACTGCTTCAAGCGACTTCAAACAAAGGGCAAACGCGGAGACATTGATTTATACTAGATTGTATCATCTGTAGAGACAATGCTTTAAACAAGCATCTTTACACACAGAGGCGCTTTGCAGAGGAGATTGCCAAAAACAAATCCTCTACAAGTAATTATTTCAAGACAATTTTTTCAAACTATTTCAAACTGTTTGACAGGAGAGCATGGCCATCTGCCGCTCAGACGCTTTAGAAAGTCTGGTACATCGAACCGTACTATAAGTAAAAGTTAGACCGAGATGAAAGGTAAATGTAGCCTTGCAAGCATTGTTGCAGAAACAAATAGGGCATCTACCTGGCTACTTTATCATCCCCATATTTCCGTGTGCGAACTTTCCGGTTAGAACACCATTGATGTAACGACCAGGCTATCTGCTCCCTAAGATAATTAGTCAGACACTTTGTGCAGGTCATTTTTTATTAATAAAGGAGATTGCAAAACCATTTGGGTATCCACTCTGTAAATAACAGGCATCTAAGGCTGAGGCTGCGAACTAAAGGTCAAACAATTGTCAATTTGTGGATGGTGGCTAGGTGTGCCAGTCGAAATGTTTACAGGGACCCCGGTCTCCATTTTAGGTTTAACCGATTGAAGTAAACGAATCACCGATGCATTAACTGCCAATACTTTTAGCCAGTATAGGATACCGACACACATGTCCCTCCTGTAAGTCCAAATTGTTTTCCAAATGAATTATTTAAGTTTTTATTAATGCACATTAGATTCCCGCAGGATGTTTGTCGCCAATCATGTAAAACATCTAAAAATATGTGTTTGGGGGTCGCAGAAGATCACTGTTGGTGAATGACAACAAAAATTATTGAACGCCGCCAGCTGCCTTTAAACGGCTTTTGGAGCTCTTTGAGTTATTCAGTCATTCATCCCCTGTCGATGGAGGAGCACATGAACAGATGCTGCAGCTGACAAGGACCACCACTTACATCTATTTTGGGCGATAGTGAGAAGGTCCTGTACAGGATGACAGTTCCAGTTCTTACTCTGACCACCGGGGCGTCGACCAACCTCTAAGGTACCGTGAAGGACAGTCTTGGACAAGGTGTCATGCCCGGTCACATGGCCAAATCAGACCAGTTCACATCCCTTGGCTGTTGCAAGTAGAAATTCTTGGTGTGACATTCGTGCTTCGTAATTTTTTTTTATAAATTTAATAATATTTTTAATGTGGAAAATCTGGAAGCTATGAAATTGGCCTAATCACGGTCTTTCTTTGAACACCATTATTCGAGTCAAGGCCCACAGGGAACTTGCTAGTGTTATTGGTGCGAAGATGGCAGATAACATTAACAGTCGCACGGTCTGTGAATATGTCCTCCACTCGTGCTCATCAGAGCGTAAAGATTTCTCACTGCGCACGCCGGCCGTTTACATACACCGGAAGCTGGCCTTCTTTCTCACGCATGCGCTGTGAGTGCAGTAGTTCGAGCGGACGAGATTCTCACGGGGTCGCGGATCTTGCTAGAAGCGAGATATGCGCCGGCAGACCGACATTTGCATTTACCCAGCATGCTTAGCCATTGTGGAGAATAGTGTGCATGGCTGCGCTGAGCGGATGTTGATGACGGCTACGAACCAGATTATTTTTAAGACACAGCGCAGTGAGTCTGAACCTCCGGCCAGCATCAATGGGTTCCTGAAAAAATAGATTGAGTATCAAATGTGTGACTATTGTAATATTGTAATATAACCTCTAGGCACCAGCTCCACAAACATGATCACAATGTCGACAAAATGTTTCAGTTAAGAATGATATTAATTTATTGCTGGCAAGTTTTAGAACTCTGTTGGAAAAAGATTGCAAGTCACTAGTTTCGAGTCGAGTAGAATCAGTTTTATTATTCGATTTTTTTTGGCGCTTATGTATCAAAAACAAAATTCTTAAATAACCCGTACACCACATGAAATCCGTCATAGTTACTATTCACGGCACAACCCTGCAAGTGTGTTAAAGACTTGACCTTATGAAGTTACTGCTCTGTAGCACGTGTAACCATAGGAACATGTAACAAGGGTTTGTTCTCTCGATCGGCTTGATGGCCGCCCACGTGGTTCGTGTTGTTTGTAAGCTCTGACAAACAAGCTAAGTTACAGTTACACTGCATACTTCAGTAGACACAAACATATCCACCAAAATATCAAAACGCCTGCACGTGCACTTGATGTCTCTTCCATACACACAATCAAAACAAAGCGGGTTTTTTCTCTCTGATTTTGTTATTTACACCCTACCTCTTGTTCGCGCGCACGCTCGCACGACCTCATGCATCCGCCGCACTTTTTTTCTCGCTCTCTCGGTCTCTCTCTCTCTCTCTCTCTCTCACACACACACACACACACACACACACACTTCTTTCCTTTCATCCGAACTTTCTTGATTGTTTCCCTTCAAGTCATGATTTATTAATGCCTCAAACCTCTGGTGACCTCCGCATCTCATGCTGCAGGGACATTACCCTCCCAGTAATTGCAGAACTGGATTTGATTCGAGGAATTCAAAACCGTGTAATATGGATACATTGCAGGCTGCCGTGCACCAGGGACCTTTTGTTGTGTTAGTGCGAACATCAAACAGTTCGTTGCCGCGGAATAGTCTCCGCGGACCATTTTTTTGGTTAGCGACCTCGCTGTGCCATGCGTTCTGTCTCGTTAGTCCTCTATTTGCCTTTTGATTGGTCACGTGATAATCTTCCAGGCTGCGACTTTTTTGTTCCTCGTTTCGCTCGTCCTCCCGTGGGAAATAAGGAATCTCCGGACTTACTTGCGTCTCATGAAATGCTTGGGCCAGAAAGCTTGATACAGGTCGCTGCTTCGTTAATTTAAATAAGAGGAAATTGTGTTTTTTAAAAGTAATAAGGAAGAAGAAGACGAAACGAAATAAAAGAGAAGCAAGTATAAAGCTTAGAATAAAAGTTTTGTTGATAGCCTTTGGCCTAACTGTTGACACACAACACTAACAACAGATGCCCTTTTTTCTCCGTGTATGGTTTGTTGATGTCGACAGAGTATTGTATTCTAGTATCTTCGTCATTAAGAAGTTAAAAATAAGTGGCTAGGTAAGAGCAATGTTACAGGAGCAGTAAACTGGCAGCCCACTAGCTGTGGCTCATTGTGTTATGTTTGCCATAATAGGTTCCTGGACGCCAATACTCGCAGTGTATGTCTTTTGGTGGAAGAGGATCGACAAGTAATAAATAATTGGGTTCTTGTTTTGGCATTAACTTTTTTTCTATTATCCAACAATCTCTAGCTAATTTGCTTGATATTCTTTGCTACCAGCGCCTCTAAACTGGCTAAAAGGTAAGCGCCGATTGGCCTCTTGCATTTCTCCAATTCACCCCAGGTCGTCCCAATGATTGGCTCTTGTTTGTAGTCATTGGCTCCTGAATTTCAGAACAAAGGACCCATCACAGGTGCGCCAGACATCTCAGAATATCTCAGTGAGTGTCTGGTCTCCAGATGTAAGGAACATTGGTCTTAGCATATTTGCGGATGCTTCATGGTAAGTCATAACGAACGTTAGTATTGGTTGGTTTATTTAGAAAGAAAGTGCTTCTACCTAGAGGTTATATCACACAGAGACAGAGGAAGAAAATATAATCCAGAGCAGCCAAAGAAATGTCCTAATGGTCAGCGCTGCAGTCAATATGCATATACATAGAGACAGGTATGTGATCCGAGAAGAAATATGAAACACGGCATCACGATCTTCTCTCACGAGGAAGAAAACCAATGTTTTACCACTGCGCTATCGAGCTCTCCTAATACAAGTTTTAGGTTCAGAGCGGACATTGAGATGTGAGTGTGTGTGAATATGTACATCAATAATCATCTATCTTAGACTAACATCACACTTTGAGACGCGTGTATGTGTGAATCAGTGTGCTAATAAAAAATATCTGTTAGTCTAATTCATTCATCGTACGTTGAGGCGTGTGGACGTGTGAGACAGTGTGTACCAACAAACATCTCTCAGACTGGAATCACACGTGTGGACGTGTGGCGGTGTGAAGCTGTGTATCAGTACTCATCTCTCTCACACATACATCACACTGGCAGACGTGTCGATGTCTTGAGACTGTGACCAACGGTTCAGTCGCAACAATTTTGGTATTACCTCCCTTGCCTGACACTTGCTAGACTGGTGGACAAGCCAATTAGTGATTAGGCTCTTCCGTCTTCTTCTCTCCCTCCAACACCGCCTTTTGAAGCCGAAAAACATGAACAAAGAAAATTATTTTTAGAACAAGTTTTCTAAAGATTCCGAAGAGGTAGGCAACTGAGAAAATAATAATAATAGCACTTGTATAGCGCACTTCTCTGCTGGCACAGGAAGAGAACAACAATCAAGAACAGAGAGGAAACAGCGCAACAAAAGTCGCAGGTCAGTTGGAAACATCAAAGTTCAACGTGAATTCACGGAGAATACAAAACGACTGACATCAGACCCCTCGGGTCAGTTAGGGGGAGGGGTGATACTCTCAGTGTACTTATGATTGTCAATTAGTCTTCTCTATGATGTGTGAGAACTACGTTGGCTCAAGTGTTTGAAGGAAGACTGTAAAATGAAGTGGGTGTGATTGTGTGATAAAACTTCATGGGTTTGATTAAGATAAGATTGAGAAATGAATTTATTTGGCAATTGTGACATTTCCCTAGACATGTCAGTAATGGTCGCGACTTTCACAACAATCACCTGTCACATCTCACAGACATCATCACACGCAGAATTGTATGTACACCTATGTACAAAAAATAACAACTGAAAAACTAATTCATCTTGCGCATAGGCACGCATTTCTCCCCCGAATACTAACACACACACACACACACACACACACACACACACAATGCATGCGCGCGCGCACACACACACACACACACAATTCTATTCCACAACTAATTGCAAGCATGGACAGACCGAAACACACACGAAAGCTACTTAAGGCTCACTTGCAACACCAACACCCACGCACACACACCTTGTGAGATCAAGAAGACGGATCCAACAAAGTATCTAAAGCTTTGCCTTCTTTGATTTGAAAAATAAAAATCCACCATACTACATTAAAATAACATTGATGTTTACTTTAACAAATTTATAACCTCTTACACAGGGAGCGTTTCTCTTCTTGTGTATCATCCCATTTTTTCCAGGTGCCTTTTAATAGACAAATACTTATCATCCCTTTCTATTAGTCTTTTGTCTCTTTTGCCTTACCTAAAATTACCAGCACACTTTCTGGGATGAACCTCTCAAAAACAGGAAAAGTATCATAGTTGTGCTGTCACTTCTCATTGAAAGTCCAACATATTTTACTCTTCTGTACCCAAGATTCCACTCAGTCATTGTCGCAAAACTCGTTACCACCTACTTACAAGTTAATTTTGGATACTTGGATACCTGGCTAACCCTCTCCGTGAGTATTCTTCATACCGGAGCCGGAGCTCCCCTAGTCTCATACATCTGTCTGTGCTACCTGAGCCAGCTTTACTGCACCTTCGGTCTGGCAAAAGAAAAAAAAAGGAAACAAAAACAGGAGTAAGACCAAACAGCTCAGGAAGACGCATCATGTGCCAGACTTTGAGACCGGATCGAGCCATTACCGCCCAGCGCATCTCTGTCCTGGCAGGATATATAGGCAGGGCGGGTGTTCACCATCCGGGTTCTTACAGACTGCAGGCTGCCTCCTCTGCTCACTTGAGCGCTGCGTGGTCGACTTGGTTTCTTTGCATGTAGGTGTGTATGTATGCCTTTGTTTCGATACTTGCCTGTGTGATTAGCCACACAGAAATGGGCGGCGAGAGACAGAGACAGGCAGAGGGAGACAGAGACGTTAAGTGTCTTGTCTCTCAACGGTATTTTTGCTTCACTTTGTTCGGAGGAGTGCCAAGAGATTTGCGCAGAAAGTTCCTGACTGCAGGTAGCTGAGAACGCACCGCTTGAGCCTGCTGTAGCTTTCTCTGTATGAAAACCTATGAACACCTGGTTGGAAGACATACCCGAAAGAAAGTGTGAAAACTGAGGTATAAAGGTCGTCAAATCTGCTGTCAGAGCAGCTGACCGCCTAAAATTCCAGTCGACAAATGCCGCAAAATCACCAAACCTGACCTCTTCAGTTTGTGTTCCGTTTACACCTACAGGAGGCTGTCAACTCAGAGGATGGGTTGGGTGGAGTATCGACGTACCCTGGGGGGTAAACGTACGAACCAAAGGTACATCGGTACATCCGGGTTAGTTTGACATCTACGGAACTGCAGCTGTGGACTATGCGCGTCTGGGGCATTTAAATTATCAGGAGACCTCCTACATCCGGGCTTCTTTCTAACGTTAACATCCTGCAACGCTTCACATTCTTGATGACAATGATTGATGATGATGATGATGATGATGATGACGACGATGATGACGACGACGACGACGACGACGATGATGATGATGATGATGATGATGATGATGATGATGATGATGATGATGATGATGATGAGCAGTTAAAGAGCTACTTAGTTGTTTACTTATATCAAACGTGTCGAGCAACCATAATTTTCATTTTTTTTCACGTCTTTAAGTTCCACCACTAATAATTTTCGCGTGTTCTACAGAATAATTAATTTAAAATGTTATAGGGTAAAAGATTTTTTCTCTTCTCCTTTCTGACAAAGGAAGCTAGGAACTTTTGTTTTAAGCCAAAGCTGTTGAGTTAAACAGATATTGCCCTTCAATGAGGGCAGGAAAATTCTGAAGATGCTTAATTATTTTCTCCTCGCTATCTTCACTTTTCCTCTTTTTTTTGCCTGCATTCTTTTCTGGAGTCATACTATCTTTTTACTTTTTCCTGTTTCAAACATGCTGATAGCATAAGAAATGTTTCCTTAGAGGTAAAACTAAAATAATTTTCTCAGGAACAGAGAGAAATATGCAGGATTCTAGGCAGGGAAGCTGCGAAGTGGAATGAGTTAAGATAATAAGATCGCCAGTAGGAGATACATGGGTTAGTGTCACTCAGTACACACGTTGCTAAACAACACACAACTTTGAGATTTTTGTTAGAAGACTGAGTTTGAGATAAAGTTCCAGCCGACAATATTTTTTGCGTCTTGTGTGTGTCAGAAGTAAGTTTTAATTCAAGAAGAGGTAGTTCAACTTGATAATTAGGCTAATTCTCTCTGACTGACCTCCTTACATCTGTCTTTTTTTCTCTCGTTGACTCATTTTTTTCTTCTTTTGTTTTTTTTGCTTCGATTCCGTTTGTTTTCTTCATATTATTTGTTTCTTTTTTTTCTTCCATTTATAACCAAATGGTTTGTTTCTTCTTTAGTTTGTTTGTTCACCAACATGAGTGTACAGAATCTAAAGAAGATACAGAAACGTGTTCTTTAGTTCAGCCCCATCTTTCTATTTCACTTGCTCAAGTCAGTGAGTGTAGGCGACTAATTTGTTGACCTCATTATCCATCTTTGCTCCAGACTACTTCATCTTTCTAAAGTCTGATTAATAAACCACATCGGACTGAACGCTTGTCTAACAGTAAAACAGCGCCGCGCGTGTTGAGGACTATAGTTCTCTACAAGATGAGGTTCGTTCACAAACTGCAAGTCGTTTACTTCAGGATCGGACTGAAGTCTTCCCAGGACCAAACCAAACACATGGAGCTACTTCTAGAAGCCACATGCCTGAATTATCATGAGTCGCAGAAGGCCATAAAATGCAAAACACACAGTTAGAAATATGATGCAGGGAATTGTTTGGCCAGACTATTGCCATTCGCTGGAGGAGAAACCAAAAATGTTTTAGAAATCTTCGTCTTAAAATATTCTTGGACCGATTCTGTTGTTTGTAGGCCGGAAGGATTCAACTTTGCTTTCCTGCAGTTTATGGCTAACGGGGATTTGCTGACCTCTGAGGCAGTGTTTACTTACCAAAGATATTACCATTAGTGTTACCCCCGAAGTTTAAACACGTCACGTGGCCCCAAAGAAGTGTCTTCGATGTGAAAAATTAGGGGAGACGAGTAAAAGAAACAGAAGAATTTCTTTAAGAATCTGAAATAATTGCTCCAGAAACTTCGGTATTTTTAATGCGAGTTTGGGCTTCTTTGGGAATTAACGTGCTGGCTTGTTCATTTGCGCCGCGCAATTTTTGATGGTGATGAATTAACGTCGATGACCCCGAGGTCACAACGTTAGGAGGCGCGCGTGAAGGTGATGAAGAGCGTAAGAGTCGAGCCATACTCTGCCCGTCATTCCCCAATAAAGCGAGAGCCTGCAGCAAGCATGGCTATTGGAGAGCAAAAAAAAAAATTCAGGATGGAGAACTTTTAATGAAAATTTACATGAAGTCGTCAAGCAGCATAAATTATATGTAAATATTTTGCGATCTTGAAAGTTCTGAAGGTGTTGAGAGAGAGCAGGGGGTGCTGCCAGTGATCCCAACTCATAACTGGTGCACACATTCTTTCAGTCTATGTATCCTGCTGTGGAATGAACAGAATTCACGCTACTTTCTGGAATGTTTTCTCTCATTTCCTCTCGCTCGTCCTAATTCTAAGACACACACACACACACACACACACACACACACACACACACACAGAGAGACGCTTGCATGCAGCTCAAACACATAAACATAAGGTTTATTTTTCCATTTTATGAAGACAAGAAGTAATTGAGGCATACACATGGGTTGAATCTTACACCCCGTCACAAACCTCAAATTAGTTACATAAACTGAGGTCACAGATTAATCTCCATGAGGTCTCATAACTGCAATAATAAGTATCAGAAATGTCTTTACTCACGAAATATATTGTTGTTATTATTATTATTATTATTATTATTATTATTATCATAATCATCTTCTTCGTCATTTTTGTTGTCGTTGTCACCAATATCATCCTCTTCCTTGTCCTTACCCATGCTTCACCGTCAGAGGTTTATTGTATTGCTATCAACGTAAGCAAGCTACAGAACATTTTGTAAATTGTTGTTTATTGTTCTGTTTACAGTTCAAGCCTCCCTTGAACAGCGCCATCTACGCTGCGACGATGATGTGGCCAAGTGTTAATGCATGACACGTCAAGAAGCACGTGCGGTTGAGACTGGACCCAGCATGGAAGATGGGCTCGCCCATAGGCCACGTCAGCTCGGCTGCTCCATTCTCCTCCTCCTGCTGCTCTTCTTGCTGTCGGATACACAGTCACAGACACTGCGCTTTCACTGGGTCCCAGGTAGGTTCCTTCTTTATTTGCCAGCTCGGCAAGTGTCTTCCTTGCTGGATGGACCGGAAGTCATCTTGGGCCAAACACTTGTTAAACAGCCTAAAACAAATGCAAGACGAGGGCTTTTCCAAGAAAATTAATGAGACTTCAATACAGAAACAAGCGAAATAGCAAACAAAGCCGATTATTTTATTGAAAGAGAATTTATGTCCTCGTGTGTCGAGGTCAAAAAGCTCGGTCTCACGTTCTTTCACTGACCAACGTTCTCACTCCAGATCTCCATGTATCTCTCTTAAGAAAAAGGGGCATGATTTGGTGCTAACGCTTGGCACAGCAACACTCTCGAGAAGGAATGGCAGCTCTGACTGAACAAAAGCACTTTGGACCTGTCTGTCATGGCTCTTCATTACTGTCAGGCGCTTATCGCGGTCCACACGCCCCATAAATTCAACCGTATTGACACTCGTGATACAACCCAGGCCGCCATTTCGCTTTTCTTTCGGGTCTTTTTTTGGGGGGTTGGAGGGGAGTTCGCGAAGCAAAACAGTTCAAAAGGAAAAATCGTGTAAAGGGATTAAAACTTTTTTCTCGTTTGCAAACGATAGGAAAAATTTAAGGCAGTTCTGACATGGCGCAATGGATGTGCTCAGGAATTGTGCAGACGCTAAGCTGGTTAGCTGAAGCAGACAGGCTATACATCAGGCACTGACGGGGGAACAAACAGCAGCAAGCGAAGAGACATTCACAAGTTCAATAAACTCATTTTTTAAACGTAAGAAGCATACTTTCCGTAAAATTGGAGGGTCTAAAGAGACGAGGTTATCGCAGCCATCAAGATGCTGATGGTACAGCGTTGTCGCTGCAGTCAGTCCTGCAAGACCGGGATTTGCGCGAAAACGCAAAAAAAATAAATAAATAAAATAAATAAGCAAAAGAAAAAAATGAGATGATGAAAGACTGAAAAGAAAGATGATCGAAAGAGAAAAGAAAAAACGAATGACCCAAACAAAAAGAAAATGGTTATTCAAGCGTTTAGTGTATTTGCAAACTTTGTTCAAGTAATTTTATTACGTTGAGGCTGTTTGTGTTTCGGCTAAAATCCTTCGGGCAATAAGGCTATTCCCGGGAGAGAATATTAACTCCATTCAGCTCCAGACACTGCCATATGTTTTGTAAATCAGCAGGTAGCTTTATCTATCAGCATGGAAACTATATTGGAAATATGAGTACATATTGTCAAAAACAAGAGTAAAATAGGAAACAGTAATAGAACTCGCTCTGCTTTTTTTTATTCATCTCATTTAAAAAAAAATCCATCTCCAAAACATTTCCCTTGCCTCCATCTCTCCAAAGTGAAAGCAGAGGGAGGCAATGAAAGAGGGAGAGAGAGAACAGAAAAAACATTAGTTAGAATCACGGTCACATTTCAAGGATATCTCTACGTAGACATCCCTTGAATATGTGTTTCTATCATCGCTTTTAGTAAGGCATTCTCTTTCATATTTCCCACACTTTCGACGATTTATTTTGTTTGTTTGTTTGTTTGTTTGTTTGTTTGTTTGTTTGTTTGTTTGTTTGTTTGTTTGCTTGATTGATTTTGATTTTGTATTTTTGTTTTATTTTTCGGGTTTTTTTATTTTGTGGGGGGTTGTTGTTTTGTAAGCCTTCTTGCCCGTACGTTGTTCGAGTCATGCTGACCATACACTGACACAAACTTGTTTGTTGAAAACCTTCTCAGTTATGACATTGCTGTACCATGTGAGACTAGAGCCGTGAGCTCAGCCTCATCACTGACGCAAATGATTCTTAAAACAAACATCTCGCCAGAATTGTAAGACAAATATGGAAGCGCCGGGCAAAAAAGTCAGTTATCTCTCACGCATGGTGTGTGCACTGCTCACCTTTTATCAAGAAGGTTGGCTCTGAGCAGCTGTGTTATGAAGAATAGATCCCTGCTTTGAAATCAGTAGACAACAGCCTCTCCCACTGCTGTGGGCCAAAAAAATGCGGTGTTTCCGGTAGTTTGTTTGTTTTGTTTGTTTTCGGAGGTGTGGGGGGGGTTGTCCCGCGTCCTTAAACGACTTTCTTTAACACGTGACTCGGAAGTCTGGAACTATCTTCAAGTTTGCAAGGTTTTTGTGGAATCAGAACTGGAAGCAAGAAACGAAGAAAGGTAAATCACAGAAGGCAAAAAAAAAGAAGAAAAAAAGACATTTTGTGGTTGTCTCAACGGGCCTCGTGCCAAAAGGAAGACAATTCTAAGATTAGACAAACAAACACTGTGACGCTTAATGGTGCGCAGATTCCCCACAGACAGGCCCACAGACAGGACCACAGACAGGCCCACAGACAGGCCATGTTTATTAAACTTTGCTGTCTGCAGTCAGTAGATTACAGGGAAGGCTGCTAAGTGCTTTAATGAAAGAGCAGACTTATTTATGACACGTTTGGTTTTTAAGACGTTTTCAGAGCCTCAAGCATCATAGCAAAAAAAATAAACTGTAAGCTTTACAGCCTTCGGTGTCAGAGAAATTGATATGAATAGTTTATTTACTCAGGTACATAATTAGAAAAACTAAGCCAAAAACAGCATTTTTGTCAGTCACATAAATTAACTGTTTGAGCTCAGTAACAGTTAAGCTTTTGTCACTTATTTAATTCAGACAATTGTTCGAGCCAAAAGAAATTTTTACTTCATATTTCAGACGAATTTTCAGTACAATAACAGCCATGTTAAGATTGGTTATAGCACATATTTAGGGCACCCTGTCTCAACAGGGTGGTTTATATTAGCAATGAGTATCAACAGGTATAGCTGTGTTTACTGTAGAAAACAGTATTTAGAATAAAGAAGTGAAATAGTTAACGGCTAACCAAACGATAGCCAAGTGCTAAGGTTAATACCGCGCTTTGGACAGAATGGTCCATCGGGTGGTTTCAGGCAGTTTGGTGGCACAACGGTTAGCGCCTGTCACCAATACAGTGAGGGGTGGCTGAGGGGTGGCTGTCCTGGGTTCAGCTCTCGTCTCGGGCACGCTGTTCTTTCTCAGCATGTGGTATCTGCTTACAGGGCTGACTGCCTTGCCGCATATAACTTTAGTTGCTGCCTCGGCGTAAAACACCAATTCCACCCCAATCCCCAACCCACAGTCGATTAGTCTCACATTCCACAGACAGTGCTAGACATAGCTTACACATTCACAGGTAGAAACATGTCACAACCACGTGACGTTCGACTCTCTCACTCTCTCTTTCAATCACACGCACGGGTCAGACAAATACGTGTTCTTACGCACAAAAGAATAAAACGACTTGCCTGTGCAGTTCTGCCTACATTTACTAGAAAAAGAAAATAAACAGCGTAAACAGCGTCCTTTGAAAAAATCCATCACCTGCTCTGCTACTCGTAGTTATTCTGTCTCGTGCCCCCCTTCACCTGATTCTGAGTCTGACTCCGGTTTTGTGAAAGCTTCGCTGTGTGTCAACTCTCTGCTGAATCGTGTTTCCCCTACACAGCAGCATCAGCGTCAGCGTGGACGTGATGAGAGTGAACCAGTTGGTCGACTAACTTTACACCAAACCAACATGGTCGTCTGAGAACAGGAGACTGCCAAGTTTCCCGCACACGACAACTGAACACTCGCCTCAACGTTGGGCCTTTTCAACGCCCAGTCTGTATCGTCTGCACAACAGTCACTGAAGCGAGCTGAAATCGTAGAATTTGTGACAGACCGCCGCCTTGATATTTTCATCATCACCGAGACGTGGCTTAAACAACATGGCGACGAGAGCGTGTGTGTCGATCTTACTCCAGTGGGCTACTGCCTAAAATCTTTCCCCCGCCCTACACGTGGTGGTGGTATTGCTATAATCTACAGATCATCACTTGCCAAGTACCTGTCTTTTACTACTGCCGTATCGTTCCCCCACACGTCTTTTGAATTTGTACAAGTCTCCTCTTTCGGCTCCTCATTGCTCGATGCACCTGCTCTGCATCTACAGACCCCCTCCTAGCGCCAGGAACAAACTTACAGCCTCTACATTTTTCTCGGAATTCCATGATCTTTTGGATTATAGCAATGCACTAATTGGACCCGCAATTCTCCTCGGAGATGTTAATGTGCACTTCGACAACAGTGCTCACCCTGACACTGTCAAACTGTCCGAAATGTTGCACACCTTTCGTTTTGTCCAGTCCGTGTCGCAACCAACTCACAAAAGGGATCACATCCTGGACTGGGTCATACATCGACCTGATGACCACTTAGTCCAGTCAGTTGATGTTTCCCATGATCTCTCATCTGACCACTACTCAGTACTAATCGAACTGGATCGCAAATGCTCATCATCGGCGCCAGTTTTCAGACCCACTCGGTCATTACGAAATGTGGATAGACTGGCATTCAAAGCACAGCTGTAGATGGCGCTCCTCCAACCACCTTCTGCCAAGCAGCTTGACTGTGTTTTGCGTAGAGTAGTTGATGACCACGTGACCCAGTGTCTCGACGTCTGATGCTCCAGTCTAAATGTGCGCCGTGGTATTCACACATCCGCGTCGAACTCCGTGACCTGAAGCGCACGCGCCGGCGAGCTGAACGTGTTTGGCGGAAGACTGGACTCGCCATCCACAAAGAAATTTATAATGCCGCAAAGCGAAGCGTTGCAAAATGCATTTATGCGGCTAAAGCATCATATCTTCAGGGCCAAATAATTAATTGCACCTTCTCCAAAAAGCTCTTTGCCATTTGCACTCAAATGACTGGATCTAAGACAGCAACACCACTGCCTACTGCCTACCCTGCTTCACTGCTGCCGCACGTTTTTAGTGATTATTTCACCAGCAAGATATTGGACATTCGATCATCTTTAGACTCTGTGTCGGCGCTTGACAGCATCTCCTGTGATGTCCTCCCAGGATGCTCCATGTCCAAGTTCCTACCAGTCTCTGAGACCGATGTGAAAGCGGTTATTCTAAAAGCTAAGCCAACAACTTGCGAGTTAGATCCGATGCCCACGAGCCTTCTGCTCGAGTGCCTCGATACTCTACTTCCTGCCATCACAAATATTGTAAATGTCAGCCTGTCGTCAGGTGTTTTCCCATCTTTGTTCAAAAATGCGGTGGTGAGGCCACTTCTAAGGAAATCCACGCTTGATGTCAATGTGCCGAACAACTACCGTCCAGTTTCCAACTTGTCTTTTCTCTCTAAGATCATAGAGAAAATAGTTTTGACACAGCTCTGGGCATACTTACAAGAGCACCATCTTATCCCACAAGCTCAGTCGGCATATAGACCTTTCCACAGCACCGAGACCACTCTTATTAAAGTAACAACAGACATATTATCTGCTCTTGACAGTGGTGATGTCTCTCCATTAACCCTACTGGACCTGTCTGCTGCATTTGACACTATAGACCACTCTCTGCTTCTTCACAGACTCCACACCCTCTACGGGATTTCTGGACCTGCCCTCTCATGGTTCAACTCCTATCTCACTGATAGGACCCAGACTGTGTTAGTTGATGGTCAGACATCTCGCCCTGCTTCACTGTTCTGTGGTGTTCCCCAAGGCTCAGTACTTGGCCCAGTTCTGTTTATCCTGTATACTAAGCCCCTTTCATCATGCATCCGGTCTCACCAGGTTTCTCATCAATCCTATGCTGATGACACGCAGCTTTACTGTTCCACTGCGCCGGCTGAGTCTCACTCTGCTATTAGCTCTATAGAAGCTTGTATCAGCGATGTCAAGGGCTGGATGGTAAAAAACAAGCTTAAACTAAATGATGATAAAACGGAAGCCCTCTTGTGCCATAGAAGAAGACATCAACCTTCACTCGTCAGTCTGCCCAATCACATCAAGGTGGGCGACAGCAACATCACCTTCACGTCATCCGTTAGGAATCTGGGATTTATTGTCACTGATGACATGACACTCGATAGACATGTAGCATCTGTCTGTCGGTCTGCCTATTATGAGCTCCGTAAGATCAGTGCCATCCGTCACTTTCTCTCTACACGCGCTACCAACACTCTTGTCTGTGCGTTTGTTCTTTCTCGACTTGACTACTGCAACTCCTTGCTGGCAGGCTGCCCCTCATCCCTCATTCAGAGACTCCAGAGAGTACAGAACTCCGCTGCGCGTCTGGTGCTTAGAGCAAGGAAACGGGACCATGTCACTCCTCTTCTTCGTTTGCTACACTGGCTACCCATCCGTTCTCGCATTCAGTACAAACTGTCTGTGCTGTGTTTTAATTTCTTTGCTGGCTCCTGTCCTGACTATTTCTCTGAACTTCTCATCCCTTACTCTCCGTCCAGACAACTACGCTCTTCGTCTGACGGCCGTATCCTAACTGTTCCTGTCACCAGAACAACAACATATGGTCACAGGACTTTTGGCTGCTGTGCTGCAAAACAATGGAACTCTCTTCCTTTCCATATCCGCCACCTTCCTACAATTGAATCCTTCAAATCTGCACTGAAAACGCACCTCTTCCTTGAGCATTTCTCCTAACACAGTCCACACAATGCTCGTCCTTCTTACCCCGCCCCCTTCCCTCTTGCTACTTTACCCTTCTTTCTCGCAGAATCACTATATTTTTCTGTTCCTGTTACTTGATGCCTTTTGTTTTCTGTTTCGTCGTCAGTACTGTCGTTTTCTTTCGTCCCCTGTGTTCTGTATCTACTTAGTCCACGTCTCTTCCCCGTTTTAAGCGCTAAGAGCATGCTCTCTATGAGTGTGAATATGCGCTATAAAAATCTTCACTATTATTATTATTAAATAAAAAAACAAATATAACACAGATATAAAAAAGAGAATTCCTAACTTTGTTCTAACAACTATTCACACTGTTTCCTTTCTCATTTCTTTTTCCTCCAACGATTCTCCTCAAACGATTCTTCTCTCCAACGTTTCCTTCTCTCCAATCATTCGTCTTCCGTCTCCGTTTTTTTCTCAAGATTATCTCTAGTCTACTCTTATTTTACTCCTCTGACGATTCTCCTTCTCAAACGATTCTTCTTCTTCAGCACCTCTTTCTCTTAAACGTTTCTCTATCTCTAGTCTTCTCTTATTTTACTCCTCTAACGATTCTCCTTCAGCCTCTTCTCCATTGTTTCCCAAGATTCTCTCTCCACACGTCACAGATCTTTTGACATCATCCATACGCATTCAGACAAACTGACGTCATTCACGCTCTTTCATTCTTCCACGTGGGATGAAACCTTCGACCTCACCTAGATCTGTGACAAAACATTTCACGACACAGTTCACATCATCACATCCTCGCACCGCTTCACATATCCGCTTTTCACAACAGACTCTTCAGGAAGGACGTACCTACTAACAGATTCCCAAGACTGAAGAATCAAAGTCCAATATCGGTCTCCCCTCAAAGGTATGTCACGTCAGAAGCTGACTCTCCACTTGTTGCACTCATCACCCCGCCTAACGATGCGGCAAAATGCGGCGAAAATGTTTGCCTTTAAATGTGGTCTCCACTTCGATGCGCTGAATATTACACACGTCGATACAACTCGCATTTTTTTCTGCTGCCTGTTCCATTTCCTTCTGCTCTGAATATGAAGACACGGCCAATCTTGAGGGAAACTGGCATTTCGCGGAGGCGAGAGCGAATCAATGGAGCAAGTGTCAAGGGCAGATAACTCTTTTCATGACCTAGTCAGCCTCCTTTGTAGGCGTGACCCGCATAATGCAGGGGCCATAATACTGTGACACAGCTCGCACCGATTACTCCCACCTTCCCTGGTTTCTTACGCAAACCATTCAAATGGTTGGAGAACAGTTGCCCGTGTCTGTCCGTTTACTCCACGTGCTGCAGTATTTTTGCAGGGAGACTATCCTGCAGTGAAGAGATAGTCTGTAATACTCACATGGCCTTATGTGCTTTAATACCCATAGGACTTAAAATGGTATATTGCCCACAGGGGTATGTGGGATGATTGCAAATCGTGTTTTCTCGCTCTCTTTCTGCATCTCTATCCGTCTCTCCTATTTTACTATTTCTTTCTCTGACTCTGAATCTGTCTCTCTTTCACTCCCTATGTACCCATTTCCTGCAGGCTGATCCCCATTCACATCTGCCAGGCCTAGGCCATCCCAGACTCGTACGAACAGTGGGAAGAAACTGTGAGTAAACTTGGTCTAGATGAAACCAAGGACACGGCCTAAGACTCATAGAATTTGCACAAAGCCTTTGAATCACCTTCGACAAGATCTCCCATCACGACAAGGAATCCAGAATGGCAACTTAACACTCTCCAGTGGCTGTAGTTATGAAGCGAAAGTAACTCGTTTACCCAGAGAAAATAGGGGACTCAAGGAGATGCGTCTTGTTTTTGAGGATATCCAGCGATGTCCAGACCCCGCGGACACTACTTGATTTTTTTTTTACCTCAGGACACCTTTGCCACCGGTTTTTAACTACGGCTTCGGGGGTAAAAAAAAACATTCTCGACACTGCCTGATAATTTTGGAAACAAGACGCTTGTCCCCGTTGTTACCCCAGGGAAGCGATTTACTCTTGCTTCATAAGTACGGCCTATGTTACCAGACCCTGATGACCTACCAGTTACAGGGGAAGATGTCGAGAGAGCGGCACGCAATCTAAAAGGAAGGAAGTTACCTGGTGTTAACCACATCATAGCTGAACTGCTCACGCTGGGCGGGGAAGATGTAGTGCCAGACTATAAGTTTAATCAGCCACCTAAGCAAAGTCAGACTGAAGTTACCCAGAATCGCATCAATTCAACCGCTAAATAACTGGTACCAGAGGAACCGACTAGCTTCAACCCAGGAAGAAGCATAGATCGTGAACTGTCACATTGTGATAGAAAAACATCATAAAGCCAGTAGATCTTTTACACAACTTTATCAACTTAAAGAAAGTTTTAACAAAGTCTGGTATTAAGCATCTCATGCGGAAAGTGAACATGGAAGATGGCCTAATCATTGCTGCAGAAGAGCTCGACCAGGGCATTACTTCTCGACAACCTGTCGGACGAATTCCTTCAGAGGACTACGGTAGTCTACCAAAGGAACCTCCTATCATCTGTACTGCTCAACATCTTCTTGGACGGCATCATGTGAGAAACCATTTCACATCTCCATTTCCATCGGCAGAAGGTCTATCTGCACCCTGCGTTTTGCGGACAACAATAATGTTCTAGCAGACACTAAACCCAAACTGCTAGAAGTGGCTTGCAAACGTGAAGGAGCCGGCAGGTTGTTTCATGGAGGATCTGCTCACCCCTCCTCCCCAGTAAGACCTAAGTGGTACATTTTGTCAGCCGCTGTGTCTATCCAACTGTCCCAGTCGACGACAAGTTCCTGTGGAGCAGCTTAACTGCTCGTCATCTGGTGCCAGTGAACAAATGAATGTTTCTTTTTCCCTTTATCTTCTTCTACCTTCTGTCTTTATTTTCCTGTTGTCTATCTCTTCGACAATCTCTTCGCTTTCTTTCTTTTTCTCTCTATCTTTCCAATCTTTGTCCCCTTATGTCTCCTTCTCTCACTGTTTTTCTTATCTGTCTCACTCTCTCCCATAGTCTCTCACACTTTGTTCTTGTTTTTTCCTCTGTCTCTCTCGCTGTTGATAATAATCCCCATTTTGTTTTTATCACTTTTATTTGGCGTGTGTGTTAGTATACGAGCATGTGAGGGCCTGTGTGTGGGTGTGTGTGTGTGTGCGCGCGCGCTTGACCCGACCATCCGTGTCCACTCACCGTACTTTCCTATTAAACCTTCACATGAATAAAAATTGAAAAAAAAAAGGAAGAAAAGGGTTAAAGCTCCGTGAGTGGATTCAGCACACGCAAAGCGCCCGCCGTATATACACATCAGGACAACGGCTGCCACCCCGATCGCGTGCTGCCTCCCCCTGGTGGAAAGAGTTGTCTAGCCTGGCGCGCATGCGCGTGCGCGCGCCCCACGCGCTGCCCATCTCAGTCATTGAGGGGCGCTTCCTCAGACAAATCACATAAAAGCCAGATCAGGCTGCCGGCGTGTCGTGGGGTGATTGATTCCCATCTGCCCGGATTTTATGCTGTCGGCCGTCGAGAGACGCGCTTCCTCGTAAGTCGAGCTCACAGGATTCCTCGCAAGTCGAGCTTTAGCAATCCCTGCTCGCCCCGCTGTCGAATAAAACGGATGATTCTTGGAATTCGCTGGCGGAGACAGCCCCGGATGTCCCTAAAAACTTTCAGACTGCCGTTTCGTAGGCGATCTATATATATATATATATAGAGAGAGAGATGCTTAGTTTTAAAGGTCTAGTGGCGTGACATTCATTTACATTTTGTAACAGACAGATGGGAATATATTCATAATATCACTAAAAAATTAGTATAAAAAAAGAAATCAAGGTGTCACATTTTTGTAATGTCTAGGTAATTCTAGATACTATTTCTCAAAATCCATCACACACGTGATGCAACGTTTTTCTAATGACTGGGTATCGCTAAATTCTGGATACAATTTCTCAACATCCATTATTTTTACAATAATCGATCAAACACTCCCATTGGCTGTAGCCATGACAACGTAAACATATGTATATACAGTCCTGACATCCGTGTTAGTCACCTTGACCTGTGGATGGTAATGCAAGTAAGTATTTATCTCAAGAACAGAATGATGCACTCATCTACATTTTGGAATATGGTGTCATACTGAGCTTTACCCAGTCATCACACAAAAGCTGTACTTTTAATCCTTTTAATTATCTTTTCTTTCTCTATTCTATCGTTTTTCGATTCTTATCTTTCTTGAGCAACCTATCTGTAAAAAAAAAGTTCCACATGAATGTCTGTCCGGGTACTCATTCGCTAATTTTTCTGTTCTGAGAAAAATGGAAAATACAGGGGAGATAATAAGACACGTGACAGTTGAAGCAAGCAGCGAGTTATTGCGGCTGATTGTGGATGTGATTGTTGTTTCCCGTGTGGAACAAGTCAGGAAATGCTAACTCGGGAATTCGCGGATCGTTTTATTTCGTTTCTGAGTTTTCCTGAAACGAGAGTTTGTCCTGTAGCTTTGGTTTATTGTGACAGGTTGCATGCCTAGGTGGTCTTTCTTGATGACTTGATTGATCTTGTCAGTCTGCTCATTTCCAAACAACACGCATTCACTCGCCTTGTTCCGACCTGTGTTATCAGACATTTCATTTAGTCTGCTATCGTTCCCTGATTTATTCTCACCCATCCTACTCTTTCACTGGCTGTACCCGAACAAGTCTACCTTTCCTAAACAAATCTTTCCAAAATCTCTCGTGTTGTTTGTGACTTTCCTTTTCCTCCCACCACACACACACACACACACACACACACACACACACACACACACACACACACACACACACACGTGCGCGCGCTCTCTCTCTCTCAAACACATAGACACACAAACAAACACACACACACACACTCACACACACACACACACACACACACACACACACAAACACATTATTTCAATACAAGCATTAGTGTTTCACATTTGCTCTTAGATTAGTTGCTCTGTAAACACTTTTAAAACTCAAGTCGAAAGCTGTTTTCTAGCCTCTTGATCAAATGTTTTCTGTAGAATGCTCGTAACGTGTTCTCTGGCAATGTTTACCATCACGTGTGCGCAACCACTCACAAGCGATGTAAGCTCAGCACTTGAAAGATGCCATACTTGAAAAACCGAAAAGTGCCACATTACCTCTTGGAGAGATGCTTGTTACTAATTTCCATGCACCTGCTCCGGGGGGGGAGCACTTTAACCCTTCTTTCCCTCCAGCCCCACCCTGAGCCCCATCTCACACGCGCTCATACACACACACACACACACACACACACACACACACACACACACACACACACACTTGATCTTGGTTTGTTGAAGTCTCGTATCTTCAAACTTACAACAGATTTGCGGTCAAGTTTTCGTCATCATATTTTCACTCTTCATCCTTAATTCGAAATCGGTGATTTCTTATCAATACAATCAAGCAGCCAATGGGTAACAGCGGCAGCACCAGGAGTGTGAATACTAGTCTAAACAACTCGCTGTAGCAGGACCACCACAGTAATTGAATCATGCGCCAGGGTTAGTCGAGCCAAACTCAGCTGCTAAGCCACCAGATCATATCTTGCTTCTCCCATGTCGGCTCCTTCCACCCAACAGGCACCTTTCCCATCCGCTGAAGCTTGACCCTGTGTGATCGCCCCATTCAGACGAAGGGTTATGAAGCTTGAGTCGGCTGCACTCTTAAACTCCCTCGGCCTGCTCAGAGCACGAGCATCTCGCTGACCGCCACTTTAACCTTGACCTTTTCTGGATAGGTCACGCATGCGTTCCCTCTGTCCAGACCAATCCCTCTTCGTTTTTCCCTTAACTTGACTGCTGCGGGACCTAGATTTCCCTGGGTACGCATATTACCAAGCCCGATGCATGCTAACACACGCACATGGATGATGACTACAAGGGCCAATCAAACATCACTTCCTGTTTACAATATCCTCCAATCATTGTGGACTATACTAATGGCTACCTGACAGAGCTCATACACGAGAGTGCAGAAAACTTTCTAGAATGCTGACAGCTTAGGAGCATTTGCCAATCTTCCAAACTTCTCGAAAAAGCTTACAGTTTGAAATATTTGAAACTTCTAAGAATCTTAAAATCTGCTGAGAATCCAACAAGCCGCTGAGGACCATCCATGTTTTTTCGATCTTTCCAGAAAGACTGATTTACGAGCTTTGAGCTTAGTTAGAAACCGTGTACTCTTCTGGTGCCTAATATGTTCCGTCATTCATGGACGTGAAGCCCGTAGGAAGCCTGGAAGAAGGTTACAGACTTACAGACTACCTATAAACCACAGACTACTTCGATCTACTGCCTCCTTCGAGTCCTTTGGAAAAGAGATTAAGCTCCTACAAGACCGTGCATGCTATATGTGTGTGTGTGTGTGTGTGTGTGAGAGAGAGAGAGAGAGAATAAAAGTGTGGTGTATACAAACGATGTGTCGACGAATGTTTTCTGTTCCTGAAATACAGACACACCAAAAGCCTATAAAAGAAAGTTATACTTAGTTCCCTCTGCATTAGTCAAGCTCTATTGCATTTATTCCAGCTCTGCAGGAGGAAATTATACTACTTTTTGGGTATAGTGTCAATTTTTACTATACCCCTTAAATGTGAATGAATAAATTAATAAAATTAATGTTTAATGGCTGTAATTTCTCATGCCCCCTTGTCGGTCCGATTCTTTATAGGTCATCACTGTGTCCTCTTTGCCGTGTCCCGATAAAGAAATTCAATTTTTTAGATTATCTCCCAGTGGAAGGTTCCTGTGTTCGAAGAGGTGCTGGCTGGATGCTGGTCATGTCCTCAGTCTGTTTATGCACTCAAATAGTTTGCTGTCCCTCTGGGTGACAATTCTGTCGTTTCGTTAGCTCCCCTCGTCAGGTCCTCCTCCCGTACAGATCGTAAGAACTGCGTGTTTACAGACCACGACCATCACCTTCCACAGTTCATGAAATCATGTACCACTTGAGAGCAGCTCGTATTGTCCTTCTATTCCCAGCTTATTCCTTAACCCTCCTACTTTTGACCTCAGTTATCTTGGTACCCTGAGATATATAATGATTACAACTGATCTGAGAAAAAAAGCAGACATTAAATAAGTTATACGAAGAGGAAAACTTTCGTTAATATGACAAGCGCTTTTATTGATATATACAAAATATGTCTTCATCATTGTCAGACGAATGACAGTGTGGGTGACCAATCTTTCTGCAATTTTTGTCAGCATGCTTTTCCTGAGAGGGAAGTAATCAAGGGTTAATCAAAGGTGCATATTCTTCAGTAAAACAACATCGACAAACCCATCAGTAGGCTAATTACAGTCGCTAAATGCACATACCATCTCCTTGCACGATACAGATCCTTTTGACTAACGAGTATCATACAGAGTTTCCCAACTCCAATTAACAAAAAGTGTATTTATTGGCGGTGCCAGCAATTAAATTTGCCTTGAAGATAATCAGGTGTTGTTCTGTTTCAGAAAACCTTTGTTCTAAAGGTTCCTTCGTATCAATGCTATTGTCTGTGAAATGTTAAACACTAAAAGCCTTATCTTCTAATGTGAGTTCTGTATGTCGGAGACAGGAGAGTTAGAGGATTGGATGGATAGACATCTCTTTTCAAGTTCTGCCTTTAAAACTTATATATATATATATATATTAAGTGTGATGTCTGTCTGTTTGCGTGCGCTCATTGTAGGTTGATATCCCTTACAAAGGAAGTTTCATGTGCAACACTCTCACGGGGAAATATCAAATAATACTCCATATGTCAGCTGGAAAGTCAGTGTAGTGGGCTTATAAAACAGACATAAGTGCAGTCTTCTGACATTGAAGAATGATGGAGAAATATGAGCAGACTGTTTACGGCTGCGGCAATAGACAATGGGGAAGGGGGAGGCGAGAGAGAGAGAGAGAAATAAACCGATCGATGCAATACCTCCTAGGTAGATAATTCAGATTAAGGGATGGATGGAAATTTTGTGGTTGTTTTATTACATAGCGAAAATGTTATGAAGCGAACATTAGATGTACATGAACTTGGATGGAAAATGGTCGATGAAAGTGTCTGTAACACTTTGAAGCTAGCCAGCAAGAAGTAGGTCTGTCAAAGAAGAGCAGGAAAGGGGGTATTTCTCTAGTAAGTCTCCTGTACCCTGCCACCACAGAAGGTACAGGTGAGCAAATGATATTCTTTCAAATAAAGCGGAACCATTTTTTATCTCCCGTCAGCTGGCATTGGTGTTTTAATAGGGTTTAGACGCACCTGTGGTTAACACTGTAGCTCACCTTGTTTTTCTTTTTTTTTACAAAGTTCAGCCGACATCTTGAGCCTCTGTGAATCTTCAACACATTGATTAACCATGTGTGAAACTGTTGTATACCTTCTGTGTAGCCTACAATGTCCTTTAATAAACATGTTGTGTTGTCAACATTTTGCATTTATGATTTGGAGAAACTTCTTGACAAAAGCAGTTGTTACTAATTGTGTGTGTTTGTTTGTGTGTGTGTGTGTGTGTGTGTGTGTGTGTGTGTGTGTGTGTGTGTGTGTGTGTGTGTGTGTGTGTGTGTGTGTGTGTGTGTGTGTGTGTGTGTGTGTGTGTGTGTGTGTGTGTGTGTGTGTGTGTGTGTGTGTGTGTGTGAAAGTATAATCGTACGTCTTTGTAATTGTCTGTGTGTGTTTGTGTGTGTGTGTGTTTGTGTGTGTGTGTGTGTGTGTGTGTGTGTGAAAGTATAATCGTACGTCTTTGTAATTGTCTGTGTATATGTATGTATGTATGTGTGTGTGTGTGTGTGTGTGTGTGTGTGTGTGTGTGTGTGTGTGTGAAAGTATAATCGTACGTCTTTGTAATTGTCTGTGTATATGTATGTGTGTGTGTGTGTGTGTGTGTGTGTGTGTGTGTGTCCCTCTGTGGTTTTCTAACAAAAGTGAAAAGACGGGACACAATATTAAGTCACATACACGCACCAAGATACCCGCCTGCATGCAGACAAACAAACAAGTCGATATTCAGACAACAGCAAGTGAAACGTTGGCAGCGCGGTCATCGGTCATCGGTCATCGGTCAAGGCCTAATCTAAGTCAAGCCGCATGTCTTGCAGGTCCCTGGGGTCCATGTCATCATTCCAAGTGCGGCTACCCGGGTCTTCAGTACCGCGACGTGCGGTGCCAGCTCCCGTCCGGCCAGCCAGTCATGCCAGAAAACTGCGAAGGCCTGCTGCGCCCGAAGGACACGCAAGAGTGCTTCACGGTCTGTGACACGGTGCACCCAGGCGAGTTGTCGCCCTCCAGCTGCTGCCCGCCAGCAGGGGGAGAGCAGTCGCCGCGGCAAGGGGAGGTGATCCTCGATACCAGCCACCTCAACCATGACACCACCGAGGTCGAGTGGGTGGTCTCGCAGTGGAGCAGCTGTCGTCTGGCGCCCAACGTCTCCAAGTGCGGGCGGAACAGCGGCATCCGGTATCGAAACGTCACGTGCGAACGCAAGGACCGACGGGAGTTCAAGGACGAGTACCTGTGCCTGCGCGTGGAGCGCAAGCCGAGCGTGACGGAGCCGTGCGAACTGCTGTGCCGTCAGGACTGCGTCACCACGCCTTGGATGGAATGGACGGCATGTGACGTCACCTGTCAGGTGACCAACCGAACTCGGACGCGGAGGATCGTGATCCCCCCTCGCCATCGGGGGGACCACTGTCCGGCCTTCTCGCAGATGCTGCCCTGCGACAACTGTTCGGAGACGTACACCTATGTGTTTGGGGACTGGGGGCCGTGCATGACCCTTGCCAACAAGGGGGAGCAGGGGCATCACCTTATTGGGCATCAGAGTCGGGATGTCAACTGTCTGCAGAGCAAGGGAACCGTGACCACCTTACGGTAAGTACTGCTAGTCGTCTCCAGTAGTTTCTTAAATAAAGTTATTCGGACACCAACCTTTTTTTATAATATCTACATTTCTCTCTCTCTCTCTCTTACAATCTGCACTGTGTGTGTGTGTGTGTGTGTGTGTGTGTGTGTGTGTGTGTGTGTGTGTGTGTGTTTGTGTACCACTATGTGCTTTCACTGGGATATATTTCAACACCCCAAAGAATATTCAGTCATGTAAAATAGTTTTCTGTTAACAGACGTGTTAATATTCATAGAGTGTATCTATAGATCTATAGACAGATACATAGATAGACAGATAGATGTCTTCCTGTCTGCCTGCTTGTCTGTTTAGCCGGCTGCTTAAACACCTCTCACTCTTCTTTCCCACTTTCTTTCCAAGCGGATGCCTACACGTGCATGTCAAAAAGTAGATATGTTTTTCATAATACTGGACGGCTTCAAAGACAAGAACTGTAGATTAATATCCTCTCTAACCATTAAGCAAACTAAAAAGTCGATAACGATACATCGCTCGTCCTTTGAAGTATTTTTTTTCTGCGAGTTGCAATTGGTGAGTAATGCAGATACTAAGAAATGCTGTTGCCTAATTCTCTCCCTTCCCTTTTCTCTCTCTCTTTCTCTTCCCCTTTCTCTCTCTTCCCCTTTGTCTTTCTCTCTCTTCCCCTTTGTCTTTCTCTCTGTCTCCCTCTTCCCCTTTCTCTCTCTCTCTTCCCCTTTTCTCCCTCCCCGTGAATGTAAGCTCATGTGCGGTGGAAGGGTCTCACTTGTTATGATGAATGACATTTTCAAGTACTGCACTTTTTTATAAATGAAAATGAATATTAAGAAGAGAAAGAAAGACATCGGTCACGTGTCCCTGTTTCCAAAGCCTGCCATAACCTCCTCTTAGATTTCATCATTAAACTCATCACAGGGCAAGGTTTCCATCCTTACAGAACAAAGAACTGCATTCGCTAGTTAATATAATTATTTCAAACTTTTTTTCACATTTAGGATAAATATTCTTGCTTCAAGCGGAACGGAAAATGTTTTATATCCAATCATATTATATGCGTGCAGCAAACAAAATACTTGTGTAGAAGCTATTATTCCCTATACACATAACAGTATTTCCTACAAGTAAGCCTGGTACCCGCACATCTTCAGAATGTATAAATATAAGGCCAGTTCTAAAATACACTGAAGTTCACAACTCAATCCATAGACATCTTGACTTCTCCCCCTATTTTAAATCCAGGCCTGTTGAGCCGCATTTCCATTTAGTTCTTATTTATCACAAAGTATCCACAGTCAGTGGTGAACAAATCCTGTCACTAAAAGAACATAGCAAGTGCCTGAGTAACTTTTATATCAGACCTGAAGATATCAAATATAAATACAGATTTTACATGTAACATACGCTTAGCGGATTCAATACTCATCTTACATTTGACTTGAGCATGCAAATTCGAACAGAAAAGTAAATATAGCAATCATATATACACATCACACGGATCAGAACAAAACACAGCAAATCCAAACCTTGGTCTGTTGTCAAGACTGTATAATCATGTAATTAATTTATTAGGTGGTTTTAGAACAAGTAGAGATGTAATTTAATGACACTAATTGGAGACTAGCGCTCCAATGTTTACGATTAACATGCCGATCTAATTAAATGTTTATACTTTTAAACCCTCACTGCCGGAATTCGGTATAAATCATGATAAGTGGATGGTTACACGTTGAAGTCGACATCAGCCATCAATAAATCTGTTCAGGCTGCCTCAGCTACAGAACACACTATAGTCCCGGTAATCAAACACTGTACGATCTGAAACCTCTATATATATCAGAACTAACATTTAAAAAAAAGTAAACAGAGAAATTGGATTAGGCTTAAACTTAGCCAAGCCGCACTAAACATCATCCATCACTCGTGATTATCGTTGAGTGCCACCACACAGCGGCCGTCTGAGCAGAATTTAATGCTGACGAAGAGGAAGACAAGCCCATCAAAGGTTCTCACCACATCCCCCACCGTGACTGACTCGACTGCTTTACGACACAGAAACGTTTGCTCCATCCCCAGCAGGTAGTGAGGTTAATGTGTGCACAAGGAAACCCTTCTTGGCCACCCATGCTCAGCAGCACCATACATCTTCAAGCGTGTGGCCGACGAAGAAAGCTTCGTGAAAACATCCGCAAAACCTCAACACCGCGGCGCTGTAAACAAATCAACCTGTCTCATCAACCTGTAGCATCATCCACAGGGCGGGGAAATCAGGTGCGGTTATATATTTCTTCGATCGTCTGAGACTCGCAGAGAAACCTTTCTTTCCTCTAAAGAAGTTCTGACGGCAGGGAAAATATACACAGACGTCGTTAATTCTCGGTCACTGCCATGATTGAGAGAAGTCAACATGGAGTTTTGATGATGATTGCCTGCTGATGTAGCTGGCAAGTGCTCACATGGTTTGTGTGTGGAGGATAAGGTTAAGGATAAGGTGAAGGGGATGAGAGGGAGCCTGTACTTATGTACTGTGATTCTCTACCTGATTATTTCTTTTGCCCCTTTCACTCTCTCTCTCTCTCTTCGTTTTTGTAAACCGACTTCTAAACTTGAATAGGTCATCAAACATTTAAGGTGGATTATTGCATCCTTTCACTTATGATTAGTTTACTCCTGGTGGCTCAGTGTGATCCTCTACAACAGATAGAATAATTATCCTGACATAGGTAGACTTTCCTTCCGGTACAAATGTCATTTTTATAATAGTAAAGATAATTTTTTTAATTGTTTTACGCCAAGCCAGCAGCTAAGGCTATATCACGGCAAGGCAGCCAGCCCTGTAAACAGATGCCACATGCATAGAAAGAAAAGCGTGCCCGAGACGAGAACTGAACCCAGGACAGCCAGCCTTCACTGTATTGGTGACAGGCGTTAACTGTTGCGCCACCGGACCGCCAATAGTAAAGATAATGAAGATGACATCTCAAGACTGGGAAATGAGTGACTTCCATCAAATACCAAATGTACACTATGCAAATTTTTGCGCATAGTACGCATGCGGAAACAAGCATGCACGCGCGCGCACGCACAGTTACAAGAACATGCACAACACATACATATATATATATATACACACACATGCTCACGCGCACACAAGAATACAAACACACAGACTCTCTTTCTCTCTCTCTCTCTCTCTCTCTCTCTCTCTCACACACACACACACACACACGAAAATAACACATACAAACAACACACTTACGAACAAACAGACAAACTCATGGTTAAAGATGCAGCGCGAACCACACAAACGTCCACACACACACACACACACACACACACAAATGTACACACACAGACGAGTGCGAAATCAGACACGTACACACATGCACGTGCAATCATCAACATGCATAGCAGTCTTTGGCTGGTGGGTTTGTGTTACCGACGGTCCACATCAGAAGAAAAAAAAAAGCCTGAGCCTTGTTTACACTTGAAACTTGGTGCGGCGGACGTGCGGGAGAGTATGAAGCACGTGATTAACGCGCCTGTCAAGCCTAATAGACTCTATATTGTGACAGGTTTGACGCCTCATTCAAGGAACTCATATATTGGAGCAGAATGTTTGACGGGTTTAGAACCCTCAGTCCCGGGCCGTGGATGGAGAGCCCATGTGTGGCTCTGGGAGGCTTAGAGGAAGGAGATGACAGCACTGTCGTATACATGTCGGCTTGTAGGAAATGTTACCTCAATCACAACCCCAGGTGTAATATATCCTTCCAGTCTTCATTCACTAAAAATAAACTTTCGAATTCCCTAGTAATGGATACTCGATGTAAAAACAATTTTCAGCCTGATTTCTCACTCTTTTTTTTAACTCATCAGAGACAAACGATTTAGAGAATAATGGTTTTGTTTTGGTCTGTCGAGGCTGGCAAGTCACTGATGACAAGTCCACCTTGACATTCATTTATAACAGCTCTACACTGGCAGTTATAGATGACTGGTCTGGATTGTCAAGAATGGGTAGTTGTAACTCAGTCACCTTTAACCTAAGAAAGGGTGGTCAGGGCGGCTAAGGTTGTCTAAACACAGTGTGTGTGTGTGTGTGTGTGTGTGTGTGTGTGTGTGTGTGTGTGTGTGTGTGTGTGTGTGTGTGTATTCAAGATTTGTTGGTGTAGTGTTACTGTCACTACAATGGTCGCTTTAATCTATCTACCTTCCTATCGTTACCGACTTTCTGATCTGAAACCTCTGTCATAAATGTATGAGGATGACAGAAAAGTGTCAGAAGGTCCTCTGCGTGTTCTTTCTCAGCCTCACTCCTATAGTGAGTTTAGGGTAAAGTTACTTTTATAATCTTAAAGTTGATGAATACATCGCACTTCTCTCTGTTTGTAGACTAAAAAAGAAACCAAAGGTATTTACCTTACTTCAGTTGTGCTTCTTGCTGCAAAACGTGTGGCACTACTTCACAAATGATATTTATCTCCAATGAAAGATTATCATTGCCTGATTAATCCACTGTAAGATAAACATTGCCTCGTTAATCCACTGTAAGATCAATGTTGTATAATTAATCCACTTTAAGATGAACCATGAATCCACTATAAGATGAACATTGCCTCAATAATCCACTGTAAGATGATTGTTGTCTCATTAATCCACTGTAAAATATACGTTGCCTCATTAATCCACTCCATGATGAACGGTGTCTTATTAATCCACTGTAAGATGAACGATGTCTCATTAATCCACGGTAAGATGAACCATGAATCCACTGTAAGATGAACGATGTCTCATTAATCCACGGTAAGATGAACCATGAATCCACTGTAAGATGAACATTGCCCAATAATCCACTGTAAGATAAACATTGCTTCATTAATCCACTGTAAGATGAACGATATCTCATTGATCCACTGTAACATGAACATTGTTTCATTAATCCACTGTAAGATTAACGCATTAATAATGAGTTTCACTAAAAGATGAACATTTTCTCATTAATCCACTGTAAGATGAACGTTGTGTTATTAATCCACTGTAAGATGAACGTTGTGTTATTAATCCACTGTAAGATGAACGTTGTGTTATTAATCCACTGTAAGAGGAACGTTGTGTTATTAATCCACTGTAAGATTAACATTTTCTCATTAATCCACTCTAAGATGAACGTTGTCTCATTAATCCACTCCATGATGAACGTTGCCCCATGAATCCTCTCCATGATGAACGTTGTCACATGTATCAACTTCAAAATGAACGTTTGGTGAGTCTACTTTATGGACGTCTGTACACGTATCATGGTGTGCATCATCGCTCAGATATTACAACCATTAACACGACCTACAAAATGGCTACTTTTCTCCCGGTGACCCTAAAGTCGGCTTCACCTGTGACATTATTACACGTCTACCTTCCGGCTTTGGAAAGAGTATGTTTTATACAAGGGGGTCAGGGTAATTCGCTTCCTTGCCGGATTCTGGTCTGAAGGAAATTAAAGCCATCCCACCATCGATTGAAACCTTATCCTAGCGGAAAGATTTAGCAAAGAAGATGGCGGTGTAAGGAATGTCTGGTGCACAGTGACATCCCGCACTTTATTCTTTCTTTCTTCTTCAACAACATACTCTTACGGATGACCGCATCCAAAGCTCATAACTGATGACAGGACAGATGAAGGAGCAAACTCTAAGTACAAGAAAATACCCGAGTCCTGTCGAGCAACAGTTAGTCGTCTGAAGGGCGCCACCCCCTATACTGTACCGAGAACCCATCTCTCTGGGTGATAGTTTGGAGACCTGACAAGCTGTGTTTATTGTTTGAAAACTCTGACAAGCCTGTATTATCGTTAAGGATAAATGGCATTCTCGAGAGTTTATTAGTAAGGAGAACTGACAGGTCCTGTCCAGTACTTATTGTCACTTTATCGCAGTGGACAGCCGGCAATCTCTTCTCTCCCAAACCTTCATCACTTTTATAGACATCTGACAACGTTGTGATTAAGAATAATCTTTCACACACGCACGCACGCGCACTAAGGCTCAGTTACACATTCAGATACATATATATATATATATCGTTTGCAACAAATGTTTGTTGTATTTTTCCCCACACCGTCTAGAGGTGTCTTCTTACTTCCGTTAGTTTGAGTGTAAGCATAAATAATCCTCTTTGTTGTAATAAAGAGGGAATTCCTCAGAAATAATAAAAACTCAGACTGTTTAGAATCAAAGACTAAATTTTGTGCGAGATTTAAGTGCCTTAAGAAACATTTCATTTCAATTTTTCTTCAGCCTTACTTTGTCCATTTTCGTTTTCCTCAAGACGGCAAAGTTCTTATTACTCTGATAAACTAGCAAGTACTAAACAAGAAAAACATTGTTTTTTACCGTTTTTGTTTTGTTTTGTTTGTTTTGTGTTTTTGTTTTTTTTTGTGTGTGTGTTTTTGTTTTTTGCAGATAAATTTACTTTCGAGATTATACCATTCCTCTCTCTTTCTTAACTAACAACCTCTTTTCTCTCTCTCTCTCTTTCTCTCTCTCTCTCTGTCTCTTTCCCTATCCATTGCTATTTTCGCCTTTCAACAATCAATGTTATGTGTGCTTACTTACTTTTAAGCACGTTTACCTGCCTGTCTGTCTGATCTGTTCTGTCTGTTGGAATGTAGGTGTATCTCACAAGCGTTCGTTACTTTTTATACCAAGGTCTAAAATTACCTCCAGCATCAAAGACTAACGCGTGCCAAAAATGCTGGTGAAATTTGCCCTCTGCAACACCGCACAGCCTCGTCGACAAGGGTACTCAGACACTCGTAAGACAGGCCACGTGATCTGAAAACAGAAGACTTGGTTAAGCTTCGGCCTATGGGGTTGGGGGGTGTTACCCGCCCGGTGAACGAAAGAGATATTCAGGAGCCGCCTGCACCGACGGCCCGCTAGGTGCGCAGCTTTCAGCTTGGGGAGCCGGCGTGCATCTTGTGATAAGCATCTTCCTACAAGAAAGTCTGATGAAGGGGGTGAAGGGGGATCCAGCCTCCAGTGCAGCTTTCGCGTCGAATGACGAGAAACGAGATAATAAATCTTTATCCTCTCGTTGTAATATAAGAGATTGGTCTTCGCTCACGAGACTAGGATTTGTGCTCACTCCTGAAGCAGATAGAAATAATAATAAACGCAAAATTTGTATAGGACACACTCACACTCCAAAGGAGCATGTTCTTAGTGCTTAACAACAAGAACAAGGTATAGGAAACAGAGGAGGGACAGAAGAACAAACAAACGACGGAAGGATAAACAACAGAAAATACAGAAAACGCAAAGAGGAAGCAAGTACTAAGGACCGAGAGGATCGTGATTTAGCAAAAGGAAGACAAGTAGGGGAGTAGCAATAAGTGGAAAGGAGGTAAGGGTGTGAAAAAGGACGAGCATTGTGTGGTTAAGGAAGAGGTGAGTTTTCAGTCAACATTTGAAGGATTCAATTGTAGGAAGGTGGCTGATATGGAAAGGGAGAGAGTTCCATTGTTTTGCTGCACAGTAGCCCCAAATCCTGTGACTATATTTTATTTTTCTGGTGTCAGGAACAGTTAGGATACGGTTATCAGAAGGAGAGCGTAGTTGTCTGGCTGGGATGTAAGGGATGAGAAGTTCAGAGAAATAATCAGGACAGGAGCCTGCAAAGAAATAAAAACACAGCACAGACAGTTTGTACAGATACAGCTTCATAAATCATAGTTATAATTATTTTTGTGTGTGCTGACTCTTTCTCCTCTGGCATGAAGTAATGTCAAGAGAAATAATTCCTACAGTTTTCACCGAGGTTTCAAAATAAGAAAGTGTCTTTTTCCGTAAAGTCGAACATCACAGGCGTGTTAGCAGCCAAGGTTTTTACCAGAGATCAAGATCAGTGAGTGTTTGTCCTTCTGAGATTAAGCCATATCAGATATTGTAATCCCCCTGATACCTCGCTATCGTCAGTCTGTCCATCTCATCACATATTTTACAACACGAACAACTGACTATTATTGTCCCCTTAACTTGACCTCAACCACATGACAATCGTTGTTAGCTATAACTACAACACAGACCTTTTATTCTTATCTTGCACATTAGAAGATCCTGGTGTTAACAGCTGCCCAGGATAATTAGTGTAAGAAATAAGTTTTCTTTGTTTCCCCATTCCATAAAGTAATTTCAAGAATCTTTGCGTTAATTTTTTAGGCTAATTCATGACAACGAATCTCGGTAAGCAGTTAGATAATTTCGAAAATACACTGCTAACTTTGCCCCTTTTTTCTAATGAAGTCCGAAAATTGGCAAATTCTTCCAAGATCAGGAGCCCTGCGAATATGTTGTCTTAGTCCCGCTTTATTTGTCGGAAGAACGGGCATTCTAGGGCATTACATTAGTCTCATAATGGGAATTCCTGGTGCTGAACTAATCTCACTACATGGAGAGCGTTTAGAGACTGCACCAGGGGGCCACCCGATCTGCACATCCGCCTGAATACATCGCCCTGCGGGTGACAGTCTGATGAACCCGTCATTCCTTCCTCCGCCCACCCAGTCAGCATCTCCGGTTCATTGCTGTTTCCATCCATGGAAAACATCTGGGGCGCCTTTGTCTGGTGAACGACTTTGTGTTCTCCATATAATGTAGTCAATAATTACAAAACACAACAGCAGACATACATCTGCCTGCTGAACATCTTCAAGTTTTATAGCCCGCAGTCATTGAAGACACAGGCCTGACGAGAGGGGGGGTCTGTGGGGGGTCTGATGTACCCGGGCCATCGGCTGTGAACGGGGGCCCGGCCTTGCCCACTGAATTTTTTTCTTCTTCTTCTCCCCTTCTTGTTACTGATATGTGGCTACTCTGTGAACCAGCCCCTGTCGCTTCAGCCTCTAAGGGAGATATGTCATGGGTGCTTTTTTCGTAGCTACTTAAGGACGCTGAAACTTTCTTTCCCCATTTCTCCATCACCAAACAAACAACTACTTTAGTCTACATAGTAGATCCTTGATACCATATTATCCTGTAATACTATCGTACCCCGCGAAATAGAACACATTATTGCAAAACCATTTGTAAAACTGCTGTCCCGCTAATAGTTAGGCTTATAAATTTTTCACGGTGGTGTCACTGGAAGATTGGGGTGGGGGGGAGGATGATAAAGAGTAGGTTAGTATGAGAAAGATAATTTCAGTTTAAACTAAAGACGATGTCCGCGCGGTAGGTGGATGGGAGGGTAGGAGGTAGGAGGTAGGGAGGAAAGTTAATGTCAGTGGGAAAGGGAGGATTCCGATAACCGTAACAGACACTGCCCCCCAAATCTTAATTTTTGGCCATTTTGAGATATTAGCATATTAGGAAATGTCAGCATGTCATTTATCCACTCTCAAAGTGATTTTTCATAAGAACATCTAGAAATATGTAAATCTTGTCAATAAACACAGTCACTGACTTCAAAATCCTCCTTGTTTTGTTCAGAATTCGTGGGGTTTTTTAGTTTCTTGTTTTGGTTAGTTCAAATCCCTTTAACTTTATATTCAGATGTGATATAAACTTGAAATTTGGTGGAAACTTTTTTATACACATTTAAACATTGTGACCGAGGCGTTTAAAAAAATATTTAGTAGTTTAGTAGTTATACTGTTTTACATAAAAGTTTGTTAAATTTTAACACACTGTTTTACACAAAAATTCATACAAAAATCAGTAAGTTGATTTTGGCAATTTCCCTTGGTCATTTTGTAGATCTTCCCTTTAAGTAACAATATACAACAGAATTTTGAACCTACTCGCAAATTTCACGGAGTTATAAGCTTTTTAAAATGTTTGTTTTGGCGCCATTTTGGATCGTTTCCATGGCAACTGAGAGTGTGAGAAGTGTACTAAAAGCGTTTTTTGAACTTCCTTTCAAGGGCAAAACAGTTGATATAAAAAATTAGCCATATCTTGTAAAACGTAATTTTTTTGTTTCGGGCAGTGTCGGGCCTAAAGAAAATGATCCAACGAACTGCGGCGATGTACCAGCATCGCCGTGCAATAACACATCGGCCGACAGGTTATTATTTTTCCTTCCACTAAAACTTCTTTATGTAGATATCGCACATTTCCTTCCTCGAGAGAGATCTTAGTGCACTTAAACAAAAGCGCAGCACAAAAAAAATTACTATTGGAAAATGCAAAAACAGAAAGCAGATGTGTTGCCACAATGTTGGGATGAAGACAATCAGTAAGTAGAGGTTCTCACGAGAGACATAAGTCTTCAGGCCAGTTTTGAGAACTTCAAAGGTGTTTATTGTAGGACAATTCACCGTGATTCTTAGAATCTTTTGCACATCGCCAGTTACCTACACAAGCAGACCGGTCTGTCAGCATTCTGGTCAGAGTTCAGGACGTGTTGTGGTCAACGAGGTGCCGACATCAGTTAGCAGCTTAGGATGGAGCACTGGCACTGGAGTCTTCACTCGCAAGAACAATCGTCAAGCACCATTGCTGTAATTTTTAAGGCAATGGGTGCACCAGGTGTTATATATGGACCTCTATTACACGAGCGGACAGTGTTGTATTTGTGTGATGCCCGACACTGTGTATACGGGTAGTCGGCACCTTTATCACACCTTACAGTGTATACGGGTAGTCGGCACCTTTATCACACCTTACTGTGTATACGGGTATTCGGCACCTTTATCACACCTTACTGTGTATACGGGTAGTCGGCACCTTTATCACACCTTACTGTGTATACGGGTAGTCGGCACCTTTATCACACCTTACTGTGTATACGGGTAGTCGGCACCTTTATCACACCTTACTGTGTATGAGGCCTGTAAGGTTGACGTCATCACCTGCGAGTGACTTCCCTTAGTTGGGGTAAACAAAGCCGACCTAGACATTATTGAGCTAGTGTTAAAAAATCTGAATGCGCTAATGCTAAATATGGAAATAAAGTAGTAAGTCATTCGCATTTTTTTCATTGTTAAAAGTCCATGTGTGCTAGTTCTGTTACTTATCCAAGTGCAAAACTACGTCAGTTATGTTTACAACAGATGACGGATGAGTCGCCAATACCGAAGTCACTGTATCAATTCTTTAACAACGCCTTTGCACCATGGGTCCTCATTAAGCTCATATTCATATTAGTCTAACTCTGTGGTATATAAAGATGATAATATTTTATATTATGATATAAATAGCTTACTTAAAAGATGTATATTATCCATCCTGTTTTGTGGGAAAATATGTGGTAAAAATCGGATGAACTGAATTTTGATGTAAGGTAAGGTCTATAACTTTGTGTGTTCTTTTTTTGTATTTTCAACAAACATTGATAATCAATATAAATTAAATATAGCATTATTAATAGTTCATCACAGTTTAGATTGTCATATATAAGCATACAAATCAAGATATATATATATATATACAGGGAGACACTAAGATAGAACCCTGACTTTTAACCTACTGTAATTAAAACTGACCCATGGATTTCAGAAGATTTTAAGTGGTGGATGAACATTCAATTAGAATATTCTTATCTTAAAATTAATTGTAAAAAAATGTTATGATATAAGACAGGAGTACAAATTTTCTCTAAAAATAACTGATGATTTTAATAGTCCTCCCAAAGCTTAACTTTAAAGAAGAAAAATTCATAAGCCTTATCAAAAACCAAAAACAAAATGGTTAGTTTATCCTAACTGCAGGATTCAAACAGATGGGAACTAAGTTCCAGGCTTCTTTCCAAACATCTTTAAACATTTCCTAGACAGCTACTTTTACAATAGAACATAAAAACAGTACATTGACGATATATGATTTGAACAAGAGATCTGTAGCATCAGAGATGCTGCTCTTTCTATCAAACAATACAAGTGACAATTGAAAAAAAACTGACAAACATTTATATGTGTAAATGAATATCTTGATGAAGATCTATGTGTTTCTATCAACCAGTGTGTGTGTGTGTGTGTGTGTGT
Organism: Marisa cornuarietis; assembly: GCA_004794655.1. Classification (NCBI taxonomy): domain Eukaryota; kingdom Metazoa; phylum Mollusca; class Gastropoda; order Architaenioglossa; family Ampullariidae; genus Marisa; species Marisa cornuarietis. Next base: position 823,573 of record SMMW01000068.1, read on the forward strand.
GTGTGTGTGTGTGTGTGTGTGTTGCGCTGAGTGATGTGTGTGTGTGTATGTGTGTGTATACGCAAAAGTAAGAGACAAATAAGCAGCATAAAAGTGCTAAGTAAAAAACAAGCTAAAATATCTTTTCAGAAGTAACAATAAATTTAAATTTAGCTTGATAGTTTGCTGATAAGCATTGAACCCATGCACTGCAAACTGTCCAAGTTTATGACCTTTTTAGACTTAACAAAACTCTCCTTGAATCTTGTGTTAGTTATCTCTTTGCCTTGATTCATTTTCAAAAGTCACCAAAGTGTTTTATTTAACAATAGTGATTTAACATTCTTAAAATAATTATGACTTTAAGGATAAATGTAGGTTTTTGTAACTTTAGAGAAGTAGAGGGAATGAAAGGACCACCTATCCAAATTAATTTAACTGATATGTTAGTATTTTATATTACCAGTTTTTACTAGATCTTGCAGTGAGAAAAATGACTAAATTTGGGGTACTGCATGATGCAGTCTGTAATTAGTTTTTTTTCTATTTCCTTTCTATGAAATATTTTATGCTTGTTTTGAACAAACTGTACCAAATGAACAGCCTTTCCATGAAATAAAATATTCATAGAATAAGTATTTTTCGACTGTTATTGCTATTAAATAACAGGCACATACAGCTGGTGTGGCCAATATTTTGACTAACCTACATAAAAGTCTTGAAGGCAATGAGACGGTTTTCTTTGAGTTGGCGCCACTTACTATCAGTAACTATGTAAGTGAATTACAACTGTGACAGTATAGGGACTTTTAGTAAGTTGTGTTGATTTATTAGCCAGCTAAAAAAAAAAAAAAAATGTATGTAGATTATTCCATATAATATGACCACGTATTTTTCACAGAAAAAAAATCGTGTGAAAACAGATTTTAAATGCTTAAAAATGCGATGCTGTCTCACTAACGGCACACAGCCGCTTAGTCTTGATCGTGTTTGTTTACCTCAAGTAAGGGCAAGTAACTCTCGCTCACATCAAACCTTACAGGCCTAATACGGGTAGTAGGCACCTTTATCACACCTTACTGTGTATACGGGTAGTCGGCACCTTTATCACACCTTACTGTGCATACGGGTAGTCGGCACCTTTATCACACCTGCAATAGGCTGTCGGACATGAACATTGTACTGTCTTTAGACTCTAGCCCTTTCTCTGATCTGTCGAGGTTTTAACATCGCTGTTGAAGTAACATTTCTCACTCGATGTTTTCTATGGAGCCCAGTACTACAAACTTGATCTTTTAACATCAGTTTTCCTCATTTACTAACCACTCACGTGTAAACAACTCTATGTTCAAGCAGTGATGTAGATAACAGTGCACTTGTCCTAATGTTTGTAGTCTATATTACGTTACTGAATGAAATGTAGATACTGACCATCGACTTGTAAGCATACTATTATATACTGGGAAAACAACTTGTGATTACAATGACAAGGGGCCCGGAGAGTCGTGTGTCCCGGGGCACGTGCTGGCTGTCGGCGGCCCTGTGAAGACAGAAAACAAGAAGCGCATCGTTTGGGTTTCCGTTAAGTTTTACATTTGTCACCATGTTTACAGATAATTCTTTCTTCTTAAGGAACATCGGGAGACGGGTTGTCATTGATAGTATGCCACTTGACTAGCATTAAAATATTTGTTGATCGAGAATAATTGTAATATACTTTAACTCAGTCGAGACGGCTCACCCATTTAAGCGGGTGGCTTTTCTAATGCAAATAGCGGGTTGGCTTGACCAAAGGACGGTGACCTTACAAATATGTCATAAGAAATACAGAAGATGGTCTTATCTTTTGTAGTTCAAATATTCTATTTGAGTGAGTACAAAAGAGTAGACATTATTTTTTAGATGTAGGCGTTCAAGATCTTGTGGTCGAGGTAAGTAGAAGAAAAGCTGGGTAGCTAACGTCAAGGAGTTGACTATCCACTGGGGTACCTTCTCGGGTGCATAACCGGCCTCCGCTTGCATCAGTTCACCCAAGCTGTGTCCCATCGTATTTCCCTACAACTGGTACCAGCTAAGGGATGAGAAGAAGTTCAAGTTAATAGTAATTAATATGGCAGCGAATATACTAAGTCGTGTACTTGCTGTGTGTTTGTGTCATTCAAAACCTATTTTTGACTTCACTTAAAATCTTCACAGTGCGAGTGCATTCTACTTATTCATTCAAAATATTTTGAGTAAACCACCCTGACAGCTGTGTTCAAGACTTTTGTGTGTTAAACTGTGACTATTCAAATGTGTTTGACAGAGTTCATTAGCATTTACAGCGGAGCCCAGTTGTGTTTCTCTAATGTTGTTATCACCTGCAACCATCCTTTCACAAAACTTGAGAGCTTAGGACATATTATGTTTTACAGCCTGTTGTCAATCAGCTTTGTCAGAAAGCAACGGACAAAGCTCGGCTCTCATCTACAATCCAGAACATTCTCGCAGAAAATCAAACTTACATAATATATGGTCAAACATAACCATTTTCCATTTTTGCTTTTTAGTCATTTTATGAGGATATTTAATTGACATCTGGGAGATGTATGCTACAGTTGTATTTTTGTAAAATAGTGAAATGTTTCGGAAACAAAAAACAGCTCCATTCGTGAAGAGTACCCGACAGTACCGGTTTTATTTCTTTGCCCAGAAACTGTGCCGAGAAACTTCCAGACACCTTGATAGTAAAGCACCAGTCCTGCATCATTCCCCAGGACTGCCAGCTGACCACGTGGTCCAGCCTCGTCCCCTACAACAGCAGCTGTTTAGCCCCTGACGGGTCCATCGTTCCTGGCTTCATGATTCGCACCCGACAGGTGGTGCAACTACCCCTAGGGGACGGCCTTGCCTGCCCACCCAACCTCGTGGAGCTCGTGAAGTTGTATGGAGAAGACCCCGCATCCTTGACCCCGTGTAAAAGGTAAAATCTGTTTTAACGAGGGCAAAAATTATTCGCAGACTCATTTTATGTCTTTTACATGACATGTCAGTCCGATTTGTACGCAGTCATGTTTGCAAGGTGCGAGGACATGTTTAACTGATAAAGTGGTTCAATGGTCGAGACAAATGTTGATCATCCAAGAAGTGTCCGCGAAGTCAAAAGCCATGCAGACACAATCTGTTTGGATGGGTTGTGTGAAGCAGACTATCTCTGGATTGAAATGTCATGTTTGTGTTGCAGAAGCTCCGAGCTCGTCTCCCTACCCTTAGTTTAGGTCGTTGGGTAGTGGAGTTTTGACCTTTTGACCCTCCTGACAGTGCGTACTACTCACGAGGGCGGGTGCCTTACTCTCCCGAGTTCATCTGCACTTAAAGGTGATTTCGTAAGTAAAAATATTTCTGTGTCCGTCTGTCGCAGTGCCAGGTGGTACAACTCTTCATGGAGTGCGTGCGAGGCGGTACCTGGCTACAGCCACTGCGGTATCGGCATCCAGAGCAAGCGCGCCATCTGTGTCAGTGTCGGCGGTACGTGACGCCTGGGGCTTCTCATGCCAGACTCCTCGGCGCCCTCTTTCAATTTCCTTAGATTATGTGTGGGAGGTGTTTATGTTTTTCTTTGTTCTCACCTGCAATTTCATCTTCATGGTTCGCTGCTTTGACCCCCATTGACTCTGGGCCTGTGCTGCCTGTCTAATAAACCATTGCAGCTTCTGAACCATTTGTTACTGGATCTCTTTCCATTACATTATGATGTTAGATGGGATATATCACATCCATTACCTTATTATGGTAGATGGGATACATCACTTGCATTATTATGTGTGATGGGATATTTCATTTGCATTATTATGTTAGATTGCATATTTCGTTTGCATTACCCTATTTCAGCTGGGCCACGTTTACCTCTCTGGCGATGTATGACGATGCCCCCCCACTTCACACACACACACACACACACACACACACACACACACACACACACACACATTTGTATGGGGTTTTGTACACAGAGGACGGTGTGGAGAGGCCAGTGGACGAGAGCCTGTGCCCAGACCCTAAGCCGCTGTCAGTGCAGTCTTGCCACACCGACTGTAACTGGGACTGCTCCGTCTCGCAGTGGACGTCGTGGTCGTCGTGTCAGAACGGGGAATGTTCCAGCACCACTATCGACCACATCCGCAGACGTCACATCCGGTCTGAGGGTCAAGGCGGTGAGAGTCATAATTATATTGCTTTTTCTCTTTTAGTTTTCTTTCTATCTTTAATTTTCCTTTCTTTTTTTTTCTTTCTGCTTCTCCCTACGTTTTCATCTTCTCGTTATCTTATACTTCTAATTTCCCTTTTCCTATCTTAATGTAATTACCTCTTAAGTTATTTGCCCATGGCGATATGCTCTTCTGGTTGAATGGCCCAGAGATTTCTTCTAAAAACAGGTGCACCACTATAGCCACAGATTCATGGGCTTGATAATCTTACGAAAGATAAAGGCGAAGAGAATAATTAAATAACACTTACGGGAAATAAGCCACAAAGTACAGTGGGGAAGAAACAAAGCACTAGTCCTGTCCTGTCGTACAAAAAGTCAACACCTCGAAAAGGATTTCTATCTGCATTTCTACTTGGTCACAATATCTCAACACTATCAAGTTCCTTGTTCCAGTCCATGTTATCTCAACATTATTAAGCTCAACGCTCCAGCTTCCACTCACGAAGAAGACAGAGTGGAAGATTGAGTTCTGATCGTCCAGACAAGACCGCTTACCAACAATGTTCAATAACAGCAAAAAAGGTTGACCTAGAAGAAACAAAAGACAGACCAAAGATTCCTAGAGTTGCACAGAGCCACGTGCAAGACTACTTTTATCCAGACCTACAAAAATACAGTGAGACATCTCAGACAACAGTTATTGTACTGTCGAGCATCTTTCTGGAAAGCATCGTGCGAGAAACCCTTCACGACCACCACAACTTTGTCCATCGCTCCTTCGCTTGTACGTCCACATGCAGTCTACGCTTTTCAGACGACATAGATGTGATGGGAAGCAGCAACAGGAAAAAGTAAAATATTACCAATAGAAAGTCATAGTTAACACCAACGGCGACCGTAAAGCAGAGATTTACCAGAACGGACTGCGGCCCACAAAAGCGAACATTGTTATGTACGTGGGATCCTCACTGTTCACATCTAGCAACTGAGCGGCAACAACGAGTATTAGGACACCATCACCGACAGCGACAACAGCCAAGCTGAATAACACTTAAAGCAGCAATACTGTCAGGTTTGATAACAAGTACCGACTGTACAAGTGGCTCTTAATTCTCATCATGTCTGGAGCAGAGTCTCCACTATAGTGAGCTACCGTGAACCCCTGGTGACTGGGGTGCTTTGGCCATGGCACCCGGTGCGACACTCTTAGACCGTTGGTCGGGGTACTTTGGAGGTACAACGAGGCGGACAGAGAAAAAAATTGGCTCCCTAACTAATGGACTGGTTTACCTCCTCTCCAGACAAGGCTTAAGAGTTGAGTGTTTTTAGTTGCTGCGTCTACCCAACTTCCTCCGGCGATCAGTACCAGTAGACCGACATAACTAGTAGTCAGGTAGTACCAGTGAAAGGATACATGAATAAAAAAAATGAAGCCCTTAGCCGCACAAGTCAACGTGTTTGTGTTTGCTCCTTTTTAACAGGCAAAATCACTCATCAAAAGCGGCAGAGATTTCTCTGTAGTCCTGGAGTCACGTGTTTTCTTTCCTGTGTTGCCATGGAATTATTTTTTCTCCCGAGGGCAGCTGGCATCGTTTTCGGCTACTCCATCTTCCAAGCAAACCACAAGACTAATTCCAGGCTGTCTTTACACTCCCTTCCTCTTGTGAGGCCTCTGCAGAAGCTGTGATCAAATCTGGCACATCTGCGTGCTGACAGAAGGGCAAATTGTCACTTGGCTGGTGCTGGGAGGTAGATGAGTAAGGGGGGATCGACCCAACTCTCAATTGCGGTAAAACTTGAGAAGCTGCGATGGTTTCATTTCAGCTTCGACGAAGCTGTCCCTCTCGTCAATAGCCGACAAATGCGCGCTAACAGCTTTCCTCTTCCTCCTCCACAACTCCACTCCCTGTCCCTCCGCTGCTCCCGTAGTCACGCTAACGCGCAGGAATTCTCCTTAAGAGGCACCAGCATTCAGCAATCAGCCGGCTTTTCAAACTTGCCTCCTGTTATTATCGGCTCGCCGGCTCAACATATTTAGTGGAGAGAAAAAATAGACGTCAAAGACTTGACCTGGCATGCGATCCCCTGGCCAGCGCCATGACAGCCAGCGCCGCTTGGCGGCTGCTTGAAAGCCGCGGGGATGAGGCGTCCAAACCCCTGAGATGCTGTTTAATGAAGACGTCGGACGTTTTGGTTTATGTGCGGAGGAGTAGGGGCTGGTTGTAGGGGGGGGGGAGGATGTAGATTGTTGGCAAGGTCACGCAGTCTGCATGCTGTACCTTTGCAGCAAAAGCTGCCTGGAAAATATCACACTTCGCCTTGTGGACGTCCAGAAATGTACCATGCCAGATTCGTTCCTGGTGTTGACCGAGGACAGAAGATGTCCAGATTCTCCTTTGTGATAACAGAGATTCACTTTTTCGACATTTGCTTTTTTGAGACGCATGATATGTGGTTAATTTTCGACCTGGATTCCTGGTCTAAAAATTCGCCTTTTTTCACTCCCGGCGATTCCAGATGGTTCACGATGTCCAAGTTCATCCTTGCTGATGGCCCAACAATCGCAATGTCCGAATTCACACTAAATCCGCCGGCAAACTAGTCATCTCTGATGACACAATAATATATTGCCCGTTGTTGACACGCTGCTCTGCATGCTGGGAAATCTCTAGTTTTCTGCTCTCACCGTTCCCTCTGAATTATTTGATATCTGCGCCAGTTAAAATGTAGAATGCTTCATTTATCTTCTTTGTCCACTTTTTCTTTTTCTTTTTCCTTTTCCTTGTCATCTCAAACATTTGCATATCATTTGCATGTCAGGATACTTAAATAACTCTGTTTCGCATCCTCTTCCTTCTTTACTACTTTCTGTGAAAAAGACACGAGCGTCTCTCAAGCTAATTTGCATACCAAGAACAGATTCGTTAAAGTCAAACATGTTCAGCCCAAGATTAATCTACATTGCATCAAACTAGAATTGCTGATACATGTTATCAGTAATGATCATTTGCTAACATCGTTTAACCACCATTGGAAAACCGAGCATGAGGATTCGCATTTATTAGTCCCCATATACAAAAGTCTCATAAATATGCAAAAATAATAACAACCGCTCAACATTCTATTTTTCCTTCTCTTGAAATTAATTCCTGTTACTTTTGTAGTCTTTGGGCACTTTGTCTATGTCTCTTTTTCGTTTTCTTCTCTCTCTCTCTCTCTTGCTTTTCTGGTCTTTGTTTTATTTCCCTATGGCTACTGTCAGAGAGGCCGAAGGTGTCGTTAGCTTGGATTGCATCATAGTTTCAATATTCTCAAAAAATTAAACGAACCACATCGTAAGATTGTCTTGTCTTCAGCGCCTACCTCGGAAATTTCTTTCTTCTCTTTCATCTCATTTAAAGCCTGCCTGATCCTCATAAAGCACTAGCCACGAGTTCCCTTCCTCCTCATTACAGCTTTCTAAAGATTCTCTCTGCTGCTTGTAACTGGGTTTTTGTTTGTTTTTGATTTTTTTGTTTATATTTTGTTTTTATTTTCGCTTGTTTTTTTTTCCCCCGTGATGCGCGCTCCTGCGATTAAACAAGCCTTCGATGCTCGATAAGATACAGATTCTCGTTCTTTCCATTAGTTTGAAAGGCATGCCTGCACAACCTAAACTTGTATCTAGCCTTATCTGCACAATTTGAGAATGTTTGCTGTACCACACGCGTAAGGATATACGTTCACCAAGTGCACAGTCCAGTGGGATACCATTCTTTTTTTTCCATTCTTCCTTTTTGTTCCACAGTCAACATCTTTCACTTTCCGTGTGCAAATATAATATACAACAGGCACTGTTATTAAAATGTCCAGTGTATTGTGTTGTTACCTTTATGTTTATGTATGTATGACTTTTGCGTTCTGTACTTGTTTGGACTGAAAGGCCTTTGGATGGATGGATGGTGCACAATACTTTCGATTTGCTTCAATCTTGTGGGTAGGAGTAAATAAAGTCTTTTACATTTTATTCAGAAGTTTTTTGTTGATTTGTTTTTCTGTTTAACTTCCCGCACCTTGTCAGCCCCAACATTGTGTAAAACTGTTCATTTCAACCAAATATGGGTAACCTTCCCTCGGAATACATCAGACAAGTCGCTACACCCTGGGTTCGTTTAAAGTACCTAACTTAATTAACCTGTAACTTTAGTAATTGTTTTTAGAAAACATTTCCCGACTCACGAAATTTGAAGTCAAAACAAAGAATGTCGACGGCAGACGAGAAGGTGGAGTCTGACAGCCCGTTAGTGCAGTGGACTGCGGGAAGGTAGTGAGAATTGTGGGAAGCAATTCAATTTTATGTGACAGTGAGGCTGCGCGGTTGCTCAGACGTTTCCTGAGAGGGTGTCTCTGCCTTCGTCCTCCACAGATTAGATTAACTAAACTTCCCGAGCTTTCAGGTTCACAGCATGGCTTACATTAACGTCACCGTCAACGGCTCAAATGAAGCCGCATGTTGAAAATGCAAACGTGGGTAGCAAAGGAGCAAATTACTGATACAATTGCCTGAGCACTTTCACACCGCCATCTGATCAGTCGTGGCAGACTTGGCGAGATTTGTTTGTCTTGGCGCCCGACATTTAGCGCCAAAAAAAAGTCACTTTAATGTCATTGGCTCAATTTAGCAGCCAATTTAAACACTTTATTGAGCTGATTTTTTTTTATTGCAAGTGGTTTGTGATGCTTGACGTCCCGTCGAGTGTTGGTCTGTCAGAATCAAACGTGAAGAGATAAAAATGTGAACCACTTCCGCTTTCTCTTGATGGTTTGATGGAGCTGTGGGTAAAGGCTGACAGTGTGTGTGAGAAGGAGGGCTTGGGGGAGTTGTTTTAATAAAAAAAAGTCTGTCAAACGTTTTTAAAATTAGTCCTGCTCTACAAAAATCTACTCATCTTGTTCATGCCTGTCCACCCTGTCACTTCTTGAAAGATGATGCAAACTTCCAAATTAAAATAATCTTTGTACGCTCAAACTGACTTTGATTTGACAAACTAGATTCCATGGGTTATTAATAAAAAATGGACATTTTCTTATTTCTCTTTATCTTTATAAATCTTATTTGTGCGCATCAGTCACACACACACACATATATATATATAATCCCATTGGACAGTTCTGTCTCTAAATGTCGAAATAAACCTGAACTCCAAATGTGGGGGGTTTTTTGCGATGCTTTATCAAAATATCGTTATGATGAATGTGGCAGATAGTCCATCTTTAGACATTAACTTAAGGCCCAGGTATGTAATGTGCATTTGAAATCTTGCATTGTCTTCATATGTGTTACGAAACAGAAAATAACTGGTTGATTTCGTGACTTTCAATATGGCTGGCACAGCGAAAGATCAGATGCTAAAAGGATGGCAAATATATTTCAGGAAAACGTTTCCGCACTCGGGAAGTCTTGACTCTACCGGGTCCCGGAGGAAAAAGTTGTCCCCACCTGAGTGAGACACAACTCTGCAAACCCGAGCCCTGCTTCCGGTGGAATGTGACATACGGCGAGTGCGAACCGTCCACCCGAGGTGGGTGCGGCAAGGGTACCCGGCAACGGCAATCGGACTGTGTTGACCGCACCGGGGTAAGACTGTCACACATTCAGCAAGACTAGAAGAGTTACTTTGCTATTTGAATATAACTGTTACATGGGTAAAGCATTCAGCAGCCCAGGGTTTGTATGGCATCAGGACTCATATCCTGTGGGACGCAGGCAGCAGGAGTCTTCGGTAATCTGATCAAAGAAACTGAGTAACCATGTGTCCTGCTACAACATGCTCAACCAGAAAACATTAGCGCCATTCACAAAGTGTAAATTGTTGTAGGATGTGTGAATACTAGTGCTGTACATGGTTATGTTGTTCACAATGAGGACTGAATGACCTGTTTGGACTTCTCAAAGGTGTGTATACAACGCCTTCTACCAAACAGCCCTAAAGTCCAAGCATTTTGTATAACTTGTAAGAAAACTAAATTTTCTAATTTTTTTTTAAATTCTACTTGTTATAAGTGTTTGCAAACCATGTGCTTGTTCTTAATTGTGTAGGAACTTGAGTGTTCTGGAATCATACATGTCCTGACTGTTGTGGAAACATTAAATAAGTCAATTGAGGCGTAATGACTGTGCACAAGTAGTCATTAAAGGAAATTTTAAACGGCAAGACAAACTTGGTTAAAACGGATGTTAACGCTGACTGGACCATCTACAACAAAAGTTAAATTAGAATTGATCTCCGGCCGGACATTTTGAGTAAAGCTTTGAGAAGGAAAGTTCCCTGCCGACCCTGTTCCCAACTGTGCTAAAACGTTTGAAGGAAATTTTTGGACAGAATTGAATACATACATTGTAATTCCAGAACTTTCGATCATTCTTCATGAGTTCTACATGGACGACCTGGTCTCCACAGGCTATTGACAGATCAGGATATTGTCGTGTTTTTACTTTTTATTTTATTTTCATCGTGTTTAATGTTAGATGGAAAGCTGTCGATAGCAACAACGGAGCGAGGAACTGCCACTGAAATGATTACTTTTAGTATGCTCCATTCCTCCCACATTATATGCCGTCATTAGATGATGATTAGATGATGATGATATCATCATCATCATCATCGTCATCATCATCATCATCGTCGTCGTCATCATCATCGTCGTCGTCATCATCATCGTCATCATCATCAAATGTCTCTAATTTGAAGAGCATCTTTATGCAGCAGTCGTCTGTCTGGCCACAGGTAAAGGTCAACGCTCGGTTTTGCTGGGAGCACGAAGCAGTCAACCGGCCATGGGAGGAGTGCGATGTGCCTTGTCCGGAGGACTGCGTCCTGTCAGAGTGGAGCGGCTGGTCAGTCTGCCCGGACCCCTGCGAGCGGGTAGTCCAGGGACCCTTCACCAGACAGAGAGCCCAACGCATCCTGGCATACAGTGGTCAAGGTAAGATAACTGTCACAGGTAGCAGCCAACAACTCCTTTCAATCTTTGTAATGTGTGCGTGTTTATTCATGAACGTGTGTGTGTGTGTGTGTGTGTGTGTGTGTGTGTGTGTGTGTGTGTGTGTGTGTGTGTGTGTGTGTGTGTGTGTGCACGTACATCTCTCCTTAGGTATATAAAGTATGTCTTAAAATATTTATAAACCAGTCATCATCGTCATCGTCATGATCATTATCATCATCAGCAGCAACCGTTTCGTGTGGCTAGTTGATGAAATAAAAAAAAACATACTTGTTTCGAGTGGCGGGATTTTAACTAAACCTTCTGTCTCCTAGGCCGGCGGTGCCCTGCCCCTCAAACCCTGCCCCAGATCGAGGTGTGCCCTACCTCAGTGGAGTGCGCGGTGTACCGGTGGGAGGCCAGCGCCTGGGGGTCGTGCACTGTCATCGACCCCAACACCCAGTGCGGCCACGGTACCCAGCGCCGAGAGGTGGCCTGCTACACTCCGACTGGGACACAGATGGTGGATCAGAGGCGAGTTGTTGGTGAAGCTGATCCCTTGCCAGTCACGTGTCCACTGGTCAACTTGTTTGCTGGTTTACCTGTCGTGTTACCGTTTATGTCCATTCGCGAGTATTTTCCATGTTAAGTGTTGGCGGTACTATTGAGGACACCCTCGACAGGCACTCTTCGCCAATAATCAGCGGGTATTGTGCATGTAAAAATGTTAGAGGCACCGTTTACTCCGCCCTCAGCAGGTACTGAAGCTCTGCGCATAATTATATTTTATGTAGCAGATTTCGTCATTTGTTGAAGGTGGGGCTAGCAGGTCAAATAGTGGGTTTGGGTATTAAAAATGTTCAATTTTCTGCTCTCGTCAGATGTACAAAAGGTTGCTGGATGCCCGCATTGAATCTTTATAGATGAAGATGGAAATATGCCCATGAAGTAATCCGATGACGTGTTGATGTTTCTGTGGTCAGGTGCATGGAAAGTGTTAAGCCGCGTACTACGCAAGACTGCATGGTCGAGTGTCCAATCGACTGCCACTACACTGAATGGTCCGAGTGGTCCGATTGTGGCACCACATGCCGGGCTGTCGCTGGTGAGGACTACATGTAGTGATTTACGTCTTTTTAAATAGGTTTACCTTTGACTGCCGGAAATTTCATCCCTTATCAGTCTTGTTTAAAACTGGAAAATCACTATTTTCCTATGAGGTCTCATTTCTTTGGTCAAGTTTTTCTCTTAAAAACTCAGGATTCTGTTTCACTTTATCCAGGATTGTTTTAACAATACGTTCAAGTTACATTAAAGGGAGACAATACTTGACGATTTGACATCCTAAAAGTCTGATACATTACGTCCCTTTGTTTGGAGAGCGTTTGTGCAACCATAAAAATAGAAAAAGTTAAAAAGATATTCTCGCGAACTATTTTTTCATAATTGCATTGAGATATAACAGACACAACAAGTGAGTAGAGCTCTCCATAAAAAATAAAACACTGCTGAAAAAGACGGTTTTGGCAAAAGGAGTTACTCGCTCTAATGTGTGGACGCCAAGACAATTACAACGCATGTCTCTTCTCTTTGAAAAGACTGGAGATTATCTTTAAGGAGAAAGAAAGGCGAGGTCTTATTTAAACCGTATTGCATGCATCTTCAATGGCTGTCAAACTTTATAAGAGAAAAGGGTAGCATTATAATGTCGCTGCATGACATAAAGGATAGAGTAAGAGTAATGAGCCAGAATGAGTTGCAAGATGGCACAATAACAGTAAATTTATCTCTCTCTTCGTGTGTGTGTGTGTGTGTGTGTGTGTGTGTGTGTGTGTGTGTGTGTGTGTGTGTGTGTGTGTGTGTGTGTGTGTGTGTGTGTGAGTGTGCGTGCGTGCGTGCGTGCGTGCGTGTTTGCGCGTGACAGTAAAAGAGATATAAAAGCTGCAACAACCAAAGCAAAAAAAAAAAGCCGGTAAAAAAGGTATAAAATATAATGTAACAAATCCCGATTGAGACCTGATGAAGACTTGCCATCACTTCAGATCATGGCAGAGCTGCCTAATCAAATCGGTTTTGGCCGATTTGCCTGTCATGTCGCCAGTTTCCTCCACAGCATTTGTCTTCACTGACAAAGTCACCTCCCGTCATCCCGTGTCTCCACGTCTAGTGTCTTTTCTTCTCATTTGTCTCTCCACATTTCGCCTATAGCCACACAGTTTGTCTGTCCACAACCTGTTGTCTGTCCAAACATCTGTCCACAACCTGTTGTCTGTCCAAACATCTGTCCACAACCTGTTGTCTGTCCACAACCTGTTGTCTGTCCACAGCCTTTTGTCTGTCCACAACCTGTTGTCTGTCCACAGCCCGTCAGCTGCTTCCAAGGCAGCGACGCCAGCGCTTCATCCTGACCTACCCACAGAATGGCGGCGAGCCGTGTCCCTACAACCCGTATGAGGAGCGCCAGTGCCTCAATCTGCCTGTGTGCGAGACCTTTTTCTGGGACGTTTCACCCTTCAGTGGATGTGTTCTTCCGCCTATTGTACCAGCCTGCGGTCCAGGGCTTCAAGCACGAAGTACTTTTAATACGTCTTCTGCACACAAAAACAATATTTGAATTGAAAAATAAAATATTTAAATAATTTTCAAAATCTATTTCTTGGATTCTGGAACAATATTTGTATTGAATATTTAATAGTTGACTAATTTTAAGACTGTTTTCTGGACACTTAAATAACACGGTTTTGAAATATTTCTTTTTGAAATAAATTTAAAATGTTCTAAACAAAACATTTCATTTATCAATGTTTCATGTTTAACTCGAATGTGATTTGACTTAAATATTCAATATTTTAATGCATACAGAAACTGATTTCTGAACTATAAAACTTTATAAACATTCTGACGAAATCTAAGTGCACACTTTGTGAAAGAGAAATAAACAGTCTGAAAAAAAAATCTAAGTGCAGATGTGGATGAAGCCACAAAGCCTTGGTTACGTTTTAATGTTTAAAGTTACATTTTTATTATGTCATTATTATTCTTCAGTCTTTATGCACATTCAGTATCAGCTAAGAGTGCTAAAGTAGCAGTTGTGGTTTGTGTGGCGTGCAGATGCGATGTTAGAAACTTAAAATGCTGGGTGGCCCTCCTGCATGGGATGTTATCTGTTCCAGATGTTACCTGTCGCCATGCCAACGGGACAGAAGCTGGTCTGAACGTGTGTCTAGAGAAGTTGTCGTCGATGCCGCCATTGGTGGAGAGCTGCTACGTGTCGTGCTCCACTGACTGTCTTATGACAGAGTGGTCACCATGGCGATCCTGCCTCAACAAGTGTGAAGGCCGCACGTTCAGATGGAGAGCGTTGGTTGGTGAGTACTGCAGCCTGTTATTTAAATACCTAGAGTTAGTGATGACTAGCATTCGTAACCTTTTACTACAATCATCACAGTTCGATTTCTGACCCCGGCTGGATCTGTAACAACTTTTCAAAATATACCACAGTCAGTTACAGCTGTTAGACGAAAAGAATATTATCAATCGCTCTATCGAGGATTTCGTTTTTGTTTCAAGGAGACAGCAAGAACCACCCTGAGTGCAAGAACCAGCAGAAGTACCCAGTTCACGAGCAAGCGGATTGTGTCTGCGGCGAACTTCGACCAGTGGTCATCGGGGACTGGTCTGACTGCATACTCCAACCTCCAGACGAGGTAAATATGGCTGTAAGTAAACAAACTAGGTGATGATGTTCTCTTCGACATACAAGTAAATATGTGTTCTGAACATTAGAACCACACAGTATATATGTATGCAAATAACCTGGAGGTCGTCGTCTGGCTCCTGGTCATGGTGTTAGACGGCCCTTTGGTCTCTAAGGACACGAGATAACCTCCAAGATCGGTATGCTTCCAATGCGTAGCTCTTGTTCCAGGGATGGTGTTCAACTGTAGCCTCCAGCCTGATATGGAAGGTGTGGTTATAGAGAACCCGCGTAGCTGCTGAATTATATCTGTAAGTGCCTCCATTTCATGGTTACTGTCCCTTGTGGTGAGTCGCATTTGGAGATTTCCGCTTGTTGCGCAGGTTGAGGAGGAGTTCGCTCAGATGTCGCTAAAAAGTCCGCATCAGCGTACAGCCAACGACACCCAAGAGGACGAGTTGCATAAGCAGGCGTATTGTGGGTCAGGGGTCAGACACAAAGTCATCTCCTGCCAGACCAGCAGTAAGGACATGGAGGGTTCAGCCAGCTGCTCCGCCGAAGGTAAGGGCAATAATCGATCAACCTTCTGTAAAATTAGAGACAATAATCGATCCACCTTCTGTAAGTTTAAAGACAATAATCGATCAACCTTCTGTAACATTAAAGACAATAATCAATCCACCTTCTGTAACATTAAAGACAATAATCAATCCACCTTCTGTAAGTTTAAAGACAATAATCGATCAACCTTCTGTAACATTAAAGACAATAATCAATCCACCTTCTGTAACATTAAAGACAATAATCAATCCACCTTCTGTAAGTTTAAAGACAATAATCGATCAACCTTCTGTAACATTAAAGACAATAATCAATCCACCTTCTGTAACATTAAAGACAATAATCAATCCACCTTCTGTAACTTTAAAGGCAACAATAGATGAACCTTCTGTAACATTAAGGGCAGCAAACGATCAACCTTATGTAACATTAAGGGTAACAATTTATCAGCTAATAAAATATTTGATGGGTAAAAACTATAGCGCATGCAACATTTTGATACGACAATCAGCCATATGTGCATCGTATAAATAAAAACATTTTCTGAACGTGAAAAGTTTGTTTTCGAAGATTTGTAGCCTGTAATCCTTCGTGAAAGAAGCTGTTTTCGTCAGATTTGTGTATGTATTGTGTTCAAAAAAGGTCTTTGATTATCTGTTATTTTGGTTATGAACCCAACTTATTATTTTTATTTTGTAGATTTGTAGTCTGTAATCTTTGATAACAAACAAATTTTATAAATTTGTAGACCGTATTATTTATTAAAATGTTAGATTTGATGTTATTACTTCTACAACGAGTACTGCTTGACTGCTACTACAAATGACTGCTGCTGTAACTGTCCATGTTCTGATATCTGTTTCCATTTTTTTTCCCGAAGAGCCGTCTTCTCCTGTCTCCTTTTATGCGAAAGGACGTTCGATTATTGGCTGTAAGTGTCAGAGCCAAGACAACTCACACCAAATACTAAACTGGTACACTGCTTGTTGCCTCCCCTTCCTCTCCGCAGAATATGAGACGAAACCCTGCACCATTCCTTGCCCCGTGGATTGTCGGATGCACCCCTGGAGTGAGTGGAGCCAGTGCAGCGTTACCTGCGGCTCAGGTATTCAGCAGAGGTACCGGAGTGTCAAAACCCAGTCCGAAAATGGCGGAAGAAAGTGTCCGACAATGTATGGCTACACCACGGTAAGAACACTTTTTTTTTACTAAGGATCAACCATGAAATGCATGTCTAATATTTTAGGAAAGGATGTAGTTCGAAAACATTTTAAATCACTGGCAACTGATTTAATTAAATACGAGGATAACTGAAAAATCTTTCAAATATTCAAATAGTTCGCTATTAGTTCGCTCGTGTCACAGATATAGCAAGATATAAAATAGAACAGACTCATTGTCAGGTATCATTGTTATTTGCTGTATCGTGATTAAGCTTACATTTTATAAGGATTAATGTGCAAGAACGAAAGAGCGTGAATGACGTCAGTTGTTCAGAAGACGTGTATGAGTGATGTAAAAAAAATGAAGGAAATGACGTGAGAGAGAGCGCGAGCAAGCAGTTAGTGGTAGGTAGGAGAAGAGAGAGGTTTAGGACGGAAAGACAAGTAGAGAAGGAATTGTAAGAAGAATTTGTTGAGTAGGGCGTTTAGAAGTATATAGATCGATTAGGTGAGTAGGTATTCTTGTAGATATTCAGAAAGGCAGGACTCAAAGATTAGGGATTTTATTATTTTAAAGTAATCTGGATGTAGGAATCTTTTTTTAACTGACTTTTCATTTTAGTATTTGTCTTTTTTTCTTCTTTTATTCATACTCAGTAAAGCAGATAGATTCGTTAGGCGAATCATTCTTTTCTTTTAATTTGTGTGAAAGAACACGTGTTTGTCAGGCTCCGTGTATGTGTTGAAAGGAGTGAGTGACTGATACACTGCGCGGTGGTCGTGACACTGATGTTGGAGAGAAGAATAATTGTAGAAAAAAAATTAATGTTGTGATCTAGTTCATGCCGACATGGATTTGAAACGTTTTTATTCAGCGAGATTAGTTGTTCATAAATGAAGCAGTGCGATAATTAGTAATGGCATTCAAATAATATAAAATTAATGATTGAATTTTGCGCATTCGCCTTGAGATCGGACACACGATAAACATTGTCGTCGATGATGTAATAAAGATGGAAATTCATTTAAAAAACAACTTTATCATTGAAATTGAGATTACGATAAATTGCATCATAGATATCAAGCATAAATGAATGTTATTATTGATATTACTTTGAAGATGAACAATATCGTATGTGTTGTGTGAAGATGAACATTGCACGCCATGCTGCCGTTGATATAAACATTATCTTGGATAGTGTAGTGAAAACTGTTCCCGCCATTTCAGGAGTCGCAAACCCGGGTGTGCGTGTCCCCGTGTCAGTACCACCAGTGGTACACGGATGACTGGGGACCGTGCCAGCCCCACGGTGGCGACATCTGTGGAGAGGGAACACAGACAAGGAGCGTGGGGCAAGTAGAAAACATTTCATTCGCAACCCTACCCCCATCCCATGTTGAAGATTATCTCTCAAAACGAAAATCTCAGTCCACAACGATGAAGATTACATTATTCAATCAATCAAGCAAGCAACCACACATCCTTCAATCACTCGATCAATCAATTATTAATGGGTTCGTAAGTGAGTGATGGATGTCACTGTAAAAGACTACACCAGGTAAGATAATTGAATTGGGTTGTGACACAGGTGCTTTGCTGTCATGAACGGTTTGGCCAGGCCAACTCCTCTGGACTCAAGCTACTGTCCTGGACATGAACGACCTGCCAACGTGCAGGCGTGCGACTTGCCGTGTCCTGGAGACTGCGTTATGTCTGACTGGACAGAGTGGACACCTTGCAAGCAGGTGAGCTGTGAGGAAGGACGCTTGTACCCTTTGGAAGCAAGTAACGAGGAAGATCTTCATCCTGTACAACTTACAAAAATCCTAGCTAATGATGAATTAGCCCCACCAATAATGTAAGATGGCGAGCTATCCCTATTCTTCTCTGACGACATTGGTGAGTCACTTGTAAAAACTTGAGCCAGTGACTCGCGAGACCCACTCAGCTCCCAGGGAAAATAAGACCTTATCTTTAGATATCACTGATTGCGGCAACATCATAAAACAACGAAAAACGGAAATAGAAAAACGTAAATTCACACATTAATAATCACATAAAATTGTACATTAATTTCATTCAAAACGTTCACTATAATTATTATCAAAGCTTACGCGTAATCACCTAAACTTTCATTTAAAAAAATACACCTAGAATTCCGCCTGGCTAATCACTTGAGTGTCACCTAAATATCATATAACCTCATATTGAAATAAAACCCTATAATTCCACACGAATCATCACCCACAAATCTCACGGAATCGTCAACTTACCTTCATTCAAGTGGCTGCACTTCATGACCGTTACTCCTGATCAATCGCAATCAAAAAATTGTCTCCCTTGAGTCGCATTTACCTCCCTTGCAGCCGTGCAACGGGAAGCAGACACAGGTTCGGAATCGAAAGGTGCTGCGGAACGCCCGCCAGTTTGCCGCCGGCCAGAACTGCGGGACCCAGCAGGACGCGCGTGTGTGTCTGAAGGGGGAGACGTGCGTGGAGTACTCGTGGGAGTTGTCCGACTGGACGTCCTGCCTCGTCAACGACGGCTCCGAGGTCTGCGGCGTCGGCCACAAGGAGCGCTTCGCCCTCTGCCGCAACGAGGCCGGCCAGCGGGTGGACGATCACAAGTGCATAGAGGTGACCCTCTGTCCCATCCCTCGTCACACCCTCAACCGAACTAGTTGTTATGTATGGTTTGTTATTGCTAGTAAGCGTGTTATCACAACCTTTTTTCTCATTTCAGAGCTTATTGATTGGTCCATTTATATATTAAATTTTTTTCTGACGATTTAAACTCTTTCATTTGTAAACTAATTATTACATGTTTGTATAAATAGCTGTTTCTCCACACCTAACACTTACGCCTTCATACAATTATCCACCCCTCTTTCTCTCTCTCTACAGCTGTTCGGACCCATGACTGAGCCTCTTGTCGTATCCTGCGAAATTCCTTGTGACAACGACTGTCTTCTCTCGGACTGGTCAGACTGGAGCACCTGCACGCGCACCTGTGGTTTGGGTACGACAAGCACGTGTACAGACACCGTGCTAGGACACGACACCTAAATTAACACTTGTTCTCCCGCCCTTTGGTGTTCAGCTGCATACACATCTCACGATGCCAAACACCATGTGATGTTCATTTGGTTCGAAATCTCACCACCAAGTGACTGTGCGTTGTTTTCAACCGCATCAGATAAAGTCCGCTTCACACGATCCGACTCAATCAAATAAACACACAACTAGTCCGATTGTATTAAACAAATTAAGTTTGAGAAATGTAAGGAAGTGGGTATATTACGACCGAATGAAAAAGAGAATAATCAAACGAAACATTTGTATTAAAATGTATCTTTAATGAATATGTATTTAGTCTAATCGCGATAGACGAATGGTCAGAGTGATGCGTGTGTGTGTGTGTGTGTGTGTGTGTGTTTGTGTGTGTGTGTGGGGGGGGATTATCATCAGCTTCATGCCGTCTTGAAAGCAAAGAATCGATCCACCAATCGCTCCAATGAATCGATTTTTGACTAACAGGTCAAAGGAGTTGGTGAAGGTGTTGCTGTAGACAAAGGTCATATGGCCATTAGACAAGAGCAAAGGTATTACTTATGGTCTTGTCGTCATGCACAGGTGTGAACACCAGGTACAGAGTTACCGTGCAGGCACCCACCGGCAACGGTAGGAAGTGTCCGGGATCAATGGACCAGAGCAGACCCTGCTTCCCACAGGGCTGTTATCGCTGGATGGTGACTGACTGGACAAGCTGCAGAACACAGGTGTGTCAGCATTCGTCAACGGACGAGCCTACCTGCGCTCTGACTGTCAGGGTGCATTTGTTTAGATGTTCACTCGATTAAACGCAATGTGGTGTTCGTGCATATTTGTGCGTGCGTGCGTGTGTGTGTGTATTTGTGGGGGGATTGGGAAGTGCGTGTATTGTGTGATTGCGAGCATGTGAATGTGTGCGTGCGTGCATGCCTGCGCTTATGAATTAATGTATGCACAAATCATGTCTATTTCATGCAATCACAGGATTTATGACCATGTCGATGCGCCTGGCTGAGTTCATTCATTTGAGTATGATATGCTTGAAAGAGTGAGTTAGGGACCCTCCGAAGATAACTACTTGACTATACTCTACAGAAAGGCGTGTGTGGCCAAGGTATGCAAGAGAGAAACGTATCTTGTGTAGGGGAGGACGGCCAGCCAGTCAACTCCACTCGCTGTCCCCATGACACAGAAAAGCTCGTCCTAAAGGTAATCCCTGCGGCCTGACCTTTTGACCCCAGGTAAACAAGGTGGCAAAATGATGAAGCTGCACATTTTTCCATTGGCCCCCACATCACATCAAATATACGGCTGTTCCTTTATAATGAAAAGCTAACCCAAATGCCAATGGAAATTACATTCTGATAACAGCTGCTGGCAATCGTGCGTATCGAGCGAAACAGCTCATAAAACCACCAGATATATCAGTATTTGAAAAAAAATCTATAAGCCGTGTGTGCCTCTGACAATAAATGTACTTCACACCGGTGTGGTTTGATCGATGTGTCTGTTTCTTATGTACCTAGACCCGCCAGCCGTGTCGTGTACCTTGCCCAGGTGAGTGTCGCCTCTCCGAGTGGTCCGAGTGGAGTACCTGCTATATCGGATGCCAGGACTTCAGAGAAGGTAATGAATAAATCGCTTTACGCAGATGGCTGTGAGATTTTTACAATTAAAATGTAGACTCCCTGAAAATGTTAGAACAGAAAAAATGCATATATATATATATAAAATATGTCCAATGATATGTGTCTGCGTGATTTAATGTGTGTTGTGGTGATATATTACTGCTTTTTTTAAGACAAACCCTTCATTTTGACTGATTTTTCTGTTACATTTTCGTTTATTATTTTGTTTTATGGCCTTTCCCTAGCTTGGAAAGGAAACATTCCATTGGTTCCACTGACACTGGTTCCTTCATGGACAATAAATTACTATTACTATTAAAGCTTACCTTGCTTCATACTCTGTCTCAGACATCTCTTGTCCCAGACTCCTCTTGTCTGATATTCCTCCTGTCTCAGACTCCTAAGACCTAGTCTATGAAACTGGACAGTAGTCAAAGGCCAAGAGAGCCATATGACTGACGGAAGGTCGTAGGACATGCCATGGATGTCCCGATTGTATTTTCTGTCATTGTATACTCTACAACATTAACTCCCCCGCCCCCCACCCCCCGAATGGTAACTTACGGTTTTTGGTCATCGGCATGGAACATTTTGTACATTCGGGTCTTTGGACCATAGTCGCGCTTTTATACATCCTCCATCTGTTGACCCTCCCAAGGTTTTCGCACGGGTGTGAGAGCGAGGTCGAGGGCCATCCTCGTGAACCCCAGCGTCAACAACCGTCCCTGTGAAGACACCCTGTGGGACGAGGAGACCTGCCAGACAGACACTTGTCTCAACTTCACCTGGAACGCCACCCCGTGGAGCGCCACTGGCCTCCGCACAGTTACCTGTCACAGGTCTGACGGGCTTGTGGTAGAAGGTAGGTACTGTGATAAATAACATACTGGATATACAGTAGGTACTGTGGTAAATAACATACTTGATATACAGTAGGTACTGTGGTAAATAACATACTTGATATACAGAAGGTACTGTGGTAAATAACATACTGGATATACAGTAGGTACTGTGGTAAATAACATACTGGATATACAGTAGGTACTGTGGTAAATAACATACTGGATATACAGTAGGTACTGTGGTAAATAACATACTGGATATACAGTAGGTACTGTGGTAAATAACATACTTGATATACAGAAGGTACTGTGGTAAATAACATACTGGATATACAGTAGGTACTGTGGTAAATAACATACTTGATATACAGAAGGTACTGTGGTAAATAACATACTGGATATACAGTAGGTACTGTGGTAAATAACATACTGGATATACAGTAGGTACTGTGGTAAATAACATACTTGATATACAGAAGGTACTGTGGTAAATAACATACTGGATATACAGTAGGTACTGTGGTAAATAACATACTGGATATACAGTAGGTACTGTGGTAAATAACATACTGGATATACAGTAGGTACTGTGGTAAATAACATACTGGATATACAGTAGGTACTGTGGTAAATAACACACTTGATATAAGTACTTGATATACAGTGGATAATGTGGTAAATAACATACTTGATATACAGTGGATAATGTGGTAAATAACATACTTGATATACAGTGGATAATGTGGTAAATAACATACTTGATATACAAGAGGTACTGTGGTAAATAACATACTGGATATACAGTGGATAATGTGGTAAATAACATACTGGATATACAGAAGGTACTGTGGTAAATATTTTACTTGATATACAGTAGGTACTGTGGTAAATAACATACTGGATATACAGTAGGTACTGTGATAAATAACATACTGGATATACAGTAGGTACTGTGGTATATAACATACTTGATATACAGAAGGTACTGTGGTAAATAACATACTGGATATACAGTAGGTACTGTGGTAAATAACATACTGGATATACAGTAGGTACTGTGGTAAATAACATACTGGATATACAGTAGGTACTATGGTAAATAACATACTTGATATACAGTAGGTACTGTGGTAAATAACATACTGGATATGCAGTAGGTACTGTGGTAAATAAAGTACTTGATAAACAGTAGGGACTGTGGTAAATAACATACTTGATATACAGTGGATAATGTGGTAAATAACATACTTGATATACAGTGGATAATGTGGTAAATAACATACTTGATATACAGTGGATAATGTGGTAAATAACATACTTGATATACAAGAGGTACTGTGGTAAATAACATACTGGATATACCGTGGATAATGTGGTAAATAACATACTGGATATACAGAAGGTACTGTGGTATATATTTTACTTGATATACAGTAGGTACTGTGGTAAATAACGTACTGGATATACAGGAGGGACTGTGGTAAATAACATACTGGATATACAGAAGGGACTGTGGTAAATAACATACTGGATATACAGTAGGTACTGTGGTAAATAACATACTGGATATACAGAAGGGACTGTAGTAAATAACATACTGGATATACATTGGATAGTGCGGTAAATAACATACTTGATATACAGTAGTTACTGTGGTAAATAACATACTGGATATACAGTAGGTACTGTGGTAAATAATATACTTGATATACAGTAGGTACTGTGGTAAAAAATATACTTGATATACAGTAGGTACTGTGGTAAATAATATACTTGGTATACAGTAGGTACTGTGGTAAATAATATACTTGATATACAGTAGGTACTGTGGTAAATAATATACTTGATATACAGTAGGTACTGTGGTAAATAACATACTTGGTATACAGTAGGTATTGTGGTAAATAATATAATTGATATATAGTAGGGACTGTGATAAATAACATACCTGATATACAGTAGGTAGTGTGGTAACTCATCCACATTTAGTATAAAGGTGGACAAGGGTCATGCTTAAATGGTTAAAAATTAACAAGCTAAGAGGAGAAAACTAGAGTGGTAAATGAGAGACTTGGTATAAAGCAGGTAGTGGGTTGAATGACGAACTTGGTATTCAACACGTGGTGGGGTCAATAACACTCTAGTGGTAAGAAGGACACTGTGCTAAAGTTAATGTGGTAGAAAGTGTTGCAAATAACACCTCCGTGGTAGAGAGAAGACAGGTAAACGACAGGTAAAACTGTAAATGACAGCCTGGAGATAGACAGGCAGGTGGCAGAGTGATTAACAGGCTAGTGACAGCCGTCGGTAATATTATCCAGGGAAATCAGTGATGGACAGTGAAATGGCCATCAAAAGAGTTGGTAGTCATGGTAATGTCAGTACAGTGTCAGCCTCACTTACACTTTGTGATGTTTACATATTTTGCTCCACAACATTGTTCTTCACACTATTCCTGTTAATTTCTATTAAATTTTACTAATTGGCCATCATTGTGTTTATCGTTATACTTCCAAAGTTTTATGTTCCTGTTATCTGTAGTTTAGGTATTAAACTCACACATGAGTGAACAGAAGAAAATACAGTCATGTGTACATTATAATAGTAGATCTTCGATAGCTAAATAAAGAATATTATAATTTTTTAATATGCAACAAAATCTCTGTTAATTCCGTATGTAAGCAGCTAAAGAGTAAGTAGACATAACTCAGTAGTAACGCACCTTTCAACTTTGACCGTTGAGAAAAGACGTGGGCGGTGAAGTGAGGAAGGAAAAGTAGTTCCACTAACATACCTGACCCCCGCGCCATCCCTTCGTCTTTCTTTTGAAATAATCCTTGCCGGAGTGTCTTTCTTCACAAACTTCAGATGAACTAGTTGTGAACCTCTGAGGGTCTTATCCTCCTCCTGTAATGCTCGGCGGCCCAGACTGCACTGCTGGGTAATGGAGGGGAAGGGGGGGGAGGTCGAAGCCATTTGCGCCGCAGTAAAACTGTCTGCCAGCTACAAAATGTTGGAATGCTGTATATTCACGAGAATTATGGATTAAGAACTCGAGGTTATATCGGGGTCACGAAAAAAGAAAAAAGAAAACAAAGACGCTGTTTGTCGAGCAAAATTATTAACTACAAATTATGATGCCACATGCAGCAACATGATGATGATGATGATGATGATGATGATGATGATGATGATGATGATGATGATCATCATCATCATCATCATCATCATCATCATCATCATCATCATCATCATCATGTTATCCTTCCTGCAAGTGTTAATACTGTTATTATTGCTCAGTCACCTGTTACTCGCGGTAAATACAATTTTTGTAAGTGCCACTGCTCTCTCGACTTAACATCTCCCGGGGGGGAGGGGGACGAAAGACTTTTGTGCTCGGGCTGACCCTAGAGCAGTTCTTTAGCAATACTAGTTGAGAAGGCTGAGGTACTGTCATTCCCAAATTAAATTTTTCTTCACTGGGAAATGGGAGGAGGTGAAGCCGATAGAGATAAGCCTGAGGGGATTCCACATCACCCACTAGAGCCTTCAACTGAATATGCGAGCTATTTCTGATTTGTTCACTCACACAAATCAGCAGATATACACCGGCGCCTGAGTAATTGTAAATAATACTACATGCCAAAAAGTATCATCGCCGTCGTCGTTGTCGTCGTCGTTTTCATTATCGTTGTTTCGTTCTTTCCAACAGAAAATGAATAAAATCCATTCTCTGTGTGTGTGTGCTTGTGTGTGTGTGTGTGTGTGTGTGTGTGTGTGTGTGTGTGTGTGTGTGTGTGTGTGTGTGTGTGTGTGTGGTTACATTCTATCGTCATCTACGACAGACTAGTTGATGCGCTTTCATCAAACCTCGAGTTTTTTTTTAAGGTTTATTTAATTATATAACCCCTGGCGCTGTAGCAAACGCGCACTCATACCGAGCTTGTGACTGGAGCAAACACTATGCTCTTCCAACGAAGGCAGAAGAGATGGGGAGAGAGAGAGAAGAGAGAGGGAGACACTTTCAGACATACTTAAAGTAAGAAGTGCAGTCAAGACACTTAACAAACAACACTTACCCTCCCGCGCATTCTGCCCTCGGTTGACCAGAACTTTAAGGAGAGGTGAGCCTTTCCCCCTAGAACTCTAATTAGGTCTTTACCCTTCAGCTCCAGTGCCCCTTTCAACCCTTGCTCCGGTCCGTGGGTTAATTGCCCTGCCCCGCAGAACGGTGAAAATTTGGTCCTTCCTCCTGGTATTCACCCTGGCCACAATTACCGCTGGTCTCTGCACGCGCACGGGTGTTGTCGGCTCTATTGATTGGATGCTGGTCCTCCGTTTGCTTGGGAGGGCGGCTGGACGTGTGAAGGCAACGTGGAAAGTTGCATGTGGAGGCCAGGACTTGCTAACAGGCAGCAGGTCTGTCTAGTCATGGTCTAGTCATGTCTAGTCAAGGGCTGGAGGAGTTGCTAGTCAATGCTGGCGCCTCTGGCTCCGATCTTCAGTTGCGTGCGCCGAGTGCCGCCGCTCGCAGTCTCCTCCAACAGGAAAAAGACGAACTTGTCTTAGCGGACACATCTTGTGGATGTACAAATGTTTGGCTGTCTTCTCCGGCTCGCGATTCTTTGACATCTGTTTACCTCCATGCTAACGTAAGTCAACAGAACTTCACTCATTGACTTCTTGTTTATTCTCCTCGTCTTTTGAAAATTACACATTCCTCCGTATGGTGACTTATTTACAGCTGATTTTTTTGTATATTGAAGTTGTGTCAATGCAGTTATTTGTTTCGTTCATCGTAAATAAAGAAAAAACAATCGACATTTAATAATAATAATGATAATAATGACAAAATTATTTACTGCGCTGTTCCCTAAACAACTCATGGCTGTTACACGATGAATATTTTTGTACATGGGTGTTTCTTGCTTCAGCACTTTGAGTTTTAATTATCGCTTTCTGACATATTTAGATTAATTAAGCAAGTTTTAGTTGCTTTGTTTGTACCTCTGTTTGTTGGGGTAGCATCATAACATATTTGTGATGACAGGTTGACTGACAAAAGTAATGCATAACTCAGCTCATCACAGATGACAACGAGTTTTGTCACTCACAAAAATGAAATATCCCTGCTGTATTTATATTTAAACCATTCGTCGTCGTCGTCGTCGTCGTCATCATCATCATCATCATCATCATCATCATCGCTCCTTCGGCCTCCTGTAAATGAACCTTTTTTCAAGAAAAGTGTATCATAAGTAACTGAGACAAGAGGATGGCTTGGATGGTAGATAGTCTGTTGTTGATGAAATATCTAGAAATGTATCTTTCTGTTTTGTGCTATATGTCTATTTGTAGCTTGTATACGTCTATGGCCGGTTCATAAACTATTTGTAGCTTGAGTCTGTCTATGTGTATGTCTATGAATGGTTCATAAACTATTTCTCTTGTTCGCCCCTTCTTTCCCGCCACTGGAAGGGCAATAAAATTAATTTAACAATTTGGAATCATCTTTGCACAAAAACGCAAACAGACAAATTATTAAGTAGTGATGCAGACTACAACAGCTTCAAAAATAATCAGTTGTAAGTGGTTTTACATCAAGTGTCAGTGGTTTTTTACAGATTGCATTGGTTATCACTGCTTTGCTAACCGTAGCAATAAAGGACATAGGATGAAGCCTCAATGAAGTGCTCACCATTCATCATTTCAGTCTAATGCCTGCCAGTGCTGAGTGTGGGCTGCAGAAATTAGTATTGGTGATGAACAAGATAATCAGGACTGGTGATGAACAAGATAATCAGGACTGGTGATGAACAAGATAATCAGGACTGGTGATGAACAAGATAATCAGGACTGGTGATGAACAAGATAATCAGGACTGGTGATCAACAAGATAATCAGGACTGGTGATGAACAAGATAATCAGGACTAGTGATGAACAAGATAATCAGGACTGGTGATGAACAAGATAATCAGGACTAGTGATGAACAAGATAATCAGGACTGGTGATGAACAAGATAATCAGGACTGGTGATCAACAAGATAATAATCAGGACTGGTGATGAACAAGATAATCAGGACTAGTGATGAACAAGATAATCAGGACTGGTGATGAACAAGATAATCAGGACTAGTGATGAACAAGATAATCAGGACTGGTGATGAACAAGATAATCAGGACTGGTGATCAACAAGATAATCAGGACTGGTGATGAACAAGATAATCAGGACTAGTGATGAACAAGATAATCAGGACTGGTGATGAACAAGATAATCAGGACTGGTGATGAACAAGATAATCAGGACTGGTGATCAACAAGATAATCAGGACTGGTGATGAACAAGATAATCAGGACTGGTGATCAACAAGATAATCAGGACTGGTGATCAACAAGATAATCAGGACTAGTGATCAACAAGATAAAGTGAAATTATAGTGTTGTACCCCACCAAAAGCCAGGCTGACCGCACTCTACCAACACAGAAAATACGGCGACATTTTACAAAAAGAAGTAAAAGCAAATTTAAACTCACAAGTATAATGTGCATACACACACAAATCAGCATTTATATGAACTCTTTCTAAACTTCTTCCACCTTCACTGATAACTCTGCACACACACACACACACACACACACACACACACACACACACACACACACACACACACGTACTGCTTGTTGTTCCCGTATGTGCGGTTCACTTCTGTCCTAAACGCAAACATCTCCAGTCGCTATAGCAGCCATCGTCTGTAATTATATATTTATATATCCTTATCATAATATCGAACACTTCTATGGAAGTATGCGGAGACTTCACACATATAATTATAATGATATCAAACACTTCTGTGGAAGAATGACTGTGGTCACGAGGATGACTCACACACTTTGCAGGATATTAACTCAAACTGTTCAGCCTCGTAATCATGATGGACCTCTCGTTGTCTTCACCATTCGATAATGTGGGAATTAATGGTGTGCAGTGTCTACCAAGTGGTGTGTAGACACCTGAGGAAACCCCTTACTTAATACAAGAGGTGAAAGAACAACACACGTTTTGTCCCAAAACACGACGAGTTGCACCCGTTTGTTGAATTGTGTGAATTTTATTGAAGTCGACAGCCTTAAATTAGTGGTCTACTTCTGTCTTGGTTTGGTTTTAACCTGGACACCTTCGTTGCCGGAGATGCTAAAGGGTGACTAATATCAGAAACTGGTGTCTATACAGGTCAAGATTTCGTAGGTTTGTTTTAAAGTGAGTCATCAAAACCGGGTGTCCACTGTCTGTACAGATTTGATATACATTTACATTCAGTGGAATCTTACCTGTTACACACTTCCTATATCTCAGTATATAAACATCCGACATTTTTTTTGAAGTACCACCACCTCCGCTTCTCTCTCCTCATCTACGTATTTTATGCAATCGTACCACAAAAAAAAGAAGAAATCCACAAACAGGAAACAAAGAAGACACAAACACAAAGTGATGTACGTATATAACATTCCGCCGACTGTGTGTGCATTAATCTAGAATAATAGAGGAACTATTTGTGGGCACTGCTATAGACAGAAGAGACAGGTGATCTTACTGCACGTGCCATGTCAAGGCTAAGAGACTCAAACAAAGTCCACATTCTATTTGATGGACTGCACTGTAACAGCCGTCAGAGTATTTCAACCGTAAAGATGACGGATGTGCCGGTTGAGGAGATGTTGATGTACTATGGTCGCACGCCCTCCCAACACGTGTAGAATGACATCCTCACACAAAATGGACCAGTGGGGGAGCAGCCAGACCTTTCTGTCGGGGGTCGGGCTTACAGCGGCTGGTGGCGGGGAGGGGGCTGAAGGTACGAAGGTACGAAAAGCTTGCTGACTTACCTTCACCTTATCGGTGTCATTCAGTTTCTCCAAGAACTCCAGTGATGTAAGCACGCGCGCGCGCGCACTTGTAGCTCTTTGAGAAAATGCAGTTTGCCATAGCGACTCGCCAGCACTGCCAGGCCACAAAAGGGGAATTCCAAAGAAGGTCTTGCAGTCCTAGCCACGGGGGCAGGAGATGAGGAGGCAGACGAAAGGTCGCCAGCATGGCGGACACATGTCGCTGTTTAGCTTGGGAGAGAAAGATTCTCTCTCTCTTTCTAGTTCATCTCTCTCTCTCTCTCTCTCTTTAGTTCAGAGACTAACACCACTTGGTGGGCAACCAAAGGACGTGAGACGCCTCTGTGTAGAACTGTCTCACATGTTGCAGGGGAAAGGCCTTGGCTCCGAAAGATGTGAAGGAGAGATAGGAGAGTAAGCTGGTGCCTAGTGAGGAAAGGAGGATGACAGAGCGGAGCGTTTCATGTTCGTTCGTGCGCGTGTTTTTTTCTGTGTGTGTGTTTCTGTGTGTGTGTGTGTGTGTGTGTGTGTGTGTGTTACGTGTGAGCAAGATTTTATGTTAGTGTATGGGTCTGTTGTGCTAATACATCTAAGAAAGATTACTAAGGCTGCGGTCGGTTCTCAGGTCAAAAGAACTTTAGTTACATCACACAGCCTCTCCCACGTTTGTTCTGTCTGCGTCTCTCTCTCTCTCCCTCCCTCCCCCTCCCACTAAAAGGTTCTAAATCACTATCTTCTAAAAGCATTGTGGCGTCTAGGGTAAGTAATCATTTTTACGAGGCAGCTCAATCTATCAGTTGGTGTGCATGTGTTTGCCGATAAAACAACCACCTCCAGGCGATGTAGGCACACGATGGGCTTCATACACTCTCCCCTCCTCTTAGTCTCCAGACAGGAAACTGCTAACGCTCTCTGGCGGGAGGACAGGAAAGGACAGTCTGTGAGAGGGTGAGCTGCATAGACTGATGGCGAGTAATCGTAAATCCGCGGCTAGTTAATCTACTGCCGGGGTAATCTTTAGATAGGATCACAAGTGCGCAAACTTACAGCATCATTTCGTGGAAAGTTCAATTATCCTCCGCCGATTTTTTCGGATTCAATGTCGATGGCCGCGTTGAGATGATGCGATCTCTGATCAAGTCTGGACTAGATTGTATAGAACACGCTACCTTCTACTTTTCTTCCATTTAAATGTTATTTTTATTAATACATTGAAGTTGTCTAGTTTTATTGCCATTCCTGTTTTTAGCTTATTTCCTTTACCTGTAGTCGCTGGAAGGGGATTTGTGGAGGAGGGAGGGAGTTTGAGGGTAGACGGATGCAACAGCCTGAAAAATTCTTCACACTGGACCTTCACGTTACACTCCTGTTATACTTCCCCCATGTTACACTCCTGTTATACTTCCATCAGTGTTACACTCCTGTTATACTTCCCCCCATGTTACACTCCTGTTATACTTCCATCAGTGTTACACTCCTGTTATACTTCCCTCAGTGTTACACTCCTGCTACACTTCCCTCAATGTTACACTCCTGCTACACTTCCCTCAATGTTACACTCCTGCTACACTTCCCTCAATGTTACACTCCTGCTACACTTACCTTAATATCACACTTCTGCTGCACTTACCTTACTATTTCACCTCTGTTACACTCCCCTAATATTACTTTCCCCGTATAGAAGCGAAACCCTGAACACTAGACCTCATGGACAGTGAGTGCTTTGTGTGTGGGTAGGGCTTATCTACGATTATTCCTGTCCTTCTACTCTGGACATGTGTTTGTGTTGTGTACGTGTGTCTGACGAGGAGCGAGGGCTTATGCATACAATATTTTAAAGTTAGTAAAAATGTCAGTCGGTTTTGCAAAGGGTGGTTATCCTGATTTAGGTTGGTGAAGAGAACTATAAATTATCGCATCATCATCATCATCGTCATCATCATCATCATCACAGGAAAAGCTATAAAAGAATCAGCACTCAGCTATAACTTCTATTTAGCCAGCGTCTCTACTGGCGCCAGAAGCAGAAAGTCTGGCATTAAATATTTTTCAGCTCACCAGAACTTTTTGTCAGAATATCGGATCATTACTGGGGTCTTACTTGCAGTGCTGGATACGCAACAGTCAGTGCGCCTCAATCGTAAATCCTATCTACGCAACATCACTGATAATACCCAGATATACGTGGAGCTCGATGAAAGAACTAAGATATGTTCACTCCAGCAAAACCCTCGGTGCAGGTGCAGGTGTGGCAAAGCTCGGCGCTCGATCGGTGAGCGCGTCGCTGTCTTGGAATTCACCTGCTTTGCCTGCTAATCGCACGTGAGACGGCAAAGCTTCAGAAGTAACTTGTTGCATCTTTAGATTCCACGGACCAAGTGCTGAAAACTACATTGACATGTACAGGTGAGGCTTTAATCTGCATCATCTCTAGGAAACGAGCCAGGTGTTTCATATCGGTTTCACAACTTCACAGCAGAGTGTTTACAGAGTGATCACATCGGAGGTATGCTGTTTCTTCTCTTTCACTTACTGTAGTTTGTGGCAAAATATGAACAAGATGATAGATTAAACCAATCGATCAGCTCAGTTATCACGTACTGGATGGACAAGCTCTTAACAACACAGGTGAGGGAGCAGGTGAGTCCTGGGAGGTACTGATAAACACCTCGTACAGTGATTGAAAGATCTGAATATCGGAGCTGGCCACCTATCTTCTCTCATCTTGTGAAGGAGCAGGTAAAGATGGATGCGTGTAGTCTTATTGTGCACTACCTCCTGCAGTGCCTGAGGGTGCAGCATCCCGAAAAGTGCACGGGAGAGAAAGAGAGAAATAGGTTTCCTTTCTGATCTGAGGTCCCAGTGCACCGAGGTAACCATGGAACAGGTGAGAGTTAGTCTGCTGCCTCTCACCTGATTGTTTTATGTTCTTCTCTTGCCATCAGACAATGAGAGGGTGGGGTTCGATTGTTTGCATTTTATGATAAAATAAATGGATGTTTTTGGAAATATGTATGTCTTAGTGTCACCGTCAGCATATGGTTTGTAATACAAGTTAGAGGACAGTTAAGTTTAACATCTATCAGGAATCGGGATATGGATGTGAGTGGTACTGGTAGGTTTATAGGTAATTAACTGTTTTTTTAATTCTAACATGATGCAATTTTTTTTCTAACGATTGCAAGATGAATGCAAGACATTTTTCTCTAAACAACACAGATGTCAGGGTTGTACGTAGACACGTGGACCAGTGGAAGAGTTGAGACTGTTTGTACACGTGACCTAATGTGACCCCAGGATTTTCACCTCTTTCTGTGCATAACGAGGTTTGATGTCTGTAGGCCTGGGGACTGAGAATGAATGAGGCGCATGCACGCACGTGTTGGAATATAGTATCTTGCTATGAACTTTGTTCACACCTTAGAGAACATTTTGCACTTCACTAGTCTTTTAATGATGTTTGAAAAGTCGAAGAAAGGACAACCAATAATAATAATAATAATAATAATACATGTAGAGTGCAGTTCCTCACTGGGTAGCTCGCTCAAATTTGCTTCACAAAAGAGAATCACACAAAATACCTTCAACAGGCGAATGTTGATATGATAGTCGTGTGTAATGAAAGGACAGTGGATGGCCAGATGTACAGGCATCTGTATGTATATGTGTCTATACATACTCGTATAGGTTTATACATATATGTATGTATATGTGTCTATATATACTCGTATAGGTTTATACATATATGTATGTATATGTGTCTATATATACTCGTATAGGTTTATACATATATGTATGTATATGTGTCTATATATACTCGTATAGGTTTATACATATATGTATGTATATGTGTCTATATATACTCGTATAGGTTTATACATATATGTATGTATATGTGTCTATATATACTCGTATAGGTGTATACATATATGTATGTACATGTGTCTATATATACTCGTATAGGTGTATACATATATGTATGTATTTATACCTATATTACATTTATGTACACAAACATTTGAGTTTATACCTCCATGCATGCATGCGTGCAGACACCTCTCTATCTCTCTGAAATAGATTACACGAAGAAACTATGTTCATCTAAACTGAAAATTGCTTTTCAACAAAAAACAAGGCTGATGGGTTGAAAAAATCGTTGAAACTTGTATCGACAGAACATTATGGCGGACCAGGCTAGAGAGAAGGAAGCGATATATTTCAGACTGACGTGCCGACATTCCTGTTCAGATTCCATGTCAGATACCACTTGTGGTGAAATTTCATATGATTGAAGCCGAGTAGAGTTGGCGATTGATTTTGTTGGAGTTTTTTTCTGGGGAAGGGTGGGGGTGGTTGCTAAATTGAGAAAACAAAATCTCTCGAGTAAAGGGGGTTTACATCAGTCACTTGCAGCAGCAACAGGGACTTTGGTCTGACGGATGTGGGGCTCCTTCCACATCAACAAGGATGTTGTTTACAGCCGGTCACCAGGCGGTTCACGCAATCGATTGGTCGGTCAGCGAGTGGCTGGAGCAGCCGACTGGTCCAACCGTTTGGAACCTAGCGGCCTGTCAGTGGGTAGAAAGGTTTTACGTGCCTGGCGTCTCGCTGCCGTCCAAGCAGGCGGGTGGGAGCGGATGGAGGGGAAGCGGGAGGGAGAAGAATTTCTTTCTGTTGTTCCAGCCACGAGGATGCAATGTCATTCAAAGGTCAAGGACAGCTCGTGTAGATATGGAAAGAGGTCGTTATATCATCATCGTCGTCGTCATCGTCGTAGTCGTCGTCTCGCTGTTGTTGCTCTTTTGCTGCTGAACTCGTTTTAATAGCGTATTTACAGAGGATGCCCTCAGCTAATTATTTTGTAAGAAGAGATGGTATAAAGCTCTTCTTCTTCCATTAGGTAATGGGTTCTGACCTCGGCTCCACAACCCCCACCCCCATATCTGTGGTAACATCTCCACTTTCATTTCTTTATAATTGTATAGGCAGTCGAGCGGTGTGTGTGTGTGAGAGAGAGAGAGAGTGTGTGTGTGTGTGTGTGTGTGTGCGTGTGTGTGTGTGGAAAAGTGCAGGATTCAAGTGATGGTAGTAGAGGCTGGTTCTCTTTCTCTCTCCCTCTCTACAGACTGGCACAAAAAAAATAATTAGTAGTGATCGATTTTCACTCTATATCTCATTAAAGTCATCTATAGTGTTAAGTAATTACTTATTTGAGTTAAAACATGTTAATCTTAAAGATTCATTAATAAGATTTCGATTAGACGTTTCAAATGTAAACTTCTATAAGCAATTACAGGAGTTGTCTCCCGTTTCACTAAATTACCCCTTTTGCAACTGTGAATAAAGTGAGGTGCATTTTATGTTCATATGCCCAAAATACAACGATCTGCATCAGTTGTACATTCCTGAACAATATTATTAGAATCCTTCACTGTTTCGTTTTTCCATTTTATTTTCCCGAAACTCAAGAGCATTAATCCATGTGCTGCCTTGTTTCTTTATAAAGTACTACAGGTACAAGAGAATTCATGATGTGCAAATCTTTATCCTGTCCCTGTTAATAACAAACTTTAGTTGGGCACTTTCGATGCACCTTGTAATTTTAGATAAGTTGTGTTATTAGACTGTTTCTTCCTGTAGGATCGTATGTTGCACCAATAATTGATTTGCCCCTCCATCATCCCCCAGCATCGGTTATGGACACGAGACTACAAAATAAAGCAATTGTCATTGTCATTGTCTCTCTCTCTCCCTCTCTTGGTCATTTATTCGCTTCCCATCTTCTTTCCATCTCTCATAGACAAAATTTCACGGTGAAGAATTACTCGAAACAAGCAGCAGTGATTATGTTGCATCATTTCTTTTAACCTTTCTGGGGTGGAGATTTTTGTAACAAAAAAAACGAGGAAACTACTTGTTTTGTTTTACTATAATTTTCAAGGCAGTATATGGATAAGGCGAAAGCCCAGATAATCATTTTTATTGATATTTTCGCGTGTCAGTGACTAGAGAAATGTTTGCTGTTCATTGAATGTGACTGTTTTTATTGACGTAGGGGTCTATATCACTGATATGGCATTGATAAACATTTTAAATTTAAGTAAATCTTGCTATGAACTTAATCTTGGGGGAGAAATCTTCATCTGTGACATGTCATTTCCTATGAATTCCACAAGTATCCCGGAGCCATCTAATATTGACTACCCCCCCCCCACACGCACACACACCCCCCGGTCCTTTTAGATCGAAGTGTTTGCAATCTTTAGCCAACATATCACTTTCCGGGCTTTTATTAGGCTTTCAGTCGTTTTCTACAATCGGTTTCGGATATTATCTTTTTGCTAATCATTTTAATGGCTTCTGTAATAAGACGAACAGTCAGCCGTATTTTACAGACTTAAGGACGAGGCCAAAGTTTTCCTCGGATTGCAACGAGTTTTCTCAAAATGTTGAAAGTATGTCAGAATATCATAGAAGGGAGTAAATCTTTTAAAAGATTTTTCAAATGAAAGTGTTATCAGTTCTGAAAGGTCGTCCTTTTCTAAAGAACAGAAAGGCCTCCCCAACTTGAAGGCATTAAAACTTTCTAATACTTTTAAAGTCTAGCCGAGACACGTGGAACTTTTAATGAGGTTGAGACTATGGAGAAGCCCCGGTCTTGTAATGATGCTGGCGGGTATCATTGTTGCGGGTATGGAGTTTATATATATATATATATACTTAATACGTATTATTTGTATTGGTCTTTAAGTGTACTTTTTCGATTTTGACATTTTTTATAAAAAAGATTGGCTTTAGTGCACTTTAGAAAAATAACGGACCGATAAACACAATGCCACAGTTGCAAAAGTACAAAATAGAGTAGAGAGTAGAGCGAATAGAAGATGGCAGGTTGAAGAACAGACCAACAGTTTTTGAAAGTGTTGACGAAAGAAGAAAGTTTTATCAACGTTTAAAGCCTTAGATCTAAGCATAAAGCTACAGAGGCTAAATATATTTCAGACACTGAGGCAAGACAAAAGCCAGAATCAGCTGTCAAATGTGTTTCATACACGAGCAACAGGTGGACATAAGTGGACATAAGCAGATCGTAGCTCCCTGTGACTGTGATTTATTTCATTCAACATGGCGCATTCAACATTAAGACCCATCTGTTTATTTAAGACGGACTTAAACAACCAAGCAACACTTCTGTCTTTATTTTTTACTTTCCTGGTATTTATTAACTTTATTTTCTTCTTATTTTTTTATTTATTTTGTTTTTGCTGCGCAATGAGCATTCTTCTGAATGGATACCTGCGCATTACAAATGGACATCCTCCTCCTCCTCCTCATCATCATCATCATCATCATCATCATCATCATCATCATCATCATCATCATCATCATCATCATCACATCTTTGTACAAGACATCTTAACACGTGGTTAGTCTGATGAACCTGTTTTTCTATCGACAGGTGGGTGCAATGATGCTGTCCGACCCGCAGATGTCCTGAGCTGTATACCCGAGTGCACTGTCCTCAACTCCAAGTGTGTCGACAGCAACCTGTGCTCCTGCGTCGCACCCTACCGACCCGTGTACTCGAACAACAACACACTCACCGACTGTGTCATGAACACTACGACGACACCAGCAGCGGGAGGGACCACTGATGTTCAGCCAGGTGTGTGACGGCGCTTTGATGGGGCAAAAGTGTTGGAGATTTAGTGTTGAAGGTTAACCCTAGAGCAAAATTATTTGCAATTGAGTGAGGAATATATTTAATTTCATTAAAAAAAGTACTTTCTCAAACTTTGAAAGAAAATATCAGTTACATTCACGAGACCCAAACCTTTCAACTTTGCAGTTTTGGCTTGAGTTGTGGAAACAAGTCAGGTTCTCGTTTTCTGTGATGTTACAAATGTCGGCTTGTTAGTTGGACAGTGTTTTATTACTATATTATTATTATTATTTTATTACTGTAGCTCGCAGCTCTCGCTTTAATTGCAGCCTTAATGATGTCAGACGCAGAGATTAGGTGAATCTGCGTTTCATTTTTCTAAAACGAAAAAACATACATTAAAATTGTTAATGTTAACTGTAGACCATCGTTCACATTATGGGGCCATGGGGTGCTTGTCATAATCACCGGGGCTAGTAGTAGCTTGCCTTTCTCCCCGTGACAAATATTCCTTGACAGAAGTAGTAGTAGCGTACATTTGTTCATCTATATGCAAGCAGAGTGGTTCACAGAATATCAGGGTCCTGTGTCTAAGATAGTTGTCTCAAACCAGGGATGGAAGCTAGAAGTGCTTTGTAGAACAAGTGGTGGTGGTAGTAGTGGTAGTCAAAACTGTATTCGTTACCGGAGTTATCAACTTCATGGTAAATCCTGACTGGTTTTGTGTTGGAGTAAATGGACTTGTATTTGGTGCCTGTATGACGTGTAATCTGTGTGTGTGTGTGTGTGTGTGTGTGTGTGTGTGTGTGTGTGTGTGTGTGTGTGTGTGTGTGTGTGTGTGTGTGTGTGAGAGAGAGAGAAAGAAAGAGAGAGAAACCTTGTATATAACTATATGAGGCACTGTGAGTGTATACGGTTAAAGAACAGGAAGAGAATGTAACAGTTGTCTCAGCTTCCCTTCTAACGACAGATAGAAGGATGCACGAGTCACCGGACGCCATCATGACCTCCGTCTTTATGTTGCAGTCAGCACCACCAGCATCTGGATGTACGCTGTCATCGCTGTTGGCACCATCTTCGTCATCTCCGTCGCAGCTGCCCTCTACAACATGTGGTGAGTGCCAAAAGTTGCATTCTCGCTGACAGTCTCATCAAGTGAAATCTCTCACTGGAACCACGATAGAAAAGGCAGAATTGAGAGACACAATTAACAAACTTATCAAATTAATAGCTAATTAGCAGTCACAATGTACAGAAATACATACATGCTCATACAGGAGACAGGAGGGGATTATTATGATTTGAATGGCGGTGAATGAATTAAACTGTACATTTAATGCCTGCTGCTTAATGTGTGCTCCTGAGCCAACATGCAACACGTATAAAACACCTTGTTGGTCAGGAATGCGCTCTATACATGAACATTTAAAACCAATGCTGTGTGAGATGTGTCATTAATTGTTTAATTAAATAAAACTTAAATTAAATTAAATTAATTTTTTTTTCAACCATAAGATTTCAGACCATTGTTATTTGCAAGACAGAAGGCACCTTAAAAAAACGTATCATTGGTGTGACTGTCAATCTGATCCTTTTTTCAATAATGATGTTTTAAAACCATGACAACCGTTTATTTCAATACAAAGACTGCGGGTTGACCATAAGAAAGACACGTCTCCACTGTTCTACTCCAATCTTTTAAGCCTTGATACAGTCCTCTGTTAAAAAGACTTCCCTCAGTTGACAGTTTTAAGATAAGATAATACTTTATTTGTCCCGGAGGGCAATTCAGTGGCAGCTCGATAACAAAATAAAGACTTTCCCATTCATGTTTCATTCATTCGCACAGCACCATTCAAGAGACGCACGGCCGAAACAACGAATGACAGCCGCAGTCTGTTAGTCCTACATGCAGGTATACGAAATCGGCGGCCCGATGGGAGCTGGACAAACTCTCTCGACAGGACATGCCTGTCATCACAGAGGATTGCAGACGCCTTTAGAAATGTCTGCCTGTCATACAGAGTCTGAAGAGTACTCTGGGCTGTCCTAATGACTTTTGAGCAGGTGGATACTACACGATGTAGGCTGCTCTTGTCCTTCACCGATAAACTGTTGTAGAAACAAGTTTTTAAATAGTTTACATAGTTTTTAAATGGTTGACAGATGTTAAATGTTCCACACAGATGTTAATTGGTTAACACAGTTGGTAAACGTATATCTGAAGTTTTTAAGGATGTTAGAGGGGAAGTAAAAGGCTGGTCCCGGGAAAATTCGGTCACATTACCTCATAACGACCGAAAGGTCAGGAGAGTCTGTTGACCTTTAGCCCTCTTCGCAATGAGAGTATTTTGTCAAGGCCGGTGACCTTTAACAACATCCAATCAGCATTTAGCAGCTTTCTTACTGTGGAGCGCTAGTCGGAAGTTGGGATGTGAGCTTATACTCATGGAGACAGAGCGATTTAAATCAAAGAGAAGTTCTTAGCCCACTGTCACCCTTGCCTGCTCTTGCCGAAGTAGTAAATTAATAATAATAATAGTAGTGAAGATTTGTATAGCGCATATTCACACTCATAGAGAGCATGCTCTTAGCGCTTAAAACGAGGAAGAGACGTGGACTAAGTAGATACAGAACACAGGGGACGAAAGAAAACGACAGTACTGACGAAACAGAAAACAAAAGGCATCAAGTAACAGGAACAGAGAAATATAGTGATTCGGCGAGAAAGATGGGTAAAGTAGCAAGAGGGAAGGGGGGCGGGGTTAAGAAGGACGAGCATTGTGTGGACTGTGTTAGGAGAAATGCTCAAGGAAGAGGTGCGTTTTCAGTGCAGATTTGAAAGATTCAGTTGTAGGAAGGTGGCGGATATGGAAAGGAAGAGAGTTCCATTAAGGTAGCGGGTAGAGGAAACAAAGCAAACCGATGAAAGCAAAGCGTGACTTTGCTTCGTGGGTGAAAGAGTCCTACACTATCTGTCTGTGTCTGACTCTTCCACTGTTAGCTGTGCGCTGGCGGCTGCTACTATCAGCATCTTCCTTCCACACGAGACAGATGGGTGGAGCGTCGTTTTCACTCATTTCAACCAAAGATGCACAGTAGCTTATCCACGAGCAACATATTTATTGATCAGCTCAACTAGAAGCCTAATTTAATAATTAAATGGGCTTTTAATACATAGCAAGCTTAAAACAACAACTATTACTTCACTGTGTTTTGTGTAATAGTAAGCGTCCTTATTCTGGTTTGGCTTCCATCCTCTGTCGTTTCTCTCATTTAACCGTCCCTTGCTACGTCATACATTCTACGTCATTCTTACTACATCATACATCCTACGTCATACATCCGTGACGTCAATCTCCTTGCGCTCAGCTTAACTCTGCCCTTGACCTACTACTGCTACATTTTGCACAATATATTTTATGTGCTGAAATGATATGGGAACAGGCTCGTCTAATGCCAGGAAAATTCTCTTTCGTATATATATATATATGGGGGGGGGGTAAGGGTGTAGAAAAATTGTTCGTCAAAGCTGTAACACAGAGTATTTCTTATTTATTGCCCTCCTATAGATATATAAGGGATTTGGCAAAAATATCACAGTGAAATTTCAAGGCCATAGGCAAAACGCTGTTTCTTCAACGATTCGTTCCTGTAACAAAACAATATTAACTGTGTAACAGCTTAATGATTTTTTATCATTAATACATTTATTAATATATATGCCTTGTTCCCTCCGCCTACTGTTATTAATGCCTGACTCTGCAACTCGCATCTTTTACATCACTTTTCTCCAAGTCTGGTAAAGAAGTTTGAGTGGACACTGTAGGCAGCTGTTTTGCTCGTGGCGGTGACACTTGGGTGCCCTTACTTGTATACCCAAGATGTAATATTGGGATCTAGCTGATTAAACACAGGTCATTTATATGAAAATCTTACTACGAAATGTCGGCCGCATACTGTTAAAGTTTGTTGTCAGCACGAAGTTCTTTATTCATATCGCTTTCAATATAACCACAATTTTTGTCTATCGAGTTTTTAGACATTTGCCATCGAGAAACAGATCATATGAAATTTTCTCCTGCCTTTCTAAAATTTACTGTTATGGCAGTTTTATCAGACAGCGGTGATCTTCTGCTTCTTTGCGCTCATGTGTCTCGGTAAAAGCAGCTGAAAGACAACCCCAGCGTCCGCTTGAACCACCGACCAGCGCGTATTGCGCATGCGCTGAATAATAGACCAAATACCTACATTCATCTAATGTCTGTCGTTTCTCCTCTCATCTTCGTCAGACTTTTATCGACGTTATCCCCGATGTTGGCCTTGAAGCCCTCATCCAGTCCCTAAACAAATCTTTCAAAACTGCGGCGTTCGCCTTCTCGTCTACAGCACGTGAACCTGTCGCGCAAACAGATATCCCTCCCTTCCTCCCACAACTCCTCCCATTTGCCATTCAGGTGAGCTCTCTCGAGTTGGTTTGCACAGAGTTTCCTGAGAATTCATGCACTAATATGTGTATGTCTCTACCTACAGCCTCAGCCACAAACATCCCTAAAGTGTCGCTGGTTCTCTTCTACTCTCTTATTATAAGGCTACAAATTACACAATCTTCTTCTAGAAGGTCTGGTGGGAACTTTGACATTAGGGTTTGCAAATACTAGGAGGTCCACCGTAAGGACAAACACATTTTTGAAAATTCTTTTTCTGAAAATAGGTTATTGCGTGTCGTTGTTTATGACTTATTTTCATCTCATGGCTGTCGAATGAATGTGTTCTTATTCATTTCGTGTTTCAGATTTGGTGATAAAATTATGCTCTAAGAGAAAAGCAGTTTAAGAAATACAGCATTTCTGAACCCGATCGCTTTAGAACAATAATTAATATACAAGAACTCCAGGACTATGTGGTGAGGTTTGAGGTGGGAAAAATTGATTACATATCATATTAATGAAAATAAAACAACAGTATGTTACACTTGTGTTCAACTTCCGGTGTCACTTAAGATATTTGAATTTTCTTCACAGGCCTCCGTCACCCGCTTACATCTATTGCCGATGGAGAGCTCATCAATTTTTGTGTCGACTTTCTTTAGCTCACTTCAGAATAAAGCGGTATTATCGTCCTTGCTTGCACTCAGTGCCTTTCATAGTAGAGGAATATTTCTTCCAGACACCAAATGAACGACTACTTCAACAATGTGTTGATTCTATTCCCCTCTCTCACAGACACAGAGAGAGAGTTGTTGCCACAATATTATTGCAAAGTGTATTTATATATTAAATATTGTTGAGGTGATACGTTGCTGGATCAGCTATCCTGGCAGCTGTGTCCAATTTATCCTAACTTTGCGAAATTATATTTTCGTGGGCAACTGCCCATATACAAACTTGATAGAAAAGAGCCGGGGTGACAACGATTGTTGTAAAGTCCTCACACCCTGATGGAGTTCATTGTCTCAGTTGCAGGAAGCTTGGCAGGACATGTTACTGTAGCTGTACCTGTAGGACCTGTACTGTGATCAGAGGATGACAAAAGTTGCATGCGGTCACATGTTTGTCGTTGTTTAATCTATGTCTGTTGTTGATGTTGTACTTGTTGTCGTAAGACTTGGTGTTTGATGTTCCCGATGTAGGTTTTGAACAAGAGTTTTAGCCGAGACTGGGTGCCTCACTGTCCCTTCTCTCTAGGGTGTCTGCTATGATTGATGCTATAAATAGCACTCTATAGCTGTCATCAATCATCCACAGCTTGGGGTATTTGGGTGCAAGAGTTTTGCTGCCGGTGATGAAAATAATAACTCTGCAAATATCTTCCCTGGGAAATACTGTATCATGCTGTGAAATGTGGAAATGTTTTTGTCAATCCTCTCTAGCATTTTTTTTTTTTTTGCTTTTTTCAAAGTTTTAACCGTGTATTGTAGAGATGTTGTTCTTAGCTTATTTAGCTAGACTGTTGAAAGCTGCATCGATGTCGTGTTGATCTGGCTTCTCAATGGTGT
Source organism: Marisa cornuarietis (assembly GCA_004794655.1). Taxonomy (NCBI): domain Eukaryota; kingdom Metazoa; phylum Mollusca; class Gastropoda; order Architaenioglossa; family Ampullariidae; genus Marisa; species Marisa cornuarietis. Next base: position 867,198 of record SMMW01000068.1, read on the forward strand.
TTTCTATTTTGCTTCTTCTGTTCGCTTTCCTGTAGTGAGTTATTCCGCACGGGGCCCCGCCCTCGCAGGAAAGCCAACCAAGCTAGCAAGACAGCCAGCGGTGCCGACCTCACCGCCAGCGCCACCAGACGGCCTGGCGACTCCGACTACGTCAGAAACACGGAGATGGAGGAGCTATACAAGCAGGTCGTGCCCCGGGCGCTAAGATCCGACACCCGCAACAACCATCCAGATATGACCTCTGACCTCACGAGAGATCCAGACCCTGCCTATCAGAACCTGGATCCCGAGAACTCGCCGATTCCAGACCTGGCCTTTGCGGACAGCGGCAGCGGACGGAGAGCGGAATCGGAGCGGAACGCGGCAGAGTCCTGCGGCCCGACGGCAAGAAGCAACGTAGGTCTCGGGGTGAGGCTTCCTGGAAGGGGCTCCAGGGAGGAACAGGAACACTTGCTCCCTCCTTCCTGCCCTCTTCCGCACCCACCCCTCCCTCCAGCATGCTCCTACCCTCTCGCTTCCGGCCTGGCCACCGCTAACAACAGGCGCTACCCTGCATGGCGTGGGTCCATGCAAAGCATGGACGGTGGCTTTTTCCGAAAGTGTGGCGTGTTCTCTGCATGTCTTTCAGATGCAGCCCAAGGATACGAGGACGAAGGTCGAGCGGAAGAGACGATCCAGATGGTGGCCGACCCGTCCCTCGACAGTTTAAGGACGCCATGTTTGACGCACGTGCGCAGGCAGGATGGTGGAGGAGATCCAAACGATGTGGCATGCGTAGAAGTGCACTGTTCTGTGTCAGGCCTGACTAACCACCCTAACTGCATGCTCAGAGATTCACAGCTGCGCTCGTCTTCCAGGCCGATCAAGTCGCCCCCGTGCAGGCCCTTGCCAGGGCGGCCGGTTGCCAGTCCCTCACCTCAGGAATCCCCTCTCCCAACATCGAAGATAGAAACAGACACCAACTCCACAGCCTCTGAATACATATCAGCCTCTCGTTCCGCAGCGGGAGACAACCTTACGGAGGAGCTAGAACTCGATGGCATGCAGTTGTTTCCCCTTGACATTCCTCTAGATCCTTCTTCCTTCAGGGGGGACCGTACGGGCACGAAGGGATCTCTGTCAAACATTTCAGAGATGTCGTTCGACAAGCCCCCTTCCGACTCTTGCCTCAGTTTCCCTGCCAGTAGTTTCCCGGTGCAGATGGATTATGGGAACAACGGTGCCAGTACGCAGCAACTAATTTTGCCAGGGGCTGAGACTGGCAGATCTAGCGTGGACAGTTCTCCTCTAGCAGGGAGGTTGCGAGGGACGCAGCCTTCAGGGGGAACCTCTGAACAGCATGCTGGGAAGGACGCCGAACCTCCGGATATTTTGTGCACGGATCCACGCATCCTTCATCTTCAGCGGCCCGTCAAGGACGGCTCCTTGGACTCCGGTCGCTCTACTTTGCCGCCTTCCCGCAACGGTTCGCTGGACACACCTAGCGATAACAGCACCTGGCCCACCTCCAACGGCAAACGTTTGTCCCCCTCCCAGCCGCACCCTACCGGCGCCATGCAAGCAGCACCACGTGACAGTCACATGGTCTTCCGACCGCCGCTAGAGGGCTCACGAGCGTCGAGACGCAACATGGTGCCGCTGGTGTTCGGATCCCTTCCGACTGCCAAAGCACGCAGCCCGACAGCCTGCCAGCCCCACTCTGTCTTCGGATCTCCTGGTCTCCGACAGCAGAGAACTCCGCAAAGGCCTGTAACTCCTTTGGGCTCGCCCGGTTCTCGCAGCCTGTGTGATTCGTGCCGAAAGGTGATAGGGCCAGGAGACATGTTCCTGTCGGACACGCCTGACTCCCTGTCGGAGACCTCCGAGAGGAGTGGAATGGAAACCACTGTGTGACTTTTAGCCTTGACGCACAGCACACGAGCCCTCGTCAATGAACGAATATAGGTAATGAATCTACCACTGAGACTCGCTCCTTGTCATACCATGCCCGTGCGTCCCACGCACTAAAATCCTCATAACCTTGTGGTTTGCTTGGTGCTTGCAATCACAATGTCCCTCCTGACTGGTGTAACAGTGCTCAAGATATCAGTGCAGTAACCATAGCACGCAACAACTGCAAATAATAATGAAGCTTCAGACCTTTACATCACAGAATGTACTTGATACTCTATTCCATTGGACTTGATATGGCATAGTTTACACTAATAATTATTGTTATTTCACGTCCAAGGTGGCGTAAACTAATCACTCAAGGAGACACCAGCAATTTGTATTCCCATTGCTAGTCAGTGTGTTGATATTTGTCTGTTTGTACCATTGCCTCCTATGAGTCATTTCTGTGTCGTATGAAACATTCCCTGCACATAGTAAGTTTTTTTTAAGACTCTAGCACGTCCCTCATTCATCTGTATGATAATAGTAGAGCTTTCTTTCGTAGACTACAGCATGAGAGCTTTCTAGAATGTTCTGACGAGGTTTCCAGTTTCCCTGTGTTACATTTACAAAGACCTTTTTTTTAATTGCAAACGAAAGACCTCTAGATAGTGAAGTCTACCCGACCCGACATTCCAGTCTTTGAACCTGATGAGGTGTTGTGCTGCTTGCTCAAGTTTCTTTCGCCTTCCATCATCATCATCATCATCATCATCATCATCATCATCGTTCCTTCATCCGACCCACGCGTAAATTGAGTGGGTCACGTGATATTTTCTGTCTCATGTGACTTTTAAAACGTTTTCACCACGTAAACGCAGACTATCCTTTGTAAGGATTCTTACATCACATTGTGAGCTGCAATCTTTCTTACCTTGCATTTTTCTCTTCTTTCTTTTTGACAACGCTCCTGTCGTGTAAAAATAATTGCACAACAATTTGTTTTTAGTTGGAATGAAAAGTGAGAAGTTGTGTACACTAGCACTGGTGTATTATTATCCACATTTCACATTGAAATGAGAATGTCTGCTGTTAATGTTAACCAATTTCCGTAAACTAGGAAGTGTGATATACTTTGTTACACTTATCTCAATGCATGCTATTACAAGTCAAAGCGAACTGAAAATGGATCGGAGAATGCGTTGATGCTGAAGTGAAGATAAGCGGCTCGACGGAGCAACAGAAAAGCGGTTGTCACCATGACAACAAGGATCGTTGTTTGTGGGTTCAAATCCTCGGCACATGCAATTTCTGTAGGTGGCACTTTCTACAGGTCTGGTCAAGCTTACGTAATCCTCAGTTACACGATGTAAACACCGATACCCAGCCAAGTGAAAATAAAGGACCTCGTCATCCTCGCCTCAACACGCTCCGTCGATTTCACTTACCTCTGTTAAACAAAATCTTTTACGGTCACCATTTTTCTTTTTTCTTTTTAAACCAAAAAAAAAAAGTTGGAAAAAAAGGCTATACACGAAAGGGGAGATAAAACAAAGTAGTGCGAGATGTAAGAAGGGAGATTACTAGTTGAGTGGCATCAGATAGTAAACAGGGGAGATAACACAAAAAATAGAATGAGCTGGTAAACGGACAGTCAAAGCGAAAACTGTCCATGACTCGCTTAAACGAAAGCAAAACATCCCAGATGAAGTCCAATGAGACTATGGCTGACAAAATAATAGAAGTACACGAGAACCTAACATTGAATAGCGATTTTTTTTAAATAGCAGTTGATGTAAAACTTTCTGTGATACTCCTAGCACGTCTCGTCATTTCGCACTCTGTGTGATGATCATCCCACACATGTCTGAACTCTGTGTCATCATCATCATCATCATCCTTACGAGCCGTCACGTGACCTGCGCTCTGGCTCCCAGTCAGGCTTCTGTCTCCCTACAGTGGAAGACACAAACAAAAAGCGCACTGGAGCCAGGGCCTTCACAAACGCTGCACCTAAACTGTGGAATGCTCTGCCGTCGTCACTCTCCACCATCACCTCACCAACCACGTTTCGGAAAAGACTGAAGACTCATTTGTTTACTTAAGACAGACTTGAACAACCTAGCACCATTCCTGTCTTTATTATTTTTTACTTTCCTGTTGTTTTATTTTTTCTTCTCTTTTGTTTTTGCTCGCAATGAGCATTCTTTTGAATGGATACCTGCGCAATATAAATCATCATCATCATCATCATCATCATCATCATCATCATCATCATCATCATCATCATCATCATCATTCCACACACTAACTCGTTATCCTGGTACACACTACGTGATGGTCGACACACTACGTGATGGTCGACGCACGTCATTGGCCGTTATGCTCGTTACCCACGCTACATCACGTGCAGGCGCTTGCAGGCTCACAGGCGAGGCTGTGTTACTGGTGACTAACAATGCATGAAAAACGGAGTGAAGCTGAAGTTGAGGGAGATGTATGCGAGCAGAGAGGCAGAAAGGGAGAACATAAAACTCGGAAAAGACAGATGATGGTGTGAGAAGATAAAATGAATCAGTATTTTGTAGGTAAGTACGAGTTGCTGACTAACCTCTTGCCAAAATATGAGATGGTGATGTTTTCTCGCATTATTCATTTTAATTTTAGACATTGCTGAATGATATCAAATGAAACGTGAAATAATAAAAGATCAACAACATTTCTTCGTGTGCACACAACGATACTCTTGTACAGTGTACAGCTGACAACCTGTACGACTTCTACGATACTGGTGCACGAAATCGACTCTAGAACAAGTGATTTTACAAAGATCTCTAAGAATTTTTATCGGTGTACAAATACACAGCAACAGCACTAGTATTTACAAATGGTCTGAGCTCGCCTCCCTGTTGAACATGTGGAACTCATGAGATTGGTGAGAGCAGAGGCTAAATATTGGGTTGTCGGAAAAGTCAGGGCGCATTGTTACAGTAGATGGCGCAAGTTCATTTTGGAAGTACTAGAGTCATTAGCATTTATGTTATTGTTATTTCATTTGACAGCTGACAGTTGTAGTTTTATTCTAAAACGAAATTGAGCGATTTGGTTAAGTTTTGGAGATTTTACACTTCTGAGGATAGAAGACCAAGCTGTGAGTTTTCGCCATGTTTTACTGTTTTACTTCCGTAAAGGGAAGAACGCGCGTCAGACTTGTGAAAAGTTTCATACAGTTTATGATCACAATGCTCTATAAGAATGTCAGTGCCAACGATGGTTCACCAAGTCCCGAGCTGCTGATTTCGGTCTGAAAGCCGCTCGTCAGTCATGGAGGCTCGCCGAGGTTGATGAAGTCATAATAACGGCGCTGCTCGAGCCAACCCCACGTGACACGACACGAGAGATTGCAAAATCATCGAACTTTTATCTTTCAAGCTCCTACGACCACCTGAATGAGCTGGAACACGGAAGCAGGCTCGATATTTGCCTTCCTCGTGAACTCAAAGACGTTCATTTGACGACGCGTTTAAACATCTGCGATATCTTCATTAAAAACATGAGGAAAAAGAACCTTTTTACTGAAACGACTGATAACTGGTGATGAGAAGTGTACTGTTTACAACAATATCTTGCGCAAAGGGTCTTGGTCTCGATGTGATGAATCGCCATAAATAACATCGAAAGCAAACATGCATCAAATAAATGTTTTGCTCTCAGTGTGTTTGGATTACAATGGGCCGTGTTTTTAGGTCCTACCAGGGAACTAAACACTCAGTTTGAATGTGTACTGTCGGCAATTGGACAGGTTAAACGAATCCATCATAAGGCAACGTTCAGTCCTCGTTAATCGTAAAGGACTCGTGTTCCGTCACGACAACGTGAGACACAAGTTTGATCACCCATCAAAAGTTATTGGAGCTTGGATGAGATGTGTTGCCACGTCCACCATTCTTTCCTGATCGTCAGACTTCGAATTGTTTTTCTCTCTTAAAAACTCCTGGTGTGATTTGACGTTCAGTTCAGATGAGGCTGTAAGTAAGCACCTTGTTCCTTTTACCGCCGATAAATACAGGTCCTTCTATGAACGAGGAATTCTGAAGCTCACTAAAAGATGGCAAAAGGTTATCAAACAAAACAAAATATTTCATTGATTGATTTTTGTTATTTTTATAAATAAACGCCCTAGAAAAAAACATAGAAAAAGACTTTTCCGACAGCCCAATATAATATGTTTTGTTACCCAGATGGACACAAATTTTAGTGACACTGGTGGCTGCACAAATTGTTGTGACACTGGTGGCTGCATAAAATGTTGTGACACTGGTGACTGCACAAAATACTAGAATACTTGTGGAGAAATGAAATGTTTTGAAACTTATACAAAAGTGTGAAATATTCTAACCCTGGTGAGTGGTAAAATACACGTTGAACACTTTGTGCTTGTGTGCTTCCTTGGACCATGGTTTCTTTTGTCATTTGTTTATGATATCTTTTCCTATTTATATTTTTTCTTGTTTTAAATATGTTTGGGATGATCTATTCACGTGCTTGATTAATGTTTTGTATGCTTCATTGAGCGCTTGCTTGCTACATTGATTGCTTCCTTGGCTGGCTGATTGATTGCTTCACTGACTAATTGAGTGCTTCGCGCTTGTAACAAGGGTGACTCCAATTTATTGCTCAAATTCGTTGTATCGCTCTTCTTGGCCATGTGCTGGGAAGAAAGAAAGTTGCAGCTAACCTTTCCCTGAAGATATACTGAAAATAGAAACAGATTGCTTCACGTCTAGACAAGCCAGACCGTCTGACAGGACTAGCTTGATTTGTGTGCACAGGCATGCGCAATAGCTCCTACCTGATTCCACATGTTTGGAAATAAGCGCTGTGTGTGATCCTCGATAATCTGACCATTCAAAGAAACCACACAGTAAAGAACCTCTTTCAGCAAGTAACTATTTAGACTCGAGCTGACTACATTTTATTATGATTAAAACTAAAAACTTATACCAACTGACAATTATGTTTGACCACTAATGTCGGGAGGAACGGCTTTCTAACAGTCGTATTGTAATAAAGAATATCACCAGTATCCTGGATACCAGCCAGGAAAGTGCACGACTGAAGAGAACTGCTTGGTTAGCATGCACGTGGACACCACTCATAAGGAAAACTAGGACTGGAAGCCAGGGTGTTCGCTGGAAAGAACTGGCCAGACAGGACATGATCTTCTCAGAAGACAAACTTCAAGGGAAATGTTCGATGGCGAATCGAACCCATAGCTTTTGAGGGATCTGGTATTTGTGCTGGTGGAAGAGGATCAAAGGGGAGGGAGACGAATAACTGGAGGAAAAGGTAACAACAGAGAGCTGGAAAAGAGAAGCTCTCGACAATTGTTTATTGAGGACATATTTACAGGGATTCGGATAAAAAATAAACAATGAAAAAAAACAGTGCCTGGTACGCAGCAAAGCTAGTCAAAAGTCTAGTACATGACATCATGAATTTTATTGTCGGGAATAGATGGCTGTATGAATTATCTTGAAAACCTTCCATTGCACTGCACATAACATTCTGTATGTACAAGCGTCAGTACGGAACAAGTAAGAAATACTTTAGGGCGGCGCTATCACGTGTACATCACGTGAGAAACAACCAAGAGCGTACAGAGGACACCAATATGTTCTGATTTCTTAGAACAGAAGACCATTACTAAGCTCTTTGACGAGAGGTTGTTGCACGTGACTTTTTTTTAAACTTAAAGGTGTTAAAATCTTTGGCTTTCTGGCTTCCTGTAATGGAGAAAAGGTCTTGTTTGAAGTCTTAGAAAGTCGGCTTGTGGAGAGACGACCACTGAGTCGTAAGTGGGCACACATCCTGTGGGAGATGTCTCGGGTAGTAACTGATCTTTGATGACGTCGCGCTAGACAGTAACTGATATAAGCACAGTCTTATGATCTTACCATAAACCACTCGCAAGGACCCCGCCAAGAGACCTTCCATTTCAGGCCGCGAGGGCTTATGGGATGGTAGGAAAATAGCCGGTGTTTCACTGTATGTGACTTGTGTAAAGAAAACGCACAAAATGGAGCCGTTTGTTTCCCTCGTCAGCGTACGGACTCGCCAATCTGGCAAGAATCCACTGTGATCTCTGGAGACACATTCTCCCACGTTGCATATTACCAGAGAAGGCTCTTAAACGGGAATGGTCTACCTATGTCCAACCCTAACCCCTTTCTGGGCTTATTTTTCTCCTGAAACTTGTAAAGAGTAGAGTTTACCAAGCGATAAATTAGAGTTGGTTCAGGCTTCTGTACCTTATACGTCACGTTTGCGACTTCTGTTGGATTTTTTTTTTAGTGGTGGTCCCCAGGAGGGCGATTCCCGATCGATCCAATGGAGTCATGTTTTATACAACCTCCAAAAGAACTTCTTTCTTTCTTTTTTATAGTTAAACGCAAAATGTCTGATGCCATGACTCCCCGAGTGTTGTTAGTAGAATACGTTGGATGGTGTGCTGCACTTCACAGGAGTCTAACAATACCAACAGTTCGTAATCAGTTCCAACGGATTTCCAGTTCAAATATGCAATGGTTACTTCATCAAGTCCTTGCCACCCAATCTAACAACAAAACTAATAAAACAGAAGTCTCAAACTCTGACAGAATTTTTAAAATTTTAAACGCGAAGAAATATGTCGTAGACAGCTTAATTTCCCAGTGAAGTTTCCTTTTCTTAAAATTTCGTTAAGGTGCTGATCTCAGGTGGGCGGAAAAAAACGTGCTTATTATTCTAACTCGGAGAACCGAAATTCACAAATATACCCATCAAGTTGAAAGGAAAAAATGAATTCGGGTTCCAAACAGCCAGCCGTAGGGGTTGACATGTTCATCTCTTTCGTGCTTCGCTAACTTCTCTGGATTTTGCGGGCGCGCACTTAAAACAAACCCTGACCACTTCCTGGGACACGACAACAGGAGGGGAACTAATCACAGATCGTCTGTACCTGGAGATCTCTCAGCTTATTGCATTTTTTGTGGATAGAAAAGCATGCACGTGCAAGATCGTTTAGACCTCCTATCGATCCCATCCTCCAAATCATGCTTTAGCACTGCATTGCACTCTTGCGATGCGTGTTACTGTCGGGTGAGAACGCGCTGCCAAACATCATAACAACTCAGTCCTCACTTCACCACCCGCTTCGTGTTTGTTGATTCCCCGCCGTGACAAGGTTTTTCTTATTAAAGTATAATTATGATAAACTGAGCAGAACCACAAAATGAGCAACTTGCTATATACTTCAGTCTAACCTGGGCGTGCAGGGGGGGGGGTGAGGAAAGAAGACTTACTCTTGTTAGAAACAAAGTGGATAAAAAAAAGTGAGTGAGAGTGAAAGGGATAAATAGAATATGTCCTGGGCTTATCTTTGTACTGATGGAGATTATCTGTAGCTGTTTCTTTTTTGTAAATTGTAAGCTGCATCTTATTTTCTTACGGTTGTTGACTTTTCTGCCTTGCACTTAACTCTTTGATTGGCTAGAGACCAAGTCATCTTGCGCGGAAGCCTGATTTCGTCTATCGCTCCAAGTAGCCAGCCATTTGTAAATCGGTGCTTCTTTGGAATCTGGCATTCTGTGGTACCCGATACTGATGCAGAGATGTTCTGATCCCCGATATCTTCATTCTTAATAAGATTTCCATGCGTATATATATATATAAGTATCCATAAGTTCCTGGTCTTCTGCGAGTGTGGGGATGCTGTTGCCTGCAAAGTCATTGGTTTCATGATGTTCTCTGGAGGAAATCTGTACGACATCCGATGCAGCCTCTCCTGGCGCCAGTCTTCCAACGGATTGTCCTATTTGTAAGTAGAGTCCATGTTTCACATTCGTAAAGTGGGATCAGTACTGCGAGGGACTTGTGCAGATTATACTTCGTAGTACACATGATGTTATGGCTGCGCCAGATCATGTCCAGCCTCGACATGGCTGCTGTTGCTGTCACGATTGTGATGTAAATATCTGTCGTGGAGTTGCCGTCTTTGGAGATGGTGATTCTCAAGTACTTGAGGCTTCTTGCCCCTCTTTGAGTTGTGCTCCTTTCTCGCAGATATCTGCTTTGCCGTTGCCAATGACTACGAATTGTTGTTGTCAGCTTGAGCTGATAAACTTGCACACATCTTGCGGAAAACACCATCCTGCTCTCTCTTTCTCTGTGTGTGTGTGTGTGTGTGTGTGTGTGTGTGTGTGTGTGTGTGTGTGTGTGTGTGTGTGTGTGTGTGTGTGTGTGTGTGCATGCTGGCTTTAACTCCTCATATTGTCTACAAAATTCTAATAGGTATTAATTTTGTTAGTAAATGCACAAATAAAATATATGTATTTGTAGCTCTCAATTTGGATTGGTAGATAGGTAGAGAGAAAGATAAATAAGGAAGGATTCACAGAAGTGAGGATGGAAAAGGGAACGAGGATAGAGAGAAAGCTGAAAATAATGTGAATCATGTTTTGTTTCTTCATCATTTCTTCAAATTGCTTTTGCTTATATTATTTAACCCTAGCTTTTCCAAAAGCTGTCTCTTACTATCAAGTTACTTTCTTTACTGAATGTGACGAAACCTTCACTCAGACAGGTTCTCCACACACACCAGCACGCAAACACACAAGACAAGAAAGCAAACACAAAAAAACAAAAACAAATGAGCCAGAAACTGAATGCTCAGGTCAAAAAGTAAAGAAACTCGAAACTAATGTTCTGACCTGCTGGACAAAATGGCGCCTTCCCCAACTCCAGCTTGGTGGGAGGGTGAGTATCACATGATCTTTTGAAAGTGTGACAAGATATTTTTACATAACAACATGCTGGTTTACTTCGTCCACAATGTGTGCTCGAGTACTACAGGGAGAGTGAAGGAAAAAGCTCTAGTATCAGGTATAAATAAGATGGAGTAAGGTTTGAACTGAACGACCTTTGGTTTCCCGCTGTTCCTCAGCTTCACGTACTACGAAGACATATTCAAGCCCGTTTGTTTACAATATATTGTAAACAACAAGTGAAAGGCCGTGTGGGAGTACTGGTACCTAAGTGATAAGACAGTTTAACAGAAGATGGTCACTTTTAGCTGCTCAGACTGTTCTCGTGCTAAGCAAAGTTCTACAATGGCAAACTTCATGAACTCATTGTATCCCCCAATCAACACACAAAATGGAATGTTGCCTGATTGGGTAACAAGATATTCACAGACAAAATTCTTTACAGCTCATTCTGCATTGGCGGGAACTGAACCAACAAGAAATAACCATCAATGCTGTTTGCTTTTTTTCGGAAAATGAACTACAAATCTGTTTACAAGGTTCACATGAGCAAGCCTGCTAACCGATTTGCCGTTAGGGAAGTCAGGCGGAACGTTTACAAGAAAGGCGGCGTTTCCAGGTTGTAAATCTCACAGTAATGGACGCTGATCACGTGGCACGATAATCCGAACAATGAAACATAAGATAACATCATTAATCTAAAGACAGGCGGAAACGACGCGAAGTAAAAAGTTTTCTTGTTAATGTTAATAATACCATCCAACATGACCATGAGATCAATGCCAGTGGGGAAAAACCATTTGGTCAAAAACTATTGTGGGAAAAAAACTATTGTGGGAAACATTCTGTATCATAAAGCCAAAGTCAGTGCACAGATTTGAAAGATAATAGTGCATGGTAGGTTATCTCGATGCTAGGAAATCCTTCGGACGATTAGGAAGAGGGGGAAGCGAGGGCAACGTGCTCTCAAAAAAGTCATTATGGATGAAGAGCACACCCGAAAAAAAGTTGGACAATCCATTGCAGATGTGGAGGCTCTGGAGTTACTCTATAAAGACAGAAAGCGACTGTGCAGATCAATGTTGCACTGCGGTCTAGTGAAAATATTATGGGAGGGAGTGTAAACGGAAGAGGGAGAGCTGAGAAAAGTAATTATCGTCTGCCAGGCTATGGTCCCTTCATCGAACTGCCTCACCCGCTCCCTATCGCGCCGCTCCAAAAAAGAGGAACCCCCCCCCCATCGATTTCTAACACCATTTGCAGACTTCATGGAATTCGAGGGAGAATATCCGCATGTGTACAATGTTGTGTGCCCGGGTTATTGCGAAGTGTTCTTTATATTTCTTCTCTTTTTTGCCGGAAAGAGCAGAGCAGCAATTTCTTTCACTTGACTGAGTTCTAAGAATTAAAGCTGCATGAAACTTTCAGTACCCGTCTTTAAATGACAGAATCCACAGCCCACAGCACCAAGCCTTCTAAAAGCCTTAATTAGAAACGTCTGTTGTAGTGTTAAACCTTATTCAGGTTATTTTGGGCCTTTGTGTCCAGAACTAAACATTTATTCTGACACTTTATACTTGTCATTCGGTAGTAAATAAAGCAAAATCAAGATCTTGCATGACACACCAGTGTGTAACCTTCTTCTGAATCTGCCCTATAATAATAATAATAATAATAATAATAATAATAATAATAATAATATTACTGTTATATAATATTACAACAAGATTATTTTACTTCATAAGCTGATTTTTACCCGTTGTAAATCGAGTGAGAAGTTTCCTGAAAATTTGTAGATTGGATGGAAGTTTAATGATAGCAGGTAGCTTGACTGTTATTTGTGTGATTATTGATTATAATTTCTTAATAACATTTGCTGATATAATAAGATGTAAAAAAAATCATTTATCATCATCGGTATCAAGAAAGTTGGACAAGTCGCTCCTCAGCTGTCGAGCTTCAGATAAATTCTAGTCTCTCAACATATATGATGTAGACTCATGGCTATAAATAGATTATCACAAACAAACAGAAAGAAGGAACAGAAGACTATTTTGGGAAACTAAACAGCATTCGTCGTTTTGGCAAATTAGTAGATTAAGTAGATTAAGATTGCTTTCCTCGGAGTGTGCATCTGTGTATTGGGGCATTTACCGACTGTCAGCATGAATGTACTCTTGATGATATAATTAACATACAAATCGTGTAACCAGGGTGGAAAAGTGAGTCGTTTTCAATGGGACCGAGTGAGATCAACTAACCTCTTCAGACATATGTATATTTTGGATGCATGTAGCACCTGTGTACGGGAATTCTATAACTTTTAATTATAAAACCCTTGGTTTCGGAAACACCAATAACTAGTTTTAATATGGAACCTAGAAGAATGAGCATTTACTGCATTTGTCTTCTATTTTTTTTAAAGAAATACATCAATTGCTTTGGAACAGTAATATTGCAGCAGAAATAAGAAATTTGCTTTGATTAGGTTAATATTTATTTGTTATATACAACTTGGCTGGTTCTTTGGTCGTCTAAATGTTTTTCTTCTCGCTTTTTCCATCCACTCCTCCGTAGCCCACCCCCACCCCGCTTCATCCAACCCTGTTTTTTTCTCTTCCTCCACCCTCTCGTTCCAGTTGGCGCACTAGACGCGAATAACACAGTTATTCTCCGAGGAAATTGAAAATTTCCTTCATCACAGCTTCTCCTTGGTCTCCAGTCGACAGAGAGATAACCAGGTAATCCATTCTGATTTACGTCCAGCGGCTTCACTCAATTACAGACGACGGCCAGAAGGAAGTTGTGTGAAGAGGTGGTTATGGATTACTCCACTATTCACATGCAGCGCATAAACGAATAATGTGCCGGAGCTGTGTGTACAGCAATAATTCATGCAAACAGACACGGGGAACAGAGGAAGCAACTGTTAATAGACGTGCAGCTAAATATCTGTGTGGGGTGGATAGCGGGTAGCCTAGCGGTTAGACCAGCCTCGTTCAAACCAGAAGATGCGCAACTAGCAAGTTCGATACCTGTGGGACGTAGCGGACTTTTGCACTCATGTTGACCTTTAAAAATCGATTACCATAAGTATGTCTTATCTAATTTTTATATTATTACTTACTTTATGCATCTGAGCGACCATTGTTTAAAATTCTGCACACGTATATTGTTCACACTACGATGGTCTGCCACGGGCCCTTAGGGTACCCTTCACCGCAGAGGCCAGTCTGTTGCAGCTAATTGGTGTAGAGTTCCGCAGGGAAGGCCGAGTCTGCTTTGTCATGTCAGACACACGACTGAAGTCAAGAAAACAAACTGGTGTCTGGTGAACATCCACGTCGTCGCAGCACCAAGTCTCACAGGTCGACTTGTCTTCGTGGTTGTTTGTTTGCTCTGATGGCTTGGCTTTCACGACCGCCGCGTCTCTGACCTTTAACCTATGTGTCTTGCCTTCCCATGCCAGGAAAGGACTGCTTGCTGGTGCGCTTGAAAAGATGTGAATACGCTTGATGCTTGCATTCAGTTTTCGTTCAGAAAGATCTCAACTTTCAATGGTTTACCTAAAAAAAAAAAAAGGGAGAGAGAGAGACAAGCCAGATGACTGATAGAGCCACGAGAAGACAGTTTGAATGAGAGGGTCAGCTCATGTCCCTCTGTTCCTTCGTTGACCACGCACGCACGCACGCACGCACACACACACACACACACACACAGGCATAATCATACACACACGCGCGCGCTCACATACACACTGTGCGCGTTTACACAAGAAGCTTTGCGTTCTTAAGTGGCGCGTCCATCAGGTCGTGCACGTTCAGTGAGGTAACCACGTGAGGTCGGTGAGGCCGCAACGTCGATGCCAATTCCTGCAAAGGCAGGGCGGTAATGACCGGAGGAGAAAAAAAAACACCGGAACGGGCTTTACTGCCTTATCTGAGCTCGGCTCTGTCCCTGGCTGCTCTGCACTTCGAGCAAAACTAGAGAGACAGAGACAGAGAGAGACAGAGAGAGATAGAGATGAGATATTTTATGCAAATCAGCGAGGGCCTTTGCACGTGTGACACTCTGACCTTATCTGAAGGATGGTGTCGGTAAATCGCCCGAACTGCCGGAAGTGATGCAATTTTTGGTGCTTCTGCGCAGGAACTCTCGTGCACAAGAAATAGAAATACTATCTGATACGCACGCACGCGCACACACACAAACACATACATACACACGCCATCAGAGAGATTAAGTAGAGGAAGAGAAGGGTTTGTCCAGTTAAACCCTAAAGTGATGTTATCATTTCCGGTCTGATTGTGAAGCACGGTTAAAGAGGGAGGGTTGGCAATTATCTTCCCACCCCGTCCTTTTACTCATCAGACCTCTCCGGGCTGTGTTTTCGGGACAGCTTCTACATCATCTCGAGGGCGAAATCTTCAGCCATCTACCACCATTTTTTTTCGGATTCACTACTGACCCAAGCGTCGTGTCAAAGTTCAAATGTCTCATTCACCAGTGTTGCCACCCCATCTATCTTCCTGTCAGCCTCGCTTTCATCCAGGGTGTAAGAGCGGATATAGACGACGCGACGAAGGGAGGTACACATTGCCACATACTCTTGGGACTAACTTTAGCTGACCGTAGTCATCAGGAATAGCCAAGTGCCCATATCGGCAGTGAACGTAAGTGGTTCATCGTGAACAGGCCACGACATGTGAAGGGCAGTTCTTAACCCCTTCTCCTTCTCCAGCGTTTACCTTCTCAAATAAATAAGATGCCTGCCATGCAGGGTGGGTGTTGATTGGGTAGGTTTCACCCGGGTTGATTTCTGCCGCTAACTCTTCTAGCTGTGATATTATTGTAAAGTTTCGATCTACCTTCATAATTGAGTTAAATCTTCTCCCCGCGTGAAATACTCGTCCTCTTGATGTAACAATGCCGGCTCTCTCCTAACTTGCTAGCTGATGTTAGGCAACGAGTGAACTGCATTTCGAAAGAATGTCACGTGGCTCACTCTCTTCTCCCTCAAACCTTTGCTCCTTCTGTGTGTTTGTCTTTCATTCTTTGTCTTGTCTTCCCCTCTCCGCCCTGTCGTGTGGGTCCTGTCTTAAGTTATGGTGTTGAGTGCGTTCGTTACCCAAGGTAGTGACAGGTGTGCTGCAATTTCTTCTGAGTATTTCTTTCTCATTATGACTCACCGGTAACAGAACGGTCAGATTATATCTACAAAACATAGCCCATAACACAGCCGTAAAAATTGTGGATTTGATCAGGTTTCCAATCAAAGCACACACACACACACACACACACACACACACACACACACACACAATTTTTGTATGTTTTTCTGGAATGCTTCAAAATGGCTAAGAAGATATTTTGCTTCTTTAGAACAGTTTTATGGTTTAGAAACGTGTTATGCAGCTGGCCCCTGGCCGAGACTGGGACATTTTTAAGGACACCGAATTTCAACATCGTCCATTTCAGCCTTCTGTTTCACTAATTCAGCTTTGAAGTATTTAAGAAATCAAAACTAAACGATTGTCGGTCTCCAGTTGAGTGTTTTTTTTTCAAACGACGTTTTTAAAGTGAGGATAATTTGTCTACCCTGTTGGTAAATTGCCACACGATTGAAAACTGTTGAAAGCATTGTTACTTTCGCTTGAGAGATCAACCACAGGGCTTAGACTTGTCAGTGAATGACATCCATCTTCAAGTCGATTTGACGGCTGTACAAAAGTTTTTCTTATCCTTGCTCTTTAGCCTAAAGAGGTTTTTTCATTTCTTTTTCCTTATCCCTTTTCTTCTATTTCTTTTTCCCTTTCCTACCACTAGATTCCTTCCTTCTTACAGTTCTTTATCGATACTAATTCTTTTCCAATTTTTAATACAATTTTTAATCTCAAATCCTTTGCCAAAGGGTCTCATTATTTAGACATAATTGTGTTTGGAAATGTATATTTAAATTTAATTAATTGCTCCTTTGCGAGGCTACAATGTATTTATATCTTAACCAAACACAACTCTATCTTTTCTCGAGTACTTCAAATAATAGTGTTAATTTTTTGTTGTTGTTTTTCGTTGTATTTTTGTTATTTTATTCTTCTAGCCAACAATATATGTCATACATATGCTTAGACATCTTCCACATACAGATATAGACTGGGCTTTTACAGATGATCACGTAGCAGTAGTACGTCAAGGATAGAGTTAAGCTGATTGACGTCACGGATGTATGACGTAAGATGTATGATGTAGTAAGAATGACGTAGAACGTATGACGTAGAGAGAGGCGGTTGGATGAGAGAAAGAAGAGAGGATGGAAGCCACAACAGAATAAAGAGGCTTACTATTACAATCATAGCTGGAATGGAGTCGGCTGTTTGTAAATCCGAAAAAAAAACTGACCTTTGCCCATTCTATTTTATCTTGTTGCAGCCAGAGCATGAGAAAAGACGTGCGTTATAGGTACACTTCTTACCAGATGCAGCGCTGCAGCAACACCGACTCGGCGGTCATCCTCAACTCCGTCACCCACAGTGCGTCCCGCCAGGCCATGACCTTCGGCGAGGGCATGGCCTAGCCGTTAGGGGTCAAGGACGGGACGAGCATCCTTAATTGTCTCGGAAAGATGTGTCTCGGAGAGGCCACGCCATCGTATCAATCACCATCAGGGACAGACTACACACGTGCGATGTTGTGGAGGGCTTGGGGAACCCAGATTTTATTGGGAGGACATTTGGTTAGTGTGGTGGTTGAGCCAAGAGACCATCAAGCTCCAAACTTAAATGTGTCGAGGGCGTGTGTTGGTCTCGTCTTCTGATTTCCGATTTTTTTAATGATTGTATTCGCTAAGATTGTGTCGGCTTGCTTGTATTTCCCTTGCGAGGTTGTCAAAGATAATCCTGCAGCGAATGCTCCCGTGTTCTTCCCCTTTGTCGCTCATTCCACCACACTTTGAATTCTGGTTTGACTGTCCGTATGTTTACATGATGACTGTTTTGTCTGAATTTTCGGCTCTTGAGAAAGATGAAGGATCAGTGAAGTCGTATTGGTATGGTTTAGTCTCTCTCTATATATATATATATACATAAAACTTAAGACGTAACCTTTATATTCAAACCCAATCAACAAACAGTAGAATCCATCAGAAACTGCTGCTAATGAGGGTGATTGCTAATGCAGATAATGAGAGAACTAGTTATTACTGGACGTCCTTCACCTGTAGGTTGCAGGTGAAAAACTGCTTGTGACAGTTGCCAGTGGCACTTACCTGCAAACATTCTAATGTTATAAAGATCTTAAATGGATGTCAGTTGCCGCAATGTCAGTCCGTGGTTACCTGAGGTATTTATCTGCGTCTTAACATGTATCTGTCGCATTTTTGCATGTGAAGCTGTAAGCATTTCGTTTAGCATTTTTTGTAAGCTTCCAATTCCCAGCACGTGGTTCACGTCCAAACATTCCCTGGCCTTCTTTAGTTTATTGGTTGATTGATAACCCTGCAGGTAACCTTTGTATCGTTAACTTCCGCCCACATTCATTCCAAACAGGTGTATTCATGTTTGCACCCGTTTGCTGCACACGTATGCTTGTATCCTTTTAACCTTTTGTGCATATTTTGACATAATGTGAGCGCTGCTGCGACGATTTTCTGCCCCCACCTGCTCGTTTAACTGAATGAAATAACCAGGTGTAAAATCATTGGCGCCCTTCACCTTGTGTCCAAAAAAGTTGCTTAATTGTCAACAATGTTTTCACCCCGTCAGACCTCAAACTTTTTAACGCACAGTTTTATTGCTTTATTTTTAATTGTCTGACCCTTTGCATAGCATCTGTCCGGATGTAATTTCCCATCTTCTCAAGCTCTTTTCCTTTCTTTCTCTCTCAAACACACACACACACACACACACACACACACACACACACATATCCACACCTGACTTCAGGCAGCAGTGCATTTCTGGCAGTACTCCACCCTAGTCTTGGCATTTCTATGTCACAGACTCAGCAGGGGAGTATCCAGGTCCCTCTTACCGTTCCTCAAAGCGCCCACTGTTACTCCATGTCCCTGCTACCCGCATTCCATCGTCGGCGAAACTGTCATCACATCTCTTCTCCCTCTGTTCCCCCCCACCTCGCCTTTCTCGGCCACCCCAGTGCAGACTCTGGCCATCAGGTATCTATTAGCCGGGTGTATAGCCCCAAGGCTCTCTTGAATCTTCGGGGCTGACATTTTTGGTCCCCACATGCTCATGTGCACAACAAAAATGTCTGCACCCTGCATCTGTCTAACAAGGGGCGAGGTCTGTGTAGATGTACAAAATGTCTGCATAACGGTCGTACAAGAGGTGATATTGTTAGAAATGCAGGGAACTTTAATAAGACGGGAAATCTGAGGCCCTGTTATCGAGTCTTGCGGCCGTAAAGACTTGCCTGTCTTTGCACATGACTCTTCGTTTGTCCTATTTGAAAAAAAAAATCCCAAATTCTGTCCTTGAAGTTTTTGAATAATAGCTGAACACCTGTTTTCCTCCTCGCTCATGCACAAGATATGACTGTTGGCACGTTGTGATCTAATTCTCGACCAGCCTGTAGCGTTCACTCGAAAGACAAAAAGTTATTTTAAAAAAAACCTTATCAGTGCTGAATCCCCGGTCTTAGACTTGTAGCCTACTGACCAACTTTGAATTACTTTGAAGCATTTCTCTTAGCGGTCACTGTATTTTGTCAGACATGTCGTGCTGTAACCTGACAACACATGGCGGGGAGGGAAGCGTGTTCAAAACTGTCCAGTCTCTGACAGTAAAATATCATTGCTTGGTGTTGTTTCTGTAGCCTTGTATTCTGCAGAAAAATTACACTGGGTTACCTACAAAGTGTTCGTGTAGTCTTTACAGACCACTGATGGGCATGTCTATGGATAGGAGATCTAGAAACCTCTGGAGTCACTGCCATAGTTCAAATGATAGTGACAAAACACGCCACCCCAACTAAGGGCAGTAAGCACTGGCAATAAATAAGGAATAGTTTTACGCTGCTCTCCCCTGACAGTTGATGTGGATCGTTAGAAACAGAAATCCCCTGCTTGAACTTTCAAAGCCAACGGCAGTTTTCTGGTGATGTCAGACAAGTCACTGGTATGACTGACTCACACTTCATTGTAACCATTGGCAGATCCAGGCTTACGTCTATTTTTGAAAACAAAACTGCTGTAACAGGTCAAAGCTGATGAATGGAACGGTTGCTGCTTCATAAGACAGTGAGCCTTCCGGTAATGTTCATGGTAGTGAATTCATCGTTAATTTGACATTAATCACAGAGTTTTTAAAAAAAAAGGTTTGTTTTGCTTTGCAGCCGTCAACTTTATTGTGATGGTGTGCACAGCTGTAATTATCAAACCAGTTATTAAAGTGTGTGGCTACACGTGCGTGCCTGAGGATGAACTGTTTACACGTTTGTGAATTCATCAGTGTGTGCATGGAATGTGTGCAGAGAGATAGGGTGGATGGGTGGGTGTGTGTGGGTCTGTGTTTGTGAGGGATGGGGTGTGTATGTGTATATGTGTATATATTGCCATGTTATTTGATATATAATGATCATATTTAGTTTCATGAAATAATATCGGGGTTGGTT